>CAWUFW010005569.1:200000-800000 GCA_963921515.1 Calotriton arnoldi
CGGGCCCCTGGACCCAGCTGGGGCTCTTGGGCCCAGAGGTGCAGGGGGAGCCTCCGCGGGACCCCATCCCGGGCACCCTGCCACGTGGCAGGACTGAGGATGGAGCCCGGGTGGGGAGGCCGCCCTCCCCAGGGCCCCTGGAGCTCCTGAACCAAGCCAAGCAGGTGGAGGCTCCCCGGGCATGACGGAACCCCGTCTTGGGCCTTTGGCAGAGGGGCAGGCCGGGGGACGGGGCCCAGGGCTGGAGCACCCAACCCAGGGCCCAGCGGGCCCCTGGACCCAGCTGGGGCTCTTGGGCCCAGAGGTGCAGGGGGAGCCTCCCCGGGCCCGCGGGACCCCATCCCGGGCAACCTGCCACGTGGCAGGACTGAGGATGGAGCCCGGGTGGGGAGGCCGCCCTCCCCGGGGCCCCTGAAGCTCCTGAACCAAGCCAAGCAGGTGGAGGCTCCCCGGGCACGACAGAACCCCATCTTGGGCCTTTGGCAGAGTGGCAGGCCGGGGGACGGGGCCCAGGGCTGGAGCACCTGACCCTGGGCCCGGCGGGGCCCCTGGACCCAGCCAGGGCTCCCAGGCCCACAGGCACAGGGGCAGCCTCCCCAGGGCCATGGGACCCCATCCTGGGCACCTTGCCATGCGGCAGGACCGAGGACGGACCCCGGGCTGGGGGGGGTGTCCTGGCCCGTCCGGCTGAGGACCGCTAGGTCGAGAGGGGTTCCAGAGTACCCTGTCCCTAGTAATCCGGAGGAAGGGTACCCCCCCTTTCTGGTAACCCGTGCACACCACGAGACTTAGGGGACCCTAGGCACGGACGCGCCAGACCTCCTGGAGCCCTGGTTGGGATCGGGGAGGCAAATGAGCCCTCATCAGGACTTCCAGGGCAGCCCGGCCATCTGGTCGCCCCATTGGAAAGCATTGCTCTCGACCAGATGGCTGAGGGGAAAGGCGCGACCAGATGGCCGGGCCCGAAGGACGCCCATCTGCCCACCTCGAGCCTTGGCGGGAGGGCTCCCGCCTGCCCTTTGGAGGGTTCAGGGGCTCTGCTTCCCAGGGGCTCAGAGACCCCGGCTGGGCCTCAGGCACGGGGAGTCCCGCAGGAGCTCTCGGGCCCGGACACCCAAGGGAGGACTGGCCGGGGGCTCGATGGAGCCCGTACCGGGCACTTTGCCACACGGCGGGCCATAGGAGGGAGCCCCGGACGGTGGGGAGGTGTTGTCCGGGCATAGCCCATCTGGTCCCTGGCTGAGAACCGCCAGCCCGAGAGGGGTTCCGGCATACACTGCCCCTAGTAATCCGGAACAAAGCTACCCCTCTTTCTGGTAACCCGTGCGCAACGCGAGACTTATGGAACCCTAGGCGCGGACGCGCCCGACCTCCTGGAGCCCTGGCTCGGATCTGGGAGGCAAATGAGCCCTCATCGGGACTTCCAGGGCAGCCCAGCCATCTGGTCGCACCATTAGAAAGCATTGCGCGCGACCAGATGGCCGAGGGGAAAGGCGCGACCAGATGGCCAAGCCCGAAGGACGCCCATCTGCCCGCCCCGAGCCTTCGCGGGAGGGCTCCTGCCTGCCCTTTGGAGGGCTCGGGGGCTCTGCTTCCCGGGGGCTCGGAGCCCCTGGCTGGGCCTCAGGCACGGGGAGTCCCGCAGGAGCTCTCGGGCCCAGACACCCAAGGGAGGACTGGCCGGGGGCCCGATGGAGCCCGTACCGGGCACTTGCCACACGGCGGGCCATAGGAGGGAGCCCCGGACGGTGGGGAGGTGTTGTCCGGGCATAGCCCATCTGGTCCCTGGCTGAGAACCGCCAGCCCGAGAGGGGTTCCGGCATACCCTGCCCCTAGTAATCCGGAAGAAAGCTACCCCTCTTTCTGGTAACCCGTGCGCAACGCGAGACTTATGGGACCCTAGGCGCGGACGCGCCCGACCTCCTGGAGCCCTGGCTGGGATCCGGGAGGCAAATGAGCCCTCATCGGGACTTCCAGGGCAGCCCAGCCATCTGGTCGCCCCATTGGAAAGCATTGCACGCGACCAGATGGCCGAGGGGAAAGGCGCGACCAGATGGCCGGGCCCGAAGGACGCCCATCTGCCCGCCCCGAGTATTCGCAGGAGGGCTCCCGCCTGCCCTTTGGAGGGCTCGGGGGCTCTACTTCCCAGGGGCTCGGAGCCCCTGGCTGGGCCTCAGGCACAGGGAGCCCGCAGGAGCTCTCGGGCCCGGGGGAGGACTGCCCAGGACCGATGGAGCATGTCCCGGGCACTTTGCCACGCCGCGGGCCAGAGGAGGGAGCCCCGGACGGTGGGGAGGTGTTGTCCGGGCCTAGCCCATCTGGTCCCTGGCTGAGAACCGCCAGCCCGAGAGGGGTTCCGGCATACCCTGCTCCTAGTAATCTGGAGGAAAGCTACCCCTCATTCTGGTAACCCGTGCGCACCGAGTGACGGAGGGACCAAGGGCGCGGAGGCGCCTGACCTCCTGGAGCCCTGGCTGGGATCGGGGAGGTAGACGAGCCCTCATCAGGACTTCCAGGCCGGCCCGGCCATCTGGTCACCCCATTGGAAAACATTGTGCGCGACCAGATGGCCGAGGGGAAAAGGCGCGATCAGATGGCCGGGACCGAAGGATGCCCATCTGCCCGCCCTGAGCCTTCTCCGGAGGGCTCCCGCCTGCCCATGCAGGGCTCGGGGGCTCTGAGTCCCAGGGGTGCTTGGAGACCCCAGCTGGGCCTCAGGCCTGGGGCTGAGAATGGGGGTCTCCGGCAGACCTCCAACCCGGGCCCATGGCAGAGCTTTACCCATCCCTAGGCCTGCCCGGCGGTCCCGGGCCAGGCCGCACGGGGGAGGCCTCCACGGGCCTGCGTCGGGCCACCAAGGGCCCCTGGCCTATGCTCCTGAACCCATCCAAGCTGGGGAACGCCCACCCGGGCCCGGGGCGTGGGACGGAGCCTGGGGTGGGAGCACCCGGCCAGAGCTCTCAGGCCCGGACGCCCAGGGGAGGACTGCCCAGGACCGATGGAGCCCGTCCCAGGCACTTTGCCACGCGGCAGGCCGGAGGAGGGAGCACCAGGCAGTGGGGAGGTGTTGTCCGGGCCTAGCCCATCTGGTCCCCGGCTGAGAACCACCAGCCCCGGGGGGGGCGGTTCCAGCATACCCTGCCCCTAGTAATCCAGAGGAAAGCTACCCTTCTTTCTGGTAACCCGTGCGCACCGAGTGACGGAGGGGACCCAGGGCACAGGGGCGCCCGACCTCCTGGAAACCTTGCTGGGATCGGGGAGGCAAACGAGCCCTCATCGGGACTTTCAGGGCAGTCCGGCCATCTGGTCACCCTATTGGAAAGCATTGCGCACAACCAGATGGCCGAGGGGAAAGGCGCGACCAAATGGCCGGGCCCGAAGGGACGCCAATCTGCCTGCCCAAGCCTTCACCGGAGGGCTCCCGCTTGCCCTTTGGAGGGCTCAGAGGCTCTGAACCAGGGACCCTTGTCCCGGGCAGACAGACCATTGGCAGGCCACAGGATGGGGGTTCCCACACCCCAGGCCCTGCCCGAAACCCAGGCCCCATGCCCGGTCCCTGCTTCTCAACCCAGCCAGGCCAGGGATATCTGGGAGCCTGCCCGGGCACGAGGGACCCCTGTCCCGGGCACACTGAGCCTTGGCTGGCCGCAGGACGTGGGCTCCTGTTCCACAGATTTTTTCCATAACTCCGTGGAACTCCGCGTAGTGGCGCTACGCCAACTCTGCCCACCCCTACTCATAGTATTGAGCCAAATTCAGAATAACAGAGGGGGAAGAGGAGGTCCCGGTACTCTCAGATGCCTTCAAACGAGTCGCAATTTCAGGAAGTAAGTTAGAAAAAAACCTATCAACAAACAGCCGAACACCTCCCTCAATAGACATATCCTGCCCACTATAATCCAAAAACGTATCTTCAAACCGAGTGAAAAAATCAGACACACGTTCATCCTTCTTCTGTCGACAAGCTGTCAACTTGTCCCAACTTACTTTCTTCGGCGGAATAAGAGAATGCATGTATGTGATAATGCGACCTGATAAGGCAAGTATCTTGGCTCGGGGCTTATCACCTGGCTTTCGTTCCTGATCCCATCCTTTAATCACATCCCATGTACCACCCAGCTCCGCAACGTGGTCTTGAGTATGAACCTGTCTCCAAATGTCAACCGGAACAAGAAGACCAAAGAACAGTTCAATGTCAGCAAGAGTCATTACAGTAGAAGAGGCAGCCTCAGTCAATTCTTCATAATAAGCAGTAGGATTTTTCCTAGGGTCGGTCAAATGAGCTTTAAGGGATAAAACCTCACTCCTCTTCCATGGAGTATACACCCATTGTTCCTGAAAGCGGGCCGCTACTCCCGGTCTGGTAACATTACCGCGCTGGTCCGTTAACTCTGGTATTTCTGGGTGATATATAGGGTGAACCTCTAGCATCGGAAACTGAGATACCGGGGTGGGACTCTTCTCATGCAACCTACCCCTATAGGCAATAAACGTTGTGATACTCCCAAAAACTTGGCCAGGCTCCATACAACTAGCATATACGCGGTCTTTAATATCAAATAGAATTTGTGTTGCATCATCCCCAAAATGTTGCTGTCAGAGATTAATTAACGTAGCAGACATATGCTTAAGGGCGTGCTGCTGTACAAAGGGCTCATAATCTTTCATCACACTCCAAACATCCTCCACACTGTAAATGGGATTACGACCTCATTGCGCAGCCTGATTGGCTACTACCTTCTTCTTTTCATCCTCCACCTCAGATCGAACAAATGGACCTATGCGCATCTTAAATTCCATCAAATCTCTATCCCCAAATCCATGAACCTGCGTTTCACTGCTTAAAGATATCGGGGATGGAAAACCAGGGAAGGAGAAGTGACAGAAGTAACAGGTACAATCGTCTCTGGGGCTTGTACCGGAGGGGAGAGAGCGGAAGAGGATACAGGAGTCAAAACAGCAGGTGTGCTAATAACCACGGTTGCCAAAGATGGCGAGGACAAAGAGAAGCAGGAGGTGCTGTGGCCAAAGCCGTCAAAGCAACAACTGTAGATACAGGAGCAGTTGGAACAGATGTGGCAGGCCGTGGTGACTGTGAGGGAACAGCGGGATATATCCTCTGTGGGGCATAAGGAGGTGGGGGTTGAGTATCTAGCAATTCTTCCACAAAAGTATAATTTTCTTCTTGGGCCAAATAAGATCTGTTAATTTGCAACCGAAACCTCCTATCTGCACATTCGACCCCTGTCTCCTGCTTATCCTTATCATATGCTACAGCTTTCTGAGTCAATGTCTGCATCCTCCCTTTCCGTGCCTCTTTTTCCATCTTCAACCGCCTCTGTCTAGCTACTTTCTGCCTTGTTCTGAGTGAATCAAACAAAGAATGTCTACTTCGTCTCTTAAATAACTGTTCCTGTAAGAACCCAATCTTTTGTTCATCAAACGTGCCCGTCAGCGGCCACTGTAACTCGGCATTGTCCCTCGTATTTTTGTGCCATAATGAACTAAACATAATAGGGCCAAGGCCATGCTTCACATACATATCAAAATTAGGAGTGCCTTCTGGAGGTGCCGGCTGAGCTTCTTCTAATCGAGCATCTGTAGAACAACGAGAAAATCGTACTGATGGCAGGCATTTTTTAGAAAACAAGTTCACTGTTTATGCCTGACAAAGCAATTGCAAATGCTTTTTACCCAAAAACGGTCATCAGACCGTACCAAATTTAAACCACAATGGTACCATATCTGCAAAGAACCAAAACAAACTTACCTGATATAAGTAGATCAAACGAACCAATTCTCCACTGCCGACTCTCTAGACCAAACGGTCAGATTCAAGGGTTTCGCCGTTCAGGACTCCAGTCGGGATGACCACTGGGCGAGTCACCATCCGGCGGGACAGAAGGGGCAGCTGCCAGTATCAGGAACTCTTCGTGCAGGCATCCCTGGCCCGTCAGTCCGACCCGACGATAGCCTCGACCCCACCGCCCCATCTACGGAAAGGGGATGGGTCACTCACCCGAAGGAGTCCCTGTTTGGGCGCCAACTGAAGGAAGTGGCCCGATTCGGGTTACTCGGGTCACTAATGACCACCTCTCAGCCTTCCATACAAATGAAGAGTCGGTCAGACAGTAGAGAATACAAACCAATATTTGTTTATTCGGGTACACTCAAAGTGGAGCCCAGTCTGACCAGTCGCTAAGATTGCTGCAGAGGGACTGAAATCGACAAGCATAAAGATACATTATAAACATTTCGTAACTAGGCTAGAACACGCCCATAATGGAATTTTCCAGGCAGGTGCTGTAAAGCAAAGAAATACAGGAAATAAGTTTCGATTCTGAGGCCGGGCACACGCTATCTACTACTCAAGGTCGCTCTGCCCGTGCCTGCCACTAGACCAGTGGGAGAAGGCCTTATCTAGTGGTAAAGGTATGCGCTAATAAAGACAGTGTATTCATTAGTGAAGCAATACTCGGCCTTGGAGAAACAACTCAGCAAAGGTCTTTTCTCAGAAATAGCAAAGGATCCGTTTCGATCATGATTTAAAATGGTGCCCAAATAGAAAATGGTGCCGCGAATGCTAACTTACATATGATAATACATGAACGAAATCATTTCTATTCTAACACTCTTGTATGGTGCACAATTTGAGTTGAGTCACATCCAGGTGTGTATAATTGAGTTGTGGCTGAAGGCAGTGCAAGTTTCTCTCAGTGCCTGACAATGGGGCAAAAAGCTGTTCGAAATACGTGGTCATCCAATCCTTGCCCTCTCTGCAAAGCACACAGAGCGATGGTCACCCTTGACAGTTTCAGTTTTGATTTGATGCAAATGTGGCACACTAAAAATTGTTCCAGCACCACTATGCTGAACTCAAATGTTATGTTATGTCAACAGTATTTATATCGCGCACAGCTACTCCAAGGAGTGTCCCGGCGCATGCCCAGCAAAAGTGGTAAACAGAGGAGCAAACTAATTAAAGAGGAAGGTCTTCAGTCTCTTCCTAAAGATCTTGGGATCCTGGAAAGCTCGTAACTCCACTGGGAGTTGGTTCCAGGCAGCAGCAGACATACATTAAAGGGAGCTGGCCCCTATCCTTTGTTGACGGAACCTAGGAGTGGATGCCATATACTTTGAAGAAGAGCGCAACTTCCTAGCAGGGGCGTAGAACCTGAATCGCGCTCTCAAATACGCTGGGCCAAGCCCATAGAGAGCTGCATGAGCAATGACCAAGGACTTAAATTTCACCCTCTCTTTCACCGGCAACCAATGCAGGCTACGGAGATGTTGCTTGACGCTGATCCTCTTTGAGAGGTTCAGAAGAGTTCTGGCAGCGGCATTCTGACCAACCTGAAGTTTATTCAGTAAGTAACCAGGCAGACTGACGTACAGCACATTAGCATAGTCAATGTGAGAAGTGATCAGGGCAAGGGTAACCGTTTCCCTAGCTGAAAGTGGGAGTAGAGGAAGAAATTTCTTCAGTGCTTTCAAAATACTGAAGCACCTTCCTGAGGGTTTGTTTATCTGAGGGCCAAAGCACAGCTTTTCGTCAAACCAAATCCCTAAATTCTTGGGGGGTTTACCCAAAGAGTAGGCAGGGGAGACTCATCCGGCCAAAAGGAGTGCCAGAACATAGGGGGGAAATTACCAAAGAGAAGAATCTCAGTTTTGCCCTCGTTGCACTTCAGCTGAGCCGAGGTGAGCCAATGGGAAACTGCAGCCAGACAAGTTTTAACATGGGCAGCGGAAAACTCGTTTTTATTCCATGTGAATAGAAACTGGGTGTCATCAGCATACGCGATGACTTTAGCACCCAGATTCTCTGCCAGCCGGACAAAGGGGGTCACATAAATATTAAACAACAGTGGGCTCAAAACAGAGCCTTGGGGGACCCCGTTGTTAGATTCTGGGGGGTAGCTGTGAAAGGCGGAATCCAGATGTGTTGAGTTCTACCCTCGATGTAGGATTTCAGCCACTTCCATGCTGACCCTACCACACCGATTTCTTGAAGACAAGCCAGGAGCAGGAAATGCAGCACGGTATCAAACGCTGCTGGCAGGTCCAAAAGGACCAGAGCAGCCCTGCCCCCAGCATCTAGAGTTTCACGGATGGCCTTGGAAATTTCGACCAGAGCTGATTCCGTGCTGTGGGAGGATCTAAAGCCTGATTGTGCCGGGTGCAGAAGTTCATGTTGTTCCACGAAGTCTGAAAGTTGTTTATTAACCAGTTTCTCAAGAAATTTAGCGACACCAGGGAGAAGGGAGACAGGGCGGTAGCTGGAGGGGAGGGTGGGATCCAGCGTGGGTTTTTTGAGAAGAGGCACAATCATCGCCTGTTTCCAGGGAGGAGGGACCAAGGCTGATGTTAGGGATAGGTTGAGCCGAGATTTAATCACAGGATTGATCACCTCAGAAGCACCGGCCAACAATTTGGCCGGGCACAGATCGATCGGAGAACTGGATTTAAGAGTTTTTAAAACTACAAGAGAGTCCCCTGCTGATACAGGTTTAAAGGCCAAAAGCTTGGCTGAGGTGGACGGCAGCAAGGGAGGAACTATAGTTGATAGCTGACAATACCCGGCGCCAAAATTGGTTTGTAAACAAGGAACCTTATTAGTGAAAAAACTGGAAAGTTCCTCACACCATGCGGGCAAGGGAGTATGGATACTAGTTTCGGCTTTAGGGGAGAGGAAACTTTGAACAATGGCGAAGATTTCTTTCGCATTATTGCCAGACTGGGCAATTCGTTCCGTGTAATAGAGGCTTTTAGCATTGACAATGGCAGCATAGTATTTCTTTTGCGCACTTTAAAAAATTGTTCTATCCACGGGGCAGTACTCCTGTCTCTATTTGCATTCCAGTTTTTTACATTGCTGTTTCTCAATTTTAATGGAGCCAGAGAACCATGGCTTGGAGTGAGAATTCCTAATGCGCCTAGGCTGTGTCTCGGGGGTAAGGCGTTTCAGGGCTTCATTCAAGTCACTTGCTATTGCTGGACATGACTCAGCTAGTGCTAAACTGAATTCACCGTGGTCAATTCTGTGTACTGCTTTCCTCTGTTGCCCGATAGATGAGCTCGCCTTCTTCAGCTTATTTAGAACTTGCCAGGCAAAGTAGATAAAAAAATGGTCAGACCATGTCACTGGCAGGGGTTCTTCTACTGCGAGTGGTGTATTGGAGCAGATCAGGTCAAGGATGTGCCCGCCCCGATGGGTGGGCATGGTGACAAATTGTTGCAGGTGGGCTAACTTCCTGGTGTCAAGAAACTCAAATGTGTCCCCTGCTTCATGATTTTCAGCATGAATGTTAAAGTCGCCGAGGAGAATAAAATGAGAATAGCGAAATGCACGTGAGATGATCACCTCATCCAAGGTTTTGAGAAATACACCAGATGGGCCTGTGGCCTGTACATCAGTATACCCCCCGGAGTATATTGAAGGGAAATATTGATGCAAAAGTCAAGTGCTTCCACTCCCACCAGCTCCTTTATCTCATTCCATTGACAATTCCATTGATCTCTTAATACCACAGCAACTCCACCACCCCGCCCTAATCTCCGACTAACTCTGATAATTTTAAAGCCGTCCAGGATGGCCATCTCAATCATGGGATTAGAGTTCTCAGACAGCTAGGATTCTGTGAGGAAGAGCCGGTCAGGTGACTCATCATTGAGCATATCAAAAATGTCCTGCGTATGTTTCGCTACCGAGCAGGCATTAATCAGAGCTGCCTTGAGCCAATACACGTTGTTATTTACCATTGTACAAATGTGCAAATGTACAAATGTGAGCTAGCATCATGCTTCATGAGTAGTAGTAGCACCAAGAAGCCAATGGCACGGAGACATCATGCATCCTGCTTCAATTTATTCCATGGTTCTGGGCACACCACCACACAATGACAATGGTGAATCTAAGAGTCTGGGCCCTAAAAGGGCACCGTGCATCAAGAATTTCGACATCCCTGGGTGTCAAAGATGAAGAGCAGTGGACTGTACTCTTGCTTCATTGTGCTGGTCTTGACAGGAAAGACACTGTGCTTGAAGTCTCTTAATCAGACACTGACACTCATGACCTCACAGGCAGCAGCAGAACAGTGTTCACTAAAAATGCTGCATGTTTCTATGCCTGATTGATGCTTTAATCACTTGGCAAGAGGCATGTGGTAAGGACTGTGATTTTCACAGAACAACTTTTGAAGAAGACCTAAAAAAGTAGATTATTACTGAATGTAAGTCCTCCTCTTCCTGTAAAAAGTTACTATAGAATTACAATTTGATGACACTTTTACTCAAATCAAATCAAATGAAAATAAGCTTTATTCGAAGTCACCATGTGAATCATAAAAGCTACACAAAAACAGCCGTGACAAAATTTAAAATCGTTTAAAACAGTGTACAAAAATTATTCTATATAAAAACATGAATATTAAAAAGGAGTGTCATCACTACATAATCACTTAATTACTATTTACAACTGCTTCCTATAATTAATGATGGCCAGCAGAAATCGAGACATTACTGCACATATATATAAGTTTGGTAGCGTTTGCAGAAAAATAAAAGCCGGGCGGCATTGTGTAAAACCCAACTGTAATAACAAGGGTTTAACAAATTTGTTTCTCAGCCCTGAAAAATGTTTACAGAAAAGCACAGTATGCATGGTATTCTGTGGTGAGGTAGCATCACACGTGCAGTTCTCCAGGTCAGGTGACCAGTTGTTAAGAGTAGGAAAACGAATTAAACGGTGGAAAATATCCAACCGGAAGCGGGTCAACACAAACCTGTGGCGCGGATTATACACCTTGGCTAGATATGGTTGCATCTCAAAACTAGTCAGGATCATCTGATTCCTCAACACAGTGGGTTTACAGATTTCAGAAGCTAATCTGGTTTCCTCCAATAGTGAAATGCATTTCAATTTCAAAGCTTTTCTTTGGACATTGGCCAAACTCTCAGGGCGGTTAAAGTACTCGGGATGGCCGAGATCTGTCAGAAAATTGTACACATATTTAAGCCAAGGGATATTAAGGGCATTTGAAGATTTTTGGCAGTCAGCAATTATGGCTCGATTTAAGGTTGTATGTTCCGATGACCATATTTTGTGCCATAGTAGCACTGGCTGGATCCTGATCAAATCTGCTATGTAAGGGGCTCCTAGTTCAGAGTGACACACATAGGTTGGGCTACTTTTCGGGAGGGCAAGGAGAGACCTTAAAAAGCATTTTCTTCAAGCTGAAGTATATCGATCTTTCCGTGCCCCCAGAGCTCAGCCCCGTACATAGCAGAGGATCTACATTTGGCCTTATAAATTGTCATCAATTCCTTTGGATGTTTAATGCCAAGCTGTCTAGCAAAACTTAGTAGTGCCATTATCGTTTTCATAAAGTGGAGTCGCCTAGATTTAATCGCCCCTTGCCAATTTGCCGATTGATTAAAGACAATGCCCAAATATGAGAATGACTCTGTGAATTGGATTGTGAAGCCAGCAATAAAGATATCACGGCAGCGAGTGGCCTTCTTCCCGATCTTCATGGCGAAGGATTTACTGCTATTAATTTTTAGCCCAAGGTTTTGCATGTACTGCGCGAACTCATCAACTAGACGCTGCAGGGCAATGGGAGTACGGGCCATTAGCACCGCGTCGTCGGCGTAAAAAAGAGCTGGTATTGGCCGATATCCCACCTGGGGTAAATCTGTACATTTATTTGCCAATATGTCGCCTACACTATTAATATAGAGATTAAACAGGAAGGGGGCCATTACGCATCCCTGTCGTACCCCTCTTCCTATTTTAAATGGCTCAGTGCAGGACCCGTCAAGTCCATAACGGACTCTACCTCTGCCTTGTGTGTACAAGTCTCTTAAAAAGTTCACAATAGTGTAGTCCACGCCCATATTGGCCATGATTGCCCATAGCTTATCATGCACTACCAAATCAAAAGCAGAAGATAAGTCTACAAAAACCAAAAACAAATTGCCACCTTTCAGATGCACATACTTGCCAATTAGTAAATCCAGATTAATGGCCTGCTCTACCGTTCGAAGCCCAGCCCTAAAACCATACTGTAGGTCCGAGAGGATGTTGTTTGTTTCGGCCCAGTCCTGGAGTCGACGTAAAAGCATGCGACCAGCAACCTTAACCAGGCAATCCAGGAGCGAGATAGGCCTGTATTGCGCTGGGTTGTTGCGGTCACCCTTCTTAGGGACAATGAGTGATTCAGGCCAGGTGGGTAAAAAACCTTGATCCTGGCAGGCTCTGAATAGCAAAGTAAGGATGGGGACCCAAAGATCAGTGTTAAATTTAAACAGGTCTATAGGTATCCCGTCAGGCCCTGGCGCTTTACCCCCCTTGCTTGCTTTCAGTGCCAGCACAACTTCGTCCAAGGAAAATTCTGGGTATCTCGAGACCCTTACAAGTCCAGTGGAATTAGAAGCGTTGGTAGGAGGGGCGGGCCCAGTATAATCCAAAACAATAGGCGCGGGGACTACAATATCTTCCTCAGGGGCATACAGATTAGTAAAATGTGCTATCCATGCGGCCTCTGTGATGACACTTTTACTCAGTGGAGGCTGGTAATTTTACCGGGGAGGGGGCCAGGGGGGCACACATACACCTTACTCATACCCATTCATTCACACACACACCCATAAGCTACACTCACTAACAAATACACATACATTCATACATACACGCACGCACTCACCAAACAAAAAAAAACAAATAAACCGTACCTCAACAGCAGCTCTCCGACAGGGAAGCCTTGGAGGTCCCAGGAGGATTGCGACTACTGCCTTCTCTCTTTGGCTAACCTAAGATCATCCTGTGAGGGAAGGCAGCAGTCCCTCACTTTTCACAGAGTGGGATGAGGTCAGTGAGACTGCTGACCGCACCCCACTCTGTGAAGAGGTGTCACTGATTGACACTCTGCCCTAGGCACTTCAGGGCTTTAAAACTGAAGCACCCAGGTCTGACGCTAATCGGTGACACTCTCATTCATCACAAGGTGGAGGGCCTCGAGGCACTTTTGCCAGGTTGAGGAGATCAGGTCCACGGGGCTGTGAAATCCTCAGCCTGTCAAAGTTCAGCTCAGACAGCCAGAAGCCTGCACATTTAGCGCATGTCTAATTTCTGGCTGCCTAACCTGAACCAGAAGACATAGTTCTTATTATCCAAGAGACTATGAAATTGTGGGATTAGGGAGGGCAGTGTGACCCAGACATGTCAGGGTGATCCAGGGTTGGAAATATTCCAAAGACTGTGTATTGTGAGAGACTCACATAGCATTGAGTAGCCCTGTGTATTTGTACATGAAGTGCTTATAATCCATGGGAAGGCATCAAGCATACTATAGTATTGGTTGTATTTTCTGGAGAACTATTTTACACTTTGGTCCTTGCTTCTGGTGTGGGTATGGTGTTTGTGGTGGTGATGCATTTAGTTGAGCTGGAGGCTGTAGCATTTATATTCTTTGTGTGGCTCGGAGCTCAGGCACCTTGGGGTGGGTGGTTGCAGTCCACATTTCCTACAGTTGCTCACTGAAGATTTTGAATTATTCTCAGTGTGGAAAGTGTGAGATTTATGACATAGAATGTCTGGTATGTTAAGGGTTATACTAAAATACTCTTGCTGCTTACTAGAAAGGATGGATTGCTTTCTTTCAGAAGATCCCTTGAGTGCTCTAGAACATAATAAATTGAGCATGACGTGTACTTTATCATTCTACTCTTTCAGAAATATGGATTGGCATGATATGCTTACTAAACGTTTATGCCCAAATTGAAGTTGATATGTCCTTCTTTTTAAACTTAATAGATGTGGTGATCCATGGATGGACACTCGATAATCAGGGCGCTGATTTCAATTTTGTACCAACTGCTGTGCTACAGATGTCACCACTCAGGTTGAGCACTGTTCATAGACTCACCAAACAGTTGGCTGACTTGTGGAGGTGCCGGGAACTGGTAGATGTTTTGAGAAAGCACCATCCAAGAGTTCAAAATCTCAGTTTGTCCTTTTAACACTCAGTGTAAATTCAAACTTCGTGATTCTATGCTTTCAGAATTACTATCTACATTTATCTGTTCTTGTATGCAAAGGACTGTTATTCCCACTGATCAATTCACTCAGCTCCAATTAATAAACACAAGCACTCTACATTCTGGGGTAAGTGTCACTCCTTTCTTTGCACCACTTTTCAGTCAAAGGACTTTTTATTTCCTTCCCATCTTTTATTCAACGGTAATATTTCAGTAAATGCTTAAATCCTGCTATATTTGTTAATTTTGTGATCTTTATTCAGCATTCACTTGATTTTAAAATCCTATCCTAAGATGTTTTCCATCAATCACATCGTGTTTCCATGTTCCCAATCCCCAATGCATTTTCGGGCCTTGAAAAACCCTTCATCAAGGTGCAATTACTTCGATCTTTCTAACTACTGTTCTGTTGCACATCCATAAGTCCCGGGTTTGCCCATCAGCATGGACCATACAAGAGATCATGTGCACTCATTTTTCCTCATCCCTACATGGTTACTATAGTAGGATTGACTACAGACTTGCGAGCTATGCCTTATATGGTAGATTCTTGGATTCACAATACTTTAAAGGCTAGTCTCTGATTATTCCCCTCACTGTCTATTTAACTCTTGGCTTGGATGTATGTCATCCATCTCGACTTTGAGGCTTAGGGCAAACTCTTTGCTTAATAGTGTGTTTAAACTTGAAGTAGGAGTGACCCTAGATTTATTTTTATTTTATTTATTTTTATTTTTATTTGAAAAGTTTTATATAGCGCTGGCTAGACCCGGAGGTATCAGAGCGCTTTACATGAGGTAGGACATTGTTTCAGAGCATTGTTACATTAGTTTCTGTAGCGTCGCATAACATAGAAAGGGAAAACAGTATAACATAGTTACATGAGATTATTAAAGCATGGCATAACATAAACTACTTCAGGGGACACAGAAAGGTCAGGCTGGAAAAGGGAGGCAGAAAAAGAATCACGGGGAGGAGGCAGGGGAGGGGAAAAAAGACACAACGGGGAGACGAGGAAAACAATGTCCGAAGTCCGGCTGGGTAGGTGACGGCCGAGGGGTGAACCAGAGCCAAACTCCTCTATAGCTGCATAGGACAGCTCCACCGGGCATCGGCCAAGGTTGCTCGGGCACCGCGGTACGTCCAGACAATTAAGGTTTTTGCCTGGGGGTCAGGCATGGTGGTATGGATAATTATGGCTGATAGAGATCGGAAACACTGCCAAGTTTGTAGGGCAACTATTTACAAATATTTTGCACACCCCTACGTTTCCCCTAGTGCTGGTACAAAAAGAGCTGCCTAGCGCCCACCCAGGCACCCTTGCGCCATGTTGCAAGGGTGCTTGCCCTGCAGGGGCGATTGTTTATGTACAGGAAGGGACACATCCCCGCACATAAACAATCAATAATAGCGATTTTCTCTTTAATGCAGCACACATGGAAAGAGAAAAAAATGAGGAGAAATTAATTATTTCTCCTCGTATTGCCTTTCTAAGACCAGGCATTACCCGACCTTAGTTTTTGGCTCTGCCCCAGCCTTGTACATCTGACTTCTTTGAGCCTCTACAAGAGCATGTGATCGGGAAGCAATGAAGGCACCATAAGAGATGCCTATCTTGTAATTGGTTAAAGAGGGGATCAAGGTTTATGATTGGACATTTAAGTGATTGATATCACTCAAACCGAGATTGAGATTGTGCAGAGGTCTGAGTTATATGGTAAATTTTTGGAATGTAAGCATTATTATGGTGAATCAAAAGTATCTTTAAGCTTTCTTTCACTTCCTATAGACGAAGATTAAATAGAGAGGGCAACAAGTCAGCAGTACTGCTGGCTTGACTCTTGTAGTCTGAAGACCAGAGTCTCACTATTTTATGAATTGTAGATGAGAATGGGACATTGTAACACTCTCACTTAGCAATTAATGTTGTCATCAATTGTTACCTACAATTGTTTATCCCCAGCAAACCTTACTTATTGAGGGGTTGATCCGGGCTTATTTAGATAGGCCTCACTGCCTCAACGAACATTGGAGCAGAGTATGGGACTTGATGAGCTCCTGTCACAGATGAATCAGTGTCTTCACTTGCCCATACCAAAAGAAGGAAAACCACCAGCACTGAGGGTTTCCCCTTGATGTTTTATGATTCTTACCTGGACTTTCTTCTATGTAGACATTTGAAAGCAAATGAAGAATGTCTTGCAATGTGTTGGCTATCTGACTCAATGTGGAAGGCTATGATAGTGATGGTGTCAAAGCCAGAGAAAGGCCCTTCTGACTTTACGACCAACCACCCCTCTCAATGATTAACATAGATTCAAACAAATTAGTGATGCTATTCCAAAAGTAGTACATTGAATAGAGGTATATGACAGGGATGTCCTGTGTCCCACCCTTCCCCCCCCACACCACTGTTCAATTTAGTTATGAAACTCATGGCAAACATGCCCACAATACATTAGTCGGGTTGTGCAATGAAGATAGGAGACATGAGACATCCAGTATTCCTATATGTAGATGACCTATTGTTTCTTTAACAGATGCTGAGCAATCTGTGTCATTTATGCTGAACATATTAGATGAATATATAGATTTAGCCAGGCACTTGGAGTAAGGAGAACTGGATATCTGTCATGTCACATAATCCTCTGTCAAACTCTAAATCAAGTCCAAGTCCTATTTCCAATTGGTGCACTGGTGCACTGAGATGGCACCGATCTCTGAGACTTGGGTGTATATTTGCATGCCTGAGAACTGAAGCATCTTGGTATTAGGGTGGTACTTTTTCAGATGCCATATCGGGCCCACAATGCAGACAGTGGCTATTGAACCACAGCAGTTGTGAGTGGGGTCATTTGAATGTGGTGCTAGAGTCCATCCTACTATGGCTATGAAAACTAGGTAAAATGCATCCTGTAAGCACTTAACTCTCAGGGTAGCAATGGGGTAGGCTTCTCAGGGAGGGAATGTGGTGGTCAAGCGCTCTGAACCTGACAGTCAACCAACAGACACATTAATATAATGACCAGCCAAGTGCTTATCTTTATTTAAAAATAAAGTATTTTAATACCATAGCAAAAAGAAATACCACACAGTTGAAATGCGATACAGGGACAGGATCATCAGTATGTCGCTACACCCCTTCTAGAGCCCTCTCTCCTCTCTAGAAGCTCTAATATCCACAGTCCACGCTATGTCATATTGTCATAGGCGTTAATCAAGTACAGGTGGAATTCGCTCTGGTTTACCTCACTGGCTAAGGCAAAAATCAGTTTCATGGCTTTTTGCACAAAGAGTTCACATGAGCAAAAAGTACTTTATTAATACAGCTGATTTCTCTGCGAGCTTAGTCTTTTAGTCAGTTCACAGTTAATCCCCGTTTCACCTGCTCAGTGGAGCTGCAGCTCCAGTGGCGCTGGCAGGCACACTCGATGAACCTGTTTCTGTTGCAGTGGTTTCAGTGGTGCAGAGCTGCGGTGGCAGCCTCATTCGGGTCACAGACAGATGGTGGGGCTAAGCGTGGCAGACCTGCATGGGGGTGCATGTTTTCAGTAGTTGCAGCCTCCCAGGCCAGGGGCAGACAGGTGCTCAGTCACAGCATTCGCGCCTCTGGGCCAGGTTGTCAGCGGTGGTTGTCTTTGGCAGTTGCAGCTTTCTAGGATGGATCAGGGCTTCTGCATCAGCAATCACAGCAGCTCTTCTTGGGAAGTTCTGACATCTGTCAGAATTCTGTAAAGGAAGGCACTCTCCTCCCCCCCTCAACAGGTAGGCAGGCTTCTACAGAAGATGTGTAGGCTACAGCTAATGTCCCATCACCTCTGGGAGACTGGCTATTATGCCGACACTAACCCTGGTCACATAGCAACCCAAGTACTCGGAAGAACACTCCCATCGTTGGTCAACAAGAACTAGGAGCCGGAACAAAATGGGGTGGATTGGGTCCCACTTTTAAACTCATTTTCCAGACCGGGGATGTGGATCTACTGTCTCAGGCTTTGGATCTGGTTTGGGCTGGTTCTCTTTCAAATCTGGCTGTCTCTCGGACACAGCCTTTGAGCAAGGTGAAGGTTCTCACAGCAGGTAGCAAGTGATTCTGGGTCCAAGTAAGAGAATCCACGCAAGGGCACAATACAGTGTGAGAAATCTGCACCTGATCCTAATCAGCTTTCCTGATTCCTTGATCAGGGACAGACTAAAGGGCAAGCCCTACCTAGAAACACCCTCACTTTGAACAACAGAAATTGATGTCCCACGCATTACCCCTTTCATGTACCAAATGACAGTGCTCAGTAAGAACGACTCAGCAGACGTCAACTAACAAGTTCCTCTTTTAATTTCTAAGGGTAGTACTGTCTCCACCTTTCTTCAAGTCAGTGTTTGGGTCTACACCCTCTAGCTTCAGGAATGCAGTGAATGCACTTCCACTGTCTCAGGAAGTTGTGGCCACCCTGTATATTGGGCAATGCTAAACCAGGGGCTATCCAAAATGGAGCCCAATGGTCCCAGTACTCAGACTCTCACTGTCCACAGAACCTACTACACGTGTTACACATCCACTGCATATAGGCACACTCAATGCACACACAAAATGTCAGTGCAAGGGTCTGGGCTCACACTAAAGAGGAACTATACACAAGTGGGTTCAGTAAACGGCACTCTACTAACACAAACATCTGAATAAGAATTCACAAAACTATGTAAGCTGTCACCAGCTCTTTAAGTAACTAACACAAGACATGGAAAGTAGTCTTATGCCAGCTTTGAGGTCATGCTTTGTGCACCCCTCCAGGTCTCAGAACAGGTTCTAGACTTTGATTTACCATGCCTCTGTGAAAGCACTAAATTAACATGGTTACAGGGCCAAACAAATAGTCAGGATACCCGCTTCACTTTCAACCAGCACTTCTGGCTGAGGTACTCACCTGTTTACCATGGAAGGGACATTCACGTCCCAACAAACATAAAACAGAGGATTACACAAATGAGATCATGAGGCGGGTGCTTGGTAACATAAGTGACTCTCTGCCTTTCAGGAAGAGCCTCATATTGTCCGTCATGAGTAAAGTTGCTCAGATTAAAATGGTGAGTCTTCTCATATACATTTATATTTTAGATTGTTTTGTGTCTGCTTCCCTGGAAAATATTTATCAAACTGGATACTTAGCTGTCCTCTTCCATATGGACAGATGCCAGGCCTTGGGTTAGGTTTAAGAAGCGGAAACTGACTTCGGACTGAGGTTGGTTGCCATACCTAATATAGACTATTAGGTATTAGATAATATATCGGTCTCGTCCGGCTGCCGAATTTTTTGCGCCTTATGGTTGACTCTCCCATCTAGAGTCATCGCAGACATTTTATCGTTGGGGTGTTGGTTTGGTACGTGACAGCCATTTTGTCTCCCTCGACTGTCCCTCTCTGCAGCCTGGTTACTCCTACTCGGTGAGTGTGGACGGCCCTTGATGCTGCGCCGCCGTGATCCCGACCTGATCAATGGCTTTACCTACATGACTTGATTGGGACCTGATATTATCCTTTTAATTGCAGGTATTGCGGGACTCTTTTTGAATTAACTTCCTACTTCAGCCTCATCCCCATCCCCTCCACCCCTTTGTACACCGTTTCCCTGCTTTTATTTTACCGCTGCATTACTATTGTCCTTTTATATATTTACCATCTCTGGCCAATTATTTGCTGTTGTTTTTGTTTTCCACCCATTCCTATTTATTTGTTCGGCGCATATGTAACTATTGTAACCTTCATGTCCACCTCTATGCAAAGCGCTCTGATACCTCCGGGTCTAGCCAGCGCTATATAAAACTCTGCAAATAAATAAATACATAAATAGACTGCTATTATTTGGCTTCTCCAGCACTTTCCTGGATGGCTCAATGACTGCCCTGTGAAGAGTAGTGCTTTGTTGGTGGAATATCACGGCAATCCGCCACTAAAATATCAGTTTTGGCTCCAACGATGATGCAACACCTGTTATTTTAGTGTCTAGAATCTGGGAATGGGTGACGAAAATTATGATTGAAAGTGGCGCTACTTGCGAATGAAGCACCGCTTTGAGGGTTAAAGAGTTTTCCTGAGTTAAACTTTGAAGCAAGAGTTTTTGGCTGGATACCTGTTGATAGCTGGTCTTTATGACCTTTATAATGTGCAGGCTTTTCTGCTTTTTGAGGAAGCCAAGACCAAGCTCAGACTGAGAGCAGGACAATTCTTATTCTACACTAGCTTGACTTAGGCATCCAGAGACATTTGGGTGGGATTTCCCGGTGGCTGAAATATTCCGTGAGCTGGATGTGCTGCAGTGCCCGCATAGTGTCCTCGTTATGTTGAGTGCTACTGCAGGGTGCCCTGGCCCTGATACATGTGTCAGGCAGAAATGGGAAAGGGACTGTGGATGAAAACTGCAGAATCCAAACTGGAATAAGGCCCTGATACACATCAAGACATCCACGAGTAATGCCCAATTGTCAAAGACCCAATACAAGTTTCTACATTGGGTATATTTCACTTATGGGATCATAAATAGAATTCACCCTACAATCCCTGGTGGTTGTACTCCATGTGAGGTGTTTGGTGCTGATTTTCTACATATTGTTTGGTCATGTGGAGTGGCACCAGAATACTAAATACATGTGGTAAAGTAATTGATAAAAGCTGGGGGAGGGGGGTTGGTAAGGGTTGGTGCTCTGCTGCCGCTAACGTGATCACCCTGCCCCTCCCCCCCTTGTTCACTTGCGGATACTGCGGCTGGCTGTTCTTCCGGACGCGGAGAGTGGAGAGGAAAAACTCTGAGGAAAAACGCTGAGACTCCCAGAATTCCAGAGTCCCAGAATGCAATGCAGTGCAAGAACGTTTGGCAGGACAGGAAAGTCTCAGCCCTGAAGAAGTCCCAGGAGAACAGGGACGAAACGCGTAGGCTGTTCACAACGTATATTTGTCTTTCTTTTTTGTAATAGAATATATTTTTAAAGAAGAAAAACAATTCGACATGTGGAGTGTTATGTAATTAGTACATGTTTTTCCTGTTAACATTTAATTGAGTGGAGAGAAAAACACTTGCTGTCAATTTGCTTGAATATTACACAATTTTTGAGGTACTGTTGACTAACCATGAATGTCTAGGTAATTGAGTAAAGTATAGATACAGTGCTCCTCTAAATTGTAAATTTGGTTGGTGGAAGCCTGTTTAGCTTATCCTCGACACACTGTATATTAGGTCTATATCTAGAGCCTAAAAAGGAAAAAGGAAACCGTCTGATTCAAATTGATGACATTGGGGGCTACCACTGGCCAAGAAGCATATAGCAATACACTAAATAAAGAGTACGGGCCTATCTATGATATGTTGTGTATAGATATATGAGAATGGTCAGTGGCAGACAAGATTCTTATGAGTAGAGTTTGGACAGATGCAAAGATGTTTGATGACGAGATTTGATTTTGATTGATTGATTTTAATTTTATAAAGAGCTCAATTACCATAGGCGTCTTGTCGCTGATTCTGAAAAGTGAAAGTACGAGAAATTCAGAGGAACAGTGTTAGTTACTGAAAAGCCAAGTTTTTAGTGCCTTTCTGAAGGACCATAGATTAGGACTGTCTTTAAGTGTAATAGGGAGCGAATTCCATAATTTAGCTGTACCTGCGATGAAACTTTTTCCATCCCAGTGAGCCCTTTTTATTCTGGGGATCACTAAGAGCTTGGCAGTAGTTGATCTCAAATTCCTGGATTGAGTGTACCAGGTAAAGCGTTGTCTTAAATAATCTGGACCAACATTGTGCAGCTCTTTAAAAGCAATGCATAATGATTTAAATGTGATCCTTTTGTCAACTGGGAGCCAGTGTAATTTGAGAGCTTGAGAGAATTATGTAATGTATATGGTGAGAGGGGTAGAGGAGGAAACCATGTTAGTTCTTAGTTGTATATCTGGAATAGCAAAAACATGCTGCTGTGATTTAACATTTGTTAATTGAATCCCCCCCTCCCGGTACCATGGGATCCATACAGTATTTCTGAATAAGCACACAAAGTGATACTATAAGTGCTGCAGACTGTCCACCTTGATTTTGTTAGTTGTTATTCTTTTTTTTTTTTTTAAATGTTTTATTCTTTTTATTTGTCAAACATACAATGCATAGTACTACATTACAATACATGTCCATATATTCCTTCTTTTCAATACAATCCCCTTGTTCTAGTCTGTTCCCTCTGATTGTCACAATCGTCTCAGCAATTTCCAGTTTGCATTTCTGCGCTTTTATAACTCCACGTGCCCCTCTTGTACACACACCCTTCGTGCCTTCAGAACCTGCCTTATAGTTACAGCTCCCTATATTTCTTCCAATTTCCCCACACTTTATCCCATTTGCCAGGGCATCCTCGCCCCTAATAGACTACCTTCTCTGCAGCACAGCACTAATCTATATCCTGCTTCCATTCTTTCACTGTTGGAACTCGTGCTGTCCCCCATAATCTAGCTATGTTTCTCTTTACTACCCCTGTAGTTATAGTTAATAATCGCCACTTGGCCTCCATTGGTACTGCCTGGCCTAGCACTTTGGACATCACTTTTGTTGTCCCTTTCCAGAATCTCTGCAAAGCGGGGCAGCTCCACAACGTATGAAGGAAGGTACCTTCTCCATCGCAACCTCTCAGGCAGTTGGGTGTGTCGCATTTCCCCATCCGACTAAGTCTTTGTCTAGTAATATATACTCTATGTACAATTTTAAGTTGTATCAGTCTAAAGCGGGACCTGATGGCTACCTCCGCTGGACTCTGTATAACCTCCATCCAGTCTTCTTCTTACAGCGGTCCCACATCCCTTTCCCATTGCTCCCTAAGGTTTACCAGCGGGTCTGGAGTGTTATTCATTATTTTCTTGTATATTAGGGAGGTTGCTTTTTCCGGCATAGGATCTGCTATGAGTCTATCCTCCATCGGTGAGTGTTCAGGTATACTTTCGCCCTTTTTTATGTGTACTGTTAGGGCATGCCTCAATTGCACATATTTGAATCTTTCTGTGTCTGACATTTGGTATTCTTTCTGTAGACTCTGGAAGCTCACCATTTCCTGGCCCTTCCACACATCCCCCAATGATTCTATACCCAGGAGTTACCAAGCCCGGAAGCCTTGTAACTTTCGCACTTCCCTCAGGAAATCCCCTGCCCATAGAGGCGTTCATTCTGTCAGTCTGTCTTCCCACCCGAGAAACTTTGTCACCTCTTTCCATATCCTGACTGTTGTTTGCGTGTGAGTTGGTAGCCCTCCCATAGGCCTCTTACTATATATTGTGTCTGGGTATCCCTTCTGTCCCAATGCCCAGTGGTCCACTCGATAGGCCGGCTCCTCTCTGTCTGTATAGACCCAATCATTAATTGTGGTTAATTGCGCCGCCCAATAATATTTACGTATATCTGGGACTGCTATCCCCCCATCAAATCGGCCTCTTTGTAATTTGTTTAATGCTATCCTGGGGTTCCCTCCATCCCATAGGAAATGTCGCAGTTCCGCATCTATTATTTGGAAGTATTTCGCTGGTACTTTGTATGGAGTATTTGATAAGACATATAGCAGGTGAGGCAAGGCCATCATCTTAAAAATTGCTGCTCGGCCCATCAGTGAGAGCGGTAGCCTCCTCTAGTGTGCCACATCCCCTTTTAGCCTTTGCAGTTGGGGAGTCAGATTGTCCTCTCTAAACTTGTCTTCTGTCTTAGTAATCGCTATTCCCAAATATTTAAACTTGGTCTTTATTGGAAGCGCACTGCTCATGACTGACAAGACCGGTTGTTCTCCTGCAAGTACAAATATTATTGATTTATTCCAATTTGTTCGGTAACCCGAATAACCCCCAAACAATTGAAATATGTGAAGTTTTCTATGCACCGTCGAGTAGGGTCTTGTGGCATACAGGAGTATATCGTCCACGTACAGCGAAATCCTCTCTTCCCATTCATCTCCTATCCTAATGCCTCTTATTATCGGATCTCCTCTAACCCATGCTGCCAGTGGTTCTATTGCTAGCGCAAACAACATGGGAGAGAGCGGACACCCCTGCCTTGTTCCCCTGCTGAGTGTCACCTATCTTGATACCATTCCATTTACACGTACTCTTGCCCTGGGATCGGTGTAGAGTAGCTTAATCCAGGCCTGTATTTTAGGACGAAATCCCAACCGCTCCAGCACAGCGAACAAGTACTCTCATTCTATACTGTCAAATGCCATTTGAGTGTCTAATGACAGTAGTACAGCACTCTCGGCCGATTTGGTTTTAGCCACGTGCATCACCCCATATAGCCGCCTAAGATTTAGTCTGGTGCTTCGCTTAGGCATAAAGCCCAACTGATCTGGATGTATAAGGCCTGTTATTATCCCGGTCAGTCTTGTGGCTATAATCTTTGCCAGAATCTTTGAGCAGGAATATATAGGCCTGTATAAGGAACAGCACTCCGGGGATTTCCCTTGTTTAGGAATGACTACTATTGTGGCCAATCTTTGGTCCTCCGGTAGGCTGCCCCGTTGTAGTGACTCCTCAAACATCTTTAGCATGTGCGTGGCCACTGTTGATGCCACTCCCTTGTACAATTCTATTCGTATACCATTCGGCCCGGCTGCTTTTCCCGATGGGAGGGCACCTATTGGACTACATATTTCTTTTTCTGTAATATCTTTCTCTAGTTCTTTCGTATCCTCCTGCGCTATCACAGGGAGTCGAACCTCTCTCAGCAGTTCTGTTATTCTTTTTTTTTTTTTTAAGCCATTTTTATTAAGTTTCAACACAGTGACAGATACAGAGGTATCATAACAGTATCATTACAAAACCTACTTGAAGAGTGTACATATACAGATCCGTACACATGCATTCTGATATTAGAGTAACAATAGGTGTCATTGGTTCAGATTTAACAACCAAACAATCAGATAATGGGTGAGAATTAGTCATGCAGTGGTATCATTACATTAAGCGTTACTCCCAACATAGGGCACATGTCCATGTAATCTTGAGAGGTGTGACCACTTGCATAATGTGGCCAAATGTGATACAGAGGAAATTTATGATGTAATAAGATGATGCACATATCGTGAAACGGCATTGTGCGCTCAAAGGGAGGAGGGCATGCAATTGCCACAAGTGGGGAAGAAGAATGTTGGTTTTATTTTGTTAGTTGTTATGTGTTAAATCAGGATACTATGTTTACATCAGGATCACTGCCTCTCGCAGGGCCGCCACCGACTCAGTCCATGCGGCACAGCCGAGCTAAGGGGGAAAGGTGTAGGAGCGTTGCAGGCCTGGCTGCCGTCACAGTTGTTGACGCAGCTCTCCTTCCAGCACCATAAGGCAATCTCGCCGCCAGTCAGCACCGATCAGCGCCACAGTCCCCCAGGTGACGGCGTGGAGATCCTCGGTCTTCAGGAGCAGCGCCTGACTCCCGCCCCGCCCACCAGGCCCAGAGTGTGCACGGTATGTCACTGCAGTTTCGGCGGGGTTCGTGACTTCGGCGGCGTCTTTTTGGAGCCGCGCCTCTCTCGGTGGGTCACCTTCGTGTCTGTGCGAAGTGGGGGGGGGGAGATTAATGTTGGATGCCCCACAGCTTCGTTGATTTTAACAGGATTTTTGGGTCCTGCCACGGAGCTCCGCTAAGTTGCGGCTGCCATGTTTGGCGGTTAGCCACGCCCCCGCCAACATAGTGCACTTAAGTAGTCTACTTGTTTACAGTAATACTGACCTGTGGAATCACCTATTCAGTGAACTCTCATTTTGAAAGAGGCAGCTCTATGTAAGCACATGTGATCTATCATCTCACACATAGCATAACCCTGAAAGAGCAGCTATACCGAGGCACGGTAACAACTTGGCAAACTTTAACATGGCCATATCCAGCGCTCTCAAATTTCCAGAGCTATAAATAAGCAACTTTTATCCTTCAAGGAAAACTTCACTTCACTTCAATATTTACTGAATGTAACTGGAAAAACACATAATTTCAAATGTTTGGAAATATTTTTTTGCTGTGGTATGATTTCTACAAATTGACAAATATGTGTGCAACAATCTGTGGTGCTGACCAAACATGAAGCAATTGGTTCAAATTGAGATGTGTAACATACAACTGTCTATACATGTGGCTTGTCTTTTGGAGGGAAGGTTTCAAATAGCAGGATGCCTTTCCAAACTCTAAAGATATATTCACCAACAAATAAGTGATTTAACAGAATGTTGACGTCCCGGTGCGGGAGACATCGTTTAGTTCACATGCGATACATCGCATGCCATTACAAGGCGGTTGTTACAACGACCGCGTTGTTACATCGCATACGATTACATCGCAAGTCGTTACAACGACTTGCTGTAGGAGTAGAAGGTGTTGGATTTACAATCCAACACCTTCCCTGCTGTTGCACAAACTGGAGTGGGAATAGTAAATTATACTATTCCTAAATCCAGCGCTCTCTACAGCAAGTCGTTGTAACGACTCAGCATGTAATCGTATGCGATGTAACAAAGCGGTCATTGTAACAACCGCGTTATAATGGCATGCGATGTATCGCATGCGTTATAACAACATATATTCTCCCGGCGCTTATAAATGCGGCAGGGCCATCGAGACTGATGAAGGTAAGAGAACAAAGTTGTAATTACCAGGGTACTCCCTTTCCACTTTTCACATTGGTCATAGCACCCTGGACAGATGTGCCAATGAAAGAGGTCTTGGCGTAGACTGATGGTCACAGGTTCGAATCCCAAGAACGCGGACAAAGAATGAATACCCTATTCATTGGCTGTCAACCCATAGACAATTCAGTTTGTAGAGACCACTGTAAACAGTAATTATTTAAATTGTTTGGCTCCAGTAGTATTAGAGTGATGTGCCATTAGTATACTCCCTCTTTTGTGACTGTATTGGTCTATTAGATAACACTTTTTTTTTATAAGTTGTTGAATACATGCCAACAGATTTGGGCGCTAGTCCCATTTTCGTAACTCTAAAATGGCTTTATTTTTGCCTTCACTGTCTTAAAACTTCCATCACTTTAAATTAAGCTAGTGAAGAATTGCGATTTCCCCCGTATGTTTTCCTTTCTAAACCTTGTTGCCTGTTACCAATTGTATTCCTACTGTATCTCACTCCTTGAGAGTGAGTCTCAAGATTCACACCCCCTCGTTCCCTGGCATTGACTTCAAAGAAGTCTCACGCTGTGAACTGACCCTTTTCTATTAAAACGTTTAACTTTTGGGCAAAAGCAAAATCCTGCTCAATGCATGACATCCTTGTTTGGAAAGCATGAGTATTCGAGCTCAAATGAAACGGCAATGTAACGGCACATTGTTTTGCATGGCAAATAGTTAAAATTAATTTGGTACACCACTGAGGTTTCTTTTTATCCCCCCCTCCCCCCCCCCCCCCCCCCACACCCCTAATAAAACCTCCTGGTACACCCTATTGTTGTAAATGATTGGCAACAAATCTTTTGGGATCTAGAACTTAATCAGAGAAAGGCTGTAAAGGCATCTGCTTTAGCTGTCCTTCTTGTACGACCCCCTTTTCTGAACGTGTGCCTTTTTCAGCTACATATTTTTGAGTAACAGTTACGTTCATGTTAATACGTACTACTGCAGATAGGTATTTGGAAGGAACTCCTTAAACACGCCACTTCCAAAAACCGATTTGCAAACCCAGACTGCAATTCTGTAGAATCACAGTTTGGTGTTTGTACATACAAAAAGCATTTTTGCGATCGCAAACAGCCCGATTCTGCTAATCGGGCCTTTTGCGACCTCAAAAATGCTTTGTACATCTGGCCCTTGGTTCTTATAGTCTAGATAAACTGGATTATTTGTTGTGTTCCGGTGTGCCTGAGCTACCCCTGAGCAAAAGTATGTGTGTATCAATAGGGCAAATGTATTATATTGAAATTTGGCTTTGACCAGGTGCATTGCGGTACTTGTAGTTTGGTTTGGATTATTGTAGCGTCATGAATTATAGTGTGTGCGAGCTTCTTGGTTAGGCGGTTTTGAGTTGCAGGTCATTAGGAGTCCTTTGTCTCTTGCTGTTTCTACGCAAACTAGAAATATTTCCTTGAGAAGGCCAATATTTTCTTGAATGTTCTAGTTCATACTGGAATTGCATGCGCCCCTTTCTTATGAGTTAACTTTATCAACATTTCCTTCTCATCTTTGTACACTGTGTGGCTTACACTTATTTTGATGTGGAGATGATACCTATTACTGTGAAAGTTAAGGTCCATTCTTTGTGTGGGTATTTTGCTGGTACTGATTCCTGGGTGAGCTACTCAGTTGGTTGTGCTGTAGAATGTGAGGGTGGTTTAAATATTGTTATGCCAACAATAGGAACACAAGAGAGACCTGCTGCTAAATGTGGCGGTGACAACCTTTTGGGGGCAGTGTGTAATTTGTAAAGACATAAATGAAGAGCCCCAAACCTTTTCTTAGGGTTCATTCCTGAATGCCAGGGTTACCATTACCTTTTTCGTTCACTACACTATGCTTGCTTTAACTTTATCTAATTCTTGTATTCCCTTTTCTGCCTTCATCATTTTTTTCCAATCTCTCTTTCTCCTTCTTTCTTTCTTCCTTTTCTTTCTCTCTGGGTCTGTTGGTGAAAAATAAGCCCCAATCACCTAAACTTAGTGCAGGCGCACACACATTAAGTGGTGGGTAGGGCTGGGTTAGCATACTTCACATAGGAGAGCGGTCTCACCTCTAGAGATCTCAGGCAACCACATCTACCTGGATTGCTCTACATGGAATAGTATGCCTGGTGGAGTGGGTTGGCAGCGGAGTTAGTTTGTTCAAAAGGCAACATTGTTTTATGTGTAGCTTACAAAAGTGTGAGGCTTCTGTCTAAATCAGCAGTATTGGTGTATATAGTTCTTGTCCCTGGTGTGAGGATATGCCCTATTGTTGGGACATTTTGACTCTGAAGTAATTGACATACAGTTTGATAGTGGTGTATATATATTTCAGATATCTTCAGTCCAGATTGGATCCAATGGACTTGAATGGCATTCAGTTGAAGCGCATTTGAAGCAGGAGAATCATTCTCCCAAAGAGTATAAAGTCACTCTGTTGATAGACTTCCAAGTGGTTGTGCAGTGGACATACATTGATATTGTTGGTTCGCACATACCCTACTTTAATTAATGTTGGTGAGTCTGTTAAATACACACATTACACTCAATACAGACAATTGTGTGTCTGATGCCGACTGATAATTGGTCTAGTTTCTGTCTCCCGATATATACAGCTATTGAGCCAGACGACTTTGTCCTGAGGAGACCTTTTCACTCACAAGGGGTCGAAACGTTGACATATATCTCCTTTGGTTCCTTGATTATTTGTAATCAGCAATGTCCTATGTTATAAGCACATGTATGTTGGAACTACTTGGCTTAACCCCTTCGCTGCTAGGCCTTTTCCCCCCCTGTGCTAAGCCTTTTTTTGGCTATTTGGGGTAGTTCGCGCTTAGGCCCCTGTAACTTTTTGACCACATAAGGTATCCACGCCAAATTTGCGTCCTTTTTTTCCAACATCATGGGGATTCTAAAGGTACCCAGGGTTTGTGGATTTCCCTGGAGGGGACCCAGAAATTAGCCAAAATACAGCAAAATGTTTTTTGTTTTTTTTTAAATGGGAAAAAAGGGCTACAGATGAAAGCGTCTGGTGTTTTCCCTGCAAATGGTATCAAAAAAGGGGCTGTGGTGCTGAAATCACCATCTTCCCAGCTTTCAGGGACAAGTAGACTTTTGTCAGAAAAGCAACATTTTGTACACAGTTTTGGCATTTTTCTGGGACATAGCCTATTTTTGCTATTGTTTGTGCTTTCAACCTCTTTCCAGTTAATGGTAGAAATGGGTATGAAAGCAATAATGGATCCTGGAAAGCTATACATTTTAGAAACGTAGACAAAATTCTGAATTCAGCAAGGGGTCATTTGTGTAGATCCTTCAAGGTTTCTTCATAGAAACTAACAGTTAAATATAGGAAAAATTGAAAATTAGTTGAAAAAAACAGCCATTTGTGTCAACGTTTTCACCTGTAACTTCTTCTAATTATGACAGTTGTTTGAAAGCAATATACCATTACATCCGCTAGGCCTTTCTGGTTGTGGGGATATATAGGACTTGTAGGTTCACCAAGAACCCGACGAACCCAGAGCCAATAACTGAGCAGCATCTTGCAATGGTTTTTTATTATGTACCGGGTATATAGCAATTCATTTGGGAAAATGTATACATGGAAAAATCGCTATGAAAGACACCTATGTATTTCTGAAATGGGAACAAAATATAGAGTTTAGAAACAGTAGATATTTGCACATTTCCGAAATTGGGAGTACCCATACTAGCATGAGAATTATAGGTCATTTTTCCAAATGACTTCTTTTTTACACATTGTCTTTCATATGGAAGGCAGAAATGCATCGAAAGTCAATAGGTAATAACAGTTGCTCTACCATTCTGTGTTACCCTAAGTCTCCCGATAAAAATGGTACCTCACTTGTGTGGGTAGGCCTTGTGCCCACGACAGGAAACGGCTCAAAACGCAACGTGGACACACCACATTTTCACAATGAAAAATTACCCTTTTTTTGCAAAGTGCCTAGCTGTAGTTTTTGAACCCTAGCTCTGCCGGCACCTAGGGAAACCTAGCAATCCTATACATTTTTGAAAACTAGACACCCAGGGAAATCCAGGATGGGGTGACTTGACTGGCTCGCACCAGGTTCTGTTACCCAGAATCCCTTACAAACCTAAAAAAGTGTAAAATAAAACACACTTTCCTCACATTTCTGTGGTGGACAGTTCTGGAATCTGCGTGGATCCTCAAAATTCCACCCACGCCGCGTTCCCCAAAGTCTTCCGAGAAAAATGCTACCTCACTTTTGTGGGTAGGCCTAGTGCCCGAAACAGGAAACGGCCCAAAACGCAAGGTGGACACACCACATTTTCACAGTGAAAAATGACCCTTTTTTTGCAAAGTGCCTAGCTGTAGTTTTTGAAACCTAGCTCTGCCAGCACCTAGGGAAACCTAGCAAACCTATACATTTTTGAAAACTAGACACCCAGGGAATCCAGGATGGGGTGACTTGACTGGCTCTCACCAGGTTCTGTTACCCAGAATCCCTTGCAAACCTAAATAATTGTCCAAAAAAACACATTTTCCTCACATTTCTGTGGCGGAAAGTTCTGGAATCTGCGTGGATCCATAAAATTCCACCCACCCCGCGTTCCCCAAAGTCTTCCGAGAAAATGGAACCTCACTTGTGTGGGTAGGCCTAGTGCCAGCGACAGGAAACAGCCCAAAACGCAAGGTGGACGCACCACATTTTCACAGTGAAAAATGACCCTTTTTTTACAAAGTGCCTAGCTGTAGTTTTTGAACCCTAGCTCTGCCGGCACCTAGGGAAACCTAGCAAACCTATGCATTTTTGAAACCTAGACACCCAGGAGAATCCAGGATGGGGTGACTTGACTGGCTCTCACCAGGTTCTGTTACCCAGAATCCCTTGCAAACCTTAAAAACTGTCAAAAAAACACATTTTCCTCACATTTCTGTGGTGGAAAGTTCTTAAATCTGCGTGGATCCACAAAATTCCACCCACCCCGTGTTCCCCAAAGTCTTCCAAGAAAAATGGTACCTCACTTGTGTAGGTAGGGCTAGTGCCCGCGACAGGAAACGGCCCAAAACGCAACGTGGACACACCACATTTTCACAGTTAAAAATGACCCTTTTTTTGCAAAGTGCCTAGCTGTAGTTTTTGAACCCTAGCTCTGCCAGCACCTAGGGAAACCTAGCAAACCTATACATTTTTGAAAACTATACACCCGGGGATGCCAGGGAGGTATGGCTTGCGTGGACCCCCCAACGTTTTCTTACCCAGAATCCCCTGCAAACCTCAAATTTAGCTGAAAAAATCACTTTTTCCACACATTTTTGTGTGGGAAAGTTATGGCATCACCAGGCTGACACAAATTTCCTACCAGCCAGCGTTCCCCCAGGTCTCCCGATAAAAATGATGCCTCACTCGTGTGGGAGGCCCAAGTACCCACAACAGGCAAGGGCCCAAAACATATTGAGGCGACATCAAAATTGCCTATCACAAAACGACCTGGTTTTGCAAGGGGGTCACTTGGGTTTTTGGCCCCGTGCTCGGCGGCCAGCTAGGAAAACCTACCAAACCCACACATTTCTGAAAACTAGACACCTGGAGGGTTCCAGGGAGGTATGGCTTGCGTGGATCCCCAACGTTTTCTTACCCAGAATCCCCTGCAAACCTCAATTTTAGCTGAAAAAAATCACTTTTTCCGCACATTTTTGTGTGGGAAAGTTGTGGCATCACTGGGCTGACACAAATTTCCTACCACCCAGCGTTCCCCCAGGTCTCCCGATAAAAATGGTGCCTCACTCGTGTGGGAGGCCCAAGTACCCGCGACAGGCAAGGGCCCAAAACGTATTGAGGCAACATCAAAATTGCCTATCACAAAACGACCTGGTTGTTCAAGGGGGGTCACCTGGGGTTTTGGCCCGTGCTCGGCGGCCAGCTAGGGAAACCTACCAAACCCACACATTTCTGAAAACTAGACACCCGGGGGGTTCCAGGGAGGTATGGCTTGCATGGATCCCCCAACATTTTCTTACCCAGAATCCCCTGCAAACCTCAATTTTAGCTTAAAAAATCACTTTTTCCGCACATTTTTGTGTGGGTAAGTTGTGGCATCAACGGGCTGACACAAATTTACTACCACCCAGCGTTCCCCCAGGTCTCCCGATAAAAATGGTGCCTCGTGTGGGAGGCCCAAGTACCCGCGACAGGCAAGGGCCCAAAACGTATTGAGGCGACATCAAAATTGCCTATCACGGGAGCGTGGCTACGGAGCTGATGGAGACGGACGCGTGAGGTCGGAGCTCCGCGCCGACCCCACCGATTATCCTGATTAGAGAGCCGTCGAGCCGAAACTGAGGGCTCGGACCTGGCGAAACTGACTTTGGGACCCGCGGGCTGCGACCCTGCACAAAATGGGGCTGTAGCCGAGTTGTGGGGTCCGAGTGAAGCGGACGGTCCGGACCGGGCTCTCCAAAATGGCGCCGATCGCGGCGATCCGGCAATAGCAGCAGCGGGCACGGAGCTGTTGGGACCACTGCCTCACCGATGCTGGGGCTCCTGAGTGTGCGGAAGACCTACCTGTAAATCCGGAGGGGCCCCCGGGGCGCTGAATGTGGCGGGGTCCGCTGGACTGCACCCCCTGAGGGAGTCGCGTTGACCACAGAGGCGCCCTGCATTACAGCTACCTGGTGGATTGGACGGTGAGACCGGTGCGGCACACTGTGTTCCCCCTCGGAGGTGGGATACTTGGAGGATATCGTGGCGGCCCCCTCATCGGGGTGCCGGATTGTGGTCCTTGGCTGGGTTGGGGTGGGCGGAGCCCGCCGCCATCTTGGGTGCACCAGTGGGGGATCGTTGTTGGGCCCAGTTACGCCTGGAGACGACTGATCACGCCGCGGCAAAGCCTGACGCCCCAGAGAACTCACAGTGCCTGGGCAGAGAGGGGAACTGGCCCGGACTCCTTGCGACGGTGCTGACAGCGGGGCTGAGACATATACAGCGGGGGCTGGGATGGCCTCGAAGCTGTGAATTGGATCAGCGGCAGGAGCCCGGACTGGACCATCGATGCTCCAGAGGTGAGGGTATCTGCTGGGCCGGGACCTGATTGGAGTGGTGGACCGGACGCTGTGGCGGCCGCGGATTCTGCTGATTGATTGGCTGTGCAGATCGACTGGAGTGGCGGAACGGGCCCCTAATGGAGTGGTGCTGACTGGGGGTGCCGGTAAAGACCTCTGGCGAGTTCGTGGGCCCCGACTTGCAGGTGGGACTGTGGGGAGTGAAGTGCATCGATAGATACCAGCTAGAGGTGGGGAGGGCCTCTCGCCCTCTGCCCTTAGGTGAGCTCCCCATCTCTGACTCTGTGTGGAGAGGGGTCTGCACTTCACGAGCGCAGCCTGGAGGTCACGAGCCTGTTTTGAGTGGGTGTGGTAATTGCCTGGAAGATTAACCGGAGCTCCTGAGGACCTGAGATCATGGGGAAACCACGAGGGAAACAGGGGGGGGGGGTTCCCTCGGATCCTGAGGATTTGGCGTCAGACAGTAGGAGGTGAGACTCCCCTGAACCACAGCCCGAGACCTTGATGCAGCAACAAGTGGCCCAGATTTTGAAGGCCATCGCAGACACCAGAGACGCCCTTCAGCAGGATATTGCGAATGTGGTAGGGGGGCTGGGCCTTCTTAGAACGGAGCACGCCAATCTGGCTGACCGTGTGAAACAATCAGAGGTGACGCTGGAGAACCTAGAACCGACCCAAAAGACGCTGGTGGCCCAGATGGGGGATGTCACGCATAGACTCCAGAAGCTGGAGCGGAGGGCTGAGGATGCGGAGGGCCGCAATCGCAGAAACAACATAAGGGTGGTAGGTTTGCCGGAAGGAGTGGAAGGGGCCAACATGATTGATTACTTGGAGAGCTGGCTTCGGACTGCAGTGGCGCCTGAGGGCCTGACCCCATTTTATACCCTGGAAAGAGCGCATAGAGTGCCAGCTCGTCCACTGGCGCCGGGAAGGCCTCCTAGACCTGTGGTGGCACGCCTGCTTCACTATAAAGACAGGGATCTCCTACTACAAAAAGCTCACTCTTCGGGTCCCTACAGGGTGGACAATAGTAAAGTGTCTTTGTTCCCTGACTACACCCTTGAGGTGCAGCGCCGACGAGCTTCTTTCTTAGCGGTCAAGAAGGCCCTACGTGACGAGGGCCTGCAGTATTCGTTGATGTTCCCCGCGCGCCTGCGGATAATTCTGGATGAGAAAACGCATTTTTGTGAGAACCCTGAGGAAGCATGGACCTGGCTAGAGTCTTATCAATCTGGGAATGGGGTGGCGGGGCGCCGCGCGAGACCACCTGTGGAGGATCAACGGCCTCGAAGGTCGAAACGGGTGAGGCGTCGACTAACTGTTTTGCAGGGGCCTACAGCGTCCCAAACGGAGTTGGAGAGGTCGGCGGCTTTGCAAGCAGTGTCGGAATTGTTTCGGGAACGCCTTTCCCCATCGGTAGCGGACACGGAGTCGGAGAAAGGATTGATGGGAACTGATTCTGATGGGACCGAAATGGACAGTGTTGCTATGCCACATGTCACGCCGGGAACGGCTGATGAGATTGTCTGATTATATTTTATGTTGTTCCCATCCCTTGCTGTCTATTATGATAAGCTGGTCCCTCCCCTTTTCCCTTTCCTTCCTTGCTTTGGCCTTATAGCTGGTTTGGTGGTCAGATGTTGACTGCGGGGTTATCGAGATGCTTGGGTAATGGACTGAGACGGCTCTCTCAGGGATGTGAGCCCCCGGGTGGGGGGCTTGGTTGTTGTTTGGGGTATGGTGCTATATAGTGGCCGATTTGCTGGCCCGATTTCCTTGGTTCGCAGCCGCCTTCCCTCTCTCTTGATCCTCTGTAGCTACTAGAGGATATAGTTTGTTCTTTAGTTTGGATGGGGACTAGTGTTTTAGTACCTGTTCTGGGGTGGGGATGTTGGGGAGATTCAGGGGTTTGTTTTGGGGTAGTTGGGGTCTCCGGTGTGTCCTCCTGGAAAGCGTTTTTGGTTGTAGGATTACAATTGCAACATGGGGGCATTACTTGAATTGAAGTGCATTTCCTGGAATGTTAGAGGGATTCATACCGTGATGCGACGCCATAAAGTACATACTTACTTAGCACGGAGGGGGGTTCACATTGCTTTTCTCCAAGAAACACACATCACTCGCGCTGAAGGTTTGGCCCAGCAGCGTAGATGGAGGGGGCAGATCTTTTGCACAACATATTCCGCCTTCGCACGGGGAACATTGATTTGGGTTAGAGCGGGAGTCCCTTTTCAGCCTACTCAACAACTGGTGGACCCGGAGGGGAGATTTGTGGTAGTAGCGGGTCGCCTTAATGGTAGAGATGTCGTGCTGAGTAGCATCTATGCACCCAATACGGATCAGCCGGCCTTTTTTAACCATTTGTGCGGGAAACTGGCACCCTACCTGACTGGCCCGGTAATCATGGGGGGGATTTTAATTCCATATCTGATACATTCCTGGATTGATCCCATCCCCCAGGGGCGCCCCTACATAGGCGCCCATACATAGGGTCTCCAAGGCTAGGCGAGACTGGCAGACTAGATGGGGTCTGGTAGACACTTGGAGAGCACAGCACCCAGGTGAACGCGACTATTCCTTTTTCTTAGCGCTGCACGAGCTTCATGTGCAATTAGATGCGATACTATGTACACCGGACTTGCATGCTCTAGTTGGACACAGCGAGTACCTTGCTAGGACGCTGTCAGATCATAATCCACTGTTGCTGGGACTCCACTGGTCTCAGGAGCGCCCCGTGATCCCAACTTGGAGACTGCACCCAAAAGCTCTAGAAGACCAGGTCTTTCGTGCAGAGATTGAGACTGGAATCATCCAATATTTTACTGAAAATGAGGGTACGCTTTTAAGGTCGTAGTAAGAGGACTATGCATAGCTAATATGGTGGGAGTACGGAAGACATTATTGCAGGACGTAGATTCAGCGGAACAGCGCTTGCGAGCAGCAGAAAGAGCCTGTCCCGAGTGTCCTGACGAGCAGCAGGAGGTATCTGATGCTAGAGAGGCAGTAGCGGTGCAAGTCGAAAGGTTGCGCTGCTTCGATCATAAGACATATATGGCACACGCGCATGCAGAACGCGATAAGGCGAGCACGTTGTTGGCTTGGCTGGCTAACCCGGCTAACCCGGCCCGCCGAGGGACGATCATATTAGAATTAGATAGTCCGACAGGGGACCCAGTTTACACCCAACAGGGGATTAATGATTTGTTTTTGGGATATTATGCGGAATTATATCGGAGTAAGCTGGAGATTGATGGGGACGCCATCGGAGAATTTTTAATAGACACAGGACTACCGCAGCTGGAAAAGACGCAGGCTGACTTGTTAGGGCAGGAAATAACGCTGGGGGAAATTCGGAGCACGATCAAGCATATGGCGCGTAATAAAACACCGGGAACAGATGGGATACCGATAGAGTTCTACTTGGCTTACGTTGATTTACTGGCCCCTAGATTAATGTCTGTTTTTAATGAGGCGAAAAAAGCCGGAATATTGCCGACCTCCACCCGTGAGGTTGTCATCATCCCGTTATTGAAGCCCGGGAAGCCTCCCTCTGATAAAACGGCCTATCGTCCCCTGTCCATGCTCACGACGGATTATAAAATATTGAGTAGGATACTTGCGTCACGACTGCTTCCGCATATGGTACACCTGGTTCACCGAGACCAGGCGGGATTTATCCCAACTCGAAACACCGCCACTAATGTGAGGCGCCTACTCCGTATAATGGAGGCGGACTCTTATTCTTCGGCCTCCGCTGTCATCCTATCGGTTGACATCGAGAAGGCGTTTCTTGGAGTGGCCATACCTGTTCCAAGTTATGCGTGGGTTTGGCCTTGGAGATGCCTTTGTGGCCTGGTCAGAGATCTTATACAAATCATCTACAGCCCGGGTCCGGACGGGGGCTTTGGTCTCCTCCTCTTGTGCAGTGGGTCGCGGGACTCGACAGGGGTGCCCGCTCTCCCCCTTGCTGTTCGCATTGGCCATAGAGCCATTAGCGGCTCAAGCCAGACTAGGGCGGCGATATGCCGGACTTGACGTGCGTGGGGTTGTGCAGCACATATCGCTCTATGCAGATGACTTACTTATGTTCCTAGCTGACACGACGGTTGCCCTTGATGGGGCGAGGGGCCTCCTTCGGGATTTTGGGAGGGTTTCGGGCCTCGGGGTGAACTGGGCGAAGACCTGCCTGTTCCCGGCGGCTCCGACAAGCGAGGGTCCGTCCCATACTAACGGGATAAAATGGGAATATCGATGTTTGTCCTATCTTGGAACTAACATCTACCATACGCCTGCTGATCTCTTGGATGGCAACGTGGGCAGAGCTATACGAAATCTCCGGGGTAGCCTGACATTCCGGAGCACCCTGCCTCTTTCGGTGGCTGGGCGTGTGGCACTTTTGAAGATGGTGGCGCTTCCCCGGTTGTTGTACTACTTCAGGACATTGCCAATCTGGGTCCCGGTGTCATTATTTAAGCAGATCCAGTCCTTGCTCGTGGGTTTTGTCTGGGCGTCTGGTAGGAGGCGGGTCGCACTTAAAACTTTGATGCGCCCGAAAGCCGATGGAGGGCTTGCGGTTCCTGATTTCGAGACGTACTACCTAGCGGCCCAGCTCCAATGGCTTACCCAAGCAGTGGCGCTGGAGTTTCGGGGCCCGGATGAACGAGATGGAAATGGGATCCCGAGACATGTACTGTCCTCTATTATCCTCCAACAGCCGTTGCGACTCGGGACGCTTTCTGGTGAGGTTCGGACGATGAGGCTATGCTGGAATCGGAGCCAGCGAAGAGCCATGATTAATCGACCCTATGCCCCGGAAATACCTTTAGCTATGTGCACTGTACTCCCACATGGGGGGGATTGGGCTGCACTGTCTGAATGGGAGACTACGGGGTTACAGGTTCTGGGGGACTTGTATGAGGATGGCGTCCTCCTCCCATTTCAGGTCTTGCGGGACAGATATGACCTCCCTCGTGGAGATTTCTTGCTTCATTCGGCCCTTGTTTCGGCCATACAGCGCCACTGGCGGGAGGGGTTATCAGAGACACAGACGTCTATGCCGTGTCAGTATGTAGTAATGGTGGCAGGGACCTTTAAGGCAGTTACATGTTTATATAGGCGTATGATTGGTGAGGGGTTGATGCCATTGAGGGAACTGCAGCGGAAGTGGGAATCGGACCTGGGTAAGGAGATTCCCGAGAAAACATGGGATCAGATAGTTCGGAGGGCGTGGAAAAGCACTAGAAATGCCTGTTTCCAACTGGTCCACTTCTTTATACTACATAGGGCGTACCTTACTCTTGCCAGGATCAACAAATATTTTAATACAGACACTGCGAAGTGCCCACGTTGTAACTCAGAAGGAGCGGAGTTCAGTCATATGATGTGGGACTGCCCGCAATTGGGAACGTACTGGGAGGATGTAGTCGCGTTGCCATGTGAGATCACAGAACGGCAGATAGCACCTGACATTGGCACCTGTTTGCTTCACTGGTTCCCCCATACGCCCAAGTCGAGCGTTTCGAGCAAGTTTCTGGATTTGGGACTGTTGTTGGCCAAGAGGGATATTACGGCGCACTGGAAGGCCGCACGGGCCCCAGTGTCCAGAGATGGAAAATGGAATTGCTTAACTGGGCAACGAGCAAAAGTACAGTCAGGTTTCAGCTAGCTAGACGAGCACAGGGGGATAAAGCCATGGAGGCCGCGAGGGCCTGGGAGCCTCTAGTGGTTTTACTGCAAGCACCAGAGATGGACCCAGATGCAGACTCGACTACGGGTACACAAATTGTTTCACCTTAAGCGCTGTGTACATTACTGGATTGTCTGTGATTAAAGTAGTATTAATAGTGTCGTTGACTGAGGGAGCGATGGTCCTCACTGGTTCTAATACGTTCATGTTCTATAATGCTGATTCCTAAGTGGCACAGAATTTTATTGAATTGCTGCAGCATGGGACACACCGGGGGCATGGGTGGGATAGGAGGGTGGCGGGGGGGTGGGTTTTTCTTTTTATTATGTTTTGCTTAAGAGTCGCAGATGAGCCTTTTGGACATTGGCCAGTGATGAATCCTTACTTGGTCCTGTATCCCACCCGTTGTATATGTATCATGCTATCTAATCTAGGGGACTTTTGTTTATGTTCCCCTTTCTGAGTTGAGGGGAGTAGATGGATCGCTAATTAGTGACAGCTGATGATCAGAAGACTAATGTGAACCTTTGACTCCTGTAACAGATTATGTTTTGTTTGGAAAAAACTTCAATAAAAATATATTAAAAAAAATATATATATATATCAAAATTGCCTATCACAAAACGACCTGCTTTTAAAGTAGGTCACCTGGGTTTTGTCCCAGTGCTCGGCAGTCAGCTAGGGAAACCTACCAAACCCACACATTTCTGAAAACTAGACACTCGGGGGTTTCAGGAGGTATGGCTTGCATGGATCTCCCAACGTTTTCTTACCTGGAATCCCCTGCAAACCTCAATTTTAGCTGAAAATCACTTTTTCCACACATTTTTGTGTGGGAAAGCTGTGGCATCACTGGGCTGACACAAATTTCCTACCACCCAGTGTCTTCAGGTCTCCCGATAGAAATGGTGCCTCACTCGTGTGGAGGCCCAAGTACTGCGACAGGCAAGGGCCCAAAACATATTGAGGCGACATCAAAATTGTCTATCACAAAATGTTTTGGGCCCTTGCCTGTCGCGGGAACTTGGGCCTCCCACACGACTGAGGCACCATTTCTATCGGGAGACCTGGGGGAACGCTGGGTGGTAGGAAATTTGTGTCAGCTCGGTGATGCCACAACTTTCCCCCACAAAAATGTGTGGAAAAAGTGATTTTTTCAGCTAAAATTGAGGTTTGCAGGGGATTCTGGATAAGAAAACGTTGGGGGATCCATGCAAGCCATACCTCCCTGGAACCCCCCGGGTGTCTAGTTTTCAGAAATGTTGAGTTTGGTAGGTTTCCCTAGCTGGTCGCCGAGCACGGGGCCAAAAACCCAGGTGACCCCCCTTGCATAACCAGGTCGTTTTGTGATAGGCAATTTTGATGTCGCCTCAATACGTTTTGGGCCCTTGCCTGTCGCGGGTAGTTGGGCCTCCCACACGAGTGAGGCACCATTTTTATCGGGAGACCTGGAGGAACGCTGGGTGGTAGGAAATTAGTGTCAGCCCGGTGATGCCACAACTTTCCAACACAAAAATGTGTGGAAAAAGTGATTTCTTCAGCTAAAATTGAGGTTTACAGGGGATTCTGGGTAAGAAAATGTTGGGGGATCCATGCAAGCCATACCTCCCTGGAACCCCCCAGGTGTCTAGTTTTCAGAAATGTGTGGGTTTGGTAGGTTTCCCTTGCTGGCCACCGAGCACGGGGCCAAAAACCCAGCTGACCCCCCTTGCAAAACCAGGTTGTTTTGTGATAGGCAATTTTGATGTTGCCTCAATACGTTTTGGGCCCTTGCCTGTCGCGGGTACTTGGGCCTCCCACACGAGTGAGGCACCATTTTTATAGGGAGACCTGGGGGAACGCTGGGTGGTAGGAAATTTGTGTCTGCCCAGTGATGCCACAACTTTCCCACACAAAAATGTGTGGAAAAAGTGATTTTTTTCAGCTAAAATTGAGGTTTGCAGGGGATTCTGGGTAAGAAAACTTTGGGGGATCCACACAAGCCATTCCTCCCTGGAACCCCCCGGGTGTCTAGTTTTCAGAAATGGTGGGTTTGGTAGGTTTCCCTAGCTAGCCGCCGAGCTCGGGGCCAAAAACCCAGGTGACCCACCTTGCAAAACCAGGTAGTTTTGTGATAGGCAATTTTGATGTCGCCTCAATACGTTTTGGGCCCTTGCCTGTCGCGGGTACTTGGGCCTCCCACACGAGTGAGGCACCATTTTTATAGGGAGACCTGGGGGAACGCTGGGTGGTAGGAAATTTGTGTCAGCCCGGTGATGCCACAACTTTCCCACACAAAAATGTGTGGAAAAAGTGATTTTTTCAGCTAAAATTGAGGTTTGCAGGGGATTCTGGGTAAGAAAACGTTGGGAGATCCACACAAGCCATACCTCCCTGGAACCCCCCGGGTGTCTAGTTTTCAGAAATGTGTGGGTTTGGTAGGTTTCCCTAGATGGCCGCCGAGCTCGGGGCCAAAAACCCAGGTGACCCACCTTGCAAAACCAGGTAGTTTTGTGATAGGCAATTTTGATGTCGCCTCAATACGTTTTGGGCCCTTGCCTGTCGCGGGTACTTGGGCCTCCCACACGAGTGAGGCACCATTTTTATAGGGAGACCTGGGGGAACGCTGGGTGGTAGGAAATTTGTGTCAGCCCGGTGATGCCACAACTTTCCCACACAAAAATGTGTGGAAAAAGTGATTTTTTCAGCTAAAATTGAGGTTTGCAGGGGATTCTGGGTAAGAAAACGTTGGGAGATCCACACAAGCCATACCTCCCTGGAACCCCCCGGGTGTCTAGTTTTCATAAATGTGTGGGTTTGGTAGGTTTCCCTAGATGGCCGCCGAGCACAGGGCAAAAAACCCAGGTGACCCCCCTTGCAAAACCAGGTCGTTTTGTGATAATCAATTTTGATGTCTCCTCAATACGTTTTGGGCCCTTGCCTGTCGCAGGTACTTGGGCCTCCCACAAGAGTGAGGCACCATTTTTATCGGGAGACCTGGGGGAACGCTGGGTGGTAGGAAATTTGTGTCAGCCCGTTGATCCTACAACTTTCCCACACAAAAATGTGAGAAATCTTTTATTTTTTTCAACAAAGTTTGAGGTTTGCAGGGGATTCTGGGTAGGGAAATGTTGGGGGACCCACGCAAGCCATACCTTTCTGGACTCCCCCGGGTGTCTAGTTTTCAGAAATGTGTGGGTTTGGTAGGTTTCCCTAGATGGCCGCTGAGCCTGGGACCAAAAACTCATGGGACCTCCCTTGCAAAACCAGGTTGTTTTGTGATAGGTAATTTTGATGTTGCCGCAATAGGTTTTGGGCCCTTGCCTGTCTCGGGTACTTGACCCACCCACACAAGTGAGGTACCATTTTTCTCAGAAGACTTTGGGGAATGCGGGGTGGGTGGAATTTTGTGGATCCACACAGATTCCAGAACTTTCCTCCACAGAAATGTGAGGAAAATGTGTTTTTTTGTTTTACAAATGTTGAGGTTTGCAAGGGATTCTGGGTAACAGAACCTGGTGCGAGCCAGTAAAGTCACCCCATCCTGGATTCCCCTGGGTGTCTAGTTTTAAAAAATGTTTAGGTTTGCTAGGTTTCCCTTTGTGCCGGCTGCGCTAGGGCCCAAAATCCACAGGTAGGCACATTGCTAAAAACAAGTCTGTGCCTAGTGGGCTTTCTGCCGCACTGAGGGGGAATCGGGGGTTATTTCGATATGCCCTCAAGGGGGCATAAAGATTGGCTATGATTTTGGGGGTGGGGGCATTGGTATGCCCATTCTGGGCAGCCCCCACCCCCACACATAAAAAAGCCAGCATAATTGCTGGCGCCTAGTGGGCTTTCTGCCCCCCCGGGGGCAGATCAGGGGCCACTGCCCCCATCCGCCCCTCGGGGGGGCAGAAAAACTGTGGCACATTTTTTGGGGAGGTGACCTCAACCCTGACTAAAAATTACAAAAAAATCCTGAGGCCTAGTGGGCTTTCTGCCCCCCCCGGGGGGCAGATATGGGGCTATTGCCCCAATATGCCTCTGGGGAGGGGCAGAAAGACTGTGGTAATTGTTTTTGGGGCGGGCATTATCAAGCCCATTCTGGGCAGCCCCCACCCCTACATTATAAAAAATCCTCGTGCCTAGTGGGCTTTCTGCCCCCGGGGCAGATCAGGGGCTATTGCCCCCATCTGCCCCTGCGGGGGCAGAAAGACTGACATTTCCCAGGGGGGGTGGGCATTGCCATGCCCTTTTGGGCAGCCCCCACCCCAACATCAATAAAAAAAATCCCTGGTTTCTAATGGGCTTTCTGCCACCCCGGGGGCAGATTGGGGGCTACTGCTCCCGCCTGCCCCCTGGGGGCAGAAAGACTTACATTTCTCTGGGGGTGGGGGCATTGCCATGCCCTTTTGGGCAGCCCCCACCCCAACGTCAATAAAAAAATAATCCCTGGCTTCTAGTGGGCGTTCCGCCCCCCGCGGGGGCAGATTGTGGGCTACTGCCCCCATATGCCCCCCAGGGGGGGCAGAAAGACTCACATTTCTCTGGGGGGGAGGTGGGGGCATTGCCATGCCCTTTTTGGGCAGCCCCCACCCCAACGTCAATAAAAAATAATAATCCCTGGCTTCTAGTGGGCTTTTTGCCCCCCCCGGGTGGCTGATTGGGGGCTACCGCCCCCATCTGCCCCCCAGGGGGGGCAGAAAGACTGTGGTGCCCAAACAAATATGGGAGGAGCAAAGGCCCTTGCCCAAGGCGCCACTCCCCCTCCCTGGTGTCTAGTGGGTGGATCCCCCTAGGGAAGGGTACCATTGGAAAGGGGAGATTCTCCCCTTTCCAACGATACCTCTCCCATGTTTTTCGGTGCTCGGGGGCTGAGATAGCCCCACGAGCACTGAAACACTGAAACTAAGTTTCAGTTTCGTTTTCGTTGCAATGATGATTGCGCGCCATGCGCGCGATCGTCATTGCAACGAAATTCAAAAAGAGGCCTGGGGACGTTGGGGAAGCTCTTCCCCACCTCCCCAGGCAAAAAAAAAAAAAGGGAAATCCCTCTGCTGTCTGCAGCAGAGGGATTTTCTGAGCATGTGCTCATGACGGAATGGTTCCGTCATGAGGACACTGGAACTTGTGCTCATGACGGAAACATTCCGTCATGAGCACTGAAAGGGTTAAGACCAAGGAGCATTTATGGTGTATTTTGTATATATTTTAAATGTTTATGCACACACTTAAGCACTGTGTCGTCTGCACTTTTTTTGTAAGTCACACTGTCATTTGCATTTGAATTGGAGGAGAATACATAACAGCAACCGAAACTTTTTCAGTCTTGTTGCATCTTCTTTTATGCAACCCAAATGAGAATTTATCATTAGGCTGCTTAAATAACACATTCACTTTGGGTTTCCCCTGGTTTACACTAGAGGATTCCAGCTCGACACAAAGAGCCCCACAGTGGACTCTGTTCATATAACAGACCATGGAAAGTAAGCATAAACACAGAACAGAGGCGCACAAGTTGACATCTCCAAATATAGAAAAGGTATGCTTTCGATGTGGTTTTTCATTTCCCCATGAAGGTAAATGTCCAGCCAAGGGACAAACATGTAAGGGCTCCGTGAAAGAAAACTACTTTTTAGTGGTATGCAAATCAAACGAGAAACCAATGTGTCACAGTGAGAAGAGAAAATGGGCCCCAGAAGGTTCCAGAAGCATGCTTGCCACGCCAACAAGGCCAAAAGGCAACATCAGTTACGACAAGTAGAAACAAAACAAAGTTGATTGTCGTCAAATTCATCAAGCTAAGGTTCTTCAACGTCACAATTCAGCGCCAATGAAGGTGAGGAATGTGCGTTGATGATATCTACCAAAGAACGACGTGCACATGTAGGATTAGCTCCTTTTAAAAAAGGTCAAAAGTCAAATGAGAAGCACCAATCGGAGTGAAAAGTTTCATTTAGACACTGTCCTAAAATTACATTAAAGCTGAAGGGTTGCCCCATAACCTTCCTTATAGACAGTGGTGAATCGATTAATATAATGCTAGTAGAGAAATTTAACAGCTTATCTCCTGTGCCACGCCTTACCCCGTCAAACACGTAGGTGTACACATGAACTGCGTCCAAATCGTTACAGAGTCAAGGGTCATTTACACCAACCATGAGACATAAAACGATTTCAGTGCAAGCGCCGATTCACTTTCTATGGGGAACTTCATCGAGTGACCGCTACTTAGCTTTGCCACTGCTGCTGGCATGGGCTGATATCTCTCAACCACAAAATCCGTGCTCAGTCTGAAATTGTGTGTCAGTTCCCATCATTATTTCATGGCTTAGGAAGGTTCAAGACAATGAAAGCGCAACTTCATGTTAATGAGGACATTCGCCCTGTTGCTCAACGGCACCACAGAGTCGCCCTCTGTGGAGCTCAGTGGAGGTGCAGTGCGCATTTGTGCTGACATGCGCCTGGCCTACAAAGCAATCGAGAGAGAAAGACCTCCTGGTCCCCACATCGCGGATATGAACATGCAGATGAACGGAGCCAAACACTTCTCCCGTCTTGACTTGAACAAAGAATACCATCAACTCGAGCTGGAAGAGAACAGTAGGTACATTACTACTTTTTCGACTTATGTTGGTTTGTTCAGATACAAAAGATTGAGTTTTGGAATATCTTCAACTGCGGGGATATTTCAGGATGTCATACTCTGAGTAATTCAAACTGTCACACATGATTACAATTATGGTGATGACATACTGGTATTTGGGACAACACAAGAGGAGCATATGACAAGGCCCCTACACAAGTGTGTCAATAACTTGCTGATGCAGGTCTCACATTGATTGCGGCAAAGTGTGAGTTTTACTAACCCAAACTCAAATTCTTTGGACACATATTCTCTGATGGGGGAATGACTCCAGAGCCGGATAAATTGCAAGCATTGTCATCTGCTTGCACCCCAAAAGATGTAACCATGCTACAATCCTTCTTAGGCATGGTTAGTTATTGCTCAAGATATATTCATGACTTTGCTACAGTGAGTGCCCCGTTGAGAGAATTAACAAAGCAGAATTTCCCATTCCAGTGGTCCCCTGAATGCGACCAAAGTTTCAAAGACATAAAACATGCGATTGAGAATGCAACTGAAATAGCCTACTTTGACCCCAAGTTACATACTGAGATCACAGTAGATGTGAGTCCGGTCGGGGATGGGGGCAATTCTTGCTCAAAACAATGGCCATCTGAAAACCCTGTAGCATATGACAGTAGAATCTTGTCTGAAACAGAACATACCTTCTCTCAGCCGGAGAAGGAGAGTCTGGCTGTAGTGTGGGCCTGCAAATCTTTTCATGTGTTTTTATATGGGGAACTTTTCACTATCATCACAAACCACCAGGCATTGCTCACCATCTTTGAAAACCCCAAAGCCAAGATGCTCCCTCGTATCAAGAAGTTGGGGTTGCGACTGCAAGAGTACGAGTATGTGATTGTACACAAGCCGGGGAAAGATCAAAACTCCGCCGACTACTTTTCATGAGTGCCACTACATTGCCACAGTTCAAGGTTTAAAGCGGCTGAAGAGTATCTCAACTTCATTGTAAGGTCCAGCACACCAGCAGCTCTAGCCATTGAATAAATTATTACTGCTACGAACGCAGATAAAGACATGCTCATCCTCAAAGACATTCTTACAATGCAATCTTGGAAGAAAAGTGTTCGACCCTTTGCTGATGATGTTGAATTTCAAAAATTCAAAAATGCACAAGATCAAATATCCAACACTCTAGAGGGTATCATACTGAGAGGCTCGAGAATCGTCATACCTGTGAGCCTGAGACAGCAAATCATTGAACTGACCCATGAAGGACATCGTGGCATAGTAGCCACCAAAAGAGGATGTAAGAAAACGGCCCGAACTCCCACACCAAACCCCGACTTAACATCTGAGTCGATGCAGTGGTCTCGACTCCTCTCGTGTCCTGATGCTGACGGCGAAGGCTGGAAGAGAAACCAAACAATGAAAATGGATTGTTCTTCATTTTCTCAGGACGAACAAGAAACAGCACAACAAACGGACCAATCCGGAAGCGGGGGTGTGCCGTGGTCTACCCAATCCACAATCTTGGGAGGACGAGAAAAGGAGAAGAGGAAACTGATGAGGGCCGCTGGGGAAGACGCTGCTGGGGAAGACGCCGCCGGGAAGGACGTCACCAGAGAAGCAGCCGTGGAAAGAGAATCCTCCAGGAGAGATGCCGCCGGGGAAGACGCCATCGAGCAGGATGCCAACGCAGGAGAAACCGAAGCTGAGGGAACTCCGGACATGTGGAGTGAGGAGTGGTGGTCCCCTGAGGACGCGCTGGAGCCGCCGCAACTCTGGAGAGTTGCAACAAGAGGCAGTACGTGAAACCAAAGAGGGCAAAAGAGGTGAGGAGGTTGGGAGGTGGGTCGAGGAACCGAGTCTCTTGCAACATCCCTGCTAATCTCTTTGGGGTTTTCATTATCTTTTTTTATTTCTTTTCTCACGTCTTTGCACTGGCTCAATCAAACTCTATCCCCCCCGTACAGCACACGGGTAAAAACCAAAGGAAACAAAAGTGCATGAAGAGAGTCTGACATCCAGACACACAACGATCGGCTGCTATATAAATATATATATATATTATTTTTTTTGCACAATTTTTGTACAATTACCTCCACGTTGGTGTAGTGAGGGTTGCCACATTAAGTTGCCGCAAGGCTACAGCCATACTTACCGTTCCTTTCTCTCTTTTTTTTTTTTTTTAAACAAACTTTATTGGGTTTTACAAAAGGTCCAGATGGTAATTGCGCAACATTCTCATCATTAATCGGGATTACAATTGATCTACTGTGTATACAGAGAGGACATTAGCAAACCAAAAGCACTGCCAGTCATCACAGTGATCTCAGCTTCCCCGCTTTCCCCCCGCAGTCCAGCGTACGTACGTTGTAGTGTGTTCAATTCTGGGACTGCTAGGCGTGTCCCCAGGCCCACCCTTAAACTCCCTTCCTGCAACTTGGCCCTCCCCTCCCCTACCCCCCAGGCGTGTCACTAGTACTCAAGTCGCAAGTTTGCGGTATCCTACCATTTCAGGTTGTACTTCATATTTGGCTGGAGCAGCACTCTAGGGTACCCTGGTCAGTAAGGGCGGTAGTGTGTTGTGTCTATTAGTGAAGCCCACGGAGCCATGATTCACTCAGTGGTATGCAGCTTAGTCCCCTCCTGTTGGGGGCTCACCTAATGATTCCTCCTCCTCAACGTCCTCTGGGACCTTAAGTAACATCACTAGTGCTTCCCAGGCTCTTGCCGCTTCCAGCGCCCTCTCGCTCCCCGTTCTTTTTGCTATTTGCATCCTGATCGTTCCCTCACATTCAGCCCACTTAATGAGTTCATTTTTCCATCTGGCTATGCTTGGGCCCTGCCTTTCTTTCCAGTGCATGGTGATGTCTCTCTTGGCTAGTAGGAGGCCCATATCTAAAAATGTACTCGTGATTTTATTTTTGGATGTATGAGGGTACCAGTGTAATGTGCAGCATTTCTGGGTTGGCTCAACGTCTCTGTCGGTGATGTCAGACAGCATCGTCGTTACTTCCCCCCAGAAATTACTCAGGTGCAGACAGTTCCATACCATGTGCCTGAAATTTACTCCTTCTCTATTGCATCGCGGGCAAGCCGCTGCTTGGGTCGGGAAATACTTATTAATCTTTTCCGGGGTGAGGTATGCTCTATGTAAGATATCAAAATGTACCAACTGGAATCTGGCATTCCTGGTGCTCTTCCAAGCTCTCTCCACTAATTCCCCCCACGTTTTCTCTGGAATGGCCTCCCCAAGGTCCGTCTCCCATTTTAGTCGCAACTCTGATAAGGGCAGTAGTGTTTCCCGCGATATATATCTGTACAAACACGTAACCGCCTTGAATGTACCTGCCGCCATCACCACATATTGGCAGCACAGTGATGTTTTTGGTTCGGTGAGACCCCCTCCCCAGTGTTTGCGTATGGCCGCAGTGAGGGCAGAGTATAACAAGAAATCCCCCCTAGGTAGGTCGTATCGGTCCTGCAGGTCATTGGACGGGATCATGGCCCCCTCCTCATACAAGTCTCCTATTGTAGCCAACCCCTGTTCCGCCCAAGTCGTCAGTCTTTGCCAGTTACCCCCATGTGGCAAGGCTACGCACATAAGTAACTGGATTTCCGGGGCATAAGGGCGTCTAATTGCAGCCCGTAGCAGGTTCCTATTCCAGCACCGTCGTGTTGTGTTGAGTTCTGTGGAGATGCTCGGAGTGCTAACAGGGAGCCGCAGTATGATTTGGGATAGCAGTCTTAAGGTCACAAAGTTCTCTCTCCGCCCCTCCTCCCCCCAGAGGCAGTTCGCCGCCCATTGCGGGAGCCACTGGAATTGCGCCGCCAGGTAGTAGGCCTCAAAGTCAGGCACCGCCAGCCCTCCCTCCGCTCTTGGTCGCATGAGAACAGTAGGCGCCACCCTTCACCTGCCATTGCCCCACAGAAAACCCGTAATCATTGACCTGAGTTGGGCAAAGTACTTTGTCGGTATCCAGACCGGCAAGGTCCCAAAGAAATATAATAACCTCGGGAGAGTCACCATTTTAAGCAGAGCTACCCGGCCGGCTACCGACAGCGGCAAAGAGCCCCAGAAATCGAAATTGCTTTTTGTTCCTCTGATGGCTTTCCCTATATTACCCTCTAGTATGTCGTCCTGAGTGTGGTATATTTGAGTACCCAGGTATGGCAGGCACCTATCTTCCCATCTTACACCCTCTGTTTCCTGTGGGCCCATCCTGCCCTCTTTTGCAGGGAACAGACAAGACTTTGCCCAGTTCACCTTTAGCCCTGTAACTCTGCTTAGGCCCTGTAGCAATTCTTTCGCTCCCCGAAGCGCCTCCCCCGAATCAGCCAAAAACAACAACAGGTCGTCGGCATAGAGCTCAATGTAGTGGATCTGCCCATCAACATTAAGTCCCTGATAGGATTGTCCTGTTCTAGCTTTCGCTTCCAATGGCTCCATCGCCAGGGCGAATAGTAGGGGGGAAAGGGGGCACCCCTGTCGTGTGCCCCGTCCAACGCTGCAGGCATCCGATATTAGCCCACCAGTCTTAACCCTAGCAGTGGAGTCGGAATACAGGAGAGCTGTCCAGTCCACAAATTTGTCTCCCAGCCCAAACTTCCGCATCACATGAAACAGGTAAGGCCATTCCAGGCTATCAAATGCTTTTTCTATATCTACTGCGAAAATCGTCGCCTTATCTTTCCTATAGGAGTCAGCCTCCAGCACTCGCAGGAAGCGCCGAATGTTAAGCGCTGTGTTTCTGGTGGGAATGACCCCGAATTGGTCTCTGTGTATTAGAGTTGTCATGTGTGGGAGTAAGCGAGAGGCCAGCAACCTGCTTAGTATTTTATAGTCTAAGTTAAGCATAGAGAGCGGCCGATACGCCGTTTTATCCCATGGTGGCTTTCCCAGTTTGAGCAATGGTATGATGATCGCATCCCTAGTGGATACAGGCAGGTGTCCCAATTGTCTTGCGTCATTATATAGTTTTACCAATCTAGGGGCCAACAAATCAATGTATGCTAGGAAGAATTCGATTGGTAGGCCATCCGTTCCCGGTGTTTTATTTCGTGCCATATTTTTAATAGCCCCTCTTACTTCCCCAATCTCCACCTCCCACCCCAGGGTATCTGCGACTCCCTCATCCAGAACTGGTAGTTCCACGTCTCGTATGAACTCGTTCAGATCCTCCTCCACCGGGGTCAACTTACTCTTGTATAGGTCTGTGTAGTATTCTAAAAACAAGTCATTAATACCTTGTTGGTCATACCTTGCTGCTCCACCCTGTCCCCTAAGCTCCAAGATTGCCGTGCCTCTCCTGGCTGGATTAGCCAACCAAGCCAGTAGAGCTCCCGACTTGTCCCTCTCTGAGTGAGCCTGGGTTATGTATTTTTTATAGTCAAAACAACGAAGGCGTTCTACCTGCACTGCCTCTGCCTCTCTAGCCTCCAAGAGTTCCCTCTGTTTGTCTGCTCTCTCAGGTCCTTCCTTTTCTGGTTCTCTTAGGCGCTGATCATCCCTCTGTATGTCCTGAAGTAGCACCTTCCATGTCCCCATCATCTCTGATATGCAGCGCACCCTAATGACCGTTTTAAACGCATCCCATTCCACTAATGAGTTTGCTGCAGTGTTAGCGTTGTCTTGAAAATAATGTGCAATAGCTGTGTCTATCGCTTCATGGAACACCTGGTCCTCTAGGGCGTCAGGTCTCAAGCGCCAGGTGGGGATTTTAGGCCGCACGCGGGACCATTGTAAGCGTATCAACTCGGGATTATGATCAGATATCGTCCGAGTGAGGTATTCACTACTGCAAACCCCCTCGTGTACATCAGGGGAGCACAATATGGCATCTAGTTGAACATGTAGTTCGTGCATGGCTGAGAAAAAGGAGTAATCCCGGGTCCCAGGGTGCTGAACTCTCCACGAATCTATCAATCACCACCTCTGTTGCCAATTGCGCCGTGCCTCTGCTAGTTTGTGCGTGGGTACGTCCGGGAGCGGAGGGTGGGAACGATCAAGGGTAACATCAGTTGTGCAATTAAAGTCACCTCCTAATAAAACTGAATCCGTGAGTACGGAGGCCAGTTTCCCAGAGAGGTGAGAAAAGAAGGTTGGTTGCTCCGAATTAGGCGCATATATGCTACCCAATACGAGATCCCTGCCATCTAGTCTCCCAGAAAGTACCACATATCTGCCGTCTGGATCAATAATCTGTTTTGTGCACTGAAAGGGTACACCCGCCCTCACCCAGATCAGGACTCCCCGTGCAAACGCTGAGTAATTGGTATAAAATGCTTGACCTCTCCACTGATGCTGCAATGCCGCTCCTTCTTTCGCCATTATGTGGGTCTCCTGAAGTAGTGCAATCTGAATACCCCTACGGACCAAATAGGCGTGTATTTTATGACGCAGCAACATGGAGTGCATCCCCCTTATATTTCACGAGATACATTTTAAATCTAGTGGGGATCCCATTGTCTTAGGTAAGTCTTGTTCACATTAAAAACCCCCATTGTGACACGCCTGGTCCCCCTTAACATTCCCCAAACCCAGTGATGGAGCAAGGTCTGAAAGAGACTTGCTCGGAGGCAATCCACTCGGTTAACTCATTAACAAGTTATTAATCATGTTTGTGAATAACTAATACGCACCACATGAACACGCGGGTTAGTGAAGGTTGCCTATGTGTGTACTAATGCGGATAACAGCGAAGACGGAATAATACCGCTTTAAATGGTGAAACTGTTGTGCGCATGCGTCAACTGCATCTACGTAGTATGACGAGGTAACGCTTGGAGGGAAATTCTAGCGCATGAGCAGAAGATACTAAAATGGAGTCTTGAAGACTCGCGTGCATGGCATCTGCTTAGCTGAAACGAAAACAAGCTATTTTACTAATGCTAATGCGGGAAAAGTATTAATAAGAAAAGGGGAATAGAGTAGAGGTGGGAGGTATACAGTGTGACCATTTATTTGTGAAATTAATATTTGTCTTTCTGACTTTATCATTAGTGCGCATTTGGGCCTCTCACGCATAACTGAATTGAGCTGAGTAATTCGAAGACTGCGCATGTCCACTGAAAGTTAACCCGGAATGATGACTTAGATGTTGAACGGGAGCCAAGGTCACCAGTGACATGCCCTGGGAACGGATGGTGAAAAGTTCGACGATGAGGACTCTTATTCATAATGTTATAAAAATGTTGCAAGTAAAATGTGAATGTGTATGGGAACTCAATACATGAATAAAAATTAAGGTGACGGGTTTGCGAACAATAGTTGAACTGATTTTAATGACATGTAAGCATGGTGTGATGGAGCTTCCTCCCTTGCCTGACCAATCATATTTCGTATTTTTACGATATTGAAACTTTAGTGGGTGGAACTTGAAGAAACGAAGGTATAACTAAGGTAGCTTTAGTTAATTAGTTAGAGAAGAAGGTCCAGATGCTGTGAGTCGGAGACGCTGTTGCTGGGAGAGATGCTATGAGATGCTGATTGAAGAACCGAATGCAGAATCTGAAGCAGAACTTTCTATCCTTACTTAATTGGGTTAGATCAGAAGATCGCGGAAGAATCTCGAGGAGGAAGAGAGTGTCAGAGAGGGGTGCGGCGCAATCGTCGGTATTCTAGAGAGGTCAACTATCCTGTCCTGAATCCTGTCCTGAAGTCTTTGTCTGCTGACCTATCCTGGGGGACCCTCACCCGCTCTTTGGCCAGGGGGTTGGTCTTTCACACCATTCTTGGTAACTATAATTTCATGTTATTTGCAGATGTTCTTTTTCTCTCTGTCCTCTCCCTTTCTGAGCATTAATTATTGTATGAGTCCGAAGTATATGCTTGATGTTTAATCAATTGAATTTTCTCTCCTAAGAAAGATGGTGACTGCACTGTATTTTGAAATGGTTCACATGCATTTAATTTAGATAAAGATTTTAAACCTTCCTGAGTCTGTGATCATTTACTTCAAATAAAAGAATAGTTAAGGGTTATGTTAATTATCACCATCAACTAGTTCAACTAATGGTCCATCGACCAGAGGAAAGAACTTTTTGATCAGTGAAAGGTTAGTTAGGAATATTAAATAACTAATCCTGAATATTATGAAAATATATATATAAAACTTTGACACTCCAGCGGTTTACTCAATTGTGTGTTTATGGGCCCAGGTGAGTATATGGTAGTGGAGTATCTGTTGTTGGTATACCGCTGGATCAGTTTTCTGGTAGCAGAGTTATGGTTATTATTGATTAGCTTGGTGATAAATATTGATTAATGTTTAACAAAAGAGATAGTGTCTTGTTTTTTGTCGTCTAGAAGCACAGATACAGTGGATATCTGGGCATCCCGAGAATGGAATAGCGGGTGGTGATAGAAGCCACACTGCAGGAGGTTACTCGTCTGTTTTCATAACACTGAGAAGCTACGGAGGGCTGGCAGTGTTGTATTAGGGATTATATCGTATAAAAGTAGAGTGCGAATGATAGCAAAAGGGGTTAGCTGGTGAAACTTTGGTCTCATTTCCCAATACGGGTGACACTGAAGAAGTAACAGGTTCTCCTGAGCTTGAATGAAGGGCAAACAGAGGTTTTTGCTCGTAGTGAAAAAGGATTCTGGGATAAGTCATAATCTATCCTGATTTAGTGGAGCAGTCAGAGTAGCGAATGTTTTTATGTTGTTACTAACAGATTTTATTATAGAAAAGTAAAAGAAAATAAGTTATCGTATTACCTTGTGAAGGGAGGGTCAGTCGCAGGAGTTATACTGACATCATAAAGAGCCGCGCTTTGATTGGTTGAAACAGCGGGCGTGAGCTGGAAGCAAATTGTAAAGGGAGGGTCAGTAGTGAGGAGCAATACTGACGTCACAAAAGACCGCGCTGACATTGGTTAGACCACGAGCGTGAGCTTCAGTCTGATTGGTTGGTAGATAAAAGCCGTGCTAGGATTGGTCGAAAAAGAATTGTATGTTGAGCCCTGATTTGACTGCGGGTGTGAGTTGTGCTGATATAGGACGCGACGTAGGTAATAGAGCTAGAAGATATACGGAAGATTCTTTCCTATATTGACCGTCTGAAATGTTCGGAAGACCAAAGAAAATGACGTTAATGAAGAAAATTAAAAATTTCTTTAAAAAAGACAAACCTGTAATGACTAGTGAGGGAATTCCTATTCCTCCACCTAAAACACCTGCTTCCTTTATGATGATGGAGAAAGGATATCACACGTGTGTATGGTTGGAGAATTGGGTGGAGTATACTAAAGGTGATGATGTTTTGGCTTTTCCGGAGCATGGTACTTTTAATTTGAAGATACTTCCGAATTTGAGAGATAGAATGAATATGTTAGAACCAAATCCTAGAATGACACAGTATGGAGCTTTGGAAGAATGGGAAATTGAGGCATTTGATCGTGAAAAATACAGAAGTGGTCGGAGATTTAGAGGATTTTTGCCTAGATATCCGTATGAATCAAGTGGAGATCAAATGAAGCGTTGGAGAAGAGCTGTGGTGACCGAGGGTTTATATCCAGTATTAATGGCTGACGAACAGTTAGGAGGAAAGTGTAAAGAAAAAACGAAACACATGAATACGACAGGATATGGCGAATCAGATGATGAACTATTAGAGGATATTTTGATTAAAAACCCTCCACGGTACCAAAAAGAACCTAGTAAGGTCACCCCAAGTGCACCAGTGATAGGGATGCCTTTAACGCCACAAATTTTACATGATGTGTCACTTAATAGGGTGTTGCAGGATAATGAGAGAGAAGCTTTAAATAAAACTAGGGAAGAATTAGTTCAGTAAGTAGGCCAATTGAATTTAAATGCCGAAGCTTTGACAGTACTACTGGCTATTGGTCCTGTAATCCCATTATATGGAGATAAAAAGACTTGCCAGAAACCTCAAACTGTGACATTTCCGTTAAATAGTCCCAGAAAAGAAGTCATAATTACGGATGATCAGGCCAGTGAATATGAGTTAGTTATTTCATTAATGGATCTCCCGAATGTGAAACATTTAACAGAAACTCTGAAGAGAGTTATACCTGCAAATTTGAGAGAAAAGAGATCTTTGGTTCCTATAGGAACTGGAGGTTCAACAGCAGTTACTCCTGAAGATTTAGAGAGATGGGCACAGGAAATAGAAAATCGAAACCCACAACCAAAGATTTTAGATATCAGTAGATTGAAAGTAGATTTGGAAGAAATTATAACTGGCAATGTGAGCAAAGAAAGATTGAACGTTTATAATGATGAGGAGTTGTTATTCTTATGTAAGAGTATAACCAGAAGAGCAAGAGTATTTCATGAGAAATTAACAGAAGTTGCCTCAGAGATTGGAATAGATATAGGGAAATCAAAACTATTGCAGAAACCATATCGAGTGGAGTTTACTGATAAGGATTTAGAAAGTGTAAATGCTTCTGGTAAGAGACTACAGATAAAAGAGTTGATGAATATTTTACGAAAATGGGGAGACATTGACAAATGGAGAATTAGGTGGATAAGAAAGAAAGAGGAAGTACAAGTGAGAGAAGCATCCTCTGCATTTTGAGTGAGAGAATCAGATAAGATTGAGAGAATGTATCCAATGAGAGAAGTTCTTGGTGGTGGATATGTTCATGTTCCTTGGAGCAGACAGGATATCTTGTCATTTACGAATGATTTCCCTAGGTTGAGAGAAAAACCAGTTGAATGGTATAAAAAGGTGGAAAGATTCGTGAAAGTTTCAAAGGTTTTGTTGAAGGATTTGGATGGTTTATTTGATATCGTAGTACCAGCTGATTTATGGACAGAATGTAAGATTACAATTGACTGGCCAAATGAGGAATATCCAAGGGATTCCAAAACAGGAGCGCCATCAGAGGAGGTGATGAAAAGTATCACCAAGTGATTACATTCTTGAAAGGGAAAATTTCTCCTAAAGAGACTGATTGGGTGAAAATAGATAGAACCACTCAGGAGCCAAAGGAGTCTGTACACACGTACTATGAGAGGTTGTTACAGGTATTCAAGCAGTATAGTGGATTTGAGAACATTGGAGATAAGGATATGGGACATTTTGTATATCGGTTCGTGTATGGTTTAAAACCAGAGATTAGTCAGATGATTTAACAACACATGTTGTGTTGGCAAAGTAAAACCATAGATGAAATATTGAAATATGCGAAGTATTGCGATGATGACATTGAGGCAAAACATAGAAAGTTAAAAGAGAAAATGATGTGGGCACAAGTGAAATTGGCAGAGCAGCAGGAAGCAAAATTAATTTCCCAGAATGATAATGAGATAAAAGACCAGAATCAAAATGAACAAATGTCGAGTGGTGGTAAAGGACGAGGACGAATGAGTAGAGAGGAAGCAAGGAAGAAATTTCCTTGTCATGCGTGCGGAAAGTATGGACATTGGAAGAACGAGTGTAAAATTATCCAGAATAATAATGGGCCAAATCAACATTTAAATCCACAGATGCAGAATGAAGTGGTTGTGAAACAGCCACAGCAGCAGCAGGTAACTACCCCACAGAATCAGGTGCCACAACCTCCTATGGCAAGCAATGTGAACATTCAAAAATACAGTGCGAACACCGGATGTCACGGAGAAAGTGGTAACAATAACAGAGTGGTTTCACAATATTTTTTGCAGAATGATGAAGATGAATCGGACTACGTACAATGACGCTGCCTGAGGGGGGAGGAAGAGGAGTGCGTGCTTGGCGCATCCTTGCCGGTAGATCAGACAGGTCCATTTGTTGAAGGGAAAGTTGTAGGTAGTGACATCACTTTCCTGTTGGACACTGGTGCTACCCGGTCTACTGTGAGAACAGCAGACATCCCAAACCTACCCCTCTCAGGAGAAACTATCCAAGTTGCAGGAGTGTCAAACCAACAAATTAGAATTCCAGTTACAAGACCAATGGAAGTACATATTGGAAATTTTAAAGACATGCATCGGTTTGTAGTTTGTGACTCAAGCCCAGTAAATCTGTTAGGGAGAGATTTATTGTGCAAAATGAACTGCACAATCTATTGTACGCCTGATGGTGTTGCTTTCCAAACACCTGATGAGGATGTTGTTTATAAGATGATGCTAGCTAAGCAAGGTACAGAAGTGGATGAAATGTTTTCATTACTAACTGAAAGTGAATTACCAGAAGAATTGAGAACCACAGTAAATCCAGAAGTGTGGGACTTTTCAGGAAAAGATATAGGGCTAATGGCGAATGTAGACCCTGTGAAAATAGTGGTAAAAGAAGGTGCAGTTTATCCAAATACACGGCAGTATAAAATGAGTCCAGAAGTGAAAGCAGGAGTTGCTCCAGTAATTGATCAAATGATTAAACAAGGAATTCTAAAAGAAATAATGAGTAGTCCATGTAATTCGCCAATCATGGGACTCAAAAAGCCTAGTGGTAAATACAGGATAGTGCAGGACTTGCGAAAAATAAACAAAATTGTAGTGCCTTGTTGCCCAGTGATGCCAAATCCAGCAGTGATCCTTTATCAAATACCTTGGAATGCAAGTTGGTATACAGTAATTGATTTGTGCCAAGCATTCTTTTCCATTCCTTTACACTCAGACAGCCAGTATCTCTTCGCCTTCCGGTTCGAGGATCGTATTTTGGCATGGTGCCGAGTTCCTCAAGGGTACACAGAGAGTCCCTCAATTTTCAATCAGATACTGAAAAAGTGTCTGGAGTCATTGGTTATGCCTGGGAAATAATTTTTGGTTCAGTACATTGATGACCTATTGGTGGCATCAAAAACACGAGAAGGAGGACACAAAGTGTCTCCAGAGAAATTACAGTTCTGTCAACAAGAAGTTAAATATTTAGGGCATAAAATAGAAAGAGGAGTTAGAAAAGTGACACCCGGAAAGAATAAAAATAATCAAAGAAATGCAACTACCACAGACACAGAAGGAGATGAGAATGTTTCTGGGAATGGTTGGATACTGTAGGCAGTGGATAAATAGCTTTTCCCTGCTAGCAAAGCCATTGATACAATTAACTAGGAAAAGAGCGAAAGATCCAATTGATTGGAATGATGAATGTTTGGAATCCTTTGTGAAATTACGAAATTGTCTATGTGAGGCCCCTGCTTTGGGCATGCCTGATTATTCAAAAGAATTTGCGTTGTTTTGTTTTGTTGTGAGAGAGAAAATTGTGCACTTTCAGTTATAACACAGAGACATGGATTGAGTCGACGTCCAGTGGCATATTTCTCTGCCACCTTGGATCCAGTGGCCTCAGCCTTACCTGGCTGCTTAAAAGCAGTAGCTGCTACCTGTATGAGTCTGGAACAAAGTGAGTCAATCATGATGGGATATTCTGTAAAGGTCTACGTTCCACACTCAGTTGAGATTCTTTTGACAAGAACGCGAACACAACATCTTACTCCTAATCGGCTGACTAAGTATGAAAGAGTGATTTTGGGAGCAGAAAATGTGACAGTGATAAGATGTACAATAATGAATCCTGCCTCATTATTGCCAGATCCATGTTGTGAAGAAGTGAAAGATGAGATTGATCATGATTGTTTGGATGTGACTGAATTGTGTACTAAGCCCCGTCCAGATATAAAAGAAACACCATTGAAGGAATCTGATCATGAATTGTTCGTAGATGGGTCATGTCTGAGAACAGAAGGAGGAGGGTTAAGTGCTGCATATGCTGTATGCAAGATAACAGGGGTCATTGAAGCATCCTGTTTAACGGGAGTCAAGTCTGCACAAGTAGCCGAATTAGTGGCCTTAACAAAGGCATGCAAAAAAGGGAAAAATTGGAGAATAACCATATTTACGAATAGTCAATATGGTTTCGGGGTTGTGCATGACTTTGGCCAACTCTGGATGCAGATGGGATTTTTGACTTCTTCAGGATCTCCTATCAGAAATATTAAAAATTTTAAAGATTTGTTGGAAGCATTACAATTGCCAAAAGAAGTAGCAGTTGTCAAATACGCTGCACATCAGTCAGGAAATGACTATGTGACGGCCGGTAATAGGTATGCAGACCAAATTGCTCGATACTGTGCAAGAAATACAATGTCAATTAACAGAAAAATTAAAACAGGTGAAACCAGCTGCCAACGTATGTTTTTCTCAGTTCCAGAAACATAGGATGAGGTCAGACAGTTACAGGAAGAAGTTGAGGAAAAAGAAAAGGAGATCTGGATAAAATCAAGTTGTACAAAAAGGACAGAAGATGAAGTGTGGGTGTACTTGGATGGCAGACCAGTCATGCCAGATTGTCTACTCTCTCAAATGGCAAGAGTATACCATGGGACAACACATATTGGCAGGGATTCAATGGTCAGATTATTCAGACAGAGTTGGTACAATCCGAAGTTTAGGGTAGTCGCAGAGAGCCTTTGCCAAAGATGCTTAATCTGTCAGCAGCAGAACCCAGGCAGGAAGACAGTGGTTAGTTGGGGAAAGATTGGAAAGGCAGAAGGACCCTTCACCAGACTGCAGTTAGACTTCATTGAGTTTCCTCCTTGCAATGGATTGAAGTATGTACTTGTCATAGTGTGCCTGTTCTCGAGCTGGGTAGAGGCATACCCCACTAGAAGAAATGACAGTCTCACAGTTGCAAAACTACTATTGAGGGAGTTGATACCTCGTTTCGGTTTTCCAGTCACTTTGGAATCAGATAGAGGACCTCATTTTAATAATGAGATAATTCGATTAATCTGTGCTGCATTTAACATTGAACAAAAACTGCACTGTGCTTATCGTCCAGAGGCTTCTGGAATAGTTGAACAGCTTAATGGCACAATCAAATCAAGATTAGGGAAGGTGTGTGCATCCACAATGCTGAAATGGCCAGATGCATTGCCTCTTGTACTGATGGGTCTCAGAAGTATTCCTGACAGAAAAACAGGATTGAGTCCACATGAGGTACTCATGGGAAGGGCAATGAGACAAGCATTTATTCCTGGAAATAAATTGATGAATATAACTGATGATCTGGTATTGGACTATTGAAAAGGATTGGCTGAAATGGTGCGTTCTGTCTCTCATCAGGTTGGAGAAGACGCAGTTGAAAGGCAGCCAGACCAAGCGCATGATTTGAATCCTGGAGACTGGGTGTTAGTGAAAAAACACGCAAGGAAGTCGTGTCTAGCACCCAGGTGGGATAAACCACGTCAAGTCATACTAGTCACTACCACAGCAGTGAAGTTTGCAGGTTTACCCAATTGGATTCATGCTAGTCATACCAGAAGAGTTCCGAGCCCATCAACAGCCACTGACTGAACAAGCTGAGACGTCAGAAGTTGAAAGTTGTGAAGTTGAAGAATCTAGAGGAATAGATTCTGAAAGACAACTATATGACGAACAGCCAAGTACAAGTCAGGAAGTGTGGATACCAGTGATTGAAATATCTGATGCTGTTGTCGAAACAAGAAGGACAACTGAATTAAAGAGACAGGAAGTTAGAGAGGAAAAGTCAGGGAAAGAAGAACATACTAAGGTAAAAATAAACAAAACCATTCAGAAACCTGAGCAGGGTAAGATAGAAGAAGAAGAACAAGTTCAGGCAGAAGAAGAACAAGTTGAAATAAGACCTGAACAGGATCAGACAGATTTAGAAGAACAAGTTCAGGCAGAAGAAGAACGAACTATAATAAGACCTGACTAGGTGCAGGTAGAGGAAGATCCGAATTCAGAAAATACAGAACAAAGACAATTAGAAAGGGAAGAAGAACAAGAACAGATTGTGCCCAGGTTAAGTAAAAATAAAAGAACCTTAGAAGAAGACGAAGAAGGTGAAAGTGCAGTTCAGGTCAAAAGAGTTAGAAAAAGAGATAATTGGCCAGAAGGAGTGAAGAGACTAAGATATTATCTAAGAAAACCAGAAAAGAAACCAGAGCAAGTAAATGAAGTTGCGAGTCAGACACAATCTAAACAAACCTTAGTAAAACTTACGCGAAGAAGCCCAAGATTGAGAATTCTGAACAGAAAATACAAGGCCCCTGAGTGGACCTATGTTATATTAGAGGAATTTGAAAACTTAGATTTACGAGAAGAATCAGAGCGAGTTCATGTTGCACAGATTAATGAAAACTAATTAAAGCCTCCTTAAAATAAAAGACTGGATTTTAAGAAAATTTAGACAAAGAAAGAAAAAGAGAAAAGAAATTTTCTCTGATTAAAATGGCAGAAGTTGAAGACACTGAAAGACCGAAACGAAGTTTAAAGAGAAAATGTTTAAGATTTTGCTTATGTAGTATTTTATTAGTAGTATTAGTATGGTTATTTCTAACAATAGGAGTACCTTTGTTAATGGAAACAAATAACAAGAATAGTACAATTACTAGTGAGAAAGTAAATAGAATAAAGGGAACTAAAATAGAAATAGGGGTAGAAGATGAGATAAACTACCATAATGAATCAGACAATGATTCGTCTTTAAATGTGTTTACTAAATTGTTATTCCAGTATGTTAATACAATGGAGATTAGTAATTGTTGTCTGTATGAAGTTACCCTCATCAGTGTCAGAAGGGGTGACTTATAACCATATACCTTTAACATATGGTGTATCATGTAGTGTTTTATCAAGTTTATTTTACGTAACAGGGAAACTTCAGTATTTTTATTCAAACTTAGATTTAGTGTTTTGAGAATTGCCTATTCGAAAGAATATGAATCCAATATTTAGTAGTAAAATGCACAGTTCAAGGGTGAATTCTTCTTAACAATGAGTTCAATAGATATAGCACAAGCACACAAGGATAACCTAACATGTATATTACGTGAAGAAGAAAAAGAGTTTTTGAATTTAGTAAAAGAAAGGAGACAGGATTTAACAAAGAAGGCTGCTAAACAGAAATCCCATGTACCTCCATGGGCTGAGAAAGAGGGAATTTATGCAAAGGGCGAGGCTCATGCTGCGATGTCCCTAGACTTTGTGAAAAGGGGAAAATTCTGCCTCCATAGATTAAAGACAGATTATAATAACGATTTCATTGGTTCCAGTGAATGTGAACACAACTTCCTAATTTTAGGGGGATGGGGACTAAAAGGGGGAACCGATCCTGTATTTCCAGGAATTTATTATGTATGCGGGAATAATGCCTATTATAGGTTACCTGCAAGATGGTATGGGAGCTGTTATTTTGGAATAGTTTTTCCAAAATCTACCATGTGGACAGAATCAATGGAAACAATGAAATATCAAATGGACTAACATGAAGAAAAAGAGCTAGTTTTTCTGAAATAGTAGGTGATATATTTAGTGCATTGATACCCTCAGTTGGAGTCATTCTAAATTCACATAAAATTTGCAAACTATCAACAATAATTGATCGTCTTTCTACAGATACTGCTGGAGGATTCTTAATGATTAATACAGAGATGGTTGCATTAAGGTCTATGGTTTTACAAAATCATCTTGCTCTTGATATTTTATTGGCAAAGGAAGACGGAGTCTGTGGTATGTTGAAAATTCAACATTGCTGCACTTACATTCCGGACAAAAGTAAGGAAATTAAAGGATATATTGGAAATATTACAAGAATGCATAATGACTTGACCCAACTGGAGGTTGACAGTGTATGGGGAAGATTAACAAAGAGTATAATGTCAATAGGGAATCGGTTTACTAATTTTGGAAAGAGTTTTCAAGGTCAAATAATATTACCAGTAGTTGTGATAATGACAATAGTAATGACAGTAATGATCACATGTAAATGTTGCAGAAGCAAGGGAAAGAGAAGGATACATGCAGAGAGGGAAGGAAAGGGAAAGAAACGAAAGAGGCAATATGAAGAAATTCAGTTGGAGGAAATGAAAGGAAAGCTATACAAAAAGATGAAAAATTTAGAGGGAAAAGAAGAAACTGACGAAAAGATGAGAGAAGAAAGAGAAAACTGAGAATTATTAAAGTTGGCATCTGGGAAGGGATGGGTAATTTTGTGATGGCTCAAAATGCCATCAGAGAGGGGATTGATGGAGCAAGGTCTGAAAGAGACTTGCTCAGAGGCAATCCACTCGGTCATCCCATTGTCTTAGGTAAGTCTTGTTCACATTAAAAACCCCCATTGTGACACGCCTGGTCCCCCTTAACATTCCTGTGAGAAGTTGGCCTGGCATATGCTGTCCACTAATTATAGTGGGCACCTTGCACCAGTCCAAACAACCCCTTATTGGAGATAGGTTAAAGACAACCTTATTGAAAGCTATCCTAGTGGTAGCTATGGAGAGCAGCCTTCAGGCTAAGTCTTGAAGGAATGTAAAGCAGCTTGTTTTACCAGTCTATAATCTCTTGAGTGATCAAATGAAAGAGCACCACACCAGGTATATATTCAAAATATATGTATTTATTGCTAAACACACCCCTCTAGTCTCTTTATGAGGCTAGAGTTCGAAGTACACAAGTTATAAGTTATTTAAACACAGTAATAGCACAAATACACGTTTGGGCCCTAGGGGCGTACCAAACCATATACCAATAAAGTGGTATAAGAACCACGACTGAGCTAGACACTAGGCCTAGAGCCTCTAGAAGTGCTTGGACCACAAGGAACCACCCAAGGTAGTGACACAGGGGACCCACGGGGGACGCGTGCAGTGTAAATACACAACTGCGAGACGCCGTTAACTTCTATGGAGAAAGTCGCGATCAGGAAATTAAAGAAAAGGGACACTTAAAGGAGGACTTGGAGCAAACCCTTTGAGAACTAGGTCGTTCTAGAGTCTCTACCCACGGGAGCACCGGAGTACTCTTGTTACCTCACCCAGGGAAGCCGGGTGCATAGGTGCCTTTCGGGGTCGGGTTTCGTCGTCGATTTGAATGGCGATCTGCTGCAGAGTGCTGCTGGCGACCAAGTGGAAAGTGTCCGGGTGGATCCAAAGGTGGATCGGAGATCTGAAGAACCTGAAAGCAGAGGGGACAGAGTCTGGGTCACTAGCCAGTGACCAGGAAGGCGATGAGCAGATGCCCACCGATGTCGAGTGCTTCAGGTAGGTTGACGGTCGTCTTGACTCTTCAGCCACGAGATCCGGGAGGCATTGTCGGCAACCAGGAGCAGGATTCGGGCTGGTACACGATGTTTGTCGAGTGCTGAGGTGTCGGCGACCGGATTGGACCTAACAAGCCTTGGCAACGGCAAGTCTCGATGTAGATGAAGAATGACAATGATGCAGACCAGCAAGGTCTGAGGAACTCACCCAGCAAGGGTAAGTGAGGGCAAGCCTGGAGCAACCAGGGAGCCCAAGAAGAAAAGGATTGGCCTTCGTGAAGGGCTACTAGCCAACAGTCTAGCGACCGCAAAGGAGCCTCAAGACGATGCACGTGGAGCTGGCTCACAGGACACTCGTGGAGTGGAGGCCAGTGATTTTCGGTGCAGTTAGTGCTGGAGGCTAGGGCTACTCGGAGCCCAAAGCACGACTTTGTGGGAGACCCAGAAAAGGATGCACTAGCAAATGCGTGCGGTGTCCAGGGGTCACGGTTCCATGTTACCCACGACAGCTACGGGCCTCAGCTTTGCTGGGGACTCAGGGCAGCCTCGGGGAAGTCTGGAAATCCACCTCTGGTGATGCAAAGACTTCGGCGTCCGATGGGAGCTTAGGCGATGCAGACTGGACAATTGCTTCTTTGGTGCCTGCCAAGCAGGGGAGTCACTCCTTGACCCCAAGGGAGATTCTTCTGTCCTCTAGTCTTGAGTAGAGCGTCGAAGGTCCAGGATTCTGTGTCAGAGTTTCGTCCAGGGATAATCTAAAGTCCTAAGGACTGGGTTCCTATACTTATACCAAGTTTAGGGGTTGGACTACTCTGTGGCCCCACCTATGGGTGTGTCAGGGCAGAGGGGTGGCTACACCCCTTTCCCTTTGTCCAGTTCGCGCCAAAGCAGGGGCTGCAAGCCCCTGATCCGGTTTGAACTGGGGTATGCACAGGGACACCAAGTGTGCCCCCAGTGCAGGACTTCAAAGCACCCGAAAGTGCTCCCGCCCAGCCCCAATACACACTATCCTGTCTGGGGAGGTGGTCACACCTCCCTGGGACAGGAAACCTGATTGTCCAGGCCTCCCCTGCCGGAGTTTCGTCCAGCAGCAGGAGGCCAGACTTGTGTCTGTGGCAGCAGCATCCATTTTGTGATGCCAGGGCTTTAGAAAGAAGTTACCGGCCAGGCCAGGGTTAACATGTCTCTCCCTCTAGAAGGGTGGGAATGCTACCCCCGCTGCCAGAATTGGCGGGGGGTAGTATTCCAAGATGTTTGACACCAAACACGACATGTTTCGGTGCAGCCATTCCAAAGTTAGCATTTAACGCGAGGTTATAATGCGCTTAAGAGTATATGGTCAGGCTGCACTACAAACAGCATCAGAGAAGGGTCTCCGAACGCTGCAGAGGGGCCCTGCTCATGCAGGGGCACCCTCTCACATAGGAACCACGCACTCTGCCTTCAGGATTGATAAGGCCTGCCATAGGAGTGACTTATAGGTTTATATGTGTGTATGTATTTAGTGATATAGGTAACCTATATCACAGTAAGGGGTGCATGCACCACCTTACCCAGGCTGCAGTAGCAGACCTGTGGTGTCAGTTTGGATGGCCTTCCAGGGGTGGCACAATACATGCTGCAGCCCCTGGTAGGCCTCTGAGGTACCTATGCCCTGGGTACATAGTATACCATATACTAGTGACTTATAAGGGCACTCCAGATTCCAATCAGTGATGTGCCTAAGGCACATGGAAACCATTTTAGAGAGGAAGCAGCTAGGCTGGGGTTCTGATTAGCAGGGCCCCAGCCAGACTAAGGTCGAAAAACAGTGAAGCATCAGCAAAAAGTGGGGGTACCCATGTGAAGCAGATCCTACTCTCCTACACAACCCCCCAAACGTAGGGACATTAAACTAACCTTGCCCAGTTAAGTCTTCATGTTCTAAGTGGAAGTACCTAGAGAGTCCATCTGCATTGGCATGGTTACTCCCAGGTCTATGTTCCACTGTGAAGTCCATCCCCTGTAGGGAAATGGACCACCTAAGCAGTTTGGGGTTTTCACCCTTCATTTGTTTTAGCCATAAGAGGGGCTTATGGTCTGTTTGAACAAGGAAGTGAGTACCAAACAAGTATGGCCTCAACTTCTTCAGAGCCCAGACCACAGCAAAGGCCTCCCTCTCAATGGCTGACCAACGTTTCTCTCTAGGGGTCAGCCTTCTGCTAATGAAAGCTACTGGCTGATCCTGACCTTCTTCATTCAATTGTGACAGTACAGCCCCTACCCCCAATTCAGATGCATCAGTTTGAACAATGAACTTCTTGGAGTAATCAGGACTCTGTAGAATGGGAGCAGTGCACATGGCCTGCTTCAGGTCATCAAATGCCTTTTGACAGCTAACTGTCCACTGAACCTTTTTGGGCATTTTCTTAGAAGTTAAGTCATTCAGGGGTGTCACTATTGATCCATACCCCTTGACAAATCTCCTATAGTACCCAGTCAGGCCTAAGAAGGCTCTCACCTGAGTCTGGGTAGTTGGAGCAGTCCAGTCCATGATGGTCTGGATCTTGCTCTGCAAAGGTTGAACCTGGCCTCCACCCACAAGGTGGCCCAGGTACACAACCTGACTCTGACCTATCTGGCACTTGGTGGCCTTGATAGTCAGGCCTGCCTTTGCAGGGCCTGTAAAACATTCCTGAGGTGGACCAGGTGATCCTCCCAGGTGGAGCTAAAGACAGCAATATCATCTAGATATGCTGCACTATAGGCTTCCAGACCTGTGAGAACTGTATTCACCAACCTCTGGAAAGTGGCAGGTGCATTCTTCAGACCAAAGGGCATCACCACAAATTGATAATGCCCACTAGGGGTTGAGAATGCTGTTTTGGGCTTTGCAGTATCAGCTAGTCTGATCTGCCAGTAGCCAGCTGTCAAGTCAAATGTGCTGAGATATTTGGCTGAGGCCAAAGTATCTATTAGCTCATCTGCCCTTGGTATTGGATGGGCATCAGTCCTAGTGACTGCATTGAGACCCCTGTAGTCCACACAAAAGCTCATCTCTCTTTTTCCACCACTGGTGTGAGGTTTTGGCACAAGGACCACTGGACTAGCCCAAGGGCTATCTGAGGGTTCAATAACTCCCAACTCCAACATTTTCTGGACTTCAGTCCTGATACAGTCCCTGACATGGTCAGGTTGCCTATAAATCTTATTTTTAATAGGCAGACTGTCCCCAGTGTCCACTTCATGAGTGCACCAGGTGGTCTGACTGGGTGTCAGTGAAAGCATGTGTCTAAACTGATTGAGCACCTGTCTACAATCAGTTTGCTGCTGGGTAATGAGGCTGCCTGCCAAGGCTACACCATCTACTGACCCATCGTCAGGGTTCTGTGAGAGCAGGTCAGGGAGTGGGTCACTCTCTTCCTCCTGCCCTTCATCAGTAGCCATGAGCAAGCCCATGTCTGCCCTGTCCACATATGGTTTTAACCTGTTGACATGGAGAACCCTGTGGGGACTCCTGGGTGTTCCTAGGTCTACTAAGTAGGTAACCTCACCCTTCTGCTCAACAATAGTGTGGGGTCCACTCCATTTGTCTTGGAGAGCTGCTGGGGCCACTGGCTCCAACACCCACACCTTCTGTCCTGGCTGGTAAACAGTCAGCACAGCCTTTTGGTCATGCCAGGCCTTTTGAAGTTCCTGGCTAGCCTCAAGGTTTTTAGTTGCCTTTTCATATACTCAGCCATCCGGGAGCGGAGACCAAGTACATAGTCCACTATGTCTTGCTTTGGGGGCTTGAGAGCTAACTCCCATCCTTCCTTCACCAAGCACAGTGGACCCCTGACAGGGTGGCCAAACAAAAGTTCAAAAGAGCTGTAACCAACCCCCTTCTGAGGCACCTCCCTATATGCATATAAAAGGCAGGGCAAGAGTATGTCCCATCTTCGCCTAAGCTTTTCTGGGAGCCCTTTAATCATGCCCTTCAAGGTTTTGTTGAATCTCTCAACTAAACCATTGCATTGTGGGTGATAGGGTGTGGTGAACTTGTAAGTCACTCCACACTCCTTCCACATTGCTTTTAAGTATCCAGACATAAAGTTTGCACCCCTGTCTGATACTACCTCCTTAGGAAAGCCCACTCTTGAGAAAATTCCCAGGAGGGCCCTTGCCACCACAGGGGCTGTAGTGGTCCTAAGGGGAATAGCCTCTGGGTACCTGGTGGCATGATCCACTACCACCAGGATAAACCTGTGCCCAGATGCTGTTTGGGGATCCATGGGACCAACAATGTCAATCCCCACCCTTTCAAATGGCACCCCCACCACAGGTAGTGGTATCAGGGGGGCCTTTGTAGTGCCACCTGCCTTGCCACTGGCCTGGCAGGTTACACAGGAGCGACAAAACTCCTTGGTGTCTTCAGACATGTGGGGCCAGTGAAAGTGAGGGACAATTCTGTCCCAAGTCTTGTTCTGGCCCAGGTGACCTGCCAAGGGAATATCATGGGCTAGGGTCAATAGGAAGCCCCTGAACTTCAGAGGTATAACCAACCTCCTGGTAGCACCAGGCTTGGGGTCTCTACACTCTGAGTACAGGAGTCCATCATCCCAATACACTGAATGGGGACCACTAGCTTTCCCAGCAGCCTCAGCAGCAGCTTGCTGTCTGAGGGGTTCAGGAGAGGGGCAGCTCTGCTGCTCCTGGCTCAGATCTGCCCTGGAAGGTCCCCCTGTCCCCAAGAACTCAACCTGGTCAGGTTCAAGCTCCTCTGGGACAGTTTCTTCCTCAGGACTGAGATCATCCCCCTCAAGGGACTGATCTTCCTTCTGAGCCAAGGGGGAAGGCACTGCCTTTACCCTACAACTCCTCCTCTTGGAAGGCACTTGGTCCTTTATTCCAGAATCCAAGGCCTGTTCAGTGCTAGACATTTTGGCTTGTGACCTGGTCACAGCAAACACATCTGCAGGGATCCCCAGCATTTCTGCATGGGTCCTGAGCTCCACTTCTGCCCAAGCTGAAGTTTCTAAGTCATTGCCAAGCAAGCATTCGACTGGTAGGTTTGCACTCACCACAACCTTCTTAAGGCCAGTTACCCCTCCCCAGGAGAAGTTAACAACTGCCAGAGTATGGTCTGTTCTGACATTGCTAGCATTGGTCACTTGGTACATCTCACCAAGTATAACTTGCCCAGGATTCACAAGGTCTTGTGTCACCATGGTGACACTTGCCCCTGTGTCCCTAAATGCCAAAGCCTCTCGTCCATTGATTAAAGGCTGTTGTCTGTACTTGCCCAGATTACTGGGACTCACAGAGGAGGTCACATCCATGCCTCCATCACAGACTAACACAGCCTGAGTGAGTTCTCTGACTAGGTCAGAGCCCAACTCAGTACCCAGGGTGAACCCTACTAAACCCTTGGCTGGAGCACTCCCACCAACTGTACTAGGGGGAACAGGTGCCTTAGGGGCATTGGTGGGGGCTGGACTTGAGTCTTTGGACTTGGTGCAATCACTGGTCCAGTGGGTCTTTTGCTTACAGACCTTGCACCATGGTTTTCTTTGGCCTTTCCCTTTTGTAGACTGTGAATCCCCACCTGAAGAAGATTTTTGGGGGCCTTGTGAAGACTTTTGATCTTTACCCTTCTCCCCACCCTTTTCAGAGTTCTTAGAATCTTGCTTCTTAGGGTCACAACCTTGGTTCTGTACCTTCTGCCTCACCCTGGTTCTGACCCATTTGTCTGCCTTCTTTCCCAATTCTTGGGGAGAGGTCAGATCAGAGTCCACCAGGTACTGATGCAACAGCTGATTTTGACAGTTATTAAGAATCTGCTCCCTCATTATCAGATTGTACAATCCTGTGAAGTCACACACCTTACTGCCCATCAACCAGCCTTCCAGAGCCTTAGCAGAACAATCCACATAGTCTACCCAGTCTTGAGTCTGTGCTTTTTGGGTATCTCTGAACTTCAACCTGTATTGTTCAGTTGTTAGGCCAAACCCATCAATAAGAGCACTCTTCAAGACCTTGTAATTATCAGCATCCTCTTCTCTTACAGTGAGGAGCTTGTCTCTACCTTTGTCTGCAAAGGAGAGCCACAAGATTGCTGCCCACTGCTCCTGAGGGACCTTCTGTACTTTACAGGCCCTCTCTAGAGCAGTTATCCATTTGTGGATGTCATCCCCACTCTGGTAGGGAGGGACAATCTTGCTCAGGTTTCTATGGTCATAAGACCGTTCCCTATCTCTAGGGACATGGCTGCCACCATGGGACTCTAGTCCCAACTTTCTTCTCTCTCTGTAGAGATCTAGGGACTCCCTGTCTATAGCCAGTTGCTGTTTTCTGAGTTCAAGCTGAGCTTCCTCATATTGAATCAGCCTCTTTCTTCTCCTATGAGAGGAGACAGAGGTCCCTATTGAGGTGCCAGAGTGGTTAGACTCCTGAGAAGGAGACCTAGACCTTCTGGGCACACTCATAATCCTTCCTGGGGGGACAAAGTGGGGATCATTCTGATCTTCCTCCTCATCTTCCACAGGAGGGATTGGGTTATCCAGGTCAGGGTCATTGTCACCCTCCGGTTCAGTTCCAGAGGGGGGGCTGGGGGTATTGCTACCCCTGGCCCCATCCTCATCTTCTGCCCCACCCTCTGCTCCTACCCCTTCAGTCCCTAAGGGCCTGCTGAGATCATAAGCCTCCAACATCTCCCTAAGATGTTGGGTGGTGGGACTTTGGCCTGTCTTCAGTTTCCTCAAGTTACATAATGCTCTCAATTCCAAGAATGGGAGGGTATCATACTTGGAGGGAAGAAGCCCAGGGGCTTCTGGCAAGGACTCACTGGGTCCTGGCTTTGAAGACATCACTAGTGAGGTGTGGTGTATGCACTACCTACTCTAGTGTGGCCTACTAAACTCTCTTGAGTTGTAGAAAGGGTGTGCTATCCCTTAACACACAACTCTAAGTTCAGTAGAACTTACTGTATTCTAAGCTTAATGTATATGTACCTTAGGTACCTTTAGTGGTTTTCAGTTGATCAATTCAATTGAGATTATCTGGTAAAACAATAGCAAGCTGGAATCCCACCGCTGCCACCAATGTGAGAAGTTGGCCTGGCATATGCTGTCCACTAATTATAGTGGGCACCTTGCACCAGTCCAAACAACCCCTTATTGGAGATAGGTTAAAGACAACCTTATTGAAAGCTATCCTAGTGGTAGCTATGGAGAGCAGCCTTCAGGCTAAGTCTTGAAGGAATGTAAAGCAGCTTGTTTTACCAGTCTATAATCTCTTGAGTGATCAAATGAAAGAGCACCACACCAGGTATATATTCAGAATATATGTATTTATTGCTAAACACACCCCTCTAGTCTCTTTATGAGGCTAAAGTTCGAAGTACACAAGTTATAAGTTATTTAAACACAGTAATAGCACAAATACACGTTTGGGCCCTAGGGGCGTACCAAACCATATACCAATAAAGTGGTATAAGAACCACGACTGAGCTAGACACTAGGCCTAGAGCCTCTAGAAGTGCTTGGACCACAAGGAACCACCCAAGGTAGTGACACAGGGGACCCACGGGGGACGCGTGCAGTGTAAATACACAACCGCGAGACGCCGTTAACTTCTATGGAGAAAGTCGCGATCAGGAAATTAAAGAAAAGGGACACTTAAAGGAGGACTTGGAGCAAACCCTTTGAGAGCTAGGTCGTTCTAGAGTCTCTACCCACGGGAGCACCGGAGTACTCTTATTACCTCACCCAGGGAAGCCGGGTGCATAGGTGCCTTTCGGGGTCGGGTTTCGTCGTCGATTTGAATGGCGATCTGCTGCAGAGTGCTGCTGGCGACCAAGTGGAAAGTGTCCGGGTGGATCCAAAGGTGGATCGGAGATCTGAAGAACCTGAAAGCAGAGGGGACAGAGTCTGGGTCACTAGCCAGTGACCAGGAAGGCGATGAGCAGATGCCCACCGATGTCGAGTGCTTCAGGTAGGTTGACGGTCGTCTTGACTCTTCAGCCACGAGGTCCGGGAGGCGTTGTTGGTGACCAGGAGCAGGATTCCGGCTGATACACGATGTCTGTTGAGTGCTGAGGTGTTGGCGACCGGATTGGACCCAACAAGCCTTGGCAACGGCAAGTCTCGATGTAGATGAAGAATGACAATGAAGCAGACCAGCAAGGTCTGAGGAACTCACCCAGCAAGGGTAAGTGAGGGCAAGCCTGGAGCAACCAGGGAGCCCAAGAAGGAAAGGATTGGCCTTCGTGAAGGGCTACTAGCCAACGGGCTAGCGACTGCAAAGGAGCCTCGAGACGATGCACGTGGAGCTGGCTCACAGGACACTCGTGGAGTGGAGGCCAGTGATCTTTGGTGCAGTTGGTGCTGGAGGCTAGGGCTACTCGGAGCCCAAAGCACGACTTCGTGGGAGACCCAAAAAAGGATGCACTAGCAAATGCGTGCGGTGTCCAGGGGTCACGGTTCCACGTTACCCACGACAGCTACGGGCCTCAGCTTTGCTGGGGACTCAGGGCAGCCTCGGGGAAGTCTGAAAATCCACCTCTGGTGATGCAAAGACTTCGGCGTCCGACGGGAGCTTAGGCGATGCAGACCGGACAATTGCTTCTTTGGTGCCTGCCAAGCAGGGGAGTCACTCCTTGACCCCAAGGGAGATTCTTCTGTTCTCTAGTCTTGAGTAGAGCGTCGAAGGTCCAGGATTCTGTGTCAGAGTTTTGTCCAGGGATAATCTAAAGTCCTAAGGACTGGGTTCCTATACTTATACCAAGTTTAGGGGTTGGACTACTCTGTGGCCCCACCTATGGGTGGGTCAGGGCAGAGGGGTGGCTACACCCCTTTCCCTTTGTCCAGTTCGCGCCAAAGCAGGGTCTGCAAGCCCCTGATCCGGTTTGAACTGGGGTATGCACAGGGACACCAAGTGTGCCCCCAGTGCAGGACTTCAAAGCACCCGAAAGTGCTCCCGCCCAGCCCCAATACACACTATCCTGTCTGGGGAGGTGGTCACACCTCCCTGGGACAGGAAACCTATTGTCCAGGCCTCCCCTGCTGGAGTTTCGTCCAGCAGCAGGAGGCCAGACTTGTGTCTGTGGCAGCAGCATCCATTTTGTGATGCCAGGGCTTTAGAAAGAAGTTACCGGCCAGGCCAGGGTTAACATGTCTCTCCCTCTAGAAGGGTGGAATGCTACCCCGCTGCCAGAATTGGCGGGGGTAGTATTCCAAGATGTTTGACACCAAACACGACATGTTTCGGTGCAGCCATTCCAAAGTTAGCATTTAACGCGAGGTTATAATGCGCTTAAGAGTATATGGTCAGGCTGCACTACAAACAGCATCAGAGAAGGGTCTCCGAACGCTGCAGAGGGGCCCTGCTCATGCAGGGGCACCCTCTCACATAGGAACCACGCACTCTGCCTTCAGGATTGATAAGGCCTGCCATAGGAGTGACTTATAGGTTTATATGTGTGTATGTATTTAGTGATATAGGTAACCTATATCACAGTAAGGGGTGCATGCACCACCTTACCCAGGCTGCAGTAGCAGACCTGTGGTGTCAGTTTGGATGGCCTTCCAGGGGTGGCACAATACATGCTGCAGCCCCTGGTAGGCCTCTGAGGTACCTATGCCCTGGGTACATAGTATACCATATACTAGGGACTTATAAGGGCACTCCAGATTCCAATCAGTGATGTGCCTAAGGCACATGGAAACCATTTTAGAGAGGAAGGAGCTAGGCTCGGGTTCTGATTAGCAGGGCCCCAGCCAGACTAAGGTCAAAAAACAGTGAAGCATCAGCAAAAAGTGGGGGTACCCATGTGAAGCAGATCCTACTCTCCTACAATTCCCCAAACCCAGTGATGGAGCAAGGTCTGAAAGAGACTTGCTCGGAGGCAATCCACTCGGTTAACTCATTAACAAGTTATTAATCATGTTTGTGAATAACTAATACGCACCACATGAACACACGGGTTAGTGAAGCTTGCCTATGTGTGTACTAATGCGGATAACAACGAAGACGGAATAATACCGCTTTAAATGGGGAAACTGTTGTGCGCATGCGTCAACTGCATCTACGTAGTATGACGAGGTAACGCTTGGAGGGAAATTCTAGCGCATGAGCAGAAGATACTAAAATGGAGTCTTGAAGACTCGTGTGCATGGCATCTGCTTAGCTGAAACGAAAACAAGCTATTTTACTAATGCTAATGCGGGAAAAGTATTAATAAGAAAAGGGGAATAGAGTAGAGGTGGGAGGTATACAGTGTGACCATTTATTTGTGAAATTAATATTTGTCTTTCTGACTTTATCATTAGTGCGCATTTGGGCCTCTCACGCATAACTGAATTGAGCTGAGTAATTCGAAGACTGCGCATGTCCACTGAAAGTTAACCCGGAATGATGACTTAGATGTTGAACGGGAGCCAAGGTCACCAGTGACATGCCCTGGGAACGGATGGTGAAAAGTTCGGCGATGAGGACTCTTATTCATAATGTTATAAAAATGTTGCAAGTAAAATGTGAATGTGTATGGGAACTCAATACATGAATAAAAATTAAGGGGACGGGTTTGCGAACAATAGTTGAACTGATTTTAATGACATGTAAGCAAGGTGTGATGGAGCTTCCCCCCTTGCCTGACCAATCCTATTTCGTATTTTTACGATATTGAAACTTTAGTGGGTGGAACTTGAAGAAACGAAGGTATAACTAATGTAGCTTTAGTTAATTAGTTAGAGAAGAAGGTCCAGATGCTGTGAGTCGGAGACGCTGTTGCTGGGAGAGATGCTATGAGATGCTGATTGAAGAACCGAATGCAGAATCTGAAGCAGAACTTTCTATCCTAACTTAATTGGGTTAGATCAGAAGATCGCGGAAGAATCTCGAGGAGGAAGAGAGTGTCAGAGAGGGGTGCAGCGCTATCGTCTGTATTCTAGAGAGGTCAACTATCCTGTCCTGAATCCTGTCCTGAAGTCTTTGTCTCCTGACCTATCCTGGGAGACCCTCACCAGCTCTTTGGCCAGGGGGTTGGTCTTTCACACCATTCTTGGTAACTATAATTTCACGTTATTTGCAGATGTTCTTTTTCTCTCTGTCCTCTCCCTTTCTGAGCATTAATTATTGTATGAGTCCGAAGTATATGCTTGATGTTTAATCAATTGAATTTTCTCTCCTAAGAAAGATGGTGACTGCACTGTATTTTGAAATGGTTCACATGCATTTAATTTAGATAAAGATTTTAAACCTTCTTGAGTCTGTGATCATTTACTTCATATAAAAGAATAGTTAAGGGTTATGTTAATTATCACCATCAACTAGTTCAACTAATGGTCCATCGACCAGAGGAAAGAACTTTTTGATCAGTGAAAGGTTAGTTAGGAATATTAAATAACTAATCCTGAATATTATGAAAATATATATATAAAACTTTGACACTCCAGCGGTTTACTCAATTGTGTGTTTATGGGCCCAGGTGAGTATATGATAGTGAAGTATCTGTTGTTGGTATACCGCTGGATCACCAGTAAAACCCCCAACTCCCCCTCCCCAGGACAGGTACCGGAGAACTAGTTCCCATCCAAACGTTATTTAAGTGCTCAAACATCCAAGAGTGGTTACAGGGGCAATCAACTTACAGTTCTGGACCCAGATCCCCGCCGTGCCGCTTCCCCGAGATATGCAACAATTATTCCGCCCCGGCCCAGCAATTTGCAACCCCTGCTATCATAGTGCAGTCAACAAGTACTGGTAGACCTCCCTCCAAATCAAGTTTACACCGCGTCTCTGAAATCCACAGTTCGGTGTGCCGAATCATATTCATCACACAAATTCGTCTGCCGTCTGGGGTGTTATCTTTGGCAAGTCCGTCTCCGAGGTATTGTTGTCACTGAGATCCGGTGAAGTTTCTGCTCTTCCCGCATGCATTCTGCTGCTACTTGAGGTAGGGCTGGAATCTTTTTGGCTATGTGTCACCACGGCCTGTAGCGCTTTGCGACGTTCTAGACTGAGCTCTCTGGGAGATGGGGCTCTGGACCCTGTTTTGTTGCTGCGAGGGCTCCGTTGCGGTGAGTTCGAAGAGGAGTTACTATGGTCCAGAGGCCTCCGCTTGTCCAGCCACTCCCAGGCCTCTTGAGGCCTAGTGAAGAAGCGAGGTCCCGCAGGGTCTGCCACTCTGAGTCGTGCAGGGAACAGCATTGCGTATGGCAAGTGTAATTGGCGTAATTTCTTTTTGACTGCCAAGAAGGATGCTCTGTTCCGCTGGACTTCCCTTGTGAAGTCCGGAAAGATCAGTACTGCGCTATTCTCAATTTGCAGCCCCTGGCGCTGACGAGCTTTTTGTAAGATATAGTCTCTGTCCCTAAAATGTAATAGGCACGCCACTATTGGTCTTGGCGGGGCTCCAGGCTTCGGCGGTCTTGCCGGAACTCTATGGGCTCTTTCCAGTGCATAGAAGGGTGACAACCCTTCTGGGGCAACTTCTGCTCGGATCCAGTCTTCCAAGAAGCGCACCATATTCGCCTCCTCCGCTTTCTCCGGCTCTCCGATGACTCGGATATTATTCCTGCGGGATCTTCCCTCGCTGTCTTCGGCCCTCACATCCAACACTTTGATTTTAGTTTCCAGGTCTGCGAGCGTCTTCTGCATCTCAGTTACTTTCTCTGGGAGGCCACCCAGTTCTTTTTCAGTAGTTGTCACCCGTTCCTTGAGCTTTCGATGGTCATCCTTTAATAGGCTTAAGTCCGTGCCTATCGCGTCTATTTTCCCCTCCAGCACCTCTCTGGAGGCTGTGATTGCCTGCATGATGTCTGTCAGCGTTGGCTTTCTGGAAGCCGAGTCATTCCCCAGTTCCATTACTTCTTCATCATCGTCAGTCTGGGCGCCAGGGGTTTCTACACTGAGGACGTTGTATCCTCTCTTCTTTTGAGTTCTCCCCATCTTTCCGGCCAATACCTGGCTTCTCCTTGCTACGCCCAGGGGCTTTCCGCAATGCTGAGGGCCGTTCCGTTGTATTGTGGGTGTCTATCGATCGTGGCATGGCTGCAGGGACCCCCAGACCTTCCTCGCTGGTACGACCGCAGTGATCACAGCAGGAGTCTGCCCTCTCTCTTGCCCCCACCGCTGTCGTCGTAGAAGGCGCTAAAATCTTACTCCCCGTTGTGGGCTCATGATTGCCGCTGTCCTGGCGTCCCCGGCCACAGAAGAGGTGCCACGGGCCCTCACAACTCGAGTCTCGTGGGGGCTTGAGCTACATCGGTGTGTTGTCTGGACGCTCATAGGGTGCTCTCCTTTGCAGGTGGTGCTACACTTCTCACGCCACTGTTACTCACTGCACTGGCCAAACCCCCAGGAACATCTGCTTTCTTTATGCTGCGTCCGTACTCTACTTCAGTCTAGTTGCGTCAAGCGTCTCAGCCCACGGGTGTCACTCTCAGCTTTGAGCACCTGGTGCTTGGCGGGCAGCTCCGATGTCCTGCCCCCTTGTTCGAAGGCCAGTGTATTGCTAACAGGTGCTGCCATGGTTGCTAGGGTCCGACAACACCACATGACAGTCTGGAGAGGAGCAGTCAAGTTGTGCACCCCTTCTTGTTGCAAGGGGTCACTGTAAAAACTGTCGTCTGTTTTCCCCCAGGCAGAACTGCTAGGCTGTTATACTGTTGGGCATGGCTATTCGCTATAAGGGGAGCTCCTTGGCCCCCTTATGGGAAGCAGCTTCTCCTCTGGCTGTGGCAATGAGCTTCAGTTAGGGAGGCACTCCTCCCCGTCGACGTGCTGGGCCCCCCGAATCCTCCGGTGATGTGTTTCTGCTGGGGTCTGTTTCAGGTTACAAGGCCTGTATCGTTCGCCTGGACTTCATTATGGCGCGAGCGCCATCCTGCCGCTTGTTTTACCGCGCTGCTGGCCCTCAGATATACTAAGTGGGGAGGCACTTCCTGAGGAATCAGGACACCCAGCTTAGCACCTCATGCCCCCGGGGCCCTTCTGGTCTCTCGTTGCATTCAGGGCTCCTCGACGGAGTGGGGTGCTCACAACCACCGGGCCTCGATGTTCTAGCAGCAGACCGCCCCAGTTACGCTGTGTATCCTACAACGCAGGCGCCATCTTGCGTCTTCTCCCTCGGTGCTGCCCGACCTCTGCACAGGACCGATAGGATACTGTCTGTGGAATCAGGGCTCTACATGTATTCCCCTACCCTCCTGGGCCCCCTCCTCTTACTAGCGGTGCTCAGGGATTTTTCGGAGGATGCCGTGCTACTCCGTCTCTCTCTCGGCCTCAAGAAGCGGGCGCCATCTTGCCGCCTTCGGCTCCGCGGTCCACGTCTCCGTTGGCAGCGATTTCAGCTTTCCAGGGGTGCTCGGAGCTCGCTTCTTCGCGCTCCCAGCTTCCAGGGGCCCCCCGGTCTGCAGATTGATGCCCGTACCGGCGCCCTGGGCTCAGGATATGCTGCAATATGGGAAAGCGGTGGCCGGAGCTCTGCTGCCTGCGTCCGATCACATCGGCTTCCAAGCCACGCCCCCAACGTTCCATTCTCTCTGTTGTTCTGCTCCCTCGACAAGCCTCCTGGGACCCCCTCCAGAACACTGGAATGCCTAGAGGGAACCAAAAGAAGAAGTAATAAGTGAAAGAACTTCTACTCACCTAGAGACATTACCTGGGAAAAGAACCCCACTGTTATACATTGATATATTATTTGGAGAGAACTCCCAATTGTATACTTTAAGTTAATAATTTGGAATAAAAAAGCACTCCAATATTACACACATACGGCCTCCTCACTTCTGTTTTTGCCCATCCCTCCCACAGAGCCCTAAGAGACCGAGTGTGGTTCCCTCGCCTAGATAAACGAGTTGAGAAAGAGCTGAAAGCGTGCCACCTTTGTAACTGTTTATCCCCCAAGGTGAAGCAGCATACATTGTCAATGTCTGATTTTTCTGCGCATGCCTGGGAGAGAGTTGCAGCTGATTTCTTTGGGCCTCTAGGAAATGGACATCATCTCATGGTAGTTGTTGATGAATATTCGCGTTTCCTTTGGTAGAAAACTTGTCATCGACAACCCATGGCAAAATCATTGAGCGACTTGATAACATTTTTGCAGCATGGAGCTATTCTCAAATCTGACAATGGCCCACCTTTCAATAGCAAAGAATTCAAGCATTTTTTTGTTTGACTCAATGTCAAGCATCAAAAGAGTACACCGCTCTGGGGGGGGGGGGGCGTGGCCTGCAGGGGCAACATGGCGGACGTGCTGTGATTCTGCTCCGCTATAAATCCCCTTATCCAAGACATTTCTCCGTAGCTGCACCGGCACCCAAAGCGCTGACCGGAGGGGGAAACTCGGCATGACCTCAGGAGCCGATTGAAACACGGGCACCCGCACGACACTGGCGGCTGGGGCGGATGTCCTGGCTATGACGCATGGCCCACTGGAGTGAATGTGACCGTGGCCTGACGTACTGGCGGGAACCTACGCTGTGGTCCGCGCTGTCGCCGTACAACGAAATTGGGACCCCTTGGCGATACTGCCCTAGTGGCGAGGAGACGTCTGGTGTGGCTCCCTGGAGTCCTGGAAGATAGCGGACTTCACGCTCCGACGTGAGGGGAAAACGGAGCGGGCACAGGAGGCCGCCCGCTACAACGGAACCTGGCGGAGACGCCCCTAGTCTGGGAAGGAGCCGGGCAGGCACTGCGGCCAAGCGGCATATCGGCCATGAATCTACAACAGGCCCAGCACGTGCTCTAACTGCCCGCTTGCCTGGCTGTGGTGTGGATGTCAGGTGGACCGGCGGGAACATCGATACTGAACCGCTCTGGGTGTTCCCGCGATCCCATGTGAGAGGACTGCGGCGTTGGTAGACAGCGGTGGTGGTGGAGCTCATTGAGCGGCCTGGACTGGAGCAGAGAGGCGGCGTGGGCAAAAATAGCACTACAAGGTTAGTGGCCTCCATTGGGGAGTCCCTGACATGAGGAGCAGGGACTTGTTTCCACATCTGACTGTGGTGGGAGGCAGCTATATTACACGCCCACCCCAGCTCATAGACACAGGCTTCGGGGATCCCACCATATACCCTGGTGAGGAACAACCAACATCATTAAGCATGCCCCACCTGGCTGGGAGTAACGGAGTGAGCAAACCATTCCATGATGTGGGGGCGGATAATAGGATTCTCCCGAAAAAATGATTACACTGGCAGTGGCTGGGACCTGGCAATCTAGGACAGTGATCGAGACCCTTAGCCACGGACATACATTGCGCTGCGACACAGCACATATGGGGGACAGCCTTCATATTGACTAAACTGGAGCTCTACTGACGTGGTCGCTTCAACTGCAGAGTACCTACTGTGGAGGATTTTAGTGTTGCATAGTGAGGGGAATCACCAGGAGGCGGCAGCTGTCGTCACTATAATGGCAGAATATTTGACAGGTACGACGCTCAGTTAATCTGGTGGAAAGGAAGTGGGTCTTCACCTGAAACCGCTGCGGCCGTCCCGCGTCTCCCTCCACCCCTGCACTTACCTGGTACGCATTACGGATCTTGGCTGGGCAGATGGGTCGCACTAGAGGGACTGGCTCGCGAACTTCCTCGCAAGTTGCAAGTTCGGTGGATATGGATCAAACTCAGCCGTTTGTGCGACAGGACCCACCAGAGGACCAACTGGATGCCATACTACATGCCATAGAACGAACCAGGGAATCTATGGAGGCCAAAATAGACAAGGTTGCAATAGACCTCACTTTATTGCAGGCAGACCATGGGAAGCTGGGGGATCGTGTTGATGCAGTGGAACAGGACATTGCGGAGCTGAAGCCGGCAACTGACTTTTTAGAGAAACAGCAGAAGGCACATGAAGCTCGCATCAGGTTCCTGGAAGACAGAGTGGAGGATGCAGAAGGACGCTCCAGGAGAAATAATGTTCGCTTGATCGAGCTACTGGAGGGAACGGAGGGTCAAGATGTGGTGGGCTTTCTGGAAGGCTGGCTTAAAGATATTCTCACCCCCTCCTCTCTCTCTCCGTTCTTCTCCATAGAGAGAGTGCACCGAATACCTGGCAGGAAGCCAGCTCCTGGAGCAGGAGCACGCCCACTAATATTTAAACTGCTGCACTTTAAAGACAGGGACACTATTCTACGTGAAACCAGGAAGTTGACGGAAATTAAGATTGACAATGTTAAAGTCCTCTTCTTCCCAGACTATACGCTTAGGGTTCAGCACCAACGAGGTTCCTTTCTTCCGGTAAAACAAAAGCTTCGCCAACTGAACATTGTCTACTCATTGATCTATCCAGCGAAACTTCGAGTGGTCTCGGACTGGAAAGCACGCTTTTTTGACACCCCGCAAGATACATGGGACTGGCTGGAAACCACAGGTCAATTTTCGGGCCCCAGACCTACGGGTCCGTTGGCTGCTGGAAGGGGAGAGATGAGCGGTCCTCGACAGCGTCGCAGTAGGCCCAGGAGACGTGGCCCTAGTCTACCAGCAGCACCAGGACAAGATCAAATCAGACAGGAAAGGCAGGCAGCGGTACTTGAGGTGTAACGGATTGCGGAGACTGCAGAATCACCCAGTAAAAAGGGAACTCCGCCCTGTTCATCGGAAGATGATGGTTCGTCGGCTGTGGGACTTTCGGATGTGGTGTCGCTGCAGCTGCCGGATGTAATGCCACAAACGTCGGATGGTATCGTATGATTACTGGGGCACTGAAGTTATCATAATGATCTTGCACAGAACTGCATCCCACAGACATTGGGTCTTTGGCATTGTTAATTTGTTGATCGTAGTGTGGGGGTGCTTACTGCTGTTTCAACCCCCGCATGGGAAATTTTAATTGTTGATTATCTGTGCTGGTTGCAGTTACATAAATGTCACTCTGCTCTGCATTGGGGGATTGCACAGTGGAGCTGATTGTTAGGTCCAACAAACCCCCTTGTTCTCCCTCACACAGGGAACCAGTTGCTCTCATGGATAGATTTTCATTCCGTTTGGGTTTGGGCAGCATCCCTTGTTTATGGGAACCGCCCTGGTAAGGTTTTTTCCCCGTCTTGTGGATGTTTGTATCTTCCCTTATGATTATGGAGGTCTTCTCGGGAGGGATGGGAGGAGCTGCTGGGCCCTAATGCACTGTATTACTATCTGTGGCCGCAGACTGGAGCACGTCAGGGAGATACACAACACAATGTCGTGATCAATCATACAATACTCACATGGAACGTGAGGGGTCTCCGAACACCTTCTCGTAGATACGCGGTCTACTCATATCTTGAAAGACACAATGTACAAATTTCTGTTTTACAAGAGACACACTTGAACAGTGCTGAAGCGCTTCGACTCCAGAGGAAATGGAGGGGCAAAGTGTATGCTACTGACTATTCACTATTTGCGAGAGAGGCACTGATCTGGGTTCGTCCAGGCACACCTTTTAATGCGGAAGAGGTACTTCTTGATAAAGATGGTAGATATGTGTTCTTGAAGGGTAGACTAGACGGTCATCAGATGCTATTGGGAAATGTATATGCCCCTAACATTGAACTAGAACAATTCTTTAGTTCGCTTTCCCCACTATTAACCAAATGGTGCGACATACCATGGCTCATTGGGGGTGATTTTAACAGCGTTATGAACACTGCCCTGGATAGATCTTTCCCCCCCCTTCGGAACACAGCAGCTACTACCAACTCTACCATCCTGAACGCCTGGGTACACGGGTGGGATTTGGCAGATGTTTGGAGACACCGGAATCCCGCGACAAGGGTATACTCCTTCCACTCTATACCACATGACTTGCACGTTCGGTTGGACAGGTTTCTCAGCTTGCTCTCGCTGCTCCCTTATGTAGTGGATTTGGACTACTGGGGTCGCACACACTCCGACCACAACCCCCATTATGTCACAATGTGCTGGGACAATGGCCCCCCTAGTGTTCCCAAGTGGCGGCTTCAACCGTCTTCATTAGAGGACCCGTGGTTTAGAGACAAATTGGGGGAGGCCCTCGATGAGTATTTTGCAAATAATGCAGGGACGTCCTCATCCGCTATGGTAGAATGGGCGGCTATGAAGGTCACGATACGTGGGAGATGTCTAGGGATGGGCAGTGGAATGAGAAGGCAGGTAGAATCTGAGCTGCTTGCAGTGGAAAGAGATCTGTTGAGTTTAGAAACCAGTTTATTGGCGGCTCCCTCAAACCCTACGACACTGTCGGAGGCCCGTAAAAAACACACTGAACTCTTGGAGCGACAGAGATGTTTAAATTATGCTGCGCACTCTGCATCGGCACATCCAAAGGCTGATCGCTCTGGGGCCCTGCTGGCCTGGTTAATCAAGAAAGATCAGTCCACGGGTCTCATAACTACACTTCAGTCACCAGATGGTGGCCTTAAATACACACAGCGAGAAATTCACAGTGAACTGACCATGCACTACAGTCGGCTCTACACCTCCACCCTGGAAGCAACTGACACGGATATACAGCTCTTTCTGGATGGTCTCTCTTTTCCCACACTGACGCCAGAACAGCGCAATGAGCTAGACACACCTATTACATTGGAGGAAGTGAAGGGTACAATGCGGGCACTACCCTCTGGGAAAGTACCAGGACCAGAAGGCTTTCCGCATGAGTTTTATAAGACTTACGCAGACACTTTAGGTCCACAGTTGTTGAAAATATATGAAGAGGCAATAGAGGGTGCTACCCTTCCAGCTGCACTTACCGAAGCTACTCTGATATCCCTCCCAAAATCGGACAGAGACCCCACCCATACAGGTACATATCGCCCTCTGGCGCTGTTGAATGGGGATTATAAAATATTAGCAGGAGTCCTAGCAGGTAGATTGGCCCAGATCACCCCGCAATTGGTTCACCACGACCAAAACGGTTTTGTTCCAGAGCGTAACACATCCCTTAATATCCACAGACTTTTTCGGGTGATGAGGGGTGCCATAGTGGCCTGGCCGGCATCGGGATGCTTGGTGCTGGATCTAGAGAAGGCCTTTGACGCAGTAGAATGGCCATTTATGTTTGCGGTGTTACGCCGCTTCGGGTTCGGTCCGTACTTTCTTAATCTAGTTCAACTGCTGTACAATTCGCCCACTGTGAGAGTCAGACTGGGAACCCTCTTCTCGAAACCCATTCTGATTGGAAGGGGAACTCGACAGGGATGTCCCCTTTCCCCATTAATATTCTCGCTAGCTATAGAACCGCTGGCGCTGACCCTGCGCCATTCTGCGACTCAATGGGGTATACCGCTGGGGACGGAACTTCATGCCGTATCACTATATGCGGACGATATCCTACTTTATATACGAGACTTGCAGAAGATACCCCCGGTTATACAAAAAACCCTTACATTATTTGCTAAAGTATCAGGACTGAGGGTGAGCTGGGGGAAGTCCTGTTTATTTCCATTTACCCTTGGTGCATGTGCATCCCAATTGGTGGTGGATGGCACCCTGTTGACTTGGCAACCAGCCGTGTTTAGATATCTCGGTGTTCGTATATATCACACAGATGAAGACTTACTGGATGGCAATTTGACCAGAACCATCGCAACATTGCGGCCTCAAATTGAATTTTGGAAGACACTGCACCTCTCTGTTGCAGGCAGAGTGGCGATCATTAAAATGGTGATGCTACCTCGCCTGCTATATTTTTTCACGAATCTCCCACTGTATCTGCTGGGGTCATTTTTTAGGCCACTGGAAAAAATGATGAGGGATCTCATTTGGAACAACACGAGATGCAGAGTGGCGCTCGCCAAACTGTATTTACCCCAGGCGCAAGGTGGCTTAGCCTTACCCAATATGGAGCATTATTATCTGGCATCCCAAATACAGTGGATTGCAAAATGGATGGAGGAACTCCATCTTGATGACACAACAGTGGGGGGGGGCCCTGTACACACTGGACAAACTCCATTTCCTCTTCCACCCGTGCGCCAGGCCAAGGGTGCCTTTTCCACTTCTGGTGCAGGTAGCCCAGAAATGTTTTTGCAGGGCCCTGTACCTCACCATGCATATCACACCTTATGCACCTGCGATACCACTTTTAGGAATGCCAAGAGGGGGAGGCAAAACTACAGCGGCGTTGCTTAAGGCTTGGCGCGATGTGGGTATACATACTTTAGGAGACTTATTTGCAGAGGGCGAACTGAGGCCGTTCCTATCTTTCACTGAGGAAGAATGTGACCCCCCAGGGCAATTTCTTAATCACACCCCCTGGATAGCTACTTTGAAACGTCAATGGGGTGATATCACACAGGAACCCCCAACACATCTCTTACGTCAATATATTCATGTACTAGGCATGGGACGTCATCTAATAAAATGGTTCACTGACTCCATCCGCTCATTTACTGGCACGGACTTAACGCCCCTACGCAATAAGTGGGAGTTAGACCTGACTAGACCCTACACGCCGAAAGAATGGGAAGGGTTGTTGGACAGCCCTGGGCAGATCCCCAGAAATGCCAAGTTTAGGCTTATCCAATTTTATATAATCCATAGAGCTTATTTGACCCCAGATAAAATTAACAGATATTTCAAAAGAACAGATGCATGCTGTCCGCACTGTAACCTGGTAGACGCTGATCTACTACATATGTTGTGGTCGTGTCCCAGGCTGCTGGGTTACTGGCACGGTGTAATTAACTTACTGACCGTCAGCACAGACAGACTGCTACCGACCACGTGGGAGGCCTGCATAACGGGTATATTCTCTAGACCACGGGTACTCATAGTACGGCCCGCGGGCCGCCAGCGGCCCGGCAAGCCTTCCTTGGCGGCCCGCGGACCTTGCAGACATCGTACCTGTGTTTGCAGCGTGGACTCACTCTGCTCTATGGGGGCCGGGCGGGCGATTCCAGGATAGTCAGAGTGGAGATGCAGGGGCTAAGAAGAGGCGAAATACAACAAAGCCTCCATTAACAAGTAAATGGTCTTTTAAAGACCTGTGAAGTACTGGGCTGCGGCTGTGTGTGCCCGGGAAGCTGTCTCAGCCCGGGCTGACACACACCGGGGGGGGGGGGGGAGGCTGAAGCTGAAAGTGGTCTTTTCCAGGAGAAAACGAGCTGGCTTTTTTTTACATTACACAGGGAGAGGGGGGAGTGGGGGGGCTGGTGACGGGGACATGTAGACACAGTACGTGTGCACTGCCCAAGACAGATAGAGATAGAAACAGATAGAGATAGAAACAGATAGAGACAGAGATAGACAGACAGCGATAGAGACAGAGAGAGAGACAGAGAGAGAGATAGAGGCAGGGACAGATAGAGGCAGAGACAGATAGAGGCAGAGACAGGGACAGACTGACAGAGACAGATAGAGGCAGAGACAGATAGAGGCAGAGACAGATAGAGGCAGAGGCAGAGACAGACCGAGACAGACCGAGACAGACAGAGAGAGACAGAGAGAGACAGAGACAGACAGCGATAGAGACCGAGAGAGAGACAGAGGCAGGGACAGATAGAGGCAGGGACAGATAGAGGCAGGGACAGATAGAGGCAGGGACAGATAGAGGCAGAGGCAGATAGAGGTAGAGACAGACAGCGATAGAGACAGCGATAGAGACAGAGAGAGAGATAGAGGCAGGGACAGGCAGAGGCAGAGACAGAGGCAGAGGCAGAGACAGAGGCAGAGACAGAGGCAGAGACAGAGGCAGAGACAGACAGGGACAGACAGCGATAGAGACAGAGAGAGAGACAGAGGCAGGGACAGATAGAGGCAGGGACAGATAGAGGCAGGGACAGACAGAGACAGGGACAGACAGAGACAGATAGAGGAAGAGACAGGGACAGGGGCAGACAGATAGAGGCAGAGACAGACAGACAGAGAGACGGAGAGGGAGACAGAGGGAGGGAGACAGAGGGAGGGAGACAGAGACAGGGAGACAGAGACAGGGAGACAGAGACAGGGACAGACAGAGACAGGGACAGACAGGGACAGACAGAGACAGATAGAGGCAGAGACAAGGACAGGGACAGACAGACAGAGGCAGAGACAGACAGAGACAGAGTGGCAGAGAGATGGAGACAGAGGGAGACGGAGGGAGGGAGACGGAGGGAGGGAGACGGAGGGAGGGAGACGAAGGGAGGGAGACGGAGGCAGGGAGACGGAGGGAGGGGCGACAGAGGGAGGGAGGGAGAGGGAGGGAGGGAGGGAGAGGGAGGGAGACCGAGGGAGAGGGAGGGAGACCGAGGGAGAGGGAGGGAGACAGAGGGAGAGGGAGGGAGACAGAGGGAGGGAGACAGAGGGAGAGGGAGGGAGGGAGACGGAGGGAGAGGGAGGGAGGGAGGGAGACGGAGGGAGAGGGAGGGAGGGAGAGGGAGGGAGACAGAGGGAGGGAGACAGAGGGAGGGAGACGGAGGGAGGGAGACGGAGGGAGGGAGACGGAGAGAGGGAGACAGAGAGAGGGAGACGGAGAGAGGGAGACAGAGGGAGGGAGACAGAGAGAGGGAGACAGAGAGAGGGAGACGGAGAGAGGGAGACAGAGGGAGGGAGACAGAGAGAGAGGGAGACAGAGACAGACAGAGGGAGAGAGACAGACAGAGGGAGAGAGACAGACAGAGGGAGACAGACAGAGGGAGACAGAGGGAGGGAGACAGAGGGAGGGAGACAGACAGAGGGAGGGAGGGAGACAGAGGGAGGGAGACAGAGGGAGGAGGGCGACAGACAGATGGAGACGGAGGGAGGGAGACAGGTAGAGGGAGACAGGTAGAGGGAGACAGAGGGAGGGAGACAGACAGAGGGAGGGAGACAGAGGGGGGAGACAGAGGGGGGGAGACAGAGGGGGGGAGACAGAGGGAGGGAGACAGACAGAGGGAGGGAGACAGAGGGAGGAGGGCGACAGACAGATGGAGACGGAGGGAGGGAGACAGGTAGAGGGAGACAGGTAGAGGGAGACAGAGGGAGGGAGACAGACAGAGGGAGGGAGACAGACAGAGGGAGGGAGAAGAGAGAGAGAGAGGGAGACAGAGGGAGACAGAGAGAGAGAGAGCGGGAGACAGAAGGAGGGCGATAGAGGGTGACAGACAGAGGGAGGGAGACAGAGGGAGGGAGGGAGACATAGGGAGGGAGACAGACAGAGAGAGGGAGACAGAGAGAGGGAGACAGACAGAGGGAGGAGGGCGACAGACATGGAGACAGAGGGAGGGAGATAGAGGGAGACAGAGGGAGGGAGACAGAGAGAGATGGAGACAGACAGTGAGTGAGACAGAGGGAGACAGAGAGAGAGAGGGAGACAGAGTGAGTGAGACTTAGGGAGACAGAGAGAGAGAGAGAGAGAGAGAGAGAGATGTGTGTATGCAGGGTCTGGTGGCTCAGTGGACAAAGGCATCCGCTGCAGGGGCCTTTGTTCAACCTCATGGTCACAGGTTTTTTTTTGCTCTAGCCCCGCCCCCTCGCCCACTGACCCCGCCCCCACCGGTGCGGCCCTCGGCCACAAACCACACTGTAAATTTGGCCCCCGGGAGAAAGTTTGGGAGTACCCATGCTCTAGACAGAAGGACCAAAGGGCGACCTCTAGATTCCTGGACCTGGGCCTGGTGGTGGCTGTTAGATTTGGGGGTCTCTAGTTGGCAGAGGTAGGTACCTTTGTCCAAATAGGGACCCTTGCGTCTAGTCAGGGTAAGGGGGATACACTCCTAAAATAACCCCTGCTCACCCCCTTGGTAGCTTGGCATGAGCAGACAGGCTTATCTCAGAGGCAGTGTGTAAAGCATTTGTGAACACATACAGTAATCAAGTGACAACACTACAGATGGACACCACACCAGTTGTATATTAAAAATAAGTATCTTTTATATAGATTTAACACAAGACCACAAACGACAAAAATCCACAATACTGTACTTCAAAAATGGTAGAATTAGCTCAGTTCTCTTTAAGATGGTAAATGCGACACTTTGAGTTCAATGTACCTTTGGATGCGTAACGCTATACAACGAAAGTGTTGCAGGGAAGGTGATGCGTTGGTTCCTTACACGCAAGAACGGTGATGCGTCGGGTCCCTACTGATGCGTAGGGGATGCGTAGGTTCTTCTCGGCGTGGGGAGGTGATGCGTCGGTTTCTTACTGCGCTTCCGTGGCGATGCGACCAGCAATGCCGTGATGCGATGAAGATCCGGTGCAATGAAACAAAGATGGCGTCTTCTTCTTGATGCGACACGATGCGTGCACGCCCGGCGGCCGTGCGACGACTCAACGATTCTTCCGAGCCGCGACAGGCCCTGCGACACGCTTCCCGGTGATGCGGCGGCATCTGATGCGACGTCGATCCTCCTCTCCGGCGATGCGAGGCGCTTCGACAACGATGCGACGGCCGTGCGGCGACTCAACGATTCTTCCGAGCCGCGACAGGCCCTGCGACACACTTCCCGGTGATGCAGCAGCGTCTGATGCGACGTCGATCCTCTTCTCCGGTGATGCGAGGCGCTTCGGCAACGATGCGACAGCTGCAGCGGCGGCGACACTCTTCTCCGTTGATGCGGCGGCGTCTGATGCGACGTCGATCCTTTTCTTCGGCGATGCGAGGCGGTTCGGCTGCGACGGCGACGCTTCTTCTTCGTGAGTCGCGCTTCCAGCTCCTTGCGACACGCAGTCCCTCAGAAAGTCCAGCACAGCAGCAGGCACTTTCCAGAAAGACTCTTGGGGAGCTGGTTGGTGAAGTCTGTTGTCTCTGAGACTTCAGCAGGAGGCAAGCTCTTCTCTCAAGCCCTTGGAGATCTGTTACAAGTTGATGAAAGTACACACAAAGTTCCTTTCTCCTTTCTTTGGCAGTCAGGCAACCACTGCAGGCCAGTCCCCCAGACAGCACTCAGCATAGGGATAGTCTCCTCCTCAGTTTCTCTGGTTCCTCTCTTCAGCAAAGGTTCTTCTTGTTTCCCAAAGTGATCTAAAGTTCTGGGGTCTGAGTCTCCTCTTTTATACTCATTTTCCCTTTTTTCTCTGAAGGCAGAGAGGCCTTTGCCTAGTCCAAACCAGTTCTGGTCAGTCCTGGAGCACTTTGTTGACAAGACTCCTTCTTTCCTTTCACAGTGTAGGCCAGGGACATCAGACGCACCACAGGAGGTGGAGCCAGCATTGTGGAGGGAAGGCACAGCCCTATTCAGGTCCCAGGTGCAACTCCTCCCACCCATCTCCATGCAGATCTCTCTATTCAGCCCTGTGCTGACTCACCCTGTCTCCTGGAATCCCCCAGCCCCTGTCACTCAAACTCCAGACAAGGAATACACAACCTAGCAGAGGCAGGCTTGGATAGTTAGGCAAGAAAATACCTACTTTCTAAAATTGGTATTTTCAAACACAGAATGTTAAAACCAACTTCACTAAAAGATGTATTTTATCATTCTGAGTTCAGGCATACTAAATTCGTTTTTCTACCATGTTCCCTGGGTCAGTTAGGATTATAAGATGTAATAATCAAACTGCCCATTCTGGCCTATGGGGAACAGGTAGCCTTGCAATAGTGAAAAACGAAAACGGCTGTAATTCACTATTAGGACATGCCACACACACCAGGGCATGTCCTACCTTATACTTACAATGCACCCTGCCCTTGAGCCTACTATAGGGGTGTCTGATATGAAGAAGAGGGAAGGTTTAGGGACTGGCAAGTGGGTGCACTTGCCCAGTCAACATGGCAGTACCAGACTGCACACAGGCTCTGCAATGGCAGACCTGAGACACACTTTTACAGGCTGCTTCTGTGGGTGGCACAACCAGTGCTGCAAGCCCACCAGCAGCATTTGGTTTACAAGCCCTGGGCACACTCAGTGCACTGTACTAGGGTCTGATAAGTAAACCAAACCAACCAATCATGGAATCACTAATCCATACAACAATTTACCATAGGGAGCACTTGCACTGTGGCACTGAATAGCAGTGGCACAGTGCCCAAAGCATCTATAACCAGCAAAAACACATGAGGCAACAGCAAAAATGGAAGGGAGACCCACGCCAACAGTGCCAGGTCTAACACGTGTCCCCTCCAGCTGAAATGTGGGGAGAACTACCCTACCTCCTGGGAGTTCTCTTCACTAAGGCGGAAAAATCTGGACAGACCATCAGCATTGGCGTGTTCTGTACCAGGGCGGTGTTCCACCGTGAAGTCCATCCCCTGTAGGGAAATGGACCACCTCAACAGCTTTGGATTCTCACCCATCATCTGCATCAACCATCTGAGGGGCCTGTGGTCTGTCTGAACCCGGAAGTGAGTCCCAAACAGGTATGGTCTCAGCTTCTTCAGCGCCCAGACCACAGCAAATGCCTCACGCTCAATCGCACTCCACCTCTGTTCCCATGGAAGTAACCTCCTACTGATGAAGGCTTCGGGTTGATCTAGGCCCTCCTCATTTATCTGTGACAAAACAGCCCCCACACCATGCTCTGCAGCGTCTGTTTGAACGATAAACTCTCTTGAGAAGTTGGGTGCCAGGAGCTCGGGCGCCGTGTGCACATGGCAGTTTTCAGGGCCACAAAAGCTTTCTGACAGGTGTCAGTCCAAATCACTTTCTTGGGCTGCTTCCTGGAAGTCAGCTCTGTCAAGGGTGCAACGATGCTGCCATACCCCTTGACAAACCTCCTGTAATACCCAGTGAGTCCTAAAAAGGCTCTCACCTCGGTCTGGGTCTTGGGGGCTCCCAAGCCAGGATGGTCTCAATCTTGGGCTGTAGGGGCGCCACCTGGCCGCTCCCAACCTGGTGTCCCAAGTACACCACGGAACCCTGCCCGATCTGGCACTTACTCGCCTTGATCGTGAGGCCTGCCCTCCGCAGCGCCATCAACCCTTCCCAGAGGTGGCGCAGATGTTCTTCCCAACTGGCGCTGAACACTGCAATGTCATCCAGGTAGGCGGCACTGAACTCTTCCAGTCCAGCCAACACCTGGTTGACCAACCTCTGAAAGGTGGCAGGGGCATTCTTCATCCCGAAGGGCATAACCCGGAACTGGTAGTGCCCCTCTGGTGTGGAGAATGCTGACCTCTCTCTTGCCCCATCAGTCAGGGTGATCTGCCAGTACCCAGACGTTAGATCAAACGTGCTGAGGTACCGGGTAGCCCCTAACCGATCAATGAGCTCATCAGCTCTGGGGATGGGGTGCGCGTCAGTCCTCGTGACTGAATTGAGCCCTTGGTAGTCCACACAGAACCGGAGTTCTGGTGTGGCACCCGGCGCGGCAGCCTTTGGGACCAAGACCAAGGGGCTGGCCCAAGGACTGTTAGAGTACTCAATCACCCCTAACGCAAGCATCTTGGAGACCTCCTCCTTGATGCAAGCTCTCACCCTGTCAGTTACCCTGTAAGTTTTGTGCCTAACGGGAGGACTGTCTCCAGTGTCCACATCATGGGTGCACCAATCAGTGACACTGGGAATCAGGGAGAACAGATCAGAGACCTGTCCCAGCAACTGGTGACAGTCATTCTGTTGCTCAGGGGTCAGGGTGGAAGAGAGGTTCACACCATCCACTGACCCATCTCGCTCTGTCGCCGACAGGAGGTCAGGAAGAGGCTCAGTCTCCTCCTCCATTCCAGCATCTGTTGCTAAGAGCATGCCCACTTCGGACCGCTCCAAGTGGGGCTTCAGGCGGTTGACATGCAGGACCCGCAAGGGGTTCCTGGGAGAACGCAAGTCCACCAAGTAGGTAACAGGACTTTTGCGCTCCACCACCTCAAATGGACCGGTCCACTTATCCTGGAGCGCACAGGGCTCCACGGGTACCATGACCCACACTTTCTGACCAGGCTGAAGCTCTACCAGAGTGGCATTCTGGTCGTACCACCGCTTCATCTCCTCCTGGCTGGCTTCCAGATTCTCCTCAGCGAGTTGCCTGAAACGCCTAGTCTGGTTCCTGAAGGCCAGCATGTAGCTATATACATCCTGGGGAGGTTTCCTGAGAGATTGCTCCCAGCCTTCCTTGACCAGACTCAGAGGTCCTCTCACTGGGTGACCATAGAGACGCTCAAAGGGACTGAACCCTAGAGATTTCTGTGGCACCTCACGGTATGCAAAGAGCAGGCATGGTAAGAGGACGTCCCACTTACACCTCATAGGTTCCTCAAGACCCATAATCATGCCTTTTAGGGTCCGGTTGAATCTCTCAACCAACCCATTTCCTTGAGGGTGGTAAGGAGTGGTGAACTTATAAGTTACCCCACACTCCTGCCACAGGGACTTCATATACTTGGAAATGAAGTTTGTACCTCGGTCAGACACTACCTCTCTAGGGAATCCCACTTGGGAGAAAATTCCCATCAGTGCCCGTCCCACCACGGGGGCCGTCACTGTCCTCAGAGGTATGGCTTCCGGGTACCGGGTGGCATGGTCCACCAAGACCAGGATGAACCTGTTGCCAATGGCTGTCTTGGGGTCCAGGGGCCCCACAATGTCAATACCCACCCGTTCAAAGGGGGTGCTGACCACAGGGAATGGCTGGAGAGGAGCCTTTTGTTTCCTCCCAAACTTTCCACTTGCCTGGCAAGTCTGACAGGTCCTGCAGTGAGTATCTGAACTCCTGCGCATTTGGGGCCAATAAAAGTGGGTGAAAAGCCTCTCAAAGGTCTTGTCCTGCCCCAAATGTCCTGCTAACGGCACATCATGAGCCAGCCCCAGTAGGAAGGCTCTGAAGCGCTGGGGTACCACCAGCACACGGGCTGACCCAGGCTCAGCAACCTTAGGCTCAGTATACAGGAGGCCATTCTCCCAGTAGATCCAATGTGATCCAGACTGATCACCTGCTGCCTGGTCTGCAGTCTGCTGCCGCAAACCCACAAGAGAAGGGCACTTCTTCTGCTCCGCGCAGAACTCTTCCCTGGAGGGTCCTCCTTCCTGCTGCCAATGGGTCAGCTCAGGCAGGTCCCCCAGTTCAGCTACCTGTTCCCCTGTAGGCTCCAGGGCATCCCCCTTAGGGTCTACCTCCTCCTGGACCGTGGGAACTTCGGGGGCTGGTTTCCCATGCCCCCTGCCTCTTCTCTTTAAGGCAAGCACCTGGACCCCCTCTCAGGCTCCAGGTTCTCTTGAACACCCTTACTGGTTGCCATGGACCGTGTGGTCACACACGCCCAGTCAGGCAGACCCAACATCTCCAAATGAGCACTTCGCTCCATCTTAGCCCAAGGTGAGCTCTCCAAATCGTTCCCCAACAAACAGTCAACAGGCATGGTTGGCCTCACAGCTACTTGAAGAGTACCAGAAACCCCCCCCCCCCACTCAAAAGGGAACCTGAGCCACCTTGCAGTGGCTCTCTGTTTTGTCAGCGGCAACAACTGGGTAAAATGCATTGGGGACAACCTGCTCTTCAGACACCAGGTGACACTTGACAGCTGTCACACTGGCTCCTGTGTCTCGAAGAGCCTCCACTCTATGGCCATTGATGGTCACCCACTGCCTGTACTTCTTAGTGTTATCAGGCAGTTGGGTCTTGGGGACCACCTCACAGTTTCCTAAAGAGACAAGGGACATCTCTGCGGGACCCCACCCACCTTGGACACCCCTCTCCTCCCCCAGGGCTACACTCGCCATCTGCCGGGGTGGAGCACCAGTGGGTGCTGTCTTTCCAAACTGTGGGCACTGGGGATCAACCGACTTATGACCCACTTCACCACACTTGTAGCACCTCAGGGGTCCCCTGGGAACAGGCCTACCTGTCGGGGCCCCTTGCTTCTTCTCAGGGGGAGGCGGGGAACCCTTCACTTGGTTCCCTTGGGGATTACTTAGGGGCCCTTTCTGGAACTCCCTTTGTTTACCCTTGTCCCCCCCACTCTTCTGCTGGGGACCCTGCCCACTCTTGGCGGAGTCTCCCACGTGACCCTTGTGGACCCGGGTGCTCACCCAGCGGTCCGCCTCCTCAGCAAGCTTCCTAGGGTTAGTCAGCCTGCTATCAATTAGGTGCTGGCGTAGCTCTGGAAAACAATTACTTGACAAGTGCTCCCATGCAATTAAATCAAAGAGCCCCTCAAAATCATTAACTTTGCTACCCTTCACCCAACCATCCAATGCCCTGCAAAAGAAAGTTACATACTCTACCCATGTACCTGACTCCACCTTCTTGCAATTTCTAAACCTCTGTCTATACAATTCAGGAGTCAACCCATACCTGGACATCATTGCATCTTTCATGTGGCTATAAGAATTATGGACTTCAGAAGGCAAGTCTAACAGTGTGTCCCGCCCTCACTAAGGAACCGCCCCCACAACCCTGCTCCCCAATCCTTCTCAGGGACCCGGTGGGAAGACATGGCTACCTCATAGGCTTTGAACCACTGCCCAATATCATCATTCTTATAAAACTCTCTCACCACATCTTTAGGAATATACACCCTTTCTTCAACAGGCATGGACGGTGTGCTGCCACCAGAGGGAGTAATCTCTAAGCTTCTAGCTTTCAACTCCAACTCCCTCAAACTTTTCTCATGCTCCAACTGCATTCTCTTTTCTTCCAGGGCCAATCTCCTATTCTCTAACTCCAGTTGCACACCCAACTTGAGCTTGGCAAGCTCCAATTCGTGCATCCTGTTTTCCTTCCTGTCCGCCAACTCCTCTGGGGACAGGCTTTTGGCAGAAACACTGCTACCTACTGGGGAAGTTGCTCTCCTCCCCTGTGGACCCAAAGGCCCCTCCAGCTGCTCATCTGCATTCTCAGCCCCTTCCTCATTCTCAGGGGTATTCCTTGCTTCAACCCAGGCCCTCAGCGCCTTTTGGAACTCATCCTTCTTGGAGAGACCGGTCATAGCAACTTTAAATTTCCTGCAGAAGTGCTTGAGCTGTTTCACATTGTAGCATTCTAGTTTCTCCTCTTCCCAATCATAATCAACAGATGCTATGAATGCTGCTTTATCCATGGTGGTTAAACTTGGCAGTTCTTTGCAAAAATAGAAAATCCCAGAAAAAACAATCTACCAAAAGTATGTGGTCTCGTTTTGGTCTGCACTCACTAGTAGTGTTCACCAATCACTGTACATGAGTCACAAATGCAAGTCCAGAATCCTCACCGCTGACCACCAATGTTAGATTTGGGGGTCTCTAGTTGGCAGAGGTAGGTACCTTTGTCCAAATAGGGACCCTTGCGTCTAGTCAGGGTAAGGGGGATACACTCCTAAAATAACCCGTGCTCACCCCCTTGGTAGCTTGGCACGAGCAGACAGGCTTATCTCAGAGGCAGTGTGTAAAGAATTTGTGAACACATACAGTAATCAAGTGACAACACTACAGATGGACACCACACCAGTTGTATATTAAAAATAAGTATCTTTTATATAGATTTAACACAAGACCACAAACGACAAAAATCCACAATACTGTACTTCAAAAAAGGTAGAATTAGCTCAGTTCTCTTTAAGATGGTAAATGCGACACTTTGAGTTCAATGTACCTTTGGATGCGTAACGCTATACAAGAAAAGTGTTGCAGGGAAGGTGATGCATCGGTTCCTTACACGCAAGAACGGTGATGCGTCGGGTCCCTACTGATGCGTAGGGGATGCGTCGGTTCTTCTCGGCGTGGGGAGGTGATGCGTCGGTTTCTTACTGCGCTTCCGTGGCGATGCGACCAGCAACGCCGTGATGCGATGAAGATCCGGTGCAATGAAACAAAGATGGCGTCTTCTTCTTGATGCGACACGATGCGTGCACGCCCGGCGGCCGTGCGGCGACTCAACGATTCTTCCGAGCCGCGACAGGCCCTGCGACACGCTTCCCGGTGATGCGGCGGCGTCTGATGCGACGTCGATCCTCCTCTCCGGCGATGCGAGGCGCTTCGGCAACGATGCGACGGCCGTGCGGCGACTCAACGATTCTTCCGAGCCGCGACAGGCCCTGCGACACGCTTCCCGGTGATGCGGCGGCGTCTGATGCGACGTCGATCCTCTTCTCCGGCGATGTGAGGCGCTTCGGCAATGATGCGACAGCTGCAGCGGCGGCGACACTCTTCTCCGTTGATGCGGCGGCGTCTGATGCGACGTCGATCCTTTTCTTCGGCGATGCGAGGCGCTTCGGCTGCGACGCTTCTTCTTCGTGAGTCGCACTTCCAGCTCCTTGCGACACGCAGTCCCTCAGAAAGTCCAGCACAGCAGCAGGCACTTTCCAGAAAGACTCTTGGAGAGCTGGTTGGTGAAGTCTGTTGTCACTGAGACTTCAGCAGGAGGCAAGCTCTTCTCTCAAACCCTTGGAGATCTGTTACAAGTTGATGAAAGTACACACAAAGTTCCTTTCTCCTTTCTTTGGCAGTCAGTCAACCACTGCAGGCCAATCCCCCAGACAGCACTCAGCATAGGGATAGTCTCCTCCTCAGTTTCTCTGGTTCCTCTCCTCAGCAAAGGTTCTTCTTGTTTCCCAAAGTGATCTAAAGTTCTGGGGTCTGGGTCCCCTCTTTTATACTCATTTTCCCTTTGTTCTCTGAAGGCAGAGAGGCCTTTGCCTAGTCCAAACCAGTTCTGGTCAGTCCTGGAGCACTTTGTTGACAAGACTCCTTCTTTCCTTTCACAGTGTAGGCCAGGGACATCAGACGCACCACAGGAGGTGGAGCCAGCATTGTGGAGGGAAGGCACAGCCCTATTCAGGTCCCAGGTGCAACTCCTCCCACCCATCTCCATGCAGATCTCTCTATTCAGCCCTGTGCTGACTCACCCTGTCTCCTGGAATCCCCCAGCCCCTGTCACTCAAACTCCAGACAAGGAATACACAACCTAGCAGAGGCAGGCTTGGATGGTAGGACAAGAAAATACCCACTTTCTAAAAGTGGTATTTTCAAACACAGAATGTTAAAACCAACTTCACTAAAAGATGTATTTTATCATTCTGAGTTCAGGCATACTAAATTCGTTTTTCTACCATGTTCCCTGGGTCAGTTAGGATTATAAGATGTAATAATCAAACTGCCCATTCTGGACTATGGGGAACAGGTAGCCTTGCAATAGTGAAAACGAAAATGGCTGTAATTCACTATTAGGACATGCCACACACACCAGGGCATGTCCTACCTTATACTTACAATGCACCCTGCCCTTGGGCCTATTATAGGGGTGTCTGATATGAAGAAAAGGGAAGGTTTATGGACTGGCAAGTGGGTGCACATGCCCAGTCAACATGGCAGTACCAGACTGCACACAGGCTCTGCAATGGCAGACCTGAGACACACTTTTACAGGCTGCTTCTGTGGGTGGCACAACCAGTGCTGCAAGCCCACCAGCAGCATTTGGTTTACAAGCCCTGGGCACACTCAGTGCACTGTACTAGGGTCTGATAAGTAAACCAACCAATCATGGAATCCCTAATCCATACATCAATTTACCATAGGGAGCACTTGCACTGTGGCACTGAATAGCAGTGGCACAGTGCCCAAAGCATCTATAACCAGCAAAAACACATGAGGCAACAGCAAAAAATGGAAGGGAGACCCACGCCAACAGTGCCAGGTCTAACAGTGGCCAAAAGGCTTATCACACGCCGCTGGAAATCAGCCGAACCCCCCCCCCCCCTCTTATGGCATGGACTAACTCTATGTTAAATTGGGGCAAAGCTGAAGCGGTCTCTTTGCTGAGGGAGGACCCGCTGGGGCTGCGTAAATATCCCATCTCGGCAGCCTGGGGTGCGATCTTGATGGCATTACAGGTGGCATCAGCTTCGGATGACCCACCGGATGTTCCTGGTATAGACTGATTTGGATTTATTATAGCTGTGTAATGACTTGTTGTTATCATGTATAATACTATGCTCACTACTTGCGCTGAGTGGACTTGTGTACCACAATTCATTATTGTAATGATACAGATGGGACGTGTTAGACTTGGCATCTTTTGGCTTGTTTCCCCTGACTTTTTGCTTTCTGACCTCCTGGTTTTGACTCTGTTTTTGCTGGTGTAATGATTCTGCGCACTTTCCTCACTGCTGTCCAGTGGGAAAGTGCAAGTGCTCCTGTATAAAATGTGTTATAGATTGGTATTTCCATGATTGGCCTATTTGATTTATGTGTCAGTCCCTTGTAAAGTGCACTGAGAGTGCCAGGGCCTATAGATCAAATGCTGTTGGTGGGCTGCAGCACTGGATTGTGCCACCCACGCAAACAGCCCGTAAAGTGTAACTCTGGCCTGCCATTGCAGAGCCTGTGTGCAGCCTGGGGCTATAATCAAGCAAAACGATCCCTTTGGGTTCCTTTTAAAGCATACAGTATAGTGCACTACATTCACTCATAAACCATTCACCAGCACCAAATAGTAACCCCAAAACACAATATAAGAAAAGTCATATATTTTTATTAGCTGTATATCACAATGTTATAAAAGTTATTAAAAAAATCACAAATATTTTCCCAATACGCATATATTAAAAACATATATCAAAAAACATTTCATTCACAGTAAAAAGGGAGAGCTAAAAGATTATTCTCTAAAACCCAAAATCAACAACCTGCTTCACATTAAAGACACTTCAGATACATATAGTTAAACATTAATGTATCACATTCAATGTATAAATAATATGCTTTTTCTTTTGTCCAAGCCAGATATTATTTCAAATGTTTTTAGCCAGACCAGCTCAGGTGTTGTTTGGGTATTCCTTTAGACACAGAAGCGACGCGTTTCGGTGGTATCTAATGATTCACCACCTTCTTCAGGCTAAACAGTGCTTTAAATAATCTCCCCAATTATTGATCCATAAATTGGTGAGTTGAGGGAGGATATATATCTCTCCTTTTCGCTAAACCAGTTGCCTTCTTAGATAAACTGCAGAGCTGACATTCATTAAAAGGGCCAAACTGACCTTCCTTAATGGCCTCTTTCTAAATCTTATTCAAATCTTAAACCGGCAACAAAGAAAACCAGGGACCTCTGCCTCATTGGTTGTACTGTATTATGGGTCCTAAATATCTTGACCACCGGAGCTATGGCCCTCACACCGTCAAAGTTAATTAAAATAGTTCATGTCTTCCAAAATGCACCGGGACTAACTCGTCTCCTGGTCTGCTCCTGTTGCTGTTTTCATGTAACTATGAACTGGGGCTGCCATGTCGACTTGGCAAGTGCGCACACTTGCAAGTCCCTAAACCTTCCCTTTTCTACATGTTAGTCACCCCTAAGGTAGGCCCAAGGTACCCATGTGGGCAGGGTGCATTGTATGTGAAAGGTAGGACATGCTCTGGTGTGTGTGGCATGTCCTGATAGTGAATTACAGCCTATTTCGTTTTTCACTATTGCAAGGCTACCTGTTCCCCATAGGCCAGAATGGGCAGTTCTGATTATTACAGCTTATGATCCTAACTGACCCAGGGAACATGGTAGAAATTCGAGTTTAGTATGCCTGGACTCAGAATGATAAAATGCATCTTTTAGTGAAGTTGGTTTTAACATTCTGTGTTTGAAAATACCACTTTTAGAAAGTGGGTATTTTCTTGTCTAACCATCCAAGCCTGACTCTGCTAGGTTGTGTATTCCTTGTCTGGAGTGTGAGTGACAGGGGCTGGGGGATGCCAGGAGACAGGGTGAGTCAGCACAGGGCTGAATAGCAAGATCTACATGTAGATGGGTGGGAGGAGATGCACCTGGGACCTGAATAGGGCTGGGCCTTCCCTCCACAATGCTGGCTCCACCTCCTGTGGTGCGTCTGATGTCCCTGGCCTGCACTGTGAAAGGAAAGAAGGAGACTTGTCAACAAAGTGCTCCAGGACTGACCAGAACTGGTTTGGACTAGGCAAAGGCCTCTCTGCCTTCAGAGAACAAAGAGAAATTGAGGATAAAAAGGGGGACCCAAACCCCAGAAAATTAGAACTCTTTTGGATCAAGAAGACTGCCAAGAAGAAGAGCTGGAGAAGCTGTGAGGAGGAACTACCACTTTGCTGTGTGCTTTGCTGTGTTGGCCTGCAGTGGCTGCTTCTGTCTTGGGCAGTGAAAGGACTGGAACTGAACTTTCTGCAAACTACTTTGTGAGTGTCTCCAAGGGCTTGAGGTAGAGCTTGCCCCCTGTTCAAGAAGTCTCAGGAACAGGAAAGACTTCCAGTTATTCTGCCCTCAGCACTGGGGACTGTGTGTTTTGTGCTGCAACAGAAGAAAAGCAACTCGACGACGTCGATGACGCCGCTGCCGACTCCGTGTACCGATGGCACCGCAGAGGGCACTGCCGCAACGCCGCACCGCGACCCTGGTCTCACCGACGACGCCTGCTGACGCCGCCACCGAGCCGCTGCTCGCACGCGACCTGTGGGCACCGCACTCCGCACCGCCTCGCTTCACGACGACGCTGTGGCCTTCCCGACGGCGCCGCTCCATGCCGGACTCGACGCCGCTGCTTGCACCGTGGTTCGGGGGCGCGGCTCGTAAGTTAGACGACGCACCGCCCTCATCCCGCACCGCAGCCTTGGCCCACCGACGCCGGTGCCATCGACTCCAGTTCGTCAGCCGACGACAGCGCTGCAGCTACGACGCCGCCGCTGCTGCACCGTGACCTGCCAGCACCGTGACGAGCACCGCCTTCATCTCACACCGCGACCCTGGTCTCACCGACGATGCCATCTGACGCCGCCACCGAGCCGCTGCTCGCACTGCGACCTGAGAGCACCGCACGCCGCACCGCTGCACTTCGCACCGCAGCACCCAACGCCGGCCGATGGCAGCGAGATCGATCTGCAACGCGTGTGACTTCGAGGGCCCCGACGCCGCCGCACCGACCTCCGGAACCGACGCCTGCGGACGCTGTGTTTTCGGAAGCTCTACGCGAGGTCATCGACGCCCTGCATTTCTGAAAGGTACTGTTTGCGGGTCTTCCCGACACCGTAGCTGACCCGCGACGCCGCGGTCAGCCAGAACTGTTTGGATTTGTTTGTTCACGACGCCGTGATAGCCCTGGACGGAGCTATCGACATCAAGGAACTGTTTTTAAAGACATTTTTGAGAAGTAACTATTTCTGAAGTACTGTACAGTGGATTTTTATCGTATTTGGTCTTGTTTAAAGTATATAAAAATATTGGATATTTTTCTAAACTGGTGTGGTGTCCGTTTGTAGTGCTTACATTGTATTACTGTTGGTTTGGTGCAAATGCTTTACACACTGCCTCTAGAATAAGCCTGACTGCTCGTGCCAAGCTACCAAGGGGGTGAGCAGGGGTTATTTTAGGAGTGTAACTCCCTTACCCTGACTAGGAAGAAGGGTCCCTACTTGGACAAAGGTGCAAGCCCTTGCCAACTAGAGACCCCCATTTCTAACAGGACGTAACTGAGAAAATATAGGAGCGAACGTGGTTCCTTTCACTCCCTCCTAACCTACCCTCTTCCCATTTTTTTTTTTTCCCCCTGTTAATTAGCAGAAACTTATTACATAGCTACAGTCTTAAATTTGTATACCCTAGTAGAAGCCACATGACAATGCCGGAAGGGGACATTCAATCAATGCATAAGAGGATTTATTGTTCATCCGTACCGTGTAGGCATACTAGGTGAATGTAATGATCCAGTGAATAGCTCTGATAACAGTTGTTTAACGCTGAGTTTAATTGGAAGCTGAACTGATATATGATTACCGTTGACATAAATAATGTTAATATACCCAATGACCTTGTACACTGTATAATCTGTGATTTGACTTTAAATGATTCTACTGTTAGCAATATATATCTGTACTGTAATATGCATAACTGAAAAATGACACTAAACAGTTTAAAAAAAAAAAAAAAAAGAGTACACCTCTCTGGCTGCAAGCCAATGATGTTGGTGAATGATTCATGGGAACCCTCAAGAAGGAAATTCAGCGGGCATCGATAGAGGGAATCGATCTCAACCAAGCCATGTGTCAAACCCTTTGTGCCTATCCATCAACTCTTCACTTCACAACTGGCGAGAGTCCTGCCACCTTGCTATTTGGGAGAGCCATCAGAACCAAACTATCACATTGGACATCGGACCGATCAATGAATGCCGATGAGGTTTGTGTCACAGACACTTCTCGAAAGTGCAAGATGAAAACCTATGCTGATCAGCGCCGACGCGTCCAGGAAGCAGTCTTTAGAAAAAGGGACTGGGTACTGGTCAAACAGAAAAGGAAGCGCAAAAACGAACACTCCATTTGATTTCGATCATTTGATGGTTGTAACGTGCAAAGGACACATGGTGTCGGGGCATCATTCCAGAAAGTCCATCACATGGGACTCGTCACACTTTATACACCTACCTCGATGTACGTCAGCTCCTGATATTTTGATTGAGGCAATCCCGCCTACCTATCCAGATCAAACACTGGAACAAATGCCAGCGATGCCTGATCAAGGTGCCCCTCAATTACCTCATACCACCCGATCTGGCTGATCGATGACCCATTGAGGAACCATGATGCTAATGCAGTCTGTACAAAGGGGGAGATCTAGTGTCTTGAGATTATGAGCGCTAGGACCCTGGCGGTTCTGAGCAGACTCCAAACAGGAATTACGTAATTTGCTGGGAGGTGTTAAGTTGTGCTTATAAAAGTTATGAGACAATGCGTGCAGTGTGTGGTTGTATGTTAAAGAATAAAGATGTGTATTGCAAAACTCCATATGCAGCATATTTTATTTGCATGCTCCCGGGCTGGGGAGGACGCTACACTAAGCATGTGTGAGGTCTTAAGATTTTATGTCACTTCTTGTGATGTCACTTCCTGTGAGGTCATGGGTTGTGGTGCCCCTTCCTATGATGTCACTTCCCTTGATGCCACATGCAGTGACATGCGCTGTGAAGTCATTCATATACTGTCTAACTTGGTTAGTCTCCCCACTGTTTTTTTTGGGGTTTTTTAGGACTTGTACCTTGAGTAGAAGTCAATGTTGGAAATACATGCTCCCATTTTTTTTTTTATTCTCCCACTTTGATCTTCTAAAATGTTGACATGTATGCACCAGGTTCAAAATGTTGGCATTTATGCAAGATGGTGTCTGTCCTATTTGATTGGGGCCATGGTGATTAGTGAATTGGACTATGACATGTAGTGTGTTGTCATAGGACGTGTTTTTATGTTACAAACTGTTTTGACTGGCTTCTGTGAATTCGCAGTAAATTAAATCAAAGCATAATCCTCGCTACCTTGTCGTTAATAGAATTGAAAATTCTTCACTCCATAGCTAGAATTGCTATTATTCTGGAGGTTTACCTTGAAAACATTCACTTTTTAGCCTGTCCGCCTCCTTTTATTTTCCTGACTGTCCTAGGCCTTCTTTCTATTGGTGGTCGGGCTTCTTTTCTTGCAGGAGTGCCCAGCCCAGTCTTCCTCCTGCAGCCTGCCACCTCCCTCTCCTTCTGCGCCTGGGTCACTGACAGCGGCAGCTGCGCCTCCCTTCCCCCTCCTCCCGCTGCAGCAGGCACTGGCTAGGTGGCTCTCCTGCCTCGCTTCCCCGCTGAAAGGTAAGGCTTTCGCTAATAGTTTTATTGCACCCCTCTTTTTGTCCGTGCGCCCCGCTGTTGAGAGGCGGGGCGCTGTGTGCTTGGCAGCAGCCAGCCGAGTGGCCTCTGAGCTGGCACAGCCCACGTTGCACGCCCGCAGATGGAAAATCGGACTGCTAAATATAAGAAATCAGCCGTGCAATCAGACTACCGGCGAGCGGTGTCGGTCTACGGCTTGGCATGTTTATATTTGTTGCATCAGTTGCAACATTCGGTTGACATGAGGAGGCTCGTGGTTCCCCCCCCCCTCCTGTGGTATGGCAGTCTGCAGACGCGGGGGCTCTATTCGCCCCAGTTTTTTTTCTGACCCCAGGTGTCTGCTAAAGCAAAGTAGGCGAAGATTCCCCGTGTGTATTTTTATATATTTTGCAAACACTTAGAATCTCGGCTAAGCTGTACTCGTACCTCACCGTAGAGATTATTTACTCCAGAAAACTTAGAAGCAGCAAGCTTCGTTTACAGCGCACGCCATATTTTCGCTCAGGTCTGTCAGACAGTGTGTGAGTCATGCTTTTCCTTTTTTTAACTGCACATAATTTAGCTGCGGTCTCGCCGTCTTCTTCGGTACACTTTGCACATAAAACTGAGCGGGCCATTCGGTCTGCTCCTCCCCTCGACCAAAAAAAACCATGTTGCTTAAAAAGACGCATTTACATGTGCACTTTCAGCCCAGTCACATTGCAGAGGCGTGATTGCAATGCCATATTTCCTCCCCCTCCTTCCGGCTGTCCGTTTTTTTTCTTTCCCTGCTTCGCGACTGTAAATCGTTGTGCTTTTCTTGGCAGGGTGGGGGCTCTGGCACAATTGAGCCCCTGGTTTCAGACGTCGACCACCTTTCTAATCCTTGAGTCAAGCCCTTTACCGTTGCTTGGTGTTTGATATAGGTGTAGAAATTCAACATGTGGCTTGTCTTTTGGAGGGAAGGTTTCAAATAGCAGGATGCCTTTCCAAACTCTAAATTAGGATATGTTCACCAACAAATAAGTGATTTAACAGAATGTTGACGTCCTGGTGCTTATAAATGCGGCAGGGCATCGAGACTGAATAAGGTGAGGGAGAGAACAAAGTTGTAATTACCAGGGTACTCCCTTTACACTTTTCATCTTGGTCATAGCACCCTGGACAGATTCACCAATGAAAGAGGTCTTGACGTAGACTGATGGTCACAGGTTCGAATCCCACCAACGCGGACAAAGAATGAATACCCTATTAATTGGCTGACAACCCATAGACTATTCAGTTTGTAGAGACCACTGTAAACAGTAATTATTATTTAAACTGTTTGGCTCCAGTAGTATCAGAGTGATGTGCCATTATTATGCTCCTTCTTTTGTGACTGTATTGGTCTATTAGATTACACGTTTTTTTTTAGGTCTCGCCTAGGCAGCGCTTGCGCTGTCTCTTCGAGACATGCTGTATTAAGGATATGGGCATAAAGCTTCGCCCACTTTCCACCCATCTTTTTAATTGGCTCCTGTCCTTTGTAAATGGTGGCTTTTCATTGGTCAATAGGCTTAGTAGTCCCTCCTTAGTACCGCCTTGTCTCTTCTTGTAACCTCCCATGAGGAAACCCCTGTTACATGTGTTGTTACTCCCTAGGTTTTAATTACAGCCTCAAGGCACTATTTTCTTAAAAGGCTTCAGGCAGGCCACACACTTGGTACTCAGCTAGGCTTTCAGTGGTTATTTCACTCACTAGAACATCTCACATTTATGAGACCATCTATAAATTTCCCTTCATCAGCTCCACACTGATCCGAAATTAATATAATAATTCTTGTTACATTTCAAAGCTACTAATTGTATATATGGACATAGCTATTTGAATGTACTCGTAGTACTGTCTTGCATGCAATGCATTATGGTAGGATGGATTTACCTTATCTTCTGCAGGGTGCAGTACCATATGTGACCAAAAGAGGTCCCCTTTTGGCCACATGGTACTGCACCCTGCAACATGGCCAGGTAAAAAAAACATTACCATTTATAATGCCAATACCTCCAACTATGTAGACATGCAGTGCTGGTGCTTTGCTCACTAGGGACCGCTAGGAGCAACTTGCGGTACTGCACCTAGACATGCAGTGCTGTTGCTTTGCTCACTAGGGACCTCTAGGAGCAGTTTGCGGTACTGCACCTAGACATGCAGTGTTGGTGCTTTGCTCACTAGGGACCTCTAGGAGCAGCTTGCGGTTCTGCACCGAGACATGCAGTGCTGGTGCCTTGCTCACTACGCAAGCATTTGCAATGCACTAGGTCTCGCATTACTAAAAGTATGAGCTATTGGCAATGCATTATTATTTGCAACGCCAATACCTCAAACTATCAGTAATGAGAGACCTGTTGCATTGCAAATGCTTGTTATAAGTTGTTGAATACATGCCAACAGATTTGGGCGCGAATCCCATTTTTGTAACTCTAAAATGGCTTTATTTTTGCCTTCACTGTCTTAAAACTTCCTTCTCTTTAAATTAAGCTAGTGAAGAATTGCGATTTCCCCCGTATGTTTTTCTTTTTAGGTTGAGCCTAGCGCAGCGCGCATGCGCTGCTCTATGGGAGGCTTCTTGTGAGCACTCTAAACTTCTCCGTGTGGGTCTGACTCCTCCCACACATAGGATTGGCTTTTGCGTGTGTCTTTCACTAATGAAAGCACGCAAATGGCTAAACGCGGGTGCATGTCCCACCTTCTTTTTTTTTTTTAATGTTCACTCCCACGGCGTTTTGCTCTCGGGAGCGAGCAGCGGCGCGCAGGGTGGCAGCTGCATTCCTCGTGGGTCAGGTTACACAACACGCCGTGCTTTCGCTAGTTTTACAAGCAGGCATGACAAAACGTGGATGTAAGTAAAAGTCTGAAATGTTTTGGCTTCTCATACCCAACATGGGGAAACTTAGGATTGCGCCTCTCGGCGATAATTCATTTTCCGCCCAGCTCATGTTCACTTTCATTGTGCATATCGATAAAGCGCTTATTAAATTCAAGTTTCATGAAGCGCAGCAGCCGTGTTGATGAAAGAAAGGGGCACAGCCCACAAGCTTCATCTTTCAGCATAGTGGCTTCACCTTTCTTTTATCAGCGCGGCACCCGCTTGTTGTTTTAGGAAGTTAAGAGTGAAGACCGCTGGGTCTCTTTATACGAGTGGTTAATCTCAATGGAATCTTTACGGGGAAGTTTTTAATTAATTCACAATAAACTTTGTGGGAATGTGCGCACGCTCTTCTTTATGAGTTGCCTTATTTGCCGTTTTAACCCTCCCGTTAGTATATGGAAACTATAGCCGTGCTGCTGTACCCGGTCTTTATCGCTTACTCGCCAAACAGATGCAGCGTCTCCTGGCTTTCTCTGTGTTGGCTAACGGCACAAATAGTGTGAACGCTTGTTTATTTCCCCCTCACCCTTCCTCATAATGACGGCTGCTTTTCTCTTGACAGATATAGTCACTGCCTGAATCGGCCAGTTTAGATTTATACTGCAAGCGTGTTGGTACTGATAGTGCCAAAAACGCACATATCGGCGTTGGTCTCCCTCTCTTAAAAAGACACTGCAGTCTTGGTGCTTGGTGTGAAGATAGTGCCATCCTGCCCTGCTTACTGTAACGGCTCATCAGCTGCGGGCATATGTTTTCTTCAGTTTTTGCCTTGTTATCTTAAGAAATGAGAACTAAACTCAGTCTTACCCCTTAACAAACCCCCTTAAAAAAATGTATTGTTGCAATTGAACTGTGCCGTGTCTGATTAAAAGATGTGCACTTTTTATTATTTACAAGGCAGACGAATAAATCCCTCTCCTTTGGGCTCACCATACTTGTGATCATTACGCACTGCTAACAGTGAAACAAGACCCTCGATAAAACCCTTCTCCGTCTCTTTCACTTAACCATAAATAACCTTTTAAGAGTGCCACACTTGTATGTTGATCTCAGTGCTGCATGTAGTAGACATTACTATGTGCATCCCTCATACTCCACACGTGTCTCACAGTGTGATGGCTGTCCAGCAATGCCCGCCCCCAACCCCGGAAATGTTTTCATTTACAAAGATGTGCTTCATCATATTCAAAAAGTTGTACAAACATCGCCAACATCTACATTTTTCTACAACATTCATCATTTCATTTCTGTTCATGTTTTCTATTTTTAGAGGTTAACCCCACTTTTATGCCTTCCCCTTAAAAACCTGCAAAGCAATTGGAGTCACCCAGTATCCCTCAGGACAGGGGCATATACACTATGAGAAAAACAATGGTTCTGTCGGGCAAAAATATTTCTGTTCAATTTCCAACACTTATTTTAAAGGTAAATAAACTGATGGCGCTAGAACCCAAATAAACATTTTCAATATTCGTTAAGGTAGAATGATTTACTATGATTTAGAATTTTCCAAAATTAGAACGTTTTATTCAATACACATATAAACAGAAAGATAAGCTGTCTGATATCACAATCAATGTTACGGCGCAAGTGATAATATGTACAGTGTTAGGGAAAAATTACATGAATGACAAAATCAGTGTATTATACATATAAGTGAAAACATACAAAATTAACATATATTTATATGAACAAAAAGGGTTTAACTGTCCATTCTTCAATAGGTTTCTTGGCTCTCAAATTAATTTAGATTTACTCCAGAGCTTGAGACACTTGCCATTTTTTTGAAATTGGACATACTTCAACGAAAGAGTCTCATCCCCCCCCCCCCCCTTTTTTTGGAGCCTGTGCTGTCTGCTTTGCGAAGGACTTCTTGGGTTAATTCTAAAAGCCTCCTTGGGAATGCATTCTGCCCATTACTTACAGTTGGCTTCATGTTTTGTAATTCACAGTTGCTTGCTTTCTGTTTGCTGGCTTTATTTATTTTAGGCTATCTAGCATCTTTGTGCCACCCATGGCGCATAGCCTGTTTATAATGTGCTGCATAACTAAACACTTATAAGGTCCCAAAGGCGAGACCTATTGGCTATGCCAATGCTTGTTAAACCTTGTTGCCTGTTACCAATTGTATTCCTACTGTATCTCACTCCTTGAGAGTGAGTCTCAAGATTCACACCCCCTCGTTCCCTGGCATTGACTTCAAAGAAGTCTCACGCTGTGAGCCGACCCTTTTCTATTAAAATGTTTAACTTTTGGGCAAAAGCAAAATCCTGCTCAATGCATGACATCCTTGTTTATGGAAAGCATGAGTATTCGTGCTCAAATGAAAGGGCAATATAACAGCACATTGTTTTGCAAAACCAATAGTTAAAATTAATTTGGTACGCCACTGCGGTTTGTTTTTATTCCCCCCCCTCCCCTCCATAAAACCTCCTGGTACACCCTATTGGGATTGGTAACAAAGCTTATGGGAACTAGAACTTAATCAGAGAAATGCTGTGAAGGCATCTGCTTTAGCTGTTCTCCTTGTACGACCCCCTTTTCTGAACGTGTGCCTTTTTCAGCTACATATTTTTGAGTAACAGTTACGTTCATGTTAACCCCAAGTGGCATTGTGCTCAATAACCCCCCCTCATCTGTATCATGGCTGTAAATATGTCCAAGTCGTAATGGAGGTTCAGTCATGAAAATGCTGTTCCAACCTGAAGTTTCCTTTCTACATTGATCCAGGAAAATTCTGTGGGCCTAGATCAATATTTTTGAGAGCCTATGTGTGTGTATACAAGATGAGCGTCTCTTGATACATAGCAGTACAGATGGGTGTCTTGGGGGGCATCCCCTTATTATTATTATTATTATTATTATTATTATTATAAAAATGTACTGCCTTTCAGCAAATAAGCTAGTTTTAGTGCATGATTATGTTTGACTGTTGCCTTGCAGATCGTAGATTAGACGTGGTTGCATTTTAAGAGTCTAGTCGGCATTCGTACAGTCCACCAACTCTGACTGCTAACTCGCCTGTGGCTTAAGGTAATCTTTGGCACAGTAGGTCCCAGATGCCGATTTGCTAAAACTTTGTAATAACTTAGCCACCCTTTGTTTGTGTTGCCCAGTGAAAGATGTACGTTTGCAATGCTGTTAGCTCTATCTAGTCTTGAATTTCTTTAATGGCGCAAAAATGAGAACTTCTCAAATCAGCATAAAGTAGAAATATTTTTGTATTATTTTTATATCCAGTCTGCCACATTTTGCCTAATGCTAACGATTCTAGCTAAATGTAATTTTTTTGACCACTTACTCTGACAGGTTATGTTATCGGGTTTTATTAAAGGCATACACACTGTTCCACTGGCTTCTTGGTGCTAAATTATGGAGATTCCTAACTAGAGGAATAAGCATATTTCTTGTATTAAGTAACAAGAAAAGATTTGGTGGATTAACAATCAATTTTTCTACTTCCCACTTAAAAAGGTAAAAATTATAAGATTTTGCTTCTTAAAATATTGTAAAGTACAGGTAGCAACTTCCCGAAATTCACTTTAAATATTATTGGCTACTATTTCTGAAACTTTACCAATCAAAACACGTCGTTGCAAGCCAGAGTGCTTGCCTTATGCCTGAATGTTGTACAACTACTGTGAGTGCTGCTGAAGTGCTAAATATGCCAGCAAGGATTATCAGTAAATTAAGAACTTGCTGGTGAGTGCAGTGTGTAATTGAACCTGGTTCGAGGATTGAAGGGGTTAGCTTGGCCGTTCATTCTTCAATTTTTGCTAAATGATGTCTATTACTGCCTTTTATTTACAGTGGTTTAGAAAGGCGAAGTTGTAGCAAGTGCAGTAAAACTGCTAGCGAGTGCTGTTTAACATTGCCATTATAACTCCTTTCCATCGCTTTGTCATCAAAGCACTAAAGACCACATCTGTTTTGGCTTCTCTTTATACTGAATTGTGAAATGTTTAATTGAAGATAAAAATAACTGGTGTTATGCACACAGGATTGAGGTTGGTTGTGGTTCTCCTGTAATGTAAAGACAGCAGATTTCCAGACAATGAGCCAAATCCCAACTTCACATCCCTTCGCAGCATAGTTCTGCAAAGTTATGTGACATTTGAATTTCCTAACCTGTTAAGCATTTTTTGTGACTTACCGAGACTGCTTATTAAGTTCACACTGGTCTTAAGCCATTCTACTCTGTTTTTGTTATAGCTTGCTATATTAAATATTGATCTGGTGTCTTTCCATTCTATAAACTGCTGTTCTTGTAGACCTATGTTGCATCATGCGTGTGTGCAGACACAATACAACTTTCTAACCAAACTCCACATTGGTTTAGTTTCTGAGCTGGAAGTCCTTGCTAGTCTTATCTTACACCATGACAGATTTGCTAAAGTGTGTAAGTCGTCATGCATCTAGGAACGTCCTGACGTTTGACAAACTCTCCATGGGTCTTTTAATCAATTTACCTGGTGCCATGTGTTAACCACGGGAGAGCGGTGTGTTTGTGTATATGTCTGTATATACATGTACACAATATATGCCATGGCAATGAAAATACATGTGGGCTAACACATTATATAGAGCAACTGTACTAATAATGGATATTCATACGTTTCTTACTTCCGTGCAAAGATCAACTTTAAGTTTATTATCACGAGAAGCTGTCAAAAGAATACCATGGTTTGTTGCCTCGCAGATTACTGGTTACAATTACTTTACACAAGGAAACAACTCTCCTAATGGGCAGGAGGCTTCTTCAATGTGATTTCATTGTACTGCCCAAATTTCATGCCATTGCGTCATGGCTTTGGTTGAATACCATTTTTAGAAAGAAATTGTTAGACTTGGCTTTTTCAGCGGGTTCACCCCCAGACTTTTTGCTTTTTCCTCCTATTTTTCCCTGACCTGTTTGTGTTGGTTTTAGGACTCTGGGCACTTTACCACTGCTAATCAGTGCTAAAGTGCATATGCTCTCTGTGTAAATTGTGTTATGGGTGGGTGTTTCCATGATTGGATATTTGATTTACCTGTTAGCCCCTAGTAAAGTGCACTGCGTGTGCCAGGGCTGGTGAATCAAATGCTACTCGGGGGGGGGGGCCTGCAGCACTGGTTGTGCAGCCCTGAAAACGGTAACTCAGACCTGCCATTGCAGAAGTCTGCGCGCAGTTTGTAACTGCCATGTCGACTTGGCCAGTGCACACACTGGCCGGTCCCTAACCTTCCCTTTTCTTACATGTCAGACACCCCTCAGGTAGGCCCAAGGTACCCCTGTGGGCAGGGTGCAGTGTATGTGAAAGGTGGGACATGCCCTGGTGTGTGTGGCATGTCCTGATAGTGAATTACAGCCAATTTCGTTTTCACTATTGCAAGGCTACCAGTTCCCCATAGGATAGAATGGGAGGTTTGTTTATAACATCTTATAAACATAACTGGCCCAGGGAATTCGGTAAGAAAATAGAATTTAGTATGCCTGAACTCAGAATCTAAAGATGCATCTTTTAGTGAAGGTGATTTTTACATTCTGTGTTTTGAAAATACCACTTTTAGAAAGTAGGTATTTTCTTGCTCAGTCATCCCGTGTGCCTCTGCTGGAATGTGGATTGCCAGTCTGGGTTTTGGATGACAGAAGGCTGGGGGAGCAGGAGGGGCCCCAGATGGTCTAGGTAGGTCAGAAAAGGGCTGAAGAGACCTGAGCTGCGATGGGGGAGGAGATTTCCTTGCACCTCAAAGGGCCTGCTCTGTCTCTGACAAATGCCGTCTCCACCTCCTGCCAGGAATTCACACCAGAGAAGGCAGAACTGGCCTGACCGGGCACAGGCCCTCTCTGCCTAAGAGATCAAAGGATTTTCGGACATAAATGCTGGGTCCCAGACCCCTGAACTTCAGAACTCATCTGGACAAGAAGACTGCCAAGAAGAAGAGCCGGAGAAGCTGCGAAAAGGAACGACTGCTTTGCTGGGTGCTTTGCTGGGCTGACCTGCAGTGGCTGCTTCTGTCTTGGGCAGTGAAAGCCTGGACTGGACTTTCTGCAACCTAATTTGTGAGTCTCTCCAAGGGCTTGAGGTAGAGCTTGCCCCCTGTTCACGAAGTCTCAGGAACAGCAAAGACTTCAAGTTCTTCAACCCGCAGCACTGGGGACTGTGTGTTTTGTGCTGCAGCAAGAAGAACGCCAACTCAACGACGTCTACGACGCCGCTGCCGACTCCGTGTCCTGAAGGCACCGCAGAGAGCACCGCCGCAACGCCGCACCGCAACCCTGGTCTCACCGACGACGCCTGTTGATGCCGACACCGAGCCGCTGCTTGCACCGCGACCTGTGGGCACCGCACTCCGCACCGCCTCGCTTCACGCCGAAGCTTTGGCACCGCAGAGGGCACCGCCGCAATGCTGCACCGTAACCCTGGTCTCAACGACAACGCCTGTTGACGCCGCCACCGAGCCGCTGCTTGCACCGCGACCTGTGGGCACCGCACTCCGCACCGCCTCGCTTCACGCTGAAGCTTTGGCACCGCAGAGAGCACCGCCGCAACGCCGCACCGCGACCCTGATCTCACCGACGACGCCTGTTGACGCCGCCACCGAGCCGCTGCTCGCACCGCGACCTGTGGGCACCGCACTCCGCACCGCCTTGCTTCACGAGGACGCCTTGGCCTTCCTGACGCCGCCACTCCCCGCCGAAATCAACGCCGCTGCTTGCTCCGTGGTTCGAGGGCACTGCTCGTAAGTCACACGACGCACCGCCCTCATCCTGCACCGCAACCTTGGCCTACTGACGCCGGCACCATTGACTCCAGTTTGTCAGCCGACGACAACGCTTCAACGACGACGCTGCTTGCACCGTGACCTGCTAGCACCGTGGCGAGCACCGCCTTCATCTCGCACTGCGACCCTGGTCTCACTGACGACGCCATCTGACGCCGTCACCGAGCCGCTGCTCGCACCGCGACCTGGGGGCACCGCACGCTGCACCGCTGCGCTTCACACCGCAGCACCAGATGTCTGCCGGCGCCAGCGCTCCTGATTCCATCAGAGAGGAGCTCGACCTGCAACGCGAGTGACTTCAAGGGCCTCAACGCCCTGCATCTCTCACAGGTACTGTTTGCGGGTCTTCCCGACACCGTAGCTGGCCCGCGACCAGCCAGAACTGTTGGATTTGTTGTTCACGACGCCGTGGTAGCCCGGACGGAGCTATCCACTCAAGGAACTCTTTTTAATCGGCGTATTTTTGGAACTGTGAACTTTTAAGTATAGTATTGTGGATTTTTATCGTTTTTGGTCTTGTCTTAAGTATATAAAAATATTGGATATTTTTCTAAACTGGTGTGGTGTCCTTTTGTAGTGCTTACGCTGTATTACTGTTGGTTATGTGCAAATGCTTTACACACTGCCTCTAAGATAAGCCTGGCTGCTCGTGCCAAGCTACCAAGGGGGTGAGCAGGGGTTATTTTAGACGTGTAACTCCCTTATCCGGACTAGAGTGGTGGTTTTTGCCTGGCTTTGGCCCACACCCAAGCCTACCAAAAATCCCATTTCTAACATTGGTGGCAGCGGTGGGATAGGACTTGTGTTTGCACTTGACTTAGTGATTGGTGTGCACTACTACCATATCGCAGACCATTACGTACCACATACTGGTTCTTTTTCTTTTTGGCCTATTTTTGATCTTGCCAATTTGAACTTGCTACTTCATCATGCCTGAATCAATTGCATCATCTGTTGCATCCCTGGAAGTTGCCTTTGAGGAGGATAGGTTGGAATCCTACAATGTAAAAGAATTGAAAGCGATTTGCAAAAACCTGAAAGTCCAAGTCAGAGGCCTCACTAGGAAAGAGGAGCTACAAAAGGCGCTGAGGGCCTGGGTAGCAGCCAGACGTGCCAGTGGGCAGTCTGGTGATCTCAGTGGAGAGGCGGAGGAGCCTACTCCTAGGGTGGATGTGCTTTTGGGAGGGGGGGGGACCCTCCAGGCCAGGCAGCAGTGGCCTGTCCCCAGAGGAGCTAGAGGACAGGCGGGAAGCAAGGAAGTTCGAATTAGAGAAACTCAGGATGGAAAGTGAGAGGGAAGACAAAAGAATAGCCATGGAGGAAAAAAAGATGATCTTAGACCATGAGTTTAAAATGAGAGAGCTGGACTGGGAAGCCAGTAGGGCTATGCCCAGCCCAGATGGTGGCAGCAAAAGTGTTAGGTCCAGTACTGAGGATGAGGTACACACACACACACAGATTTGGGGCCCTGCTTCAAGGAGGGGGTTGACATACACCAGGGTGTTCAGGATTGTGAGGTTACTCCAGTGGTGCGTAGTGTCCCTGAGGTGGATTGGGGAACTGGCACAGGGGATCATTTTCCTGGTAGTGGGAGGGACACTCTACTGACTCTAGATGAGAGGTGCAGGGAGAGGGGTTCCCCCATGATAGAAGCCCTGGTAAGTGAGTATGAAGACCAGCCAGAAGAGTATGGGTTGAGAGACAGCAACAGTCAGACACTGTCTCACCGGTCTTGTGAGAATGATGTGGGGTACTTGTCTGAGGCACTGGATGGTTGGGTGAAGGGTAGTTTGGTTAACACCTGTGTGGGGCTGTGTGATTCAATTGTTGGAGAGCATATTTTAAGTCCCTGTTTTCCAGAGCTATGCCAACACCCAGTGGAGTGTGAGTTTTCTGACCCCAGGGAGCTTGCACTGGAGGCAGACCTTTTGGTGGATTCCAGTGGGTCTGGAGAAGCCTCTGGGGGTGACCCGGAAGGAAGTGGCTTGGGTATTTCCCAACCAAGGGTGGTGGGAAAGGTTCGTGGTAGCCCAGATAGGTCCCGGTGTCGTGGGAAGGGTGTAGGGACTCGCGTCCTGTCTCCGCGGAGAAGGAGTGGGAAGGGGCTGCGGCCCAAGGTGCCCGAAACCCGGTCCCAGAGCCTGGGTGGTTCCAGGAGGGAACACCAGGTGGGGGGCCTAGGCTGCACTGATAGGCCATCCGTTGAGGGGGATCTCCTAGAGTCAGGAGTACCTGGAGCATCTGTAAGCGGAGCTCCAGTGGTTCTGGTGTCTGGCGGTGCTGCTCCTAATGGAGGGTGCAGAAGTCCAGAGTGAGGGGTGAGAGGGGGATGTGTTCCCCAGTGCGAGAACCAGTGGGTCAGGGGCCAGCCAGAAGGGCTGAGCCTCCTACGAGTGACCATGGTGACACCACTTATGTCCTGGGGGATCTTCGCGCACTGTCAGCTGGACAGGGGGCGGGAGATCTGCGCCAGGCAGACTGTCACAAAACACATGAGTCATGTGTTACCCTCAGGGGGTGCATGCGTGCTCCCCAGGAAGTCCTGGTGTGCCAGGCAAGTGTTCAACCGCAGGGTTTAGTCCCTGGGTTGGGAGGCCAGGTTCAGGTCCTGCCTGACCTGGAGGGAAGGACGACTGTGAGCAGTGTCCTGACCGGGTTGTCTGCTGGGGGTACCGCTCCAGGTGGGAGGGTACAGAACCCAAAGGAGAAGGAGTGGGTGTGGGAGAGCCCACCCCAGTCTCCTGTCCAGCCGCAGGGTACAGACCCGGGGCTGGTGCACCAGTTGCAGGATAGCACCCCTGAACTGGTGGGCGAATTGTGCAGGACACCTACCACAGGTGCCCTGACAATTCTGGAAGGGGGTACCGCTCCAGGTGGGAGGGTACAGAGCCCCAGGGAGAAGGAGAGGGTGTGGGAGAGCTCACCCCAGTCTCCTGTCCAGCCGCAGGGTACAGGCCCTGGGCTGGTGGGCCAGTGTCAGGATGCCATACCTGACTTGGCAGCGGGGAGAGTGGAGAAAGGGTGCCAGGCACCTGGGGCTACCGCCCCCCACTCTCTGACGCCACTGTGGTTGGAGTGGCCGGAAAGGCGTAAGGCCTGGCTCTCATCACTGACAGTTGTCAGTGGCCACTGTGGCTGCCTGTCCTGGTGGACAGAGTTGCCCCTGGGAGGGAGACAGGAGTCACACCCTGGGGGTGGACTGGGCCACGCCACTGTGTTGGCCATGTGGGTACTGTCTGCCTGTTGGGACACATCTGCGAGCAAAGTAAGTTTAGGTGCTGCACAGATAGGGTCCACAGGTGAGGAGAAGGGTTCCCCATGGGTCAGCTTATTGGGCCCTGAGAGTGAGGACAGAGGGATCCAACTGGGTTTGGAAAGGCGTAGAACCAGAACGTGCCCCCGCTGTTGTGGGCCAGGTCTATGTTCTATCGCCCCAAGCAGGGAAGTCCATCAAGGGATTGATTAGTCTACCCTGGCTTTAGGCTGGGAGGGGTTGTGTTAGACTTGGCTTTTTCAGCGGGTTCACCCCCAGACTTTTTGCTTTTTCCTCCTATTTTTCCCTGACCTGTTTGTGTTGGTTTTAGGACTCTGGGCACTTTACCACTGCTAATCAGTGCTAAAGTGCATATGCTCTCTGTGTAAATTGTGTTATGGGTGGGTGTTTCCATGATTGGATATTTGATTTACCTGTTAGCCCCTAGTAAAGTGCACTGTGTGTGCCAGGGCTGGTGAATCAAATGCTACTCGGGGGGGGGGGGGCCTGCAGCACTGGTTGTGCCAACCCCGGGGGTAGCGCTCAAAACGGTAACTCAGACCTGCCATTGCAGAAGTCTGCGCGCAGTTTGTAACTGCCATGTCGACTTGGCCAGTGCACACACTGGCCGGTCCCTAACCTTCCCTTTTCTTACATGTCAGACACCCCTCAGGTAGGCCCAAGGTACCCCTGTGGGCAGGGTGCAGTGTATGTGAAAGGTGGGACATGCCCTGGTGTGTGTGGCATGTCCTGATAGTGAATTACAGCCAATTTCGTTTTTCACTATTGCAAGGCTACCAGTTCCCCATAGGATAGAATGGGAGGTTTGTTTATAACATCTTATAAACATAACTGGCCCAGGGAATTCGGTAAGAAAATAGAATTTAGTATGCCTGAACTCAGAATCTAAAGATGCATCTTTTAGTGAAGGTGATTTTTACATTGTGTTTTGAAAATACCACTTTTAGAAAGTAGGTATTTTCTTGCTCAGTCATCCCGTGTGCCTCTGCTGGAATGTGGATTGCCTGTCTGGGTTTTGGATGACAGAAGGCTGGGGGAGCAGGAGGGGCCCCAGATGGTCTAGGTAGGTCAGAAAAGGGCTGAAGAGACCTGAGCTGCGATGGGGGAGGAGATTTCCTTGCACCTCAAAGGGCCTGCTCTGTCTCTGACAAATGCCGTCTCCACCTCCTGCCAGGAATTCACACCAGAGAAGGCAGAACTGGCCTGACCGGGCACAGGCCCTCTCTGCCTAAGAGATCAAAGGATTTTCGGACATAAATTCTGGGTCCCAGACCCCTGAACTTCAGAACTCATCTGGACAAGAAGACTGCCAAGAAGAAGAGCCGGAGAAGCTGCGAAAAGGAACGACTGCTTTGCTGGGTGCTTTGCTGGGCTGACCTGCAGTGGCTGCTTCTGTCTTGGGCAGTGAAAGGCCTGGACTGGACTTTCTGCAACCTAATTTGTGAGTCTCTCCAAGGGCTTGAGGTAGAGCTTGCCCCCTGTTCACGAAGTCTCAGGAACAGCAAAGACTTCAAGTTCTTCAACCCGCAGCACTGGGGACTGTGTGTTTTGTGCTGCAGCAAGAAGAACGCCAACTCTACGACGCCGCTGCCGACTCCGTGTCCTGAAGGCACCGCAGAGAACACCCCCGCAACGCCGCACCGCAACCCTGGTCTCACCGACGACGCCTGTTGCCGCCACCGAGCCGCTGCTTGCACCGCGACCTGTGGGCACCGCACTCCGCACCGCTTCGCGCCGAAGCTTTGGCACCGCAGAGAGCACCGCCACAACGCCGCACCGCGACCCTGATCCCACTGACGACGCCTGTTGACGCCGCCACCGAGCCGCTGCTCGCACTGCGACCTGTGGGCACCGCACTCATCACCGCCTTGCTTCACGAGGACGCCTTGGCCTTCCTGACGCCGCCACTTCCCGCCGACATCGCCGCCGCTGCTTGCACCGTGGTTCGAGGGCACCGCTCGTAAGTCACACGACGCACCGCCCTCATCCTGCACCGCAACCTTGGCCTACTGAATCCGGCGCCATCGACTCCAGTTCATCAGCCGACGACAGCGCTTCAGCAACGACGACGACGCTGCTTGCACCGTGACCTGCTAGCACCGTGGCGAGCACCGCCTTCATCTCGCACCGCGACCCTGGTCTCACTGACGACGCCATCTGACGCCGTCACCGAGCCGCTGCTCGCACCGCGACCTGGGGGCACCGCACCCTGCACCGCTGCACTTCGCACCGCAGCACCAGACGTCTGCCGGCGCCAGCGCTCCTGATTCCATCAGAGAGGAGCTCGACCTGCAACGCGAGTGACTTCAAGGGCCTCAACGCCCTGCATCTCTCACAGGTACTGTTTGCGGGTCTTCCCGACACCGTAGCTGGCCCGCGACCAGCCAGAACTGTTGGATTTGTTGTTCACGACGCCGTGGTAGCCCGGACGGAGCTATCCACACAAGGAACTCTTTTTAATCAGCGTATTTTTGGAACTGTGAACTTTTAAGTATAGTATTGTGGATTTGTATCGTTTTTGGTCTTGTCTTAAGTATATAAAAATATTGGATATTTTTCTAAACTGGTGTGGTGTCCTTTTGTAGTGCTTACGCTGTATTACTGTTGGTTATGTGCAAATGCTTTACACACTGCCTCTAAGATAAGCCTGGCTGCTCGTGCCAAGCTACCAAGGGGGTGTGCAGGGGTTATTTTAGACGTGTAACTCCCTTATCCTGACTAGAGTGGTGGTTTTTGCCTGGCTTTGGCCCACGCCCAAGCCTACCAAAAATCCCATTTCTAACAGAAATGCACACAGCAAATGCCATGGCATATCCATTAAGTTCAGGGTAGAATATGCCATTTATTATAATTTTTGGGCGAGGGGTATTGTGACCCACTTTGAGGTATTATGGATCCTCCCCGCACTCGAGTGGTAATAAATACCACATTACACTGGCACATCTCTCTCTATTTCTATCTTGCTCTTTTTCTCTTAAAAAACTGAACATAGTTGCTTGCTTTGGTTTTGTGAAGGGTTTATTGAGCATAAAATTGACTTTTAAGTCAGACTTCTCAACTGTTTATGGATTGGCTGGACAATAATACTGACCCTTCTAAATGTGCTAGTTTGTTGCTACTTAAAAATGGCTCTCGCTGACAAGCAAAGAATGTTCATCTATTTCCTTGATATGTCTATTGCTTCCCAAAATATTTTACAGCATTTTCTCTCTCCTGTCAGTGTGTGTGTGTATATATATATATATGAGGTGTGTGTGTGTGTGTGTGTGTCGTCGCCCCCCCCCCGTCCCTTTTTCCAAATACAGAAATTAATATTATGGGTGACTCTATTCCCAGGGTCCAGTATGTGAAGGAGACCGAGCATAGATACACAAACTAACGTGGCCAGCAACACATTGTTATGGAGAGGGAGGGGCACAATTAGCTCTCTTCTCTACTTCCATAATCTATGATTTGTGGACTTTTGCCACAGGCCCGAGACGCTCTGGACACTGGTGTTTGCCTCGCAGCAATGTCTCTTTTTTCCTTATTGCGTCTTTCCCCATTCTACTGCATTCTTTTATCTTCATTTTTATTTTTTCCCCGCTCTCCATTTTGTCGTTGGCTTCTTTTGTTTTTCTCTGCTTATGAGCACAGCTGTTTCCAACATTTTTGCCAACTGCTACTCCTGTGGTACATTTGCTGTTGGTGTTGCGTAGGTGGCAGAATATTCGGTGCTGGGGCTTATCGCCGACAAGGTGGCATATCGTAATCTAGTATATATCAACGAAATCACTTCTCCTTGCGCATTAGTTTCTCAGAACCAAGGTGGATGTGCAAGTTAAAATAGTGACTTCTGTTTCTAACAGTTGTATCCGGAGTGCACTGGCCTGTAGACATGTTAGGTATTTTCTGGTAGGCAGGGATGCTACCTGTAGGGTTATTTCTCCCCCCCCCCCCCCGGATGGGATATTCCTGAAAGGCCTATATGCTAAACCCAGTCTGTTTGGCACAGTCCCACCGTCCTTTTAAAAGCCCCCCTGGTAACAGGCTCCACCCTCTGTAATCTCCTTTTGTAGGTCATTCAGTCTCTTGAATCACTACAGTGTTCTATGATAAATCTTGGCGTGGATCACAATGCTGCATTGCTGTACAGATCTGAAAGACCTAATTCCTCATCTGTTTCTTCCATGCATGTTAAGATTTTTTTTAATTTACATTAAAAGGTACATCCAATTGATCATATGTGGCATAGACTCTGTCCCCTCTGCTTGCAGGTTCTTCACTTCCAGAATCCACCCTTGGATTCCACAGGACTCCTTCACAGTCTTCTCTAGAGGCATCTTCTTCGAAGTCTCCCATTAGGGCATCCACAGATCGGGTGGCTCTCCAACCTTCTGTCTTCCAAAGGGTCTCTTCAGGGTCCTCTGGGAAGGGTCCTTCTTCTTTAAAACGGCAACTGCGGCTTCTCAATTGACTTCTATTGGTATGCGGCTGTGTTTCCACTCTGCACATAGCCTCCATTGGGGTTCCTGGGTGCTTACCTTGGAGGTCCCTTGTGCTCCCAGCTCCTCTGGGTCTTCTGGTCTAAGTACTATTCTCCTTTGCAGTTTGCATTCCACTTTCTTCATATACGGTTTGCTCTCCCCCTGGAGACCAGTGTATATTTGTGCTACTTACCTGATTCTTGCAAAGTATTCTTGTGTATTGTGTTGATATCTCCGGGTAGGAGATATACCAATAGGTTAGTGAGTGTTGTGTAATAAATAGAAGTATTTTTATATAAACACTGTGTGGCTCTTTTTCATTTAACTTGCACCCTTGATTAAAGTTGGTAAAACAAGCTGCTTTACACTCCTTCAAGATAAGCCTGAAGGCTGCTCTCCCCAGCTACCATGTTGAGAGTTTTCAAAGGTTATCAAAGACCACCTAAATCACCATAAGGGTTGTTGGATTAGTGTAAGGTGCATCACTTAAATAGGTGTGCACCATATACTAAGCCAGCCTCCTACACTTATCAATTACATCATCAAGAATCCTCTAAAGTTATCTCTGCCATTAGAAAGTCTTCTGGCATCTTACTCATTCCTCAGAAATATTTTTGCAATTTCAGACATTTTATGAAACTTTATAAACATCTAAAGATTGCTCGGACTGCTCGGAAGAAAAATCTTTTTCTCCAAAATGAATCTTCCAAAGCTGACAGAGTATCAGAGAGATGAGCTGGAAGGGGAGATCATAAGTGATTAAATATTGATGGTAATTGACTCTTTAGCTTCTGGGAAAGCACCGGGGGAAGATGGGTTCCCTGTAGAATTTTATAAAATAACAAAATCTCACACTGTTCCGATTCTGGTTTCAGTCTTCAATGAATCATTGCGTCTGGTACATTTACCTTCTGATTTTTTACGGTTTGGTATCACGGTTCTTCCTAAACAGGGTTAAGACCCTCTAGAATGTTCCAGCTATAGACCAGTTTCATTAATAAATTCAGATGTTAAAATTCTGGCCAAAGTTTTAGCTCATCGTCTTGGGTCAGTTATTACCTCTTTCATACATCCCTCCTAAATTGGGTTTCTCCCAGGTCGCTCATATGCTAACCACCTTCGCACTAACTCACACTTATCATGGCAATTATGAAATTACAAAGAGGAGAAAGTTCTTCTCTCTTTAGATGCGGAAAAAAATCTTCGACGGAGTAGAATGGGGTTACTTATTTTGTCCTATGGAGAAGATGGGTTTCGGCAGGGACTTCCTTACTTTAACTAGTGGTATGTATCGCTTACCCACAGCGGCTGTTACATGCGATGGGTTTACGTCTCCTTATTTTAACGTTTATCGCAGTACTAGGCAAGACTGTCCCTTAATGTTTCTTTTGGGTCTGGAACCCTTGGCTATTGCTATATGGTCTAATATGGATATCAAGAGAATTGAGACTTCTGCTGGGAAAATCAAAGCTTTTTATTATTCAGACGATATTCTCCTTACTCTCTCACATCCACAATCCTTGGCAACTTCTCTAATCTCTTAATTAAACACTTTTTCTGGTTATAAAATTAATTGGGCTAAATGTGAAGCTCTGCCTTTGACTCGTTACTACTGTTGCTACCCTCAACGGCCTCCCATTTAAATGGTCACATTTGAAATTAATATATCTAGGGATTTCCCTTAATTGTGGCCTGAACAATATGATTGCTGATGATTTGAATCCTATTTTTGAGCAGACCAAAAGAGAATTTCAATGTTTGACGTTTCTCAACTTATCACTGTGGGGCAGGGTTCAGATTATAAAAATGAACACAATTCCTAAATTCAACTATATCTTTGGTGTGATTCTACTTTTCATCTCAAAATCTTTTTCAAAAGATTGCAATCCACTATCTCTCGTTTTATACGGGGCGGTGATAGACCTCGTATGATTGGTTTAAAGTTACACTCATCATCAACTAGAGGAGGCCTACGTCTTCCAAATTTGGAATATTATTGGATTGCGCAACAATTGGCCCACTCTATTTATTTGATACATACTCATAGGTATACACCACTTTGGGTTACACTTGAACGATCTATATTTTGATCAGACACGAATCTGCTGATGTATTACACTAAACGCCGAAAATTTGCAAACTCCACTAATCCTATCATTTAGTCTTCACAATTGGCATGGTTGAAAGCAAATAAGCTTACGAATATTCATATTCGTCTTCACTCTCAAGCCCCCTTATGGAATAACGAAGATATTATGTACAATGGGGCTGAACTCAATTGGTCTACCTGGACACAACATAAGATAAACCGTATAGCTGACATGTTCACCCACCACGTTTTTGGAAAACTTAATTCCTGGCTTGCGGATAAATTTGATGTGGCTCACTTTGAGAAAATGATTTATAAATTGAATGACAATTTACATCAGTTTCATAATATATGTGGCCCCTTCTTAGGTTTACAATGATTCAGATTTCTCATTGCATTACAGTGTTGATGGGTTTTAATATATGTTATATATCATTTGCATACCACTTTCTCTTTTTTGTAATAATACATTTAAATATTGATGTCAACTTATCATCTTTATATGTTACTGTGGTGCTTGTGATATTTTTTCTTACGCTGTTTTCTTTTTTTTCTCCTCTCTTTTTTGTATTATTCTTGCTTATGTTTCATATTGCATCTTTGGCATTTTATGTTTCTATGCAGATATTTGTTTATTGATCATTGTTCGATTAATGTTGCAAAAAATGTAATGAGGAATTGAAATACAAAAGAGTAGCCTCTCTGGCTGAGTGCAAGCTAAAGCGCCTCGAGCAATTCGCTCAGAGAGGAACTAAAATTCCAAGTTTATGCCGTCCGCATCTGGTTGCTCTAGAGAGAGAGGGGGTAGAGAGAGGGGGGCTTGGCTCAATATTTGCAAACTGGGTACTAGAAAGGATTTATTTTGAAAGGCTGTTGTCTGCTGGGATGTTGTAGAATTGTCAGAGAGCAATGAGATGAACCACTCTCTGTCCTTACCATCAACTTACCCCAGCATCGTCTATGCTGAGCTCAAGGTTTGCTTGCAGGTGCTGCAGTGCTTCTGTTATGTGACACATTCAGCCAATATTTTATTTATAGCCAACATCACCTGGCATTCTGGACTGGAAGAACCGATTCCAAAATTCAAGGTTATCTAAAGAGATTTCCAACAATAAGTGGATCTGCCTTTGAGCACACGAGTAAAGGACGGAGAACTGCCCTGTTTGTCAAGGTATCCTTCTCCCCGGATGTTCATTTAATTAAAGGAGTCCACATGTAAACTGTGCTTGGCTAGTAAAAGAATTTGATTGCCACAGGAGAAGCAAGAAGGAAGGTCCTGCAATGTTAATACTGCCTATTTCAGTCTCGTGCTTGCATCGTGGGTGGCAGGAGGAGGAAGGGAAGTGTTGGGGTATGAGGGAAAAGTAAAGCTATGTATGCAGTGGTCTCTTGAACCACACAGTCAATTATTTAAAAATTAGAATACATGGTTCATTGTGTTAACACTGAGCTGGTGCTGTGTGGCTGCAGACAGACGGTGGAAGCAGCTTACCTGTGCCCCATATTGCAGTGAGCAGAGTCCAGGAAGTGGTAAGGAGGCAGACTAGTGCTGTCTCTTCCCCCCAAAAAGTGTTTAAAAAACGATTTTCCCTTTCTGTGATTACTGTCTTTGCCTGTGGTTGTTACAGTTTAAAATTGTAGTTTTAACCTGCCTGTGATTGCATATTTTATCACCTGTTTTGTGTTTTAAACTTGTGGTTTTCCTGCCCATGATTGCTTCCATTTAACGTGTTGAATTGTGGGATTTGCAGTCCAAATTCTGTAGTTTTTCCCTCTCATTCCTGGTGACTATTCCGTTTTCCCTCCAAATTTCTCCTTTGCTCTGTGCTAAGACCTGTATGTTAAAGAGTGCACCCCCAGCCACCATTTTGTGTTAACAAGCCAGTGAAACCAGCCCCCCCTGCCTCCTCCCCCTCCCCAGCAACAGTGATATTCTACATCAGAGGGTGCTTCTGTGAGCTGCTTAAACTGTGTTTAATAGGGACTGTGCACTTCGTTTTTTGGCCAGGAGAGGGAGTAAAGTTTTATTCAAACAGTAGTGTTAGATTTCAAGTTTGTGAGGCCTTTACCTGCAGAAGTCCAAAGTGTGGATTGAGCCTGTCTGTCTCCTAGGAGATTCTGAACAGGAGAAGCAGCTCCCCAGCCCCCACCCCCAGGCCAGCAGGCTAGGACTGGGGATTGGCTATTCAGCTACCAGGCAACTCTGAGCCCTCCCCTCCCACCTGCCCAGGCCCCTTAAGGCTTTGCTGGGTGCACCCCAAATCATTCTCCTCCATCTTGTGAGTTGCAGCCTACCTGTGCCCCAGATTGCAGTGAGCAGAGTCCAGGAAGTGGTAAGGAGGCTCCCCCCCCCCCCGCCCCCCAAAAAGTGTTTAAAAAAACGATTTTCCCTTTCTGTGATTACTGTCTTTGCCTGTGGTTGTTACAGTTTAAAATTGTAGTTTTAACCTGCCTGTGATTGCATATTTTATCACCTGTTTTGTGTTTTAAACTTGTGGTTTTCCTGCCCAGGATTGCTTCCATTTAACGTGTTGAATTGTGGGATTTGCAGTCCAAATTCTGTAGTTTTTCCCTCTCATTCCTGGTGACTATTCAGATTTCTCCTTTGCTCTGTGCTAAGACCTGTATGTTAAAGAGTGCACCCCCAGCCACCATTTTGTGTTAACAAGCCAGTGAAACCAGCCCCCCCCCCCCCAGCAACAGGGATATTCTACATCAGAGGGTGCTTCTGTGAGCTGCTTAAACTGTGTTTAATAGGGACTGTGCACTTCGTTTTTTTGCCAGGGGAGGGAGTAAAGTTTTATTCAAACAGTAGTGTTAGATTTCAAGTTTGTGAGGCCTTTACCTGCAGAAGTCCAAAGTGTGGATTGAGCCTGTCTGTCTCCTAGGAGATTCTGAACAGGAGAAGCAGCTTCCAACTCCCTAGCCAGCAAACCTTGTCTGAGGTTGCTGGGACCTTATATAGTCTGGTAGTGGTTGGTACATGTATACACTGATTGGTGGTTGTATCTGATGTTTCTATTTGATTGGGTTAGTGTCCTCATTAGTTGGGTATTTGAGTGTTCTTATTGGTTTTTGGGTCTGTGATTCAATCAATGTAGGGTTGGGGCTAGGGTTATGATTTCTATTGAAAGTAGGGACTAGGGCTTCCTGTGTTATTGGTTGTTGGGACTAGGGTGGAACTAGGGCTAGGGTTAGGCTTTTAATTGGAAGTAGCGATTAGGGCTTCTGGTGTGATTTGTTGCTGGACTAGGTGTGGGACTAAGAGTAGGGTTAGGCTTTCTATTGGAAGTAGGGAGTAGTGCTTCCTGTCCCATTGGTTGCTAGGACTTGGGTTGGGACTACTGGTAGGGCTAGGGCCTCTATTGGATGTAGAGAGCAGGGTTTTTGAACTGATTGGGTGCTTGGACTAGGGCTAAGATTGGCTGTAAGGTCCTGGTCTCCTATTGGTTCTAGATTTTTAGGGCTAGTGTTGTGATTGGATAGTGTTAGGGCTAGGGTTCCCATTGGCTGACGGGGTCACCTGATTACTAGGGCTATAAAAGGCCAGGCTTAGGGCGTCTCAGCTAAGGGCGGAGAGGACAAGGGCAGTTGCCTGTTAAGGGCGGAGAGGACAAGGGCAGTTGCCTGTTTGAGCCTGTTAAGGGCGGAGAGGACCAGGGCAGTTGCCTGTTTGAGCCTGTTCGAAACAGGTCGGGACCAGGGCCAGGAATGCTGCCCATTTTACCATTCATTAATAACTACCCTATGTATTTGTCCCACTATACATAAGCATTGAGTTTCACTATAGATATGTGCCTATCTTTGTGTATTGCTTTGTATAAACATGTACAATAATTATGTTGTTATAAAAACAAAAGGGAAAAAAAAATCTTCTTTGGTCTACATGTACTTGCTTCCCATTGGGCATCTATGTACCTCCATGTACTTGGATCTGTGTGTCTGTTACTTCTCTCCTGAAAAAGCTTATCCAATGCACTACCCTATTTCTCATCCGCTACCTCTATCAATATCTTTAATCTGCATACACTTACCTCCTTTATGCATCTATATACTTTCAATGTACTTATGGATCTATATATTTATCACTTTCTTCTAATTTAGCATTTCCAATGCACTACCCTATTTCTCAGCCTATACTTCCCTCAATATATCTTCTAGCCCAACTTTCTGACTCATCTCAAACTTCTTTCTACTACTCTTTCCAATTCACTACCCTATCTCACCCTATACATCTATCATTATATCCTCTACACCCACTCTCTCATTTATCCCAAACGCCATACCACTACTATGTTCCCCAAAGTAACCCTTTCTTGACTCTCTCCTACTCTACCCCTCCTTGCATCTTCTGACACCTCCTTTACTGTACCGATCCCCCAAAACAAACCTTTCTAAACTCTTCCCTCTGACTCTTCCCCCCAAAACCCTTTTACTCATCCAAAAGCCTCCTCCTACTGCTATGACCTAAAAAAGAAATCCTTCACTCTTCTATCCCTCCACTATCCTTTTCAATCAAAATAACAGACTAGCATGTTCACTTCTCTAATTCCATATTCCACTATACTAATTCACCACTAATCCTTTATGGGTTCCAGAGTAGCGTGCTACTCGCCAACAAACCGCTTCAACACCCCATCAGGGGTAACAGGCGCTATATGAATGCAAACCTTTCTTTCCCTTCTATCCCTCCACTATCCTTCTCACTCCAAATAACTGACTAATATCCACCACTCAAATTACTTTCATATTTCACCATACTAATTCACCACTAATCCTTTATGGGTTTCCGGAGTAGCGTGCTACTCGCCAAAAAAAAGCGATTCAACACCCCATCAGGGGTTAGAAGCGCTATATAAATACAAACCTTCTTTCCTCTTCTATCCTTCTGCTATCCTTCCAAATACAAATAACTGACTAACATATCCACCACTTAAAATTTACTTGCATGTTTCACTATACTAATTCAACACTAATCCTCTATGGGTCCCGGAGTAGCGTGCTACTCGCCGAAAAAGCGCTTCGACGCCTCGTCAGGGGTAGTAAGCGCTATACAAATGCAATTACAATACAATACAATATAGATTTTAGAGAACCTCTTGTAGAGGCAGATAGCTTCGATTTGACCTTGGCACAGTCAAAAGTGCCTGTGTGTTCAGTATGAGTTTTAAGAGGGGAGATCTGAGGCTCCTTTGCTTTCATCTTGAAAAGACCTTCAATGCTCAATTCGTGATCTGCTTACACATTATATATTTATGATATGGATTTCTTTTTTATACTTTGAATGTTCTATATATTTTTTGTGAAGGATCCAGAGTATGGGCCACAGAACATTTTTGCGTCTTTTCTTTCTTCTATGCATGAAACATTGCAAATCTTGGCACTTCTTAAATCTTTACATTTTCTTTCATCAATCAGCCCTTGTTTTCATGTACCCCATTTTAAGGCGACTACTAAAAATGTTACTTTCCAAATTTAAATGAAGGTTGAATTATTTTCTCAATGTATTTTGAAAAGGACACTTTATGCGAAAGTAGGTTTGCCCTTCTAAAAGCCACATTTTACACTGCTGCCAGTGGCTGAGTTAGACTGTTGTATGCTTTTGATAGTTCTGATGGGAAGAAGGCTAGTCCACACCAAAAGAAAGATGTATAAACAATCCGTATCTTCAGGTAGTATTTCATAAGGATTCTAATTTGAACTACTCGTTTAACAGTTAACATTCTGTAATTAAAATGGTTGCCGATTAATTCTGCCGCTTCCTCCCGCCGCCGTAATCCTGCTTTCAGTTTTCTAGGCACACTGTCTTCAGCACCCCTGTAAAACTGTCCGGCCTAGGCAACTACCTGCAATAGCAGCTATACATGTGACTATGTGAATTGTGGAATGCGGTCTGTGGAGATAAATTGATATTAGGTTGCGTAGCTCACAGGCAAATTGTAAAATGAGTTTCACACCTTTCTTTAACTTTATTCACAATTTGATAAGGAAATCATTACAGCCTAAAAATTTACTTTTTTACACCTCTATCATGAGGATATTCTTCCTCTTAGCACCTTGTTCCTCCATGTTGTGCGCTTTGCAAGAACAGACACTTTTGCTCCGTAGCCACCAGATCGCTCACAAGCTTGAGGCCCGCCATTTGAATGTAAGAGGCAGTGCTGCTTTGAAATGCCTCCGCGCCCCATGATGAAATACAGGCGAGGCGTTTTCCGTATTCTCTTCTGGGAATATTGTTTTTTCTCGCTGCAGAGCTGGGAGTTCACCGTGAAGCAGATGCAGTCATGGCAATAGTCGTGTCCGCTCTGAGAATCGCATCGGGGTGACGGCTGTGGTGAAACGTCTGAAACCTATAGTTCATGCTAAGGCAGTACTTTTAGCTGAGCCGAATTGTTTGCTAGGATATGGCAGCGCGTTTGCCGCTCTTGGCCAACATGCTATCGTTTTGTGAAGTTAAGTTATGTGCCTTTCTAATAACAAAGCCCACAGATCCTTAATGGGAGGGTGGGACATTGTGTTTATTTATGCGTAATGTTAGGATTCCGTTATAATTACAGTATGTATCTTTACATCAAATTCCATTCTGTTGTAAACTCACCTTAATTCAGATTCGAATCATGCAAGATGAGTTGTGAGGACATCACGCGCTGGGCCAGCAGAGAGAAAGGGATAGTCTGAGTAGACTAGGAACATATTAAGTATTTATATGTAGGTTGACTTTTCTATTGTTTGGCACCCTGATAACAGAAACGTTTACCACCTGCCCACAGCCCTCTGAAATGTGGGTTTTTAATTAGTCATTCGCCATCCCTTTGCTACAGCAGTACCTCGTGCTGACCCCAGGAAAGCCCCTCTCCATCCTGTTCTTTAATGCTTGACCTTTCTAGAGTATCAGAAGAGTGGTTTGGGACTTGTTAGTGATAGTTCAGTCATTTCTCCAAGACTGCAGGGTTAATGCTTTCTCCAGAATCAAGTATGTTCTAGGCCTCAAACTGGCACGTGTTCTCTCACAACTGAACCAAGATTTACCCAATTCTTAACACTCGAAGGTCCCCAGACTATTCATATGATTAAGAATGCCAAAGCACTCCTCCGTTATTAAAGTAGCCCTGACCACCCCACCTCCGCACTTTGACCCCTCCTTTGCTGACAAACCCTTTAGCTTGATCTTACTACAACTGCGCACTAACAGTCTTCCTTCTCCAATAATATAAGCTAACTGACAAAACTTTGTAGCAATGTTTTCACTTGTATTATTTTTTTTTTTATCTATTCATAACGTTATGCTTCCTTCAGGTTTCCCTTCTCGGTGGGTATTCCTTACTTTCAAGAGAGCAATTTGATTTTTAAAAAAACATTTTTAAGCCATAAACCTTTCAGTGATGCCTTGCAAGGGTATCATTGTGCAAACAGTGCTCCCCTTCCTCACTTAAAGCGTAATAAATGACGCTTTCTACAGTAACTTGACATTTGTGATCTCCATTACATCACTAAGCTTTTGGACTACTTTAGTTGTAGCTCGGTTGCACCTACAGATTGAATGCAGCAACTTTCTGGTTTCCCTCCTGGCAAGCTTTTCAGTCTAGTGAAGGGTTTGAACCGGTGTCTGTATTTGTTAACTAGAGGATATACCGTGGCAACCTTGATCTTGTTGATGGATCTCTGGCATTCCCTGCCATTGAGTTTTTCTTGGTTGTCAACACCAGCGCAGAGTTGACGGCAGTCTGTTAATCTATGAAGCCTTTTCTTTCTGACATTATGTGGAGCCACAGACCCTCCGTATAGCTCCCAGGTTTGTATTCTGCCTTGCAGGGTCTTATGCTATCATCATTCTGTCCTCTGGTATTTAATTTTCTAATATGTATCGAGCCCTGGCACATCAGCCTTTTGCGGTTTCTTCAGATGTGTGTGTCTAGAAACGCAAGCCTTGCTGTGGTTAACAGAAGGCTTGAGTCGTTGGCGTTCATGCTGAATTATTTTTATGATCGCAGCTTACTACATATTCAAGTTGTTTCACAGGAATAGCAAAATTTTGTGCCCACATTTAGAAAAATTTGCATAAAAGCTTTCTCGGTTCCTTTAGAAAATGACACTGACAAAACTATCTGCAGAAAAGTAGACTGTACATATCACAGACGTACATTCTTTGCTGTATCTAAGGTGATGTAGTTTAGTAAATACTTTGTCTAACCTACAGCCGGTAACCACTCTGCTTTCTGTTTTGATTGAAACATTTGATCAAATGTTGTCTGGTTGCAGAAATTTGCCTACCCATGCCACATGCTCCTTATCTCTTTTAACAGACTAACATCCAGTATCAAGCTCCAAGTAAGATCAGTGCAGATGGTTTTGCTGCTGAGCTTCTCCTCTATCGCAAAGTTCTCCAGTGCTGGCCACCTAATCTGCTGGATGCTTGTCAATAAGATTGCAAAAATGGCAGTGGCTCTGATCTTTATTATTAGCCTTTAGTTGATTTGTGCTCCTGACATACCATGGCGTTTCACAGAAAAATTGAATATCATTCTGTATTTACTTAAAGTTAAGTCTGGGCTTTGACGTACTTATACTGGTAGGTGAATGGTACATTTCTCCACCCTTTTTTTTTTTTTTTTATATATAATAAAGATTAATGCACTCTCACACTTCAAAATTTGTAGGTTTTATTTTTTCAAGTAGTGGAACCTGAAAACATTTGCATTGTTGCACATACGCATCTGTATCTATGTACACTCCATTAAAAAATCCTATCCCTTTTATGTCTGAATTGGAGACATCTTTGGCTGTCCCGCCTGCTTTGTGTTTTGCAAACAAAATCATAGAAAGTGGCAGATGGTATGGTTCACCAGGTGTCAGTAGAGGCTCTTCTTAACATCGGAAAATATATAGATAGGACGTTTAACGATTGGGCCCAGGAGACTTGTATTTTCTTTATTTTTATCTTCCCCATTTGATCAATTTGTGTAATCCTAGAGTAAATATCAACTTATTTTCCAGTGCCTCTGTTTTTTTACATGTCAAAAGTGAGAGCTCTCATCGGCTACAGACCACTATTCAGTACTGTGTAAAACATTGAACAGTTAGGGGGTCATTCTGATGGCGGTCAGACCGCATCCGATGGCTCATCGGATGCTGTCCGACCGCCATCTGCTGCTGCAGTCCGAACAACTCATTACAATGCATGCTGTCTGAGGCAGCAGGCGGAGGGATAGTTCTACACTTTCTGCCGGGCTGAAGGAGCCTGTCGGACCGTTGGTAATCCCTACAATAGGGGTGGTGCCTTCTCAGGCTCCGCCGTAGGGATTACAATGTCCCTTTCTGCCTGCGCTTTCATTGCGGTCCGCCTGCCATGAAAAGGCAGGCGGAAAGTGACTTTGGGGGTCCCTAGCGGGGCCCCCTTGGCCCTCTGCTATGAGGACTGGGGGCACCTTTTGATGCCCTCCTAAACATCCCTGCACCATGTGACAGGCACCACATGGTGGCTACCACACAGTGCAGTGATGTTTTTAAAGTGTATATTTTCTATTGCGGCTTGTGCTGCAGCCCACCGCCCAAGCCACAATAGAAAATATACACTTAGCGACCGCCGACCAAGGCGTTGCATTGTAATAGGGGCAGGGGGACCGCCTGCTCCTTGTCGGGTGGTCCCTTTTCCGCTACGGTGCTGGTCGGACGAGAGTCCGACCGGCATTGTAATGATACCCTTACTTTTACATTGGGACATGGAGCTCCACATGCATAAGCCAATCACCCACACTGCCTTTCCCTGCAGTTGGTAGTGAACAGACTTGCAGCTGCTTTTTGTTTGTTTTTAAGATGTGTGCTTTTTGTTCTTTCTTCACTAAATAACATCTTGTGGTTATAAGAATAACAAAGGGAGCATTTTTACAGTGTAGGTGGTGATGCTGTTCTTTTTACACTTGCATCTTCTGCATCAGAACTGCTGATTATCTTTTCCATCATTACATGGGTGTAAGGCAAGGTTGGAGACAGATGGCACCTCATCTTAACTTTACTGGTCTGCTGCAGTTACTCTGCCCTTATTCCGTTATACCTTCTCTGCTGCCTTTCCTAACCGCTGATGCTATGTTGTGGTGCCCTTCCCTTTCCCTCCCTTGTTTCCTTGCCAGCACCATCCCTCACCAATTTTTTGTCTCTTCTGCTACTTAACTTCCTGATTTACTCTTTATCACTCTAATTTTTTTCTTCTCACTTTTTTCTTTCATCTCCCTTCCATGTGTCCCTGACTTTGAACTAAGTTCTCATTCTGAAACCATCTCGCTGCGTCCCTAGTCAGTGATCACCCAGCTTCTTGCAGTCCATGTTCGGCAACTGCAAAAGAGTGACTCCTCTGAACCAAGGCCCTATGTCAGAGTATGCATCACGGCTGGATGTCTACTGAGTAGTCACGAAGTGCTGTGCTTATTACGTATTAAATTGAATTTCCATTTCTCGTGATTTAAAGCATATTTGATTTACATTTTCAGACGGGCATGAATGTAAGAACATTAGGTAATGTGCTAATAAGATTTCCCTAGTGGAACCTTCCAGTTGTGATATAAAAACATGGAGCATGTGAAGTCTGTTTAGAGGGGGTAGGCTGATGCAAGATATTGTATTGCACGTTTGCAGAGACTTGATAACTATGAGGCAAAATCCCATGAACTGTTGCCTGGATGTGTTACCTCCCCCCACCCCCCCAACCAGTATTGTTCCCAAAACCTTTGATATTTGTTGACTCTGGCTGTTTTACTTATTCTACACAGACGATACGATCATCTTGAATCTCGCATTAGTTATTCTCCAGAGCTCATTGGAAGCCTTTACTGGTTATTGCACCAATAACAACTTGATAATCTAATGTGTTTAAAAAAAATAAAAGTCTTTCTCGGCAAAACGGTTCAAAAAAATGATCAACAGGTGGAGTTTTGTTAAAGAATATAAATATCTGGGCATGAATTTTAGCTGGCATCTTAATTATATAGCACATGTTAAGAGTGCAGGAACAGAGCAGTAAAGCTGTGGCTGCTGTACTTGGGAGACTGGATAAGTAATTATGCCACAAATCAGTTGATAGAAGAGATGCATAATTTGAAAATCACTAGTGTGCTGCTCTATGGTTCTGAAATCCTGGTTGAGAAATATATTAAACGTGTGGAAATAATAAAAATGATTGTTTGGAAGTTGTGGTTGGGTCTGCCAAATGGATCCGTTAACTAAGCAATACAACTTGAGCTGGGGCTTATAAGCATTTAATTTAAATAGTTCCAGAGATTATTGAATTATTGGGAGAGAATTTTAGAAGGACGTACCCACTGAAGAAACCAAATCGGGACTCACTGTGCTAGTAGCAGTGTCACACAACCCTTAGGTTTTATTAAAAGACCCCTCACACACCAACCTGGTTGGTGTCATGCTTCATCATTGGGGTCCCAACCGGGTGGCCTAATGCCGCCCGGTTGTGCTACAACGCCTGATTACAGCGGAGCTGGTGTAGTGTGATAGTGTGATGTGAGATGTGAAATTTAAAAATATCTCTGGGATTCCTTGCCAAATGTATTTAATTGTGGCGGCCCAGGATATGTTAAAATCCAAGAGCGCAACTAATAAAGTTACTTGAACTCGTAGTTGTCTGTGGTAGGTCTACATGTTTCAGCCCCTACAAGAAAGTAGAGGGGGCTTTCATCAGGACCGGGTGAAGAAAAGTGAATGAGTGGCAAAATGTGGCCACGTGAATATTAAAAATTCACAACACACGCGCTAAGGTGAGTTGAAAAATGTATTTGAAGGGAGTCGATACTTACGACCCCACTTGAAATAACACTCGATTCAAGTGTCTAGCAGGAAATCAGGGCCCGGGAGGGGAATAGTCTGTAGTCACACTTTCGTCAAGACAGATATCCCGCTACGACCTATTGCAGTCTCCCATGGTCCCGGCTGCTGAGCAGCATTCATTAATGGAATTTGTATTGTTAGACCTGACAGCCTTAAGGTGGTCTTCCCCCAACTTTTTTTCCTGCCTCCCTCCATTTTTCTGTACTCGTTTTTGCTTCCTTTAGGACTCTGCATACTTTACCACTGCTAACCAGTGCTAAAGTGCTTGTGCTGTCTCCCCTAAACATAGTAACATTGGCTCATACCCAATTGGCATATTTAATACACTTGTACATCCCAAGTAAAGTGCACCACATTTGCCCAAGGCTTATAAATTAAATGCTACTAGTGGGCCTGCAGCACTGATTGTGCCACCCACATAAGTAGTCCCTTAACCATGTCTCAGGCCGCCAATGCAGGGCCTGTGTGTGCAGTTTACTGCCACTTCGACATGGCTTTTAAAACGACTTGCCAAGCCTTAAACTCCCCTTTTTATTACGTATAAGTCTTCCCTAGGAAAGGCCCTTGGTAACCCAAAGGGCAGGGTGCTATGTAAGTAAAAAGTGGGACATGTACTTTTATGTTTTACCTGCCCTATATTGACAAACAGCAAATTAGTTTATTACTGCTGTGAGGCCCACTCATCTCATAGTCTAGCTTTGGGAAGTCCCTGAAATTCCTTTAAGCGGTAATTTCTGATCAGAAAGCAGTAGCCTTTTCATTTTACATATCTTTGGCATGGTTATGATAAATCCTCTTAACTAGTAAGGTCGGATTTAACATTACTATTTTAGAAATGCCACTTTTAGAAAGTGTTCACACTACCCAGGGGATGGGCCCTAATAGCTTCAGTAAGGCTAGGCCACCTTAAATATATTCCCAACACAATTTGCCAGTACTTTTTTTCTGAGCATCCTTTTTAATATCAGTGATCAGTAAATATCAATTTTTCATTTTTAAGATATTGTTTGGAAAAAAGTCACATACAGAGACATAATGAGGACAAACCTAAATACACAATTTTTTTACACCAAACTCTTGTTATGGTACCTACCCAACATTCATACACACGAACTATACACAACAACATATAGAGATTTTTGACAATCAATTAATTGAAACATATTATACAGAATCACAGCTTTGACAGTTCTGCCTTTTCATGCCCAACAAGGAAGACAATGTAATGTATTCTTTCAGCATTTGTAAAATTTCCTCCATAAATGGGCTACACAACCATGTAAAGCCAATGATCCTAGTGGACAGGTAATCTATTTAATCGTTTTTAATTTTTTTTTTTTTTTTTATTATCCCGCCCAACACATCTTATTTTCATGCTTGCATGGCTGCGTTATGATCGTTGACGCGTTTCGAACCCCTATTTTATTTCTTGGGTTCTCCTCAGGACTCAGAACTGATATGTACTCTAAATAAAAAACGAAAAAACAAAAAAAATCACTTAAACCATTCCATACCAACTCCGCTACTTTTGAATCTTTTTTACGATTGTACTTATCATAAAATTACCTCAAATCCATCGATTGTATGCCTGAAAATGCGACCTTCACTTGCCGATTTGTTCCAATCTACGAACACCTAATCATGAGCGACCCTTGACCTTGCCAGGTAGGTCGCTCCCCCACCACACATCTCCGCCTGTGCTGTCCGCCCGCTGCTGCTGCTGGTAAGCTCGCCCCTCTGCTTGTGGCCTCGGTGCCCGTTTTCCTTCTGTTTCCCTCGCTGCCCCCACCTCCCTTGTGTCCATTTTGCCTTCTGTGCCCCTCGCTGCCCCCACTGTACTGTGCCCGTTTTTCCTCTGTTCCCTCGCTGCCCCCACCTCCCTTGTGTCCATTTTGCCTTCTGTGCCCCTCGCTGCCCCCACTGTACTGTGCCCGTTTTTCCTCTGTTCCCTCGATGCCCCCACCTCCCTTGTGTCCATTTTGCCTTCTGTGCCCTCGCTGCCCCCACTGTACTGTGCCCGTTTTTTCCTCTGTTCCCTCGCTGCCCCCACCTCCCTTGTGTCCATTTTGCCTTCTGTGCCCCTCGCTGCCCCCACTGTACTGTGCCCGTTTTTTCCTCTGTTCCCTCGATGCCCCCACCTCCCTTGTGTCCATTTTGCCTTCTGTGCCCCTCGCTGCCCCCACTGTACTGTGCCCGTTTTTTCCTCTGTTCCCTCGCTGCCCCCACCTCCCTTGTGTCCATTTTGCCTTCTGTGCCCCTCGCTGCCCCCACTGTACTGTGCCCGTTTTTTCCTCTGTTCCCTCGCTGCCCCCACCTCCCTTGTGTCCATTTTGCCTTCTGTGCCCCTCGCTGCCTCTCTCCATTCCTGCCGCTGCGTCCCCTGCGGCCCCGCCCCCCTGACTGCCCATTCGCTGCCCCTGCCTCCCGCCTCCCAGCTGCTCCTCCCTCCCAGCTCCCCATATATGGCGGCCGCTGCGCGGTGAGGAGAGCGACCCTTGACCTTGCCAGGTAGGTCGCTCCCCCACCACACAGCTCCGCCTGTGCTGTCCGCCCGCTGCTGCTGCTGGTAAGCTCGCCCCTCTGCTTGTGGCCTCGGTGCCCGTTTTCCTTCTGTTTCCCTCGCTGCCCCCACCTCCCTTGTGTCCATTTTGCCTTCTGTTTCCCTCGCTGCCCCCACTGTACTGTGCCCGTTTTTCCTCTGTTCCCTCGCTGCCCCCACCTCCCTTGTGTCCATTTTTCCTTCTGTGCCCCTCGCTGCCCCCACTGTACTGTGCCCGTTTTTCCTCTGTTCCCTCGCTGCCCCCACCTCCCTTGTGTCCATTTTTCCTTCTGTGCCCCTCGCTGCCCCCACTGTACTGTGCCCGTTTTTTCCTCTGTTCCCTCGCTGCCCCCACCTCCCTTGTGTCCATTTTGCCTTCTGTGCCCCTCGCTGCCCCCACTGTACTGTGCCCGTTTTTTCCTCTGTTCCCTCGCTGCCCCCACCTCCCTTGTGTCCATTTTGCCTTCTGTGCCCCTCGCTGCCTCTCTCCATTCCCGCCGCTGCGACCCCTGCGGTCCGCCCCCCTGACTGCCCATTCGCTGCCCCTGCCTCCCGCCTCCCAGCTGCTCCTCCCTCCCACCTCCCCATATATGGCGGCCGCTGCGCGGCCGCGCGCAGCGGGCGCGCCGCTGGCGCACCTAAGGCGCGCCTAAGGCAAGCCCGTCCGCGACTGGACCGCGCCCAGCGCCAGAACCCCTGGGCCGCGCGCCCCCCGCTCCAGCCTCGAGGACCGACGCCGATACGATGCCACCACACTCCACGCTCTCAACCCCGGACGGACGCACAACTGCTTCAAGGCCGCCCCGAAACGCACCCATGGTCCCTTCACCTGCCGGAACTGCAGCTACACCAGCCTCGGAGCCACCGAGGCGCCTGCCAGAAGGACCTCAACCACCTCCGGTGCATCCTACTGAACACCCGCTCCGCACGCAAACACGCCGTCGAGCTCTGGGACCTGCTCGACACATCATCACCAGACGTCGCCTTCCTGACAGAGACCTGGATGAACGACTCCTCCGCCCCCGACATCGCCATAGCCATCCCAGACGGCTATAAGATCACCCGCAGAGACCGCGTCAACGCAGTAGGAGGAGGAATCGCCATCGTCCACAAGAACACCATCAGGGTCTTGACCAGCACCGACGACACTCTCAGCACCGCCGAACACATGCACTTCCAGATCCACACGGACCCCAACACCACCCTTAGAGGCACCCTTGTCTACAGACCCCCTGGGCCCCGACCCCAGTTCAGCGACTCCATCGCCGACTTCATCAGCACGCACGCTCTGACCTCTACCGACTACATCCTCCTCGGAGACCTGAACTTTCACCTGGAGAACAACAACGACAGCAACTCCACCACCCTGATCGCCAACCTCGCCAACCTCTGGATGAGCCAGCTCGTCACAACACCGACCCATTCCGCCGGCCACACGCTTGACCCCATCTTCTCCTCAAGCTCCCACGTCTCCTTCAGCCACACCACGGAACTCCTCTGGACCGACCACCGCTGCATCCATTTCACCTTCCAGAAACGCACCACACACCATTGTACCCAACAGATCCCACGCCGCTGCTGGAGCAAAGTCACCGAAGACCAACTTCGGGCAACCCTCGCTCTCAGCCCTCCCTCCGACCCATCCAACACCGACGACGCTGCCTGCAACCTCAGACGATGGATGGACGACTGTGCCAACACCCTCGCCCCGCTGAAAAAAACTCACCTACAGTGACACCACCAAAAGAGCCAGCTGGTTCACCTCGGAACTCCTAGCTTCCAAGCGTACCTGCCGGAAACTAGAGAAGAAATGGCACAGTGATAAGACACCGGACAGCCACACAGCCCACAAAGACGCCATCCGTAACCACCACCACCTCATCAAGTCCACCAAGAGAATCTCCTTCAAAGACCGCCTCGACAACAACGCACACAACAGCAAGGAGCTTTTCAACATCGTGAAGGAACTCTCCAACCCCAGCTCCAACACCAACGACATCCCGCCGTCGCAACCCCTGTGCGATTCCCTCGCCACCTTCTTCCACCGCAAGATCGCCGACATCCACGACAGCTTCAACACCCAGACAGCCCCAACTAAGATCGATGCACCAGACCCGCCGCACACCATCGACCACGACCCCCTGCCAGCCTGGGCCAGCGTGAACATCGAGGACACCATCAAGACCATGAGCACAATACACTCCGGCTCCCCGTCAGACCCTTTCCCGCACCACATCTTCAACAAAGCCAGCAGCTCCATCGCACCCCACCTGTGCAACGTCATCAATCTCTCCTTCGAGACCGCGACCTTCCCAGAGAGCTGGAAACACGCAGAGATCAACACCCTACTCAAAAAACCCAAGGCGGACCCGAGAGACCTCAAGAACTTCCGGCCCATCTCCCTGCTTCCGTTCCCAGCCAAGGTCATCGAGAAGATCGTCAACAAACAGCTAACCCGATACCTCGAAGAAAACAGCATCCTGGACCCATCCCAATCGGGGTTCCGCAGCAACCACAGCACTGAGACTGCCCTCATCGCCGCCACCGACGACATCAGGATCCTGCTGGACAACGGTGAGACCGCAGCCCTCATCCTGCTGGACCTCTCTGCCGCCTTCGACACTGTCTGCCACCGCACTCTACGCGCACGCCTCCACGACGCAGGGATCTGAGACAAGGCCCTGGAATGGGCCACCTCCTTCCTCGCCGGCAGAACCCAGAGAGTCCGCCTCCCACCATTCCGATCCGAAGCCTCCGAGATCATCTGCGGCGTACCCCAGGGATCGTCCCTCAGCCCAACACTGTTCAACATCTACATGGCCCCGCTCGCACGCATCGCCAGACAGCACGACCTCAACATAATCTCCTACGCCGACGACACTCAACTGATCCTCTCCCTCACCAAGGACCCCCTCGCCGCCAAATCCAACCTCCATGAAGGAATGAAGGCCGTCGCCGATTGGATGAAGATCAGCCGACTAAAACTGAACACGGAGAAGACGGAGGTCCTCATCCTCGGCTCCAACCCCTCAGCCTGGGACGACTCCTGGTGGCCAACGACGCTGGGAGCAGCCCCGACACCCACCGACCACGCACGCAACCTGGGAGTCATCCTCGACTCAACGCTCTCCATGGCCAAGCAAGTCAACGCAGTCTCATCCTCCTGCTTCAACACCCCCCGCATGCTTCGCAAGATCTACAGGTGGATCCCGACAGACACAAGAAGAACAGTCACCCAGGCCCTCGTCAGTAGCAGACTTGACTATGGGAACGCCCTCTACGCGGGAGCCCCGGCCAAGCTCATCAAGCGACTGCAACGCATACAAAACGCCTCCGCACGCCTGATCCTCGATGTACCACGCCACAGCCACATCACCCCCCACCTGAGGAACCTGCACTGGCTCCCCGTCGACAGGAGAATCTCCTTCAAACTCCTCATCCACGCACACAAGGCACTCCACAAGACTGGCCCAGCCTACCTCAACAGACGACTCCTCTTCTACGTCCCCAACCGCCAACTCCGCTCCGCCGACCTCTCCCTCGCCACCGTCCCTCGCATTCGAAGAACTACCACCGGCGGCAGATCCTTCTCCCACCTCGCCGCCAAGACCTGGAACACCCTTCCACTAAGCCTACGACAGACCCAAGACCTGCTGACCTTCAGGAGGCTACTCAAGACCTGGTTGTTCGACCAGTAGCAGCACCCCCCCTTTTTTTCCCTAGCGCCTTGAGACCCTCGCGGGTAAGTAGTGCGCTTTACAAATTCTGTGATTGATTGATTGATGTCTCCTCATTCTCTGTACACAGCACCTAAGCTCCACTCCTTATCCCAATCTTATCAAACACAGGCTTACCTCTCATCAATCGTTATGCATCCAGTTTCTCTATTTCGCACCGTCACTCTAAAAATAAACAAACATCCGTAGTTAGTTACGCTCCGCGTGCACGAACCCTTCATCGGTACTGTAAAGCGCACTCTGTAGTTCTGAACCAACTATAATCCTAAGTTCCTCACTGCCATGAAGCCATATTCACAAACAACACTGCCCATTGTCACTCTGTTCCGAAAAGATACACACTCACCGGTAGTGCGAGTGTTGTTACTCTCCGCATTTCCAACCTTCATGCCTTTGCTCGTCTCCTCGCCCGTTTGGATTCAGGCGCGATCTGCTTCCGTGAGCGTCGCACATTAGCTATGTTCATCTCGTTCTGCGTCCGGAACGCTCTCGTAGCTGAGCTTTCTGGGGCATGTGGTTTATCTGCTGCTGTACTCTACCGTCTGTGAATCCAACCCTTGCGTGAGGGCCCTCTCCAAGTTCTGGGCCTCAGAAGTGCGTTCTGCAGCTGAGTTTCTACCAAATCCGGCGTGAAGCAACGTGAAGCCTCTCTGCACAGCTTACAGCTCTCTGAACCGGTGCGGGGCGATGTAAAGCCTTGCAGACTTTGCCTCTGGATCCAAGGTGCTGTGTTCAGTTGGCCCAAGTGGGTCCCTCTAGCCGGCCTGTGCTCCATCACGGTCGGCCTGAACTTTGGGTTTGCACCGGTTCCTTGTGACCTGAAGTAAGCTTTTTAGCGTTACCTGCTTCTGAGCTATTTATTGCATTTATTTCTTCAACATTCAATATCTCGACTTCTACTCTATGGATTTGGATCGCTTTTGTCTTGTTTAATCAGATAAAAATTCTCTATTTTTCTAAACTGTTGTGGAGTCTTTATGTGGTGGATGTACTATGTCGTTATATGGGTTATTGCACAAATATTTTACACATTGCCTTCTGAGTTAAGTCTGCTTTTTCTGTGCCAAGCTACCAGAGGGTGAACACAGGATAATATAGAATTGTGTTGTGACTTACCCTGTCTAGGATGGTGGTCCCTGCTTGGACAGGGTGCCTACCTCTGCCAACTAGAGACCCAATTTCTAACATATATGTATTGTTGTCTTTACAGTTTGGATTTGAACTTGATCAGTTTAATACCGAGCTGAAATTATAAATTTTCTCAACTGTATTCTCTTTTTGTATACTTTTTAATGACGTTTGTCAGTTTTTCTGTGGGTGACTGAACGTTTATCTTGTTGTATGTCTTGTTTATTGAATTATTCCTTCATATTTAGTTATCTAGAAAAACTAAGACTCTACCGATGCTATAGTGTTTGTTTTTTTTATATTACATTTTATTGTAATAATCAAAGGAGTCCTGAAGAAAGCAGCATGTACAGGCACATTTGTGGACCCGTGAGGGCCCTTGTCACAGCAAACTGTAATGACATACATTGTGACGGGCATCAGTATGTACTTAATTAAAAAGCATAAACATTCCCTTTTACACTCCTAGATGTGCAGTCTTTTTAGATGCATTGCACAAAGCCATTTGCATTGCCTTCCGGGTGTATACTTTGGATCTATGAGTCATCAACCCATGATCAGCTCAGTTAGTCCGCAAAACTCTTCATGTGGCTCTGTAATGTCATAGTGTTATGCAGGCAGCTTTCTAAATTTGTATTTTTAGGATGAACTGTTTTTCTTCAGATTTGACCAGTGTACTGCCTACAGTCGTCCGGCAAGGAAATTGAAGAATAGAGACAAAGTCACATAAAAGGGATGATACAAAATATTGTTGCAGATCCCCCACCCATCTCCCTGTCAGTCACCCCTCCCACTCACCTCCCCCATCTCCATGATCACTGAGTTTCATTTTGTACTTTTATCCATAGGCTGCTGTAACCCACCTTGCAGGCCTTTGGCTGAGGTTGCTGTGGTGTCCTCACATTTGGAGGAGTTATGCCATTTCTGGTGGCACGATTTTTAGAATTTTGAGGTATCATAGGCAGGTTAGCTCTCTGACCTTAGTTGATCAGTGTTACAGGGAGAGGGGCCAGCCACAGTGAAACGACCCAGTGCATTGTTCCACCGATGCCGTTGTCTTTTCCACTGCTAATGGTTCCAAAATCCTATTTCGCTATTCTCTCTCAGTGGGGCAAGTGTCCCTTCCCCAGTGGCACACTGTAGGCTGGTTCCCTGCCATTAATAACATGGCCATCTGGCTGGCATTTAGAGATGTGTATGATCTGACTTTTACATATGGAAATCACTACAACACAGCACCAGGTTCCTGAGGTACATAAATATTATTTATACCAAAGGGAGTCACCGTTCCGGAGTGGCGATGGAGAGGAGGGAAGTAGGGGGTACTCTTGTCGTGTGCTACTCTGCTTGTGGGAGGCAGGGTGTCCTCATCTTGATGCCTTCACACACCCCGAAGGATGTCATGCTTCATCATTGGGCTTTTGCTCCTCGTCGGGCCTGCGCTGCAATGCCCTACGGGTCCCCCGAAGGGTCTCTTTTTCGGAGATCTTTTGATGAAGCCTTATGGATGCGTGGGTGTAAGTGGCAGTGAAGTCCTAGAAAGTGTATTAAAAAATGGCTGGAGGGAGAGTGATTGATTGATTTTTAATAAAGTGATCCCTCTGTCATTATTAAAACAAAGTGTATGGAGCTGCTTTAAGGGGTATTATGTCCCTTGGTAGCTGGGTGATTATATGTCCCTAGTGGGCATATGTTATGGTCAACCTGTTTCGCGCTTCAGTGGTCTCAGGGGAAGATTCAGGGCGCTTCGTCAGGACCGAATAAGAAATTTATATCTACAGTGGCCCGAAAATTTCAGTGCCCCCGGATAAATGAAAGGAGTAGAGATTCCCTTAGTAGGTAGGGTAAGATCCCATGAGATCAGGGAGGGTCACTTGAGAGGGTTCTCTCGGTGCATCTGGGTTGTCTCACCTGTGTGCCTCTCGCTGTCTCCGCCGGTGGAGTACCTTATTCTTTATGCAGGAGCAGGCCCGTTTTAATTATTTGTATTCTGTGTGGTGCCTTGGATTTTATGCACCCGAGTCCATTCTGTGATGCCGTGTTAAACCCAACCAGCATTTTTTGTTTCTCTTCAGATAGTAGACCTGTACAATACCCAGAATTGTTACCGAGCCCCTTACACTGTACAGTCGTCTTCAGTGCATTATACACAGATGGCCTGTGGCCACTGATTTATTGGTTCTCTCCGCGCCCTGATGAAGGAATCTGTTGTGTACATCACATTTCCGAAACGCGCGTCGGCGCATTTCTGTACCTCATGTTTAATATTTTGTTTTGTAAATTGTATACATGTATGTAATTGTGTGTCTTCATGATTTTGTGTCCAGTGTTGGCCGTTTTTGTATTGAAGAATCTGCATTGCCTTGCCTTTCCTATGTATATTTTCTTTCCCTCTCCTTCTTGCTGATGTGTACATCAAGTTCACTGTTCATCTCATTTATGGGGCTCCATAAATTGTTCTAGTCTACATGAAATTTTATGCATTCTTGTGATGTATATAAAAAAACTAATTTATAAAATGATTCATATATTTGATAAATTTTGAAAAATACTTTGTCTATGGGATATATATTTGTGGATGTACTACCTTGCTTTAAAGTATGTAGGGAGAAGTATCTATTGTGCTTCAGTGAGTCTTTCACCACAGCGTCTTCAGCAGTGGGAGGAATTCGAGTTATCCCACTTGTGCATTTTATTGGGCTTGAGGTACCACTACATATGTAGCTTATACATGGTCTTTTTCCATTCACACATCTTATGGCTTTTCTAGACTTATCATTGGCCTTTTCCCACTGGCAGTTTCTTGCTAGTTCAACCTCCCATCTTCTCTGGCCCTTACTTTAGGGGACTTGTGCCTTAACAGTTATCATTTTATTAGAATGTGGAAATTAAGTTTGTCATGGTAGCCATTCCTTGACATTTATCGAATGCCATGAGTTACTACTGTCTTTGTTGTCAAGTTGACGGTTCTACATATATCGGAATCCTTCAGTCTCTAGTGACCCAAATTCCTTTTTCATGTTTATGAAAATTTTTATGGCTCACCCTCTCAACAACAGCCTCAACATCAGGCACTTGCCGTTCTGATCTGCAGTTTAAAGTTATCCCTATCCAAGCACAATGTGACATCTGGATTTTTATCTCTTAACAAAAGGAAGGGACTGATAGGGCTGTTTTACGGGGTCCAGCGTACATGCCCAGATACTGTAAATCAAGAAGGGTACGCAGTTCCCCAAAAGAAGATAGGATAGCGAGTGTGGAGACGGAGGGAGGGGAATCCTCCTAAACGGAACTAGAGTCCTCACACACCCAGCCAGCTAGGTGTCATGCTTCATCATATGGACTCGCTCCTCGTCGGGTCGGCGGTGCAATACCCGACGGGCACCCATAAAGGGGCTCTTTAGCGGAGATCTTCTGTTCCTGCCGTATGGTGCCGTGGGTGTAAGGGCCCTAGGGGTAAGTGTAGATGTGAGTGAGTGGTTTCTTAAAAAAGGTTAGATAATCCAAAAGGAGGTTTTTAATAGAATGGTCATCCACCTTATTAAAAATATACAAAAGAGTGGCTGCTCACTACTTCAATTATCCAGGGGAGCAATGCTCAACTCTAAAAATGTGGTCGACATGTTTCACGCTGTGTATTCATAATTGATACAGTGCATTTCTTCAGGACCTATAAAAACTATCTACACATAGTGGGTCGGTGGAAGAAAACCTACCTACCACTAATCTTACGTGCGAGCATGTAGTCCCGACAAGCCTAGTGATATCCTAGACAGGGATGACAAAAAGCATAGACAATAAAATATAAACAATAAACTGTGAGTGATATTGTATAGTCATCCTCATAGCTCCACAACAAGTAGTCCATCCAATAAGTGCACGTATGTGAAAGGAATGCACTCATCTTTCAAAACAAATGACATTTGGTAAAAACACAGAATGACTGGAGGAAAACGTGACTAAAATGAATCTAAAACAAGTAAATAGTTGATAGCCTCACCTAACTAGGTGATGGCGCTTGCTTCTACCGTATTGTCAGCTCTTGACACCTCAGTAGATGGTGTCCTAAACATAGGGGAGTAAAACAATATCGATGACAAACTAATGTCAAAAAAGTGTCAATCCTAGTGGCGTATGGCACAAAAGGACCCCCACTTGGTGGACCAGCATAGCGTCAGGACGCCCCCACCCTAGCTGAGTCAGTGTATATTGCCAAAGCTTAATGCCAGGAACGAACAGGCCGATCGTGTAAGTAACTAAACGGAGTCAAGTTGGCTCGACTAGTAGCCCACCGAGCAAAGAGTTTCTGGATTTTTATGTCAGGACATGGAGGCTAACATTATGCAAATCTCCTATATTGCTCGCCCTCTTTGTGCATTTGTCGTATGCTCTCCCCCTTCTTTTTCTTTCTCATACACTTTCTGCTCCTCTGCCTGGAGTTCATTCTCACTTCGCGCACAAACTACCTGTCCCTATCTGTCTTCCCGTCTATTATATGCAGCTCTCAACCCTATCTATCCACCATGCCACACAATTCCAACCTGCACAATTCCACAACTAACAATTCAACCCACATAATTCCATTACACACCACAAACATCCACTCCACACCAAAGCACATGGGTAAAAGACATTGTCATTTACAGCGCCAATAGCTTTAACTCTCGCAAATGCTAGACCTATTGAGATTGCCAATGCTTGTTACATTTATTGTTTGCATCACTCCCTATTTATCACCAAAGCCAAACTTCTTTCTGGTCTTGGAAAGCTGTGTTTATTTCAACTTCTCAAGAAAGCGGTGTTTATTTCAACCTCTCAAAAATATTTTCTTCGTCAATAGAGATAATTGACGGAGGAGATGGAGTGTCTGAAATGACTGTTAATCCCAAGGACAGCCTGCCCAGGGCACTTCCCGTTTTAACCATGATGGCTAATTTTTTTACTTTAACTTATTAAATATATTTATAGATTGCTAAATTGGCCAACATGCTGTTTTTTTTTTTTGTTCTAAAAAAACCAAATGGAATCTCCCATATCCAATGATTATTTGCTTTGGTGGCTTTACTCCATTCCCTTGAGGTTCGCAAAAATCCTCCTGGGTTTCCTCTTGTTTAGTTTCCTCTGGGCAGATCTCAATGTACCATCTTTGTTTTCACTGATAAAGCATTGTATTCTCTTTCTTCCAGAACTGTTTGCTTGAGAACTTTTATCAACTATTTCCATTTCTCGATCCTCACAAACCTTAAATTAAACTTCCTATCCCTGATTTAAGCTTCTTAAAGTTTATGTACAGTTTGGCTTTTTATTTATTTATTTTTTATTTATAAAGTTTTATAAAGCGCGAACATGACCAAAAAGTTGGTGTCAGAGCGCTGTACAACCTAATAAATAGCATTAAATATACAAGGAGCAAAATATAGAAAATACAGCATGAAAAGATAATACAAAGAGACATAGTGAAAACACCAGCAAAGAAATCAAATTGGCATGGATAGTCGCCTCGGATAGGAAGGACATTATTCAGCAGTCTCATTTTTACTTCGTTTTTGAAAAGAACGAATGAAGGGATGGTCCTGATCTCTGGGGAAGAGAGTTCCAAATTCTTGGGGCAATTCCAGAGAAAGATCTCTTATAGGTTTTCTTTTTGTGAAATTTTGGGGGTTTCAGCAGTAGGGAGCATGTACTACGAGAAGCTCTATTCCTTCCGGATAGCACCAGTTTCTGAGCCAGGTAGCGAGGAGTGTTGTGGTGGATGGCTTTGTATGTTATGCATGCTATTTTTAGGTGGATCCTAGATTCATAAGGTAGCCAGTTCAGAGAGTGGAGGGCTGGGGTGATGTGATCATTTTTCTTTACACCTGTGATGAGCCGTGCAGCAGCATGGAGGGTAGCCCTCAACGGTGCTAGTTTTATTTTCGGTAGGCCAACAAGGGTAGCATTCCCATAGTCCACTTTGGAGATCACAAGACCCTGAACCGCCATCTTGAGATCTGCATTGGGCAGGAAAGGCTTTAGTTTTCTTAAGATGTGGAGATGGAAATTGGCCGCTCTGGTTGTGGAGCTGATGTGATTCATCATGGAGAGGTTGTTTAGTGTTATTCCTAGGGATTTTGCTCAATCAACAATATGTGGGGTACAGTTCAAGGCGGTTTATGATGTCTGATTCAAAATCCCCCTTTTTTTGTCCAGACTTCAAATGTTGTCATTGCTACATATTTTTTTGAATTAGACTGCTGTTTACTTCCTGTAGCATCTTAAAATCTGCTACCACTAATAAAGATTTTAGGGTTCAAATCTTGTATTAAACGTTGACCATGAAAACATTCAGCAGCAAACATTGTTGTATAGCATCTTCGTGAAACGAAAACATGCAACTAAAGAATCTTTGAATCCATCCCAGTAGATTCCGTTTCTTCCGCTCCATGTTGTTTGTGACCGTCTGAACCTGCCCAGCATCATCCCGGCCAGCAATATGAGGGACAATGGTGAATTAAGGGGATTGAAATTTCAGGGAAACTCTGATAGCAAAAAATGATGTCCCAGTGAGCACACATAACCGATTGTAAAATAGGAATCTGAATGGCCAGACAATGGGTGAGTATGTATGTGGACCAAGTCAACAACATTCCATGGGCATCCAGAGAGGCAGTCATCCTTGAGGATCTCTCCCCACAAGCTTCACTGTTGATGTGGGCAACCTGCTGACTTAATTGGATTGTAAGAACAATTACTGCCTGTAGATGAGTAAAGACGAATGTCTTTCCTTTTTCTGTGATTCAAACCATTACAGAAAACAGGACAGTGTCATCCAGCCTCTGAGCAATAGCTCCTTCATCTGCTGAGGCCCTAGTGCCCCATCGGGATCACATGCTAACATCTTCGTAAAAATTGAGTCTTAGCCTGCTGCAAACATCTTCCTTCCCGTCTTCAGGCCTTGTCATGCTCGCTCACTGTCCAGAATTTAATTCCCCCATGATAATTCCCAAATCCTGCATCTTACCCTCCTGGTTCCTTAGTAACAGCATTGCTTTCACTTTGCTCATTTCTGTGTGCTCCACATTATCTCGGAGGTAAAATATCCGTGCACCTCTGTCCGTTGAGTGCCAGAGTCAGGAGGGTATGAACTCCAAAAGGCATATTCTTGGAGAGTTTCTTTCAGCCTCCAGTAGCCCATTTTTAGTTTCCATGTGCATGATCAATGGAAATCTTCAATCACTTTTTTTTACACTCTTGGGTTCTTTAGTGCCTTTCTCCACCACTAGCAATACAATGCCCATTCGGATCATTGCTTGTCTGTATTCCGTCTTCCCCAAAGCTGCCTCGTGAAATGGAATCTTACCTGCAATGCTGAAAGAGGGATCTTGCAGCTTCTTAAAAGTGACAAAAAATAAGGGGGTAGCTGCCAAACCTTGCTTCTCAGTTTCACTTTTCCATTGTCTCGATTTACTATGTGATGAGGCACCTGGTAAAACGTTGGGGTTGGCCTCTTTGTTGTTATAATGGCTCCAGTAATCAACATGTAAGCCGCCCCTAACTTCAGAACTGTGCAGTCTGGCTGCTCTTTAAAAAGCATAGGGTCAGTTGCTGAGTTACATACCTTCCTACTTGTCATTGGCCCATCTTCCACCCTTCGTCAGTGCCAGACTGCCAGTATTCACAGGGGTCTTAACTCCAGCATCTGGTTCTGCAGGAGAACGCACCATCGGTCCCTGTGCTCTCTGGCTACTGCTCTGGTGTCACAACCTCCATCAACCACAGCACAAAAGCAGGATTGTTGTGTTGGATCACTGGTTGGGCCCATCCTCCTCTGTGATCAGAGGAAATAGAATCCAGCTGCTAGACAACTCAAATCAAACACAATGGCCTCCACCTGCTAACGGACACAAGTCTTAAATTTGACTTGTGTGTCCTTACTGAAAGGGGCAGTTAAACAGTAAAGGAGTGACGAAGCTCCTCAGATTTGCAGCCATCTTCGAGAACCTCCCCAAATTTCACCTCCTGAATCCGATTTAAATTTCATGCCCTAGCTTACATTTTTCAGGATATGCGTCATCGTTTGAGTTTTCTACTTTTCCCTGAGCTTCCAACTTGTCTCTGTTTTCTTTAGTGTTTCGCTGTTGGTAATGCCCATTTCAGCTTCTAATGCTGGTAGCAAGTTTCAGGAGTTCAGTGTATTAGTTCGGCCTTGCCTTTAGTTTGTTCTTTTGCATTTTCTTACTTCACTTTTCTCAACAGTTCACTAATGTTACCTGTTCTTTTTTGTTGTTTTTTTCCTTTACAAATCTGTGATCTGTATGTTACACGATGTGCTTCGCAGCAAGAACATTAACTGTCTATGCGTCCGTATGAGTCAAAACTGCGATTAGACAAAATAAAGAACTCTTCCAGACCTGCATTAACCACCAGAGTTATCTTACCATTATTATAATTGCCTCAGAATTGCTGGGCACACAAAGATCTCTGCAGCAGGTGTCTTAACCTTGTAAGTTATTTTAAAATGCAGCCTCTTTGTGACCAAGTAACTAAGCTAGGCCAGTTTTGATGTTACATTTGTCATTGTTGCCAGTTTCTTGGAGCAGATGTTTAAAAAAATAAATGTATAAGTTGATTGCTACTCTGCTTTTCATGCTCCGTCCCTAGTGACACTGCCCCCTTTACTCTGCTACACCTTGACCTCAAATGTATAGGTTCCTGGAGTACATTTTTCCCCGTTCGGGAACTGGGACTTATTTTTCATCATAAGTCTTTGACTCGGATTAGAAAAAGACAGAAAGGAAGAGGAAGTTAAATATAGGAAAACTGTGAAAAAGCTTGATTGGAAAGAGGTGCAAGAATGAGATCAAGAAGACTGGAAGTGTTGGGTGACAAAAGTTTTGGGTGGAATTGTGACTAGATTGTCTTGCCATTTGCCAATCGGCAGTCTCATAAGAAAAACCTTGAGCCCATGGACTTATTTACTTAAGATTTAAATCTATTTTTGCCTCTACAGCCGCGTAATGAAATATTTGTTCTGTTTTAACAGTTTGTATTCACATAGTTTTCATTTTGCTCTATGTGTATTTGCCTTGTATTGTTTTTAGGTCGAGCCTGGGCAGCTCATGTGCTGCTCTGCGAGGCATGCTGTATTAAAGTATGGACTTGAAGCTCTGCCCATTTTCCGCCCAGCATTCAATTGGCTCCTCTTACAGTCCTTTCTAAATCTTTGCTTTTGATTCATGAATATGCTTAGTAGTCCCTCCTTAGTACCGCCCAGTCTGCATTTGTAACCTCCCATGTGGATTGGACTTTTTACTTGTGTTGTTACATGGTCTGTTTTATCTACAGTCTGTGAGCACTATTTTCTTTAATGATTTTCTCCTATTCCACCCAGGACGTGCTTTCCTACAACCAGCACGTACAAAGCAAAGCGTTTTTTTCTCGGTATTTAGTTATATTATTAGTAGCAGTAATGTCAGCCGCCTGCCATTTTTAAATTTTTAAAAAAAATGTATTTGCTTTATTAGCATTTGCGTCATGCCGTGCTTTAGCTTCAGAGGTTTAAAGCTAAAGCATGGCGTGTCGCAATTGCTACACAAGTAGATAAATAGAAGAAAAAAAGCGGACAGATGCCGCGTTTCTTTTCCATGTATTTACTTTTGTAGCAATCTCAGCACGCTGTGCTTTAGCTTTAAGCATCTAATGCGGGGTGTGGCGCAATTTCTACAAAAGTAAATAAATAGAAACAAATGCGACGACCACCTGCCTTTTTTTTTTTATTTACTTTTGTAGCAATTGTTTTCAGACAAGGCGCCTGACACGCTTCATGTTTTAACAAGGCGGCCGTGCTGCCCTTATGTATTCAACGCAGCACCTGGCGCGCTTTTAACATGGCGGCCAGCTGCGCTGCTGTTATTATGTGTTGTTTTTCAACACGGTACCCAACGTGCTTCATGTTTTAACACGGCGGCCGACAACCAATGGTAAGCAGCTGGTGGGCTCTACTCTCACCATAAGTTTGTTATATGGCTGATAAGAGGTCTGTCAAACAGCTGAAAGTTGGCTGTAGCCGAGGCGGGGCTACGTTCAATCATGGTCTGTGAAGGAAGCTTGCACAGAAATAACAAACCAGCTAAAATTGTTTTCTTAAACTGCATTCTATTCCTTGCACCCGAGGAAAGCTTCGAGTACCCGTGCTCGTTACTGAGACTTAAGGCGTTGCTGTTCATAACAAAACTCAGTTTTACAAACTAATTTTCCTGCGTGCGACTAGAAACCAAGTTTCTTGCCTTTCCATTTGACGTGGGCTTGTTTATTAACTCTTCAATGAGTCTGTGCGCTCGCTTGTTTGTGTGTCTGTGTGTATGCTTGTGTGTGTGCAGGGCTTGAGTCGGGGTACCACGCGGGTGGACGGCGTCCTCCCACTTATTTTACCGGGACCTCGATAACTGGAGCAAATGGAGCCACACCGTCACTCTTTGGCCTCTCTGGGGCGAGATCAGAGCTAATTTGGAGCTCATTCAGAACGCTGCTCACGCGCTGGCTTCTCTGATGCAATCGCATCTAAGGGGTGAGCGAGGGGAGGCAATGAGTCTGATGGTGCAAGCCACCTTTTGTGACGTCACTTCCTGTCGGGACGTCAGCGTCCCCCCACTTCTTTTTAGGTCTCGCCTGAGCCAGCGCATGCGCTGCTCTGGCGAGAGTTTTAGTAAGCGGGTTTTGGAAGTGCAAACAGCAGTTTGCTGGCGACCAGCTTGCGTTCACGCGAGCGTGCACGCGCGATCAGGCGCCATATGGCTTCCCTCGCGATTATTTTCACTTTCGCGGCCGCGTCAGTTTCACAGCCGCGCGGCCATTGTTTTTTGTTGAAACCGTTACAATCTTTCTATGCTAACCGTTCCCAACTTTTTAGATATGGCATTAGCCAAGATCTTTTGAGTTTCCTAAAGTGATATGTATATCACACTTATTTATAGCGATTTCAGCCATCCCTCTTTATCCGTTGGTCTGTCACTCACAATTTTCATCCGCCCACTACAGTATACAGCATGGGTCAGCACACATCAGCCATTAGGTATCGTCACTGAGTGACTGCATTTCACCCTTTCATAAGTACACAAACACACAATGTGGTTCATTTTAGTTCCAGGGACTACTGTGGTAATGTGCGCTTTTTTAGACCAATTTTTTTTTCCCTTTATGCTGCGCTTCTAAACTGCCATTATTCTTCTTTTGCCAGCCTGACATTCTTTTCCTCGTCTGCGCTGTGAAGGGGTAACTCAATTAAAGCTACGCTTCGATGCCTTGTCTGGGGTAGTAAGCGCTATATAACTATAATTACGATTACTTTGGCTGCCGTGGCAGCCAAGCCCAGAGACGGCAAGGATGCTTGCACGGAGCTGCAAGGACCATCTTAAACACAGGTGAAAACTCTGTTAGTAAAAGAATGCGCTCGCGCTCAGCTTTAAATATTCGGAGCCTGAATCATTGGCTGCCAGGTTGCAATCAGGCTCTGTTCCTTACATTTACGCTTCCTGGACCAATGTAAACATTTAAAAAAGAAACTTTTTCTATTTTTCATTTATTCCATAGATTTAAAAATCCTGCTCGGTATATACCTTCTCCCTATGTGTACAATTTATAGTTCAAAATGTTCATTTTGTCCTTGGCATCTGCTCTCATTTGCGTGTGTCTTTTTATTCCTCAATAATGCCTCTGTTTTTTTTTACTGATGTTAGATAAAGCCCATTATGCAGCACATCTTCGCCAAACTTTGTCGGAGTCCTCCTTCCATGTTCAGCTATCTAAAATTAATATATTTGGAATTATAATTCATTAAATTTAACAGAAAAAGTGTGTATCTGCCTGATTTAACTACATGCAGAAAAAATATACACGAGTCTATACACAGCTTGTAAATACCAGATAATTTCAATTTCTGCAAACATGCACCCAAGCTCTGCACACAACGTTTATGCAGTTTCCCACTTTTCAGACACACGAACTCTGTACATCACAAAAAAGTACGGGGGCTCACCAAAGTAGAGAGCACAAGGCAATACGTTTCCTAGAGTTTAGGCAAATGTTATCAGTTGGACCATTTGGACATAGCAGGACTTCAGTCAAGCAGAGTGGGAAAGCCATCCTTTGTGGAAAAGGAAGCCTTGCACAAATAATAGTGTCAAGCTTCATCATCATCAGCTTCCTCTCCCCACCCTGGTATTACCTTCAGGTGCATAGTACATCTATGGGGAGCACTTTTGATTCTGGCCTGTCTGTATGTGCACTCATTCGAATCTGAATTCATTCTAGACGACCTTAATCCCCATCAGGATAAGGTAAAGTTTCCACAATTTTATATCGGTGACGTGCTCCTGATCTGCACAGGGACCAGGGATGAACCTTTTGAGTTTGGGAGATGGCTCAATGCACTGTACCCGTTCCTGCGGATTACCATCACGATAGGAGGGAGTGAACTATCTTTCCTGTACCTGATGATAAAACAAACCAGCATTGGCATAGCCAATAGGTCTCGCCTTTGGGACCTTATAAGTGTTTAGCCATGCAACAGTTGATGTTGTTGCACCAAGGATATTGTGCTGGATAACTAAACACTTATAAGGTCCCAAAGCAGACCTATTGGCTATGCCAATGCTTGTTTTAGGACTTGTGCCCTGTGTGTGTGACATTTGGAATGCAATAGGTCTCGTATTTGAGAGAGTTTCAGCTAACGACATTGTAAATGACACTGCCTTTTATTTGTGTTGGTTTTTACAACGGAAATAAAAGGCATTGTCATTTACAATGCCAGTAGCTTAAACTCTCGCAAATGCGAGACCTATTGCATTGCAAATGCTTGTTTTGCTTTCAGTCAAGTTCCGAAGACATGCATTAGAGATTTAATGCTCTTTTTAAGACTTCCAGACCACACTAAGTCTGTTTATTTAAGACATCAGTTTTAGCCGACTTCCGTGCACTATCACGTGAGATCTGTTGAGAAATACGCAGTATGGCATGGCGGGGGTCTTAAGAAAAAAGTAATGAAACTGCTGCTTATCTCTAATCTTCACCCAGACACGATTATTGCATTAACTGTTTGCAACAGCAGTGGTGGTTTCTGCACCAACCCGCGGAAAACTGCCCGCTTCCCTATTGCATGTCGAGTAATCCCGATCCGCACTGTATGTTTTGTGTCGGAAATCGGCAATCGTTTATCAGTATTAAAGACGACACTTGCAACAGCTTCTCTCCCGAATGCTATCTGGAAAGGTTATTTCAGGGTGTGTCAGTTACCGAAGGCGTGGCGTCTTCGGAGACGTGCATTGTTTTCCGCCTCGTGCCACTTTGAAGTTTGAAGGACATTTCTTTTATCCCCACTCACTGAAGGGCCTTGTGTGAATGAGAGAGAATGAAGGCCCGGCCTGTGCCCCGCAGTCAGACTAATGGAATCTCTACGCTCCTGTTTACATTACTGATGCATTTTCGGCATTCCTGGTCTCCATCCAAATACCAGCCCTTGTCTGCATGTGAACGCTAAAGCGTTGCTGGACAATACACACCGATTTGTGCTTCGGTAGGAAAATATAAACATGTCTCTATAGTAGAAGCTTGGTTCTGTTTTTTTTGTTAAAAAAGCAGGGACTTGGTTTTACCTTGGTGTCGGGAGAACGCGCCCTTCTGAACCCGACCATATTTAATAGGAGAGTATTTGCATATAGTGGGATTTGTACGGGGCAAATAGTTAAAGGACAGCAGGGCTTTTGCTAAGATGATTTAATAAAGCTCTTTAATTTATTGTCGCTTGCATGTGTGACCTAATTCCATTAAGTAACCTAAAAGGGTTGTCCTAAAACAAGCACCCAGATATTACCACGAAAATGACTTCTTGGTTGGGACTGTTTTCTGTGCCTATGTCCCCTTTAACAATCTTTGTAAAATGAGACAAAGGCAAGTTTTGTGTAAATAATAAGCATAGATTGTCTGATATGAACGTTTTGTTTTCTTTTTTTAAGGGGGGTCGCCTGCAGCGTTGTTTGTATTTGTGTTAGTTGAATGCCACAGAAGTAGATTTCTACCAGAAAGGTGGCCAAAGCATCGAATTTGCAAATTTTGTCTTTTCACTTAACCAAATTTACGGTTCTGTGCTTACTGCAGTATTGCATGCTTTCTATTTTGTATTTAATACATGCATATATCGGTCGGATTGAGGTTTTTAGACGCATATAACCCACCATTCCAAGCTTTCTTAAGTAACGTAGTCCATAATTATTCAGGTTTTTTCCCCCTCTCACATTGATACTAAAGCCCTTCTGAATTGATGCTGAGTTTGCTGGGCTTATTACTTTTGTTTGTAAGCTGGCACCTAATAATTTTTTAGAGTGTACTTTTTTCTTGTTGGAACCCGCCCATGAGAAACGTGGGCTCTTTACAATTAAATTGCCAGTGATCAGAGAGACAACAGTAGCAGCCTCCTAATGGAAGAGCTTTGAGAGTGCGAAGGCCTTCACCAAACTGTTCAAACCGCAAGAAGAGCAGCAAGTAATAGTCTGGAAGGGGGTCAGAATGGATAGTGTAGGAGAAGTAGTGTAGGCAGATACTCCAGAGTGCCTCTGTGCAACAACATATGAAATATCTGTTTTTTCTTCAGACAAGCCTCCGACATCAAAGACTTGCTCTCTTTGAACCTATCTAATAGTTTTTTTCTGGATGATCCCCGTCGACAGAATTGTACTGTAGATGCTTTTTTAGTAAAGGAGGATCTAAGGAAGGCTCCTAAGAAAGAACACTACATTCCAGGTCAGGTTGTTTACTTGCAGGATGATTAACAACTTTGAATCGACTTTAGTCCCAAGATTCCTTGCTTTGCTTGTGGGTGTTGGGTAGGGCACACATGGCATAATAATAATTCAATGGGAATAATAATAACTCAATGGGTGTAACTAAGGTTTTCAGAAACTAGCATGATCTCCGTTTTATTGCATTAAAGCAAACCCATTAACAACCCTTCTGGCACGTGCAGTAGGCAATCCGTTGACGACATGGACATTCCTCTGGTATCTCAACGTAAGTCTGTTTATGATCCGTACAATCAATCACAGAATTTGTAAAGCGCGCTACTTACCCGCGAGGGTCTCAAGGCGCTAGGGAAAAAAAAGGGGGGGGGTGCTGCTACTGGTCGAACAACCAGGTCTTGAGTAGCCTCCTGAAGGTCAGCAGGTCTTGGGTCTGTCGTAGGCTTAGTGGAAGGGTGTTCCAGGTCTTGGCGGCGAGGTTGGAGAAGGATCTGCCGCCGGTGGTAGTTCTTCGAATGCGAGGGACGGTGGCGAGGGAGAGGTCGGCGGAGCGGAGTTGGCGGTTGGGGACGTAGAAGAGGAGTCGTCTGTTGAGGTAGGCTGGGCCGGTCTTGTGGAGTGCCTTGTGTGCGTGGATGAGGAGTTTGAAGGAGATTCTCCTGTCGACGGGGAGCCAGTGCAGGTTCCTCAGGTGGGGGGTGATGTGGCTGTGGCGTGGTACATCGAGGATCAGGCGTGCGGAGGCGTTTTGTATGCGTTGCAGTCGCTTGATGAGCTTGGCCGGGGCTCCCGCGTAGAGGGCGTTCCCATAGTCAAGTCTGCTACTGACGAGGGCCTGGGTGACTGTTCTTCTTGTGTCTGTCGGGATCCACCTGTAGATCAAGCGAAGCATGCGGAGGGTGTTGAAGCAGGAGGATGAGACTGCGTTGACTTGCTTGACACACTTGATAGTTGAAAATATATCTGTTGAGACTATCACAGATGTGTCCTAATGGAGTTGAAAGAACTGGCAGAAGTAAAAAATCATTGTGATGTGCCCAAAAACATTTTGATTTTGGAGAAAGGGTCTCCTTTTACATGCTGGATTCGGTTTCAGAAGAAGGATTTAAATCTGTAAGTGCAGTCAAACTCTGTTATCACACAAGGTTATCAATCCAGTAAGCAGAATGTTGAAGGATCTCTGTGCATTCCTTGCCCTCTTTCTTAGCCGTGAAAAGTTTTTTTATTTTTAGTTTGTTCCTTAATAGTGAGGAAAGTTGTTTCCAGCTAACCAGGTACTTTTGAAAATATTGTTTCAAGAATAATACTTTTGGGAGGTTGGCCTAGAACAGCCAGTAGTTTATCAGGATCTCTGGATCAGCGGTCAATTTCTTAAGGATCTGGATTACAATGGTATCTTTTAGTTTCTGGGTAGAATCCCTTGTAATGGAGCAGCATTAGCCATTGTTGTGATGATATCACCTATGTAGGTACAGAATACATATCCAGCTACTTCTCCTAACACCGGACCCCAATCCCTCAACGAAAGCGTCTCCTTCCACGCACCCAAGAGAAACCTCCGGTCCGCCGACCTCGCTGAAATCCCGCACATCCGCAGAGCCAGAACGGGTGGAAGAGCCTACTCCTACATCGCGGCTGAGACCTGGAACGAACTCCCGCTCAACATCAGACGTTCCCCCACTCGGCACACCTTCAGGAAAAGCCTCAAGACCTGGCTGTTCAGCTGATTCGGAGCTGCATGACCCCTCCCCCCTCCCCCAGAGCCTTGAGACCCTCATGGGTGAGTAGCGCGCTTCACAAATCCCTGATTGATTGATTGATGGAATCTTTGACTGTATATTTGCATTTGAGCCTGAACGGCGTGCCACTGCTGTTTTTTGCCTGTATTTGTGCTATACAAATACCACAAACATCTACACATGATGGATGACAACTGTTTTAATTGTTTTTCTGGGACTGGAGTGTTTGGAAGGAGGTTTTAATTTTATTATATTTATTTGTGGAACTGCTTGATCTAGTGCACCTGTAGCATGTGGCTAGAAAAGCCCGTAGATCCTGAGAGAGACATCTGTGGTACATGAAAAGGAATTCTAGTTGGGTTTCTGTTAATCTCATTTGTGTTATTTGGATAAGTTGTCAGTTTTGGTGATGCTAGGATGAAAGTAGACCTTTTGTTGCTTTGTACATAGTTGATTAGTAGCCACAATCACAGATATGCAACACGCTAATAATCAGTTCGATGGAAAAATGCAACTCCGTTCTTCTAATGGCTGTTGAGGGCCTTGTCTCGTTCTCCCAAGAATCTAAGCTATTTCGATTAACTATTTGTCGTGACCTGCTTTGACAGGAATATATTTCTTTTTAATCAGGAAGTCATTTTAGGCAGGACCGAAGTTGTGGTTTCGTGTAGCTGACCCATGATGACTGTGGTTCATTGGTTGAGGAAGGTAAAGCCATATTGGGGAAAGTGTAGAGGATATCGCCCATCTGTTGGTTCTTAAGGTTCCTCATTCAGTACAGTGGGCAACTGAGAACTTTGAGGGCCTTCTTGTGCGAGTTACTGGACAGACGCAGAAGCTGAAACGCTGTGATCATGTTTGGAGAAAACATTTTGTTAGGTACGCGCCTGTCTTTGTAGAGAAAATGAAGCCTGAAATAAATGAAAACATCCTTTGTATGATCCAGGATCAATCAAAGTACACGTCATTAAAATAGAAAGTCTGATCCTTGGTTTTACCTGGAAGAATATGTGGAACACAGAAAAGTTACCTTCTTCAGCATACACTAGTTTTTGTAAGAGTATTATTTATTGCTGTTTTACTTTTGAATAGTTTTATCTTTGTTGAAGCACTTCATGTGGGTACAAAGCACCATTGCTTCCCGCTAAGCAATTTTTCAGTTTGCCATGCTCTCTTCTGCTATTGAAATAATTTGCACAATATTCTAGGGGGTAGTGAAGATTACACTCTGTGGGGCAGGCCTGTGCTAATAAAATTAGCAGTAACGAATTGAGTATTTCCTGAAGCTAAATTGTCATAGGTCAGTCATATTTATTGTCCCAGCATTTCTGAAAGGACACTGGTTTAGGACTGTGTTTAATAGCACTGGTTATCTGTATCTTCCAATCATTGAGAAGTTAGAAAATTACCTGATATGAGGGTTTAGCAGATATTCATCTTGCAATCCTTCTGGTTGGCTGAAGTTCCTTTTTACAAGTGCAAAATGTAGCATAGAAAAAGTGTGTATGGACTATTCTCAGAAAATAAAAAAAACAGGAGGATAACCCCTACTGTGCTTAACCTATCTCCCCATACCAGCCCAAGGGGATTTCCCTATGGTATTAAAGGGTCTTTCACCCACTGGGATTTCAACATGGCACCTTTTTTTTAGGGATAGGCCAAGGGCAACAAAGAAAAAGCAAGAAAAGAGACGCCCAGGTCCATTGGGAAGAGAAGAACCAGAGGATGCAAACTCGGAACACAAACAAGGAACCTCCACCTGCACCGAGTACCAGCACAATCTAGTGGTGAGCTTAAGCAATCAGGAATTGAGCCCGGTTATAATGAGCGGTTTGAATAAGGGACTGGGCTTTGTACCAACCCCTACGCTGGTCAAATTCAAGCTCCACTAAAAACTGGCCACATTTTTCAGGTGCTTGAAACTGAAAGCCTTTGTGGGACAAGGAGGAACAGACATTGACAGAGGTGACCCAGTTCTTTGTAAGAAATCAAACTTCTGCTAGTAGAAAGTCTCGCTTTTGAACATGCAGTTACAAGTGAATTGGAAATGGTTGATCCATTGAAAATCAGAACCTTCCACAAAGTGTCAAAAGAAGAACACGCAGCACTGGCTGAATGGAGATCTGACCTGGAGATCACACCTCGAGAATACACTCTGTTCCTCTTTGTTCATCATTGTGAAAAAATTGTTTGAGATAAAAGATTCTCATATTGCATTTGCAATAAATATATTTTTTTTTTGCCCTGATGAAGCGACATGTCGTGAAACACGTGTTGGCCTATAAAGGAACCCTGAAATCAATAAACTTTCCATTTGAATCAATAATTCCCGACTATGAAGCTTCGTATTTGACTACTAGATTGACCTCAAATACAGTCTGTGTTTAATAGGGGACAGGTGGGTCTTGCCTGCTCTGTCTTCCGCGGCAAGCAGTAGCCTCCTTGTGCAGGTAGCTGGTTTTGCTTTCAGCAGTTTCTTCATAGTCATCTTGTTGCCGATCTGTGCAAGGCAGTGCATGTCTGCTGTATCAATATAGCATAGATCCAGGTCTCAGCGTTTGTGCTCCAACACCTTCAGCTACCTGCGCAAGTCCTGGAGCACGCCAGATTGTTTTAATATGCCTAGGCCCCGGAAATAGCCCTTACCCCCGTATCAGTATTGTTTGAGGAATTTAATAATGGCACTCCATATATCGGCGTTAAAGAGGGGATCTCTGAAAGATATTGAGGCAGTCTCCAAGTGAAAGCACGGTCAGGCGCACCCTCTGAGAATAATGTTAAAGCCACCAGTGCACGATCAGACAGTGTGCGAGTTAGATGCTCAATGTTCTTGATGTGCGTGCATATGTCTCTAGGTATTAGCTAACAATCTGTGACCATGTGCCACAGAAGGTGGTTACCCAGGTGCCCTCAATCACCAGGGGGTGCCTAGTGTGCCAGATATCGATCTAGCCTTGATCAGTCAGGAGAGACCGCTGACAGGCAGCAGCGTGTGGGGTGGCCTTACGGACTGGGATTTGTCTGTGTGAGGGTCGAGGACCACGTTGATTTCCCCCCCCCCCCCCTGATCACTGTGAATGGCCCAGGACAACAATTGTGAAAAAATTCAGGGGAGTCCACATTGGGGCCATACACACATGCAATGGTGACCTTCATGCCTAGCGGTGTTCTGTGAACAAGTACATAGCATCTGTCTGAGTCGCAGATCGATTTGAGCGTCTGCCACAGAAGGCCTCTTCAAAATAGGACTGCTAACCCTCGCGTGTATGCAGAGTAAGTGGACTTGTATGCATCTCCTATCCATCCCGCCAGTAAGCAGCTCTGGGTTGTCGGTGATATGAAGTTCCTGTAGTACTACTATTTTTGCAGCATGTCTTTAGAGTTATGCATATGCTGCCTCACTTTTCTGAGATTGTTCAAACCACGTACATTCCAGTATATGAAAGTGATGTCTCTCATGGCAGTTTAAGTAATGTGCACAAAGCCTAAATCTCATGTGGGATATCAGTTCTAGGGAGTTGCCACATGGGAAACAGCGTGCAGGAGTGGTGGTTATTATGTGCATTGTGCAGTGTTGCATAGAACCTATTTGAAACAATTCTCTAAGCATATCCTTTACCCTCCTTCCCACTTCAACATCCCCAACTTGAAGAACATTCCCAACCCTACTACCACAAAAGCACAGTAGCACCAAATGGGAACCATCTCTCGGGCGACATAATGAGGCGAGTAATCCCCCATCCCACACAAGGGGAAGGCGGCCGGGCGTGGAAACATTAAAGGGCTATAGTGAGTCATTATCAATCATTGTTGCTGAGCTCGTTGGTTGATCGTTGACAGCCTGGGTACTCGAAGCCATCGGTTCATGAGCATGCTTGTGGCAAAACTTTGTTTCCAATTTTGGTTCTGTGAAGAAGTGGGTTTTGCCGTTGTGAAGGATTCTAAGCTGAGCTGGATAGAAAAGAGCTTAGGGTAGATCCAGCTTCATTAATAATCGCTTGGCATGGACTAATTCCCTGCGGTGGTCAGCACTGCTAGGGTGAAGTGTGAGTAGATGGAGAGCTTGTTCACTTGATATTGGATCACCCCTTTCCCCCCCGCACAAGACTTAGGATAGTATCCCGGTCCCTGTAGTCCAGCAGTCTGGCAGTGATGGGGACAAGGCCCCGAGGGGAGGGGGGGGGGGCGTGGCCCCAATGATTTGTGTGCACGATCCACAGAGAATAGAGGGCTCCGGTGGTCCCCAAAAAGGGCTCGGTAAAGTGTTTCCATATAGTCTTTAGCAGTGGTCATAGCAGTGGATTCAGGGAGGCCCAACACACTGTTCCTCCTCAAGCGCACTTCCAGGACCTCATAATTGGCTTTAATAAGGGCCAAGATCTTCTCCATCTGCAGAAGTCGTTCGTTGATTGCTGTGTGCTATCCTCAGTCAAACATTTGTTGCTGCAGCTCGGATAGTCGATCGCCTTGTTTGCCTAGGCTATTGTTTATGTGGTCTAGTTGTTTGGTAAGCGTATCTATTTTGCAAACTATAGTTATACGGCTATTTCGAACATCTGGTAATAGGTCTGTGAGAGGTGTGTACTCGATTGGTGCTGTGTCCTTCGTCAGGCACCTGCCCTTCCCTGGGGATCTCACTTTACACCCTGATAGGTCGTTTTTTATCAGATGCCAGTTTGGCTTGGTGCTTAACTCTATTCCCCATGATCGGGCTGGCTGCAAGGTGATTGTGGCCCCACCTCTCCCCAGAGTCTCTGGTTGGCATGAGCAGGCCCAGATGTAGTCAGTGGGGAACAGAGCTTCCAGACCCTCGCAAGAACACAACAGGAGCTAGCCCACAGCAGCAGGTAGGATCAATAGCTTTGAGGGCACCCCAAGGAACACCACAGCAGGTCACAGCGCCTAGGAGGGATCAGTTGATTAGCAAGCATGGGCCACAGGCCCCCCCGTCCCTTGCATGCAGTGGGTGTGTCATGCCTATGCGTGTTTAGGTCTCTGCTCCGGTATTTCGTTAGGCGCCCAAGCCAGCCAGCTGAATGATGAGCCGAAAATCAGTGGGAGACGCGTGTATTGCGATCTCCACTGCGGGATCGCTTTGCAGTTTTGCCACAACAGGCAAGGAATGTTTCTCTGCTGACTTGCCTGGTGCAGGGTCTCATCAGCTGCAGTAGGCCCTATCCTTCATTCGGCAGAGGACTGGCTCACCACTGCCATATATGACCTATGCATTCAGGTTGCCTTGCCTCTGTATCTGTGCACTGGCTAACCCCCCCCCCCCCCCCAAAAAAAATTCCTGCAGTGTGGGGGCCGGCTGGCAGCACGGTGCTGGGGAATTGCATGGATTAATGTACTTGGCCAGCAGAGCTTCATTTGGTGATGGCCTAGTTTCAGCCATGCTCTCTTGTGCCCCCATGGTATGGTTAACTTTGGTTATAATATTTAAATGCAGGTAAAAGTTTTAAAAAGTAACTGCAATTGAAATCGAAAAACAATTGAAAATCACAAGTTGTGGTTAAGACTGAGGTTTGTTCCGCAAGAGACCAGTGTCTAATTAGCATAAATATTGTTTTATTCCTGGTATTTAATCCACGGTCTCTAGATTTTGAAATGTTCACTAGGCGTCCATGTTTTGAGATCCCAGATGGCTTATTTGATTGTCCATTTAGCTTTTCTTTGGAACCCTTCTTGCCTAACTTACAGAAACTTTTAATATTTGGAAAAAAAAAAAGTTTTTTTCTGGTTTCTCTGCCAACCATGCATCTAGGCTGGTTGGTTGTTTTATTTACCTCTGTACACATTTCCGTTAATAGATGTACTGCCTTTCTGATTAAGTAAACTTTTATCAGTCTTGGTTATTTCTTAGTTTGTTTTCTTGCTAAAACACAGTTTGTTTATAGTACTGGTCTGCTGCTCATATTTTATCGTGCTTGCAACCTCTTCCTCAAACGTGTTTTTCTTTAAGACAAATTGCATATATTTAAATACAAAAAAATCCTTGTAGAAAAATCATTTTAATTAATTTCCATGCTCCAGGGTCATTCTGTGCATAAGTTTCAAAATTATTGCTGAATATTACATTTTATAACTAAAACTGTATGCTCTCCCTTGAGTCTGACAAAGATCTAAGTAGGTGTTTGTGAAAGATTTTGGAACAGGACAATGTGATGAAAATTATATCATTTACTTTCAGGAAAGATGGTCTGATGCAATTGGCTTCTGGGAATATTGGTCCTGAAATTTGCTTGTTGCAAGATCTCTTAGGAATGGAGGGCTGTGCAGAGAGTTGATAACATATATTTAAACCAGATGGAACATCGCTGTAAATTTAAGAAAATTAATTTTAGTTACTGCTGCTCAAGATCCTCAAGTAAACATTTTAACTGATCATTTAATTTAGAACTTTGATCCATCCATTTTTGCCACTGAAGAAAGGGTTATAATTGATGTTCATTCCTGAAATAATTACATCTTTTAAGATTTGTGCTTAACTGCATGCCCACTGAGGTGTCTCAATGAGGGAGTTCAGCCAAGAAGATATATAAGAAAATCTTATAAAGAATTCTATTCAAGCTGATGAGGGGTGACTATTGCCAACTGATTGAGGCGGCAACTTATAATTTATTGATCAGACAAAAGGGTGGCAGCAGCATTACAGTTAGCTAGAATCTAAGGGGCCACAGAACCCAACGGATTGCCAATAAACACACTTTAAAAGACTACAACTTCTGGGTCCTGAGTCTGACACTTCGGTTTTCAGCAAGTGCAGAACTTTTTACTATCCATGGTTCTTAGAGGGGCTCTGTCCTACATCCTTAATTCAGAAAGGGTAATGTAAATAACCTATAGAATTAGCAACTCAAAGCACTTCTAGAATGTACAGAGAATATATACATAAAACGTCTGGTGAAAGAACCTGAATATTGGGATGAAGAAGCAACTACATTTACACTCCTTGACATATGGTACCCTCACCTTCCTGCACAAACTCAATCCCGGACATGTGCCTAAAATTTGTTTTCAATCTACACAAAGCTTGCCCAGTGGTAGAGCTTGGATTGGAATTAGGTTTGATTAATATGGGCTTTGTGCTGGAATCGCTTAATATTGGCTATTATTTCCATCTAGGTAGGGCTGCTCAAGGCACTCTTAAATTCCTGATTTGGTTTGGAGTGTCAGGACAACAAAAAGATCTTCTCACCCCTTGTTAGGGACATTTCCTGGCAATGGTCAGTCAACTGAGGACACACGTAGTAGTATAGAACCAACATCAATCTGCTGATATCCTCGAATATCTTTAAAAGTACCATGAAAGTGAAGATTTGGAAAATCTTATATAGATGATATGCTTAAAGTAAGCATCCTTTTGAGGGCCAATTATTTACAAGATTCCTATTTGGCCCGTTTCCCAGAGCCTATTAAACTATTAGAATAAATTTCTTAAGATTTTGGCTGCTTTTGTTACGAATAGCAGAGTTGAGACATGGCTGGCACGGGTGTGGAATTTATTAAAATATCTACTTGTCCATGGGGCAGGTTGCTTCATAAATCTACTTGCTCTGTAACAAAATCCACTTGTCCCTTTTGTGCCATGTGATGCGGCGACAAATTATGGCATCAGTCTAATTATATAGGAGCTCTGAAACAGCCTCTCTGATTTATGCCAGGGCTCCTTCCATAGTAGGGTTTGAATACTAGCAATTTCCCTATGCTTCCACGTTTCCGCAGATCTACATACTGGGGCTGAAGGTAATGGTAAGCAAGAGTTCCAGGGTTGGAATGCCCTTTTGAGTCTGTGCAAACCTACTAATTTGCATGTTTTAATGGTTTTCACCGACTCTTCTCTAATCTTTTCCCATACTGAGAAAGGTTTGATATTTACTCCTGACAATGGCAGACATAAAACTTCTTCCAGGGTTGGGGAAAAAAGTGGTTAGAGGGAAAGTAAACTTGCAAACACTCAGATTTTCGCATGAGCAAATCTACACATGCATATTTGCTCATGCTAAAATGCAGTTCACAAATTTTCTAGGAGTACTATTTCTTGGCCTACTTCTGTAAAGTCTTGGGAATTCACAAAAGTCCTATATCTGCACTTAATCCAAGTACATGGGTGCACTTAATTTCATAATTGGGCCCCTAATTAGGTCTGCCGTTAACCATGACCTTTTGTGTTTATTAAAATGTTGTCTCTCTCTCTCTATCGGGTAGCTTTACTGTGAGTGACAGAATTCTGTTCTTTCACAAGGAGCATATCGACACACAGTTGTTTTGTTCAGTGCCAGGAACTACTGTGGCAATGTGTGCTTTTTGAGACAAAAACAATTTTTGCTTTTGCCAATGTTTGTTATAATGGTGAGGGCCTGGCAGCTCCCACACCAATAAGGTTATACAAAAACCATGCCAAAACAAGTTGACAAAACCAAAAGTCTGATCAACAATTTCAGTCCTACTGGCTTTACCAATGCTTGTTTATCTTTGTTTCCCATAATCTTATTAAAACTAGTTACACTGATTTTTCCATTATGAATATTTTTGGGAAATATTAGCGTACATCAACACATTTTACTGAATGATGCTGGAAAGAAATGGTACCTAAATTTGTTCTGTTTAGCGAAATGTTTTCGCATTTTTTTTTGTGAACGTTTTATTTTGAAAGCAAAGAATCATCAATCGTGTTTTCAAGCATCTGCAAATATTTGCATCTAATCAGAGCATTCTGGGAGCAGTATACATAGCCTCATATTGCTAAACATTGAAAACCTGTACAGACTTTTATACACTAACCACTGTCAGTAGTGCAATCTGAGTTTACAGCATTTACTTGGAGCGCTCACCCTAATAATAAAGCCTTTGCATTAATGAACCATAAATACAAGTTTGAACAGCATTAACACATGGACTCAAATATTACCTTAACTGCAGGCAATCCCTTTCCCTGATCCATAATGTGGTACTGTAAACTGGCAGCCAAAGGGTTTGTACCGTAGGGGGTTGGGCCTACTTGTCCCAGGGAGAAAAAAATACACATGGAAACTTGTTGCCCTTGACCCCAAACAATATGTCCCGGGCGTCGGGCTATAGGAATTCCACATGCCTGCTGGCAGAATGTATCGTAGTTTCAATGTTTCTACGGCTAATAGTGTGGAACAAGACTAGCCTTTCCCAATAATCTTTTGTTCTGCTTTCTTTAATCCTCTAATTGCTATATGGGATGACTTAAAACAGTTGATAAAAACAGCATAATGGCACTACTACTTCTGGTCCTACCAGTGGCTTTTGACACAGTTAAATAATCAAGCTGAACTCCCCAGGCTCAAAGAAATCTGTATTGATGGAGTAATTCCTTTTTGGATGTCTTCTTACCTTCATGACAGGGCTAGCATCATATATGCCCCCTTCATGACCGGGCTAGCATCATATATGCCCCCTTGTACTTCAGTATCTTGCAACATATAAACAAGAGTACCCCAAGAACCTATTCACTCGCCTCCTCCTTCAATATGTACATAGAAGCATTACTAGTGATAATCAACAGTTATGATCTTGATCTGCTACATTTTTGCAGATTTTGCCGGAATAATACTCAAGCTGGAAAAGTAAGTACTTGGCATCACAACTCAACAGTGGTCTTAAAGGCAAAGACCAATGGATGATATGCAACCACCTTACACTCAATGCTTTGAAAAACGAGAATATTTGTGGAGTTAACAAAAGTTGTGATCTGTTAACTTTCTGGACAGACAACCTAGAATCCCAGCCACAGATATCAAGAGGTACAAAATCTAGAAGTCGTAAGGGACTCTGCACTCTCCATGAGCACCCAAGTTATCTTTCTACATCATGAGGATATGCTTTTTCTCCCAGCTAAGATTTCTACAAAAAGGTTCAAGTGACCATATTACTTATTCTCTTGAAACTCTAATATACTATGGGTATGTATTATGTGAATCACACTTTCAACCATTAATGCGCCAGAGGATACAGAATTCTGTGACTAGACAGCTTCTACATGTACATTTTCGTACAAACATTTCTCCTGTCTTGAAGACCCTCGCAGTTTAACGGTTGAATGAAGATAGTCTTTTATACTACTATGTTTCACTCACAAGGCAGTAAATGGTGAAGGTCCTGTTTTACTCGTTAAGAAAATCAGCAAGTACTCCCCACCTAGGAACTTAAGTTCCAGGCTAGCACTGTGACTAATAGGTTTGTCTTACAATAAGAAAGCAATGGACTTCATATCTTTCCGTATACAGGCTGCCAGGTTATGGAACTCCCTCTCTGCAAAATAAAGGGCCACCGAGAACAATCTCGAATTCATTGCAATGTGTATGAGCTGGTTTTTAACAAATGATTACCATAGACACCCTGATGCGGTACTTGCTCAAAATTGGATGCACAACTAGAATTATGCCAGCTGTGTCCGCAGAGCAAAGTTATGGCCTACTTGACAAAGACCTAATGGAAGAATCCACCAATCTTACCGGCAGGAAAATAAAAAAATTTAAAAAAGATTCTCTATCAAATGTCTAAAATAAAAATACTATATTATTTCCCAAATACCGTTTTTAGGTCTCGCGCCTAGCGTTGCAGTGCGCAGCCCTGCTCGCGCAGCGCGAGACCTCTTGTATGGGCTTCTGAAAGCTAACCACACGCTCGTGCATGTGGTTTTGCTTTGGGAAGCCCACATTGGCTGTAGTGTGCTTTTTTTTTTAACGGCACGCAATTGGGCAAAGGCCCGCCTTTGCTCCGCCCATTCTGGTCTGTGTCTAGGACGCGCATCAGCAGGCGGCACAGACGGCAGGCTCCCTCGCCCGCCCCCCCTCCCCTGTGGTGCGCGCGCACCACTAGTTTCGATTCCCGCGTTCGGCTGGTTTCGATTCCGTGCTGGTGTAAAGAAACCTAGCCGTTGTCTCGAAGGCTTGTTGTTTCTTGTTTGATTTCTAGCTCACCCATCTGTCCCCCAAATGCTGGCAGTGGGTCAGAAAGTGCTTAGAGAGCTCCCGCCAGTACGTCGTGTTCTCGTCACCTCCATTGGAAGACTTGTTTAACATGCATCTGTGTCACGAGCAGTGTTTCCCAGGCTTGTTTAATAACATGTATCTGTGTCAGAAGCAGACTTTCCCAGGCCCGCACGGTAGCTGCAGATGCTGAAGCCAGGCAGGCCCTCGACAGAGACGTGGCTCAGCCTTTCTGCCGGTCGGGGGCAGGCGCTTCCCGGCGCTGCGGGGGTTAAAGGAACCGGGCAGGAGCGGTGAGTGGCAGCAGGCGGGGAGGGGCTGCGCGCTGGAGCACTGAGGATCAGTCCTGCGGCCAGGCGGTGAGACTGGAGCTTGGCAGGCATTGCAGCTGAGCCCCGAGGCCGGGGGAGCGGGAGGAAGGCAAGCATACAGGAAGAAGAAGCGGGCGCAGGCGGCCTGAGTCTAACGGGGACTGTTCTATGTGCATTCTTATTCTTGCCAGTCTTGATGCCAAGTCTGACGTGGGGTAAGTAAGTCTGTGTATTTTATTATACTTGCTCAAGGCCCATATGGATACACTAAGTGTGCTCCGCGGTCAGACCCCTGGTGCATTACACGCATGTCTGTGGTATGATTGGCTCGTAAGGAGTTGTGTCCCCCCTGCTGTGTACATGTTAAGCTATATGTGTTCAGGTCATGGAGCCCTGTCCTCGCCATAATGAGCTGGGCTCAGCTCCGTGTTTTCTTTTGGGAATAAGGCAGAGTAGATCTGTGTGTGCCATGATGCAGACAGTACTCGTGTCCGCTCTTGTGATGTACACAGATCCGACTGTGGCCTGCAGAATCGGGCACAAACCCGTTTATACCGGGTACAGATATGTGTTTACTCGTGACGGACAGGCCAAAGCACTGTGCGCGCCCTATGTATATTTGATACGCGGAATATTGTGTGCTATGTTGAAGCAGGTAGACCTCTTCGCGTCCCATAATAAATGAGCCATAGCCTTGACTGTGCCCTTTTAAGCAGCCCGCTGTGTGTCATAATGAGACTGGTGTAGGGTGCCAAGATTAGCCAGACACAGACGGACCTGTGTATGACCTACGCGCTCCGGGTAGTGTTGGAGCGACAGACAAACCGTTCACGATGAGTTATTTAGGGCGTTTTGGAAGGACACAACTCCGTATTTGCATACTCTGAACAAGGCATTGCCGGCTTGTGTTGGGGACCAGGTCATAGTGCTGGGCGTAGAGCAGAGACCATATGTGTAGCCAGAGAGGCATTGATGATGGATTAAACCCAGATCAGTTGACTGGGGGTGAGTGTTTGATTTGCTCTAACGCTCCGTCCATCATCCCCTTTGGTATCGCTTTGTTCGCCCTTAGTTGGCAGGGTATGCCCAGACGTGGGTCCCTTGCTCACTTTGCCACTGGATTCAAGATAGCCTGGCTGATGAGGGTTTTGAACCCGAAACCGGTCCCAGGATGCTTGTTTCCGGTCCAGGGAAGACATGGCTTGGCAGTTTGGGCTGGACTGTTCCCATGAGGCACAGGGTCAGACTGATTTGCATATGGCCATGTCTGAACTGGGGTGGTGGAGTGAGCTAAAGAATGATGATGGATTAAACTCAGATCAGTTGACTGGGGGTGAGTGTTTGATTTGCTCTAACGCTCCGTCCATCATCCCCTTTGGTATCGCTTGGAACAGTGGCGTAGCAAAGGTGCAATGGGCCTGGGTGCACGACAGGGCCAGCGGGCCCCCGGTACAGTGCCTCTGAACCGGCTGCACCATTGATAGCTGCGCCCCTGCTGGCGAATCTGCAGTGACTGGCCTGGCAGTGCTTACACAGTGAGCAGCATGGACAGGAAGTGTTACCCTACCTCCCCAATCCCTTCCAGCTGATTTCTCCTTCAGGAACATGAGACGGTTATCTGATGTTGTTTCCTGTCTTGCCTGAACCCCAGTAGACTTTCTACGGCACAACGCCCAAACCAACCTTGGCTCCGGAAATATAATGCTCCCACGTGCACTTCCTGGATTGCATCCTAGTGTGCCCTGTTTATTTTACAGTAACCCTTTTCTAATATGCCCATGACTCCATCTAATGCAGGGAAAGTAAAAACACGTGTTTGCTGTTGTTTTATATAGTTATTTAAAGAGTAATCACCAAATGATCTACCTAAAATGTTATGGAATTATTTGACGTCCAGGGTTTTAATTCTTTTTGCAGCAAGCAAAGGCATAAAAGCAAAACGGGATGGGGACTGGATAAAACAAAATCAGATTTGGCAGCTTAATCTGATTTTACTTGCATAGTGCAAATGATTCTTCTTTTGACGATTGACTAGATGTTGTGGCCTTTAACCTTCCTAAACATTAATTCTACTCAAGGTACCATAATGTGTTGTTGGATTCAGTCCCAATTCCTGCACTTATTTGCTCGCTTAGAGCACTGCACACGTGATAAAAAGTTGTTATGGTGTTTGTTTACTACATATTTCTCGTATACACGCATTTTCATCTTACCAACAAACCCGCCGTACGTGATATGGTTTTTCAGCATATTGAACTCTTTAAAACTGCAGTACTAATGCTTTAAATTCACAGGTACCGAGTACCTGCATTTCTTTAATTAAAAAGGGACAGTACTAACCCTATCACATTGGAAGTGCAATGCTTTTAATAGGAGAGTACCAGCTCTTGTCAGTAGTATCAGGCACTCTGAGAGAGTGAGTACCTGTACTTTTATATTTACATTTCAGGCACTATGCAGCACGGCACACAAATTGAATATTTGTCTAATTTCCACCAGCAAAATGCTGGTGGCAGCTGCGTGAGCAATAAACGCAGAATTGGGCTTGAACCGAGTTTCAGCTTGTTGTTCCCCATTCCCCCTCCAAGACATAAGTCTGAGGTAAAGCATCAACAGTAATGTTATGCCTGTCATAGGGTGTGAAATTCACTAAACCTAAAACGAGCACCCGTGTCGTGTCCCTTTTTTCAGCTAAGTAATATTGCAAAGGTTTCAGTGGCTCCTGTAGCCAGTGGTCCACTCACAAGTGTCCAATGTCATTTCACTTTCTCTTCTTTGCTAAAAGTAATGGAAATTCTTAAAATCCTGAACCTGGTATAATCAAAACTCATTTGGTTGCATGCATCTTCATCTAGAAAACTGGATTTGCAGGGCAAACTGCACCCAGTGGCCAAACCTACAGGGAACCTGGGCTTACTAGGTCATGCCGCTATTTATTTAGGGAACATTGAAATATAGGAGAATCAGGGGATGGGAGGGTTAAAGTGTGGCCGTGTGCTAGTAGTAATATATTTTCAGTTAAAACCTAAATTGTGGCTATGGTGAGCTAATGTTTCCAGTTGTTTTTGAGTTTGGAAAATTTTACATTTATTGCCCACACACCCAGGGTTGGATTAGGATTAGAAAACTCTTCAACTTTTTATTAGCACAATGTTAGTACTTTTTACATTAAAATGTAGACCCTGCAGTGCATTTTTAAACTTTCAATTACTGTATAAAAGCAATGATTGTATGTTTTTCGTTAGATTTGTAACTTGTACAGCGAGTGGCAGCAGTGTACGTTTTTTGCATACTATAGCTATCCAGCTGTTCGTTTATTTCTTGTAAACAAGTCGTCTACGTGCGGAATTAAAAACCCAGGCTATAATTTCTCTTTCCGGGATACCTGAAGCCCACCACCAAAATGTGCTACAAATTAATCCCATAAGTAGTACATGTTCTCCCACTTACTATGAGCAAACAGTTTGCATAATTTGCCAACTAGCTGAATTAATCTTACAATGACTAACAGAAGAAATGACATTAACGGAGGGAAGAGCTTGTCCACAGCAGCACTGTGACAACAACGTTGTCAAACATGGGGTGCATGAGAAAAGTGATGTGCTGTATGCCATCCCTACACCAATTACTCCACAGTGGTGTGCTTTCCGAACAAAGCATGGATTTGGAGAAGGCTTGATCATCAGGAACTTGTCTCTTGGAAAGTCAAAATACAGTGCCAGATCAACCAGGGAATTTGCAATTTGGACACGTGCTGCTTTGCAGGGAATAACTTTTCTTGTTGGGACAAGGATAACCAACAAATCAGATTATGTCAAAATACTAGACATATCTATTCTTGAAAAAGAAAAAAAAATGCAAAAATGGGTGCTCCTGATAAGGCTTCCGACCTCGAATTGTGAAACGTGGAAGAGCGTCCCTTACACCTTGAGAATCCCTCAGTGGTTTGCAAAACAATCACATTTCCAGTTCTCACTCTGACCAACTAATGCAGAGTGCACTAATTGTTGAAGATGAGCAACTCAAATGTTTGTAGCGCCATGTGTGCCTTTTCTGTGGGACTCCTCCAATTTACTCTCATAATATTGCAATTTATATAATGCATACAACAGTCGCATACAAACTAACAATACACATTTTAAATAAATACTAATATTGCACAACTAATATTCTTACAAACATTTTCATACCTAATACATTATTCACATTTGCTACGGACTACTTTTTCTTCCACATATATCTCATATCTAGCTTTTTGCATATCTGTACATTATAAATAGATAGCTTTGCTTATAAGAACTCTATTTATAATTGCAGATCTAAAACAAATACAAAAAAGTCATTTTCAAAGCCAACAGCTCTAACTTTAATAATGCGAGACCTATTGCATTGCAAATGCTTGTTCCTTTTGCTTCTTACTAGCATAGGATTGGATACAACTTCCACAAGCTTCCCCTCACTATATAGCCAGAACTCCCAAATAAAGGAAATCTCCTCGATTTGTTGCTTCCACAGATTCTCTCTTTAACTTCCTTAATTTAAATGTCCTGTTTATCGACTCTTATTCCAAATTGCATGGCTAGCTTTCTGCTTTAAGTTTCTGCAAACTATACTCTTCTCAACTCTTCTAAACTTTCCTTTAAAAATCTGGAAAATACATTATGAACGTCTACCAATCCTCTTATGTTCTCTATCAACCCACCCGCTATATTGCATGAACTCGCACATCCTAGCGACAATGTCTAACTCCCTTTAACTCCACCACAAAGAAACTGATCTAAATAAATGAAGGCTTCTTTCTTACACTACAAATAAAACCAGTATCCACCGATTTAACCTCCAACATTGGGTTGCAGGGTGGCGTGCTTCTCACCACTAGGCGCTTCTGCGCCTAGTCAGGGTAGGAAGCACTATATAATGCAAATACAGTAGAATGTTAAGTATACAGTCTGAGCTCCCAAGGGTGTGACAGAAATAAGTGTTCTTTTGAGTTCTTGATGTAATTCAGCATTTGACTTATTAAGAGGGATACTTTCTTTTAGTGAGAAATGTTAGATTTATTGTTGGCTCATCTGCCCTAAAGTGACAAAGACTTCTATGCAAGTGAGCTAGAGCAGAAAATCCTCGCCTGTTTTCCTCTCAAATTTCAACTGTTTTGACAAACCAAATGTTGGGACTTATGACGTTTATCTGGGTTCTTCATTATCCTAGCCAGACCCTCCATAGGCGAGAAGAGTGTCTGGCCTGTATCAGTTGTGCAACTTCATAGAGCATGATTGAACAATGTGTGCATCTGCTGGAGCTGGCACTTTGAATTCTTTGGCAGCAGTGATTTGTTACACCCATGCCGAAGTTCATGATGCTACTTAATGAAGTTCATGATGCTACTGCAAGTACCAACTTGCCTACTGGTAGCTGGTTCTGCTGCTGCAATTCAGTGTGCTCTGTGTGGATGTTGATTCTTTAACCCTACCTCTGGTCTAAACTGTGGTTGAATTTGTACAGTGTTTTTAACTTCACATTGCAAGGACTTGCCACGAAAATCATGTGTCTGTAATGTCCCTTTCTGATTTTATGTCTTAGACTCTGTATCATAGATTTGTTACCCAAAATCACCCAGGTTCCAATAAACTGCTCTTTTCCTTTTTCGGAGCTAGTGACACCCACCCCACTTTCCATGAGGTGAGCCTTGCAACGAGACATAGTAGGGGGGGGCCTCTGACTTCAAAACCCACTATGTACAAGATTTTGCGTTCTTTGAATAGTGAGGAGGCCTACGTATGCCCACTCTAATACCGATGTTCCATAGCACCTGAACCCTTCCAGTTATTTAAAAAACGTATTGACAACACTGCCACAAATGGAAAGCATTTTTTTTGTTGTGACAGTTCAGTGGTCTTTTACTTCTGTGCTTCTGTGACCTGTTTACTTTTTTAAATTCTTGCCGAGTGGGGCCCTGCCTGTTAACCTCAAAAGGCAAATGCGGTTTCGTATCTTTTTGGGCGCTTTTCTCTGTAACGTTTGCCGTTGTTTATTCTGGTTGGGAAATGTAGATGTTCAGAAATGGACCAAATGCCCCCAAACCCCGGAGCAGCTGTTAAATCGAGCCTTTGTGGTTTCCCTTTATCCAGGGTGGGTAGGAAATGTGCTGAGTTTTTAGGTCGAGCCTAGCGGCAGTGCGCATGCGCTGCTTGATCTGCGAGGCTTGCTGTATTGGGGTATGCACTAGAAGCCCCGCCCACTCTCCGCCCATATTTGTCATTGGCTTTGTATCATTGTCTTTCATAAAGGCTAGCTTCCGATTCATTATGAGGCTTGTTAGTCCCTCCTTAGTACCGCCTTGTCTCCATTTGTTACCGCCCATAAGGACTGGACCTTTTACTTGGCTTGTTACACGGTCAGCTTTATCTTAGTGGGTGAGCACTATTTTTATAATGGACACTGATGGGGACAATAGCGGCTGCTTTTTTTTTGTGTATGCATGCTGAGTGCGCTTCCGCTTTAGGGACGCAGCGCTCAGTTTAAATGTTTTTTTTTAAACCGCTTTGATGTTGAGCGCGGTGCCCGCTTCAGAGACACCACGCTCTATTTATTTCTTTTTAATTTAATACTGAGCGCGGCGCCCGCTTGAGGGACACCGTGCTCGGTTTCATTTATTTAATTTTTACTTTAACAATGAGCGCGGCGCCCGCTTCACGGACACCGCACTCTGCAATGCAATAGGTGTTGCATTTGCGAAGGTTTGAGCTGTTGGTATTGTAAATGACAATGCCTCTTAATTTTTTATAAAAGGCATTGCCATTTACAGTGCCAATGGCTCGAAGACTTGCGATTGCGAGACCTATTGCATTGTAAATGCTTGTTGTTTGTTACAGATGGAGCTGAAATTAGCTCACAACTAGCCATCGAGATTTTTTATTATTTTTTTTACGTGCATATAAACTCCCCTCAATCCCATCTTCTTTCAAAACTTTATCCATGGTAGGTGTAACTTCCTTTTGAGATTTCAGTGATCATTACCAGCCATGACTATCTTGAACCAGCCGCATCCTGACCATTAATACAGATGATTACCAGTGCACTGCACCGGACGCTTCTGAGCTCTACAGGGCGCATTTACCCCAAAAAAAGCGACTGAGTTGAAAGCCTTAGTTGCACCCATTATGGAACATTTATATCGTAAGTTTTATTTCCAGGGGGTTGAGTAATCACTATGGACTTGGTGAAATACAAAAACGTGTTGTTCTAAGAGAAGCATTTCTGGAATTATTTTGTTTAAGAATGAATTGGAGGGCAATTGCACTTTTTTCTATTTACACGATTTAATACATATTTCTTTTCTGTATATGACCACGTGACATATGACCTTAATAGGACACATGACCAGCAGTGCAATGTTGTGAGCAAGGCTAATGACAGAAATGCATTAACACGACTATTGCAGATTAAAATACTTGAAGATCACGGGAGTGCATGCTGTCTTTTCCTCTGATGAAAGACGTATTTGTTAGTTACAAACCCAGAGCTAGAAAAGAGTAGCAACATTGGGCCTGATGGACGGAGAAAGAGTAACACCACGGTGCAGACAGTGTGGCATGAAGTCAAGCAGCTGACGGAGGTTGGCCAGATGAGCAGAAATCTGTACGGAGCACATACTTGGACTTGTGAATGAGTAGTGCGGTGTGCGGGATGGTGGTGACTCTTGTGAGGCCAAGAGTACAGTGCATACCCAGCCCAACTGATAGTATCGCCTGCAAGCCACAACTTTCAACATTACAGGTGAGTGATGTGGCTCTATATGGTAGAAGCAGGGCTTTAAGTGGGCCGGGTCTCACCGGGTCTGAGCACCGGTCGTTTTTTAAAGGAGGCCTCAAAACGGATCTCTATCAGGCTCTGTTTTGTGCCCTGGCACAAGCAGTCCGTTGTTTTCCGAACTGCAGTGACAGCAGGCACATCGATGTGCGCTGCTCACTCTGCTCACTTTTCACTAGTAGAGAAGTTACGGCATGAGGTCATGCCAGGTGAGCGTTGTAGGAGAAGTGAAATCCTTGCTTCTTACATCTCCCATGTCTGCTTTTTAAAACACAAAACTCTGAGCGCTGTTGCGAGTGAGGGGGCCCTATTGAATAGCGCACATTGCAAATTGCCACTTCTCTTTTTGAAACTCGGGAGCAGCAACATTGTCGTGGTGTCACCAGGGCTTTAAGTGGAAGCTTTTTCAATATTATATACAAGCCAAAGTTGCTGCTTATTTATCTTATGCAACTAACAACCATTGACGAAGCCAATAGTCCTGACTTGTTGTAGGTATGATGTTACTTGTTGTATCATATATCTGGATGCAATGACAAACAGAAAAATACCAGTCGGGCGGCACACTATGCTAAGCACGGATTTTTAGCTTGTGTTTTAAGCCACGCCCTTAATTACATTGGCCACGCCCCTTTGAGAGACCCCCCCCCCCAGTTTTTTCATCCCACTTAAAGCCCTGGGTAGAAGGAGCTCCCTATTCATACCAACAAGAGGTGTGGTGGTGTACGTAATGGTGCAGACATTGCGTATTACCCAGTAGCCTGCCTGTCTGCTCCTAGATAATTTCTAACCTCGCCTCTTGCCTTCCATTTTTGCGACAGAGCACCCGTTCAGAATTTGGCACAATGTGAATGAAAGAGGTACCGAGCAAGAAGACTTACATTTTTTCTTAAAAGCATGTCTGCCAAGTTAAAAATCTGTCCAATTCTACAAATGTTGTGTTGAAATTTCGAACACAGTGAAAACTGTGATGTCTTTGATTTTCAAGGTCCAAGATTTGGAAGTCTCTGAGCTTTTCAGGACACTAAACAACCAAAAAAGCTTTCAACTACTGCTTAGCCCTACGGTTTTCCTTATAGTTCTTTTTTGAGAAACCTTAAAATTCCATACTGTATACTCCCACAACTATGAAAATCTTTAAAAATCAGACCCCGAAATCTACCAGAAGAAGCACGCCATAATTTTCTTCCTTGGAACGAAAACGTTTATTTTCTGTGGGAGAAATAACTTTATTTACTCTTTGGCATTGAGCATGGGTGTGTAAATTGGGTGTGGAAAAAGGACATTTAGAAGTGTTTTTGAATGTCCACAGAGGTAACACTTTGGTGTGCTCTACTTTACGAAAAAAACAGCCTTTTAACCCTCTTTGGGAATACCCTTCTCGCAACACATGAACTTGTCAGCAAACTTTTCACCACACTGACGCTTTTGACCCAGTTGTACATGGAAATCAGAAAAATCTTAATTTTGTGGATTTCCTAATATAAATTCTCCTTGCATCTTTTACTCTTAAGTGGTATCTAGGGTTGCAAAAGTATTCTTTTTTTTAATTTTTTTTATTCATTATATTTGGAAAGAGTAATTTAATAAAGAGTACAGGTTTGCTGAAAATATCCGCTTCAGCCGTAGCCTTGTTTCTGGGGCATGCTCTTTTCTGATCTGAATGAGCATGCTATAATATTTGAACTATTGTATCCTGCAGGTTGGCTATCCGTTGGGACATTCCAAGTCTTAGCTTAAGCTCGGAAGTCTAAGTTCCTTGTAGCTTTTGATATTTCGAAAGTTTCTTTAAGGTATTTTTTACATTTGGAAATTACCTGCACATTTTCCCTGTGAATTTGCAGGCAGAGAAAAGGCACGTAGAAGCATAGATGGAAATGGGATCGCATCCTGGCCTCGTCTGTGATATCTTGCTCTATAAAACTTTTGCAGCAAATGAAGGGCGACTGAAAAAGACTCTGAAACTGGGCTGCAATGGCAAGTATTAGCATAGTCTTTCAGCATCGCAGACAGTAACTGGTACTCTTTAATTTTAATAGCACTTTCACTGATCTGCCGTTTGGGCTAGCAGTTGGTTCCTTGATAGTGAGTCAGTCAAATATCTTTATTTGAGCTAATTCGCCATAAAAAGCATGTAAAAACATCTCATATATGAACATAAAATATAGAAACATTTAAGCATCAAAGACATTAGTGGACATTAAAACACTAAACAGATTTTACATGTAAAAATGATATTAAAAAGCAAAATCATCAATAAGACTAAACATTCGTTAAAAGGTTACATACTCCTAATGATATCCGATCTGGATTGCTTTTCTAAAATAAATTTAAGATTGTGAAACGTCTGTCATGCTTAATTTTTGTAAAATTTCCATTGCTACCTGGTAATCATTAATCTCTGCCTTTCGCAGCAAAGAAACCAAAAAAGTAGTCCCCAGTCCTGAATATAATGGGCGAAATAGAATAAAGTGGCATGTGCTCTGTTTTGTGACGTTATTACATTTATTTGGCGGTAATTCCCGCTGCCAAATGCACTCTGTAGAAAGCCACTTTAAAATGGATTAAATTTAATCTAAAATGTGTTAAGAGAAGGCAATATTTGGCATTTTCAATCCAGCCCAAATACGGATCCGTGGATTTAACAGTTGAAATTTGCAAATAATGCTCAGCTGTTTTCATATTTAAGACTCCCCTTAACCTCGCCTCCAAACAATAATCTGCATGGCGAGATTTAACAATAGTCTTGGCATTAGGCGGAATGTTATTAGCAGACATAAACATTTCTTTTAGGCGCAATTTAAAGAAAAACGATTTTACATACATCCCGGGTATCTTTTTCACATTATCTGAGGATAAACAGCCTAGCATGGATGGTCTCACCACACTTGCCTTTTGGTTTTGCCAAGACTTAATTCATAATAGGAGTGAGGCAATTTTTATCTGGTCCCCTATATAGGGTAAACCCAACTCCTCATGGCATATGAAATTTGCGGATTTGTTTGGTACTGCAAGTATCATACGTGTGAATCAATTTTCTATGTATTGGAGAGAGTCTACTTAGTGATATCCCCGCCCCGGATAAAGCCGCTGAGATGCAATTGGATTTATACACAGCTATCATCTCCGCCAGAGGTTTTTGTTTTAAGATCCTTGCAAAATGGAAAATAGCCTCCACGTCCCTTCCCATTTGTTGTGATTTCAAGGTTAAGTGTGATTTCCATTTTAATGATGAGTTCGAAACGATTCCTAAATAATTCAAATTATTTATTCTTTTTAACCCGTTCAACGCGGCGCACATTCCCCAGCTGTGCGGGCGAATTCCACGCGTGCGCAAATCGGACGGCCCCCGGCCGTGTAGATTTAGGGCCTGATTCCGATGCGGTTAGGAAGGCCCCCTAACGGCATTTGCTCCATCCAAATCGGATCGGGAACGTGTCTTTCCGACCGACTCTGAAAGGTTTCCGACCGACCGAGTACGATGCGAGTTAGGTGTTAGGAATATCCCAACCCGAACCCGACGGCATTTGGAATGACAGAGCCTTACGGAGCAGAATCGTATGTCTCTACGACCCACGTTTCCGAATGACCAAGTACGATGGTGGATTTGGACAGCCTTTCCGAATTGTGCCGTCTGACTAGAATCGGCAGTCAGAATCTGACTTTGGGGGCCCATAGTGGGCCCCCCTGCACCTGGAGCCTTCCCAGTCGGGCCCGTGGGGGTACCCATGGGTCCCCCTTACCATCCATGCACAGTGTGGCAGGCACCAGTGGGTGCCAGCCACAGGGTGCCCGATGTTCCCCAGCCACCCCTTTCTTCAATGGGAGCCTATGCGTTCGGTCGGAACAAAGGCTCTCATTGAAGTCCAATGGGAGTCCAACCAAATCGCATCCGGATGCATCGTACTCGGTCGGTTGGACTCTCCCGATCTGATTTGGTCGGAAACCATTCCCAAATCCATTTGGTCGGGAAGCTTTCCAAACTGCATCAGGATCGGGCCCTTAGTGTTTGTTCTATAGTGCCTATACCGGGCCTGAACCCAAACTGAAAGGGTGTTAAATCCTGTTCTCTTCTGCCCATGTCTCTAAATGGGCCAGAATAACCGGTCCAAATTTTGCAGTCGCATCTATTGGGAATAATCCTCCCCTCGTTACCTGGCGAATAAATTGAAATTGTCCGGTGGCTCTCGCCCTTCTCGCAATGCGGAAAAGCTTCTGCTTGAGCCCCCCATCTTCAAAAGGGAAAGATCGATGGCTCAATCCTTCTCGGGCAATGCGGTGAGAATCTGGAACACGCTTCCCCCACTGCTCCGTGCCACCTCCTCTACCCGGATCTTCAAAGCTGACCTAAAGTCTCTTCTCTTCCAAAGACACTTCCAGAACTAATACTTTCGTTCTCAGGCCCCTCTAGGAAGTTCGCTCGTCAGTGTAAATTTGTACTTTTTCCTGTTCATTCCTCACCTTTGCGTGTGGTGTTGGATTTTATGTGCGTGTTCCCTTCATTTCAAGTCCCCTGTTGAATTCACGCCCTCTCTACTACCTCAAGGAAGTTCTTCCTCTATAGGAAATTCTGTACTCCAAGCCTATAGAAGTGCCTTCCCAGTGTGTTACGAGTGCCTGCCACTTCTGCAGTATTATACCTCTATGTGTATTTTGTACCCCATGTATCATGCACACCTGTCACTTTTTCCTCTTGGAACGTATACCTCTTTTTGTATCTGGTTTGTTTGTTATCTGCACAATTGTCACTTTTTCTCATGCAATGTAACGCTTGCTTTTGTGTTATGCTCACTGGTATCCTTCTCCTCATGTAATGTTACTGTTCCTATTGTGAAGCGCTCTGACACCCTCGGGTAAAGTCCGCGCTATATAAAAACGCATAAATAAATAAATATAACAGGCTGGAGCTAATTTGTCTCCTTTTTTTTATTTCTTTAAAAGAGGAGTACAAGTATAGCCGATCTCCGAGACCTTGGGATTTCACCCTCCAAGGTACTTCTTAGGACATTTGTTAATACTGGGCTCCATAAGTCAGTGTTTGTCCTTAAAAGATCCACTGGTACCCCGTCAGGACCAGGAGCCATTTCAGGAGCAGATTTATTAATTGCTAGCACAACCTCACTCACCTCCATAGAAGTATCTAGGGGAGCTGGGCCTACCCGGAGGAAATGACTTAAATCATCCTTTTGCAGTTCTCTTGTTCATTAGGTTGAAAAATACTCCTAAAATGTGTTACCAACTGCTCTTCTCGAATTATGACTTCCACCTTGGGAGTATCAAGGTCAGAGAAAAACGGATGGCTTATAACCTGGCAAAATCTGGTACTATCTAGGCGGCCATGGCCAGTTCTTTCCAGGCCTCTTCCCTTATTTCCCTCTTCCTGTCCTCTACAACACTCTGATAGTCCCGTCTGGCCCTTTTAACGTCCATAAGATTTCGTGGGGTTTGTTTGAGTACTTTTTATTTATGTCTATGTGCTGCAGAACAAGCCACGTTAAACCACCGATGTGGGGCCACCTCTAAAATGGAATTATGTGTGACCAGACTACCTGAGATAGATTTGCATAACCTTAAATTTTGTTAGAACGGAGGTGTGACTGGGATTGTCTTCCAGGCACGCCATGATGGACCCCATTTTATCCATAACAATTTTCTGGGTGAATCTAAGTGCATCCACTTTTGCCCATTTCATTTGTAGGCCTTTGTTCTTTGTAAAAGACATATATTATGCTCCATAGTTGTAAGATTTTTACAAACTTTTAAATCTAATGATATACATACAGGTTTATGGTCACTAAGACAACTGACCAGGGTTCGATGGTTTGCAACGAATGGGATAGCATCAGCAGATATTAATATAAAAGCTATGATGCTCCATGCCTGCCAACTCACACTGTGCCAAAGTGTGACACACTATATCGGCTCCCATCACATGGTCTCCCGGTGAGGAGCACGTATCACACAGTGGCAGAGGGAAAACGAGCTGAAAACCACTGTAAATAGTGGTTCTCCAGCTTGTTTTCTGAGGCTTTGAACATGCGACGTCCATTAAAGGGTGTGACAACACCTCAGGACATTGGCACCAGCCTCAGCAAGCGTTTTTTTTTTTTGGGCAGGCTGGGGCGAGGGGGCTTGGGTCGGGGTGGGGTTCAAAAGTGCCTCGTAGGTACTTCTCTGCATGAGGCCCGCCCCTTCAAGGCCCCTTCTCCTCACCACACGATGAGATTGTTTTTCAAGTTGGCAGGTATGATCCTCCCTGTGGCCCACCTGTAAATGTTGGAGCCGGCTCAATGGTATTTAACTGGGGCTCACTCAATATCACTAAATTATATTTCAAAACCAGCGTGTTCAGAGATTTCCCCCCAGTCCTGAATGTTTAAAATGTACCCTGTCCATACATTCATCTACCGGGAAACCACATACATGATTATCATTTGTGGAACATAGGGTAATATTGAAATCCCCTAACCCTAAAATAAGTGCGTACTTGGTCAGGTGAAGAAAAGTGATCTAAGAAATCATCTAAATCATGAATTCCTTTATATGCTTCTTGATTAAAGAGGTTATACATGTTTATCAACCGGTTATCATGTTCCCCTGTTAGTAAAATCAAAGTTACCAGGAACTGAGGTGAAGACCATTTAACTGCATCTTTAACCTTTGAAATTTTAACGGAAACAAAAGTTGCAAGGCCCCCTCGTGCCCTACCTGCTGTGGATGAAATTGCAGGATGGAAAAACGGGGAGAAACCATATATATAGAAGGGAATGGTCATCCAGGTTTCTTGGGCACAAAAAATGTCAAAGGACAAAACAGGTTTTTGCCAATCCGGGTTTTATCGCTTTTGGCGGGCACCAGCAATGTTCCATGTGGGCACGATCAACCCTTCTCAATAAATTTTTGATTTTCCTGCAACTTCACATACTAGCCCTACATTTCCCATATCATGGTTCTTTAATGCTACGACCTCCGTGGCTGGTGTATCTGGAATTCTAGTGCGCCCAGACAAACCCTGTGGCAAACAAGAAGGGCTCCCCACAGATTGTACAGCACCAGCGGTGTGAACGCACTACCCTTTACTATGTCAGTCAATATCTTCCAATCCAACAAGGGGTAGGAAATCTATTTCCAGTCTGGACTTGGAATACTGGAATTAGTCCATTACCACCACGTATAGGGGGAAAGTCGTTATTCCACAGTGTTGGCAGGATGTGGTGGTTGTAAAAGAAGTTTACAGACAGGATTTTTATTTTGCTTGGTTTTCCAGTGCCTGTCCTGGCTATTGACAAAACTTCACTCACTGGCCGTGGGTTTCTAAAATCTTTTATAACTGTGTCCCCTGAAAAAAGATTTTCTTTCGGTCCAACGCCTCCCACTCGTCAGGCGAAGGATCCCATCGCATGTTAATATTGTTTTTTAACCAATGAGCCACCTAATTTCTGAGATAATGTAGATTCTTCTATTCCGGTTTGTAAATGAGGTACATTGCTAAGGACCAACCACTATGTAGGGATTGTCTGCTGGCGGAAGATTTATTACCGGAAGAGGTGCTGGACTAGCTGGACTTTTGCTGGGTATAATTTCTGGTGGGGGCAAGACAGGCCGATGTCTGCCACTCGAAGTATGAAGTGATACGGCTGGCCTTGCAGCTGACCTTCGTGACTGTGCTAGTACCACTATTTGCTGCCACAGTTGTTCGATTAGTAGAGTTAGGGTGCAAGGGCACAATTTGTTTTGGGGCCTTAAAGATTGCATTTACGCAGAACTTGTGATTGTGAGTTTCCATTATTTATCAGGGTTTTTATGTTCTCCTTAATGGCTGCAAGTTATTCAAGTATGGGGCTCAATTTTTAGGTTCAATAATTTGTCCAAACGTCCACATATACTAGCCTATAGATCCGAATTCAGATGTATCGGCCGATGCACTTAATGTTCCTGGGCCCTACTCTAGGTGCTCAGTTTAAATTTTTTGGTCCTTTTCCTTCTCTTTACAATAGGCTCCAGGCTGAGTGAGCAAAAAGATGAATCGGGGGGGGGGGGGGGGCCTTGAGTCCAGCCTCTTGCCCCCTCCTCTCTCCCAGCCACGTTCTCTGGTGTTGCGGCGGAGAGCCGTTGTTGCAAAGCCACTCAGCAAAAACTAGTCACCCGGTGCATCTTTTCTCCTGTCCCCTACAACTGAATGCACAAAGCACGTGCTCATAAGTGTATAAACATGCAAAGGTTTCGGGCGGAGTGGGCTGGGAAAGTTGTGTGTGGGTGCAAACATCCCGCCATCATGATGCAAAGTCTGATGCGAGATGTGCCCAGGGCTTTAAGTGGGCTGGGTCCTGCCGGTGCTCAGCACCGGCAGTTCAAAAAAGGAATTACTGAGACTGGTCTCTATCGGGCTCTCCATTTTTGGCCTCGGGGTGGAAAAAAAATCTTAACTCTGCAGCAGTGCCACCCTTCACTGCCTTTGAGGTAACTTCAAAGAGACTCGTTATAGTTCTTGGAGGGTTATAATTTCAGAACTGAAGCATTTTCAGTATTCTGTACAGCGAAGCCATAGTTGTTGCTTATGCTTATTTATCTCACATAACTAAAGTCAATAGCCCTGACTTGTTGTAGGTGTAATATTACTTGTAATATCCCCTTTACTCATCCAAAACCGCCTCCTACTGCTATGAACTCCAAAAAAAGAAAAAAAAAAACTTTCCAGACCCTTCTCTTTTCTATCCCTCCACTATTTCTTTTCAATCCAAATAACAGACTAACCTGTCCACATATCAAATTAATTTCATATTTCCCTGTACTAATTTCCCACTAATCCTGTTTGTGTTCTGGAGTATCGTGCCACCAACCAAAAAGTGCTTCAACACCTCATCGGGTAGCAAGCGCTATATAAATGCTAAACTTTTCCCTCTTCTATCCCTCCACTATCCATCTCAATCCAAATAACAGACTAACATATCCACCGCTCAAATTAATTTCATATTTCACTATACTAATTCACCACTAATCCTTTATGGATTCTGGAGTAGCGTGCTACTCGCTGAAAAAGTGCTTCAACACCTCGTCAAGGGTAGTAAGCGCTATATAAATGCAAATACAATACAATATATCTGTATGCAGTGACAGATGCAGCAAAATACCAGTTGGGTGGCACACTATGAAAGCACAGTTTTTTTTAACCTTTTGTATTTTTAAGCCACGCCCTTAATTGCATTGGCCACGCCCCTTTGAGAGCTAGTTTTTTCATTCCACTTGAAGCCCTGGATGTGTCTAATGGGGTTGGGGGGGGGGCATACTTAAGGGGAATGCAGAGACTTTAACATCAGAACTCAGAAAGGCATACCTGCCAACTCAATGGAGTGAGTGTAGTTTTATGTACTTTGTTCTTATTATTATTGGCATTGACCTAAGAAACCATTTGTTTTTTCAGTCCGTCTCAGATTTCATCTCCAGATTGTATCCCCTTTTCTTGCATTTTTTTAGAAAAACATTTCTACAGATATTCAGATTTTTCCACCCACAGGTTGACTGCCTCTAGCTTTTACTCTGGTTGGATCAGTGGTTTGTTGCATGCCTCAAAAGTGCACCCTTTCTGTCAAAAGAATGAGCCGCAGCATTTTCTACCTGTGCAAATATAATTTGTTAGTCCTTGGGGATGGTCGGAAAGCTCATGTGACTGACACGAGTTAAGCTTTACCTCTTTTGACTTGCTGCGATTCTCATGTTAATAAAAAAAAAAAAAAAAATCCCGGATACAAGCCTGAAATCTGAATATACCCCACTACTCCTAATTACAACCCTGAAAAGTACCTGTAGTGGGAGCCAGCCGTGTGTAGTTTCTGCCGCATGGTCGTGCTTTTGCCAAGCATCATAAAGTCTGTGCTCGTTAGGTCGGCAGAGTTTGGTATCCTGTTGTATTGCCACTTCGCTGTGCTGTTTTGGTTCCCTTCACACCCAGGTCTCTAGGGCACCATCACAGTCCAAAGTCTGTTTTCTGTTTCAGTAGGGTTGTTAGTAGTGTGGATGCCTTAATCTTTCATGCATTTTTTTGATCTGGTGGCTCGTAGAGCTGCCTGTTAACAAACGTATTAATCTTTCAATTAACACATTCATCCTTCACTCATTCTATCGCTACTCTTTCATTAATGCTCGCTAAAGTCTTGCAGTAGGGGGTTGAAGGGAGGTTTGTCACCTCCATCGCCGGATGCAGAGCTGTGCATAAGAGTATTTCCTACAAGGAACAGATGGAACACAGCAGTCAGTCGTCAAAAATGTGTTCCATTTAAGCATTCAGTTCTCCCGCCAATTTGCATATTTTCAGAGCGAGACATTCTTACCACTTGGAAAGAAAGTTGCATGAAATGTTTGTTCTGTGCCACGTGGCTGTCTGGTAATCTGTTGTCGGCATATTTTGTTCATAATTGTAAATTCTCCAGCTCCACATTCAAGCGTTTGAGGAAACCAAGACTCACTCAGTCTGATAACTGCTGTCAGTAAAAGCAGTTGGTTTCGAGAGAATAATGCAAACCTTTTAAAGTACGAATATCTTGTTCGAAAACCAGAGTAAAGAACAGCAATTCAAAACCTAAAACGACAATTTTCCCATCAAGTTTCCATATGCAAAAGGCCAAGTTTCAAACATGAGAAATGGTTCCCTGCCCTGGGTGGAAATATCTCCCAACTCAAATGTTCTACCTATGTTTCACGAATGTATGTTCGGTGTCAGTCACTGTCTATTTTACGCCACCTTACGTGACGAACTAAAAAAATGTTTTTGTTGCCCTAGGCAAAAACGGCATTTGTCAGCCGCAAGGGCCAGCTGACTGAACAGCAAGATCAACATGCAACGTTGTGGTGGTGAGAAAACGCGTCTGCAGCATTAAGTTAATTGTTACATTCCTTTCTTAGTACTCAAAATTGCACATTTCATTGACTTGAGCAGCTCAGCTGTATACGAGGCGGTCCCCTGCTTTTTCTGTGCTTGTCTGGTCTTTAATTATAAAATCCTGTTTGGAAATATTACTAAAAATACCACAAGCATGCTCTCAAGATGGCTGTTTTCTGCAGAAGACCCACACCAATCAACAGGCAACCGCCACTATTGACAGTGAACAGTATTCTACAATAGTGGAGAGCCAGCAACTAATAAAACTTAGTTTTACTTTATGCCACAGCCACATAAAATATTGAAATACAGTAAATAGTCTGATTAACACAATGGGGCACATTGAGACAAATGTGTAAATGTATGCAATGTAGAACGGTGCCTATGATTGTGTATATTTACACAAATTTGGATTAATAAGATTTCCAGAGGCGTTACAAGTTCTTTGTGCCAACGTGTATGGATTCTTAGCAGGGCAGAAACAGCACAGCATTATGTCTACCAGAAATGTGCAGCTGCACAATAATTCTGTTTTTTTCTCCATGTGAAAAACATTTCCCGTAGGCTAAGCCCTGGGGGTTTACTGTGCTTTTAGCGGAATGGGACTTGGAATATGTTTGTGGAACCCAATAAACTTTAATATTTGTGGGTGTTCACAAGCAGATTGCTGGGACACTCTGTCCCTGTATTCCTCTCCTGGTAAGATGTACTCCTTTTGGAATAGTCAACAAAATTAACGTAATATCCACTGATCTTTAATACAGGTATTAGTAAATGTTCACATGCACATCAGATTTTTGTTCATGCAAGATTCGCTTGTGTACACAGCGAATCTGGGATAGTGTTGCTGCTTGAACCTTTGCAGCAACAAAAAAAAAAAAAAAAAATACTAATGGCTTTTAAACAAAGGGCAATGGCAAAAAATATATTTTGTTCAGATTTCTACAGTTCACAGGCTAATGTTCTAATGTGTGCAAAGAGTATTCACATAAGGACTCAAATTGGCCAGGCAGTACCATGATCGAACAGGCCAGGGAGTTTTGTAGGCCATAGTAGACGACTTCAGTTGGATGCAACATCCAGCTTACATCCAGGACAGATAGCTGACCATGGAAAATGTATATTAATTAATAGCGGTCTAGCTTCCAATCCAGACGAACACTTTCTCTATCAGTATTTGCTTCATTGATATTAAAAGTGGAATTCTATATAGTGATGCTGTATAAATTAAGTAGAGCTAAAGGTTGTGGCCAATGTAAAGACCCCAACTTGACTGCAATAGGCACAGTTCCTGAAGTGGAAAAGGTGCTGGTAACTCTTGCTGACGGCATCTATAAGCTAGAACTGCATGTAAGGGCGCTTGTAACAATGCACTTTATTTTTCAGTACCTTGTACACTGGTAGAATCCAAATCCATTAAGTAAAAGAGCTAAAGATCAAGCTGGCCCTCCCTCAGTCAGGGCCGGTTTGATCAGTGTTTTGTTTTGGTGTGGTTGTGATAAGCTTTAACCAACTCTGCTATATCTACAACGCAATCTTGTTAAAGTTGGGGACCTTGGGGATAGTTTTGAAACTGGATTGTGTAAGAGACAGACTTGTTTGTGTGCCACTTGTACATTGATGGTAGTCTTCTGAGTATCTACTGGGCTTTACAAATTCATAAAATCAAATTCATACGTATCCAGAAAACGCCCTCAATGCCCACTGAACGAAACGGGGGCACCCGCATTAACCCAGGGCACCCTAAATGTGATTGGATCCTCCCTGGGATAGAAGGGAACCTATAGCCATCCGTTGGGTCCTGACATGCAGAAATGAGGCACCTTGTCTTGCATGATTGCACAGGCGCTGAAGAGACATCATTCGTTGACGGTCACTGTAAAGTCGGACGTCATGGGGGCAGCTGTCTGCCTCCTGGTTATGTATCAAGGGAGGTCTTTCATCGCATGCTCTGGGGTAGTGCCCTTCCTGTGTCAGACCTGCAAATTCTTGTGGAGTCACATTTGGGCATTAAGGCCGCGTGGCGGGTGTCATCTGAACATCTCCTTCAAAATCTTCCAAAAGAGGGAAGGTTGAGCAGCAATGGTTTGAAAGTTTGCCCATTCCAACTACAGCAGCCATTACCTCTTAGTGGCAGCAGTCACTTTTTCAAACCTTTAGGGATTTCGATCCGTAAGGCTAAATAAAGGCACATTGGTGTCATCAGCCTCTCCGAGCGGTCCCAGTTGGTATGTGCGGATTTGGAGTTCAACCCGAGGACACCCCTTCCTTTTTTGGACTAAAGGATGCACGTGTAGTATCTGTCTGACCAATTTGTTTTAGAATCCTGCTAATCCCCGTTTTCGCTCGTGCGCAGTGCAGGGTCTGCGCCGATCTTTTTGCAGCTGCTCCTTTGCTGCGATTTCCAATCCACTTCTTCTCCTTTGCTTGTTCGCTTCTCGTGCGAGTGAGCCGAGGGTGATGGCCCTCGCGCTGAAGGGTAGGGCTGACTGTGGAGCATGGAAGGCAGGCGGAAAACCTGCAAAAAAACACCTTTATTTTTACAAATGTACATAAAGGACGGTTTCTCTCATACATGATGCAGTGTAAGATCAATTACATGGCAATCATGCGAAAAGAAACATTTCAAGCAAACAATATCTTGTGAAATGGAGCGTTTGAGACTTTCAGTGCCAAAGGCCGAGACGTTCTTAGCTAATGTCTCTGAGCCCAGTTTGCTCGTCCCCCTTTCATGGAGCATGTATGGCTGCTCTGTTGAATCGCCACTTGTAACCTGTGTGGTCATCTGTACACAGAATGACGTAAAAAAAAAATACTACGTTAGGTCACTTGAGAAATCTAGACACTGCGTGCTTGTTTGAACTTAACTGTGATAGGAAAGGACCCTGTGTGCCCTCTTTGTGCCCTCCGTGTGCCCTCCTTGATGAAATGGGATATTTCACAATTTGCTTTTGATGGCACTAATGCACAGATCTGGGTGGCACTGTACAGAGATGAGAACACTGCTCGACCGTTCACCTTAAGAGAGACCCTTTTAGTGCTCCTTTTGCTTAATACAGTACTCGGCCCTTTCCTGGAACCCTTCCTAATGGTGATGGACGCATGCACATCCTGCACTGGTTCATATTTTCATTAATGGTACCTGTGCCTCTGTTGATGGTCGTTTATGGCTATTTTTAGTACACGTCTGTGTCTACATGGAGGTGATGTCTGCTGCTGGAAGGATTTCACTACAAACTTGGAGCAGAGGTGTAGGGAGGGGATGCCCCAGAGTGATATGAAGATGTGCTGGAGGACTAGCAAGAGATTGATATATGATACTGGGAGATTGGAAGGGGGAACTGTGACCCCCCCAAAAGATCTTTAAAGTAGGAAGAAGGGTTCACTGTCCTCTCTGTTCATAAATGAGCATTATTAAGAATGGTATGGAAACCTTGGTGTTGGTTGCAGCATTTGCTCGTGAAGCCGCTTGCCCCATCGATGGCTGTTGCAATGAGAAATGTAAGCGGATTCTGATAACTAAAGCTGTTGCAACCCAATCTTCACTCACTGTTGAAAGAGCTGGCAGACTTCTGGTGCAAAGCAGAAGTGTTCTGTTCCTGTATCATTTGCATGGCTGTAGTCCACATCAGCTTTTTGTATGAGGTGTGTCTTTAACTTCAGCTTCAAATTTAAAGCCTGCTTTATGCGTCTAGTTTCAGTAGGATAAATGGTCCCGCCCAATCCTGCGTTAGTGTACTTTCAAACGCTGTACTCTTGTTTGCTTCTAATATCCCTATTAAGCTGCGCCCCTTTACGTAGTGTATTTGCGGATTAGGGGGTCTTTGGGAAGATGGAGCAGGGAGTGTTCAGCGTAGGCTCAGTTTTCCTTGATTTTGGTCATATTTTTCCAATATGACCAGTAGATACATTTGCATACAGTGATTTTAAATCCGATGCCAGTCCTGAAAATCTGGTATGGATTTGACCAGACTTAGACTTATTTTGGACTCCCCTGAACTACAGTAAGTAGTTAAGCATTATCCTCATGCAGCCATGTGGCAACAATGCATCTTGCCCATTATGTTGAATGGACTATCACAAACCGTAACTTTTGCTGTGACCTAGGAACACGATTGAATGCAGGTCTTCTTACTGCGTATTTATACAAAACAAAATTGGAAAGTGTTCTCGTTTATTAAGTATTGAAATATTGTAACCTATTCAGTCGGGGGAAGCTACGGTTCCCTCCTTGTGCTGTTGCCAGAGTACAGTTTTCTCTTGTGTGGCTCCAATTACAGTACTTGTCCCAAGGGAATTTTTACCCTTACAGAACACATGCCATCCCTAGAGTAAAAATAAAAAAACACAAAACAAAAAAAAAAAACGGAAATCTGCCAGTGTGTGCTTGTGCTGCAGGAGTTGTTTGAAGAAAGCTTTGCTTGAGAACTTGTTTTTCCAGCAAAGGAGCATGAAATGTCTGGTTGAATTGACCAAACCTGTTGTTCCAGAGTAAAAGGAGTAGAGTTGGGCATAAGTGTTTTTTTTTGTTGTTGTTTGAATCTGTTTATTGATGCTTTTGATTTTACAGAAGAGCAAGGCGTACAAATGATGAGATAACAATAAATTGACAGTACAGTGCTCTACAAACATCGTGGCACAAAAAACAGCAAGTTGTTTATAATGGGTACACAACGGTGAGGGGAAGGACCGAACATCATTTCGGAGAAGGTGAACGGGACACGGAGCCTTGCTCAGGAGAGGGATGAGGCACAGTCACAGCAGTTCTTAGAGGGGGGGGCACATGTGCACCAGGGAATAAACAGTCATTGAAACGTAAACTATAACAAATCAACAACAACCAAAACCCCATCTCTTCTCTTCCCCCCCCCCGAGTAGTCACCTACATGACTTTGAGATAGGAGAAGACAATGTGTGCCTGAGGGTTGGGTGTAAATTATTATATTTTACAAGTAATACTGGTGTGCCTTTTCCCGGTGGAAATAAAATGGGTTGTAACTGGTTTCAAGTAGGTGGAGATCCAAGGTATGTAAGGGTGTTTATTAGGATATGTGAATCAATTTACTAATAAATTCTTTATATAGCACTGGGTGCCAGTATTGGCACTTGGCACAGCTGTAAATAAGTTTTACTAATGAAAAAAAGCAACTGGTTGTTCTATTATTTGGATAATAGAGTTGTGTCTATCGGTTTCACATCTGTGCCCTGCAGGTTGCACACATTTCTGTAGCATATGCATTAAGCCTACGAGTTACAATTCGGGAACAATCCAGCCTATGGTTTCACTCCAGATAATAATTTGTTTCATATAGTCCTTCATGCGAGACTTCTGCCATTTTCTAAATGCTGCACTTAATGGATGTTGGGATTGCCCACTTTATAGTACTCCTTTAACTGACCTTCTAGGAGATGCAAGGCTATGTTGGAATTTCTGGGATTCAAATTAGTGACCTGCCACCCACCACTTTGTTCGAACATCAAACGTTCACCTCTGTAAGCTGTCCCTTAGCCTTAAGAATGGAAGGGATTTTCGAGAGGAGTAGGTTTGTTGAGCAATGCGAGAACATTTTACAAGCAATTATTCCAAAGGCTAATTAACTATGTATTGCTCAGCTAAAATTAAGAGGAACAAGTATTGTTTGCCTTTCTCTTTTGAAAGAATAATGGCATATATATATATTTTTAACAAATCGTATGGGTGACTGCAAGACGGTCAACAAAATTGCAAACAAAAGAAAGGTGGACTTTCAGCTATACTAAATAACAGCTTTTCTTTTGGTCTAGTGCCAGATTGACAACTATTTTTCAAGGCATGGTGGTTAGAAATTGTGTGATTTCTGTTTTTTAGGAAAGTTGCCATATAAAATTGGTTACTTAATTCCATATCCTACATTTGCTCAGCACACAGCCCTCAAGTAGCTTTTTCAGATTGTTTTTCTTCTGCTTGGCAGCTCCCCAATACTGAGATTCCTGGAACTTGGCTAGTAAACAGTGGCCTGATAAAAGCTGAGTTTGGTGGGTGGCCATTATGAATCAATAATTGTCACAACACACATTTGACTGGCAAATCGTACATCCTGCTTTCTTCCTAATTGCACCTTAAAATAGATTACCACTGCCCACACACATTCTGTGGTTACTTACCAAATGAATTGCCGATTCTGAAGTGCTAAATGATCAGCCTCTTTTTCTTAAACTCCCAACAGCTGACTCTAAGTTTTAGTGCCACCTAGTAGTAACTAAAAAAACAGCAACTGAAGTGTTGAAGATACAACTTCAATCTTGATGTACTACTATATCCAGCAATGACAATGCCATTTGGTCTTGCTTGTTTGTAAAGGTATGCAAAACAGATTGGCATTGCCAGTGCTTGTTCCTTTAATTGTGTGTGTTTGTGGACCAATAGACTGACACAGCCGCAATTATGGTTATACACTTGGAAAAAAAAAAATACAAAGTACAAAAGTAATGCTGGCAGGATAGACTCCGTGACTGAAAGCTTGCTGCTGACTAATACGGTGTTGTGACGGTCAACATGAGTTTGAATCTAATGCAGATTAGGACTTTTGTCATTCTGAGGCGGTAAAATGGAGAACCACTAATTGGATAATAGTAATAGTTGCCATTTACAGCACTTAAAAACGACAGGGTGTGTGGCATGTGTTAAAAAAAAAAAAAGTGTAGTTTCAGTCCATAGGTAACTGCCTATTTATAACAAGACTCTCTTTTCGGACTGGGGAGACAGTGTGAGAAATAATGTACTTTTCAGAAGTTAAGGTTGATCAAAACGAGAGACTGGTTTTAGGATAAGGTTGACTCTATTAATAGCATCTGGGTAACCCGTACATTTTGGTCAGAGTGTTTTCTTGACGGTAAGCATGTGAGCACCTGAAACATTTGCCCTATACATAGCTTACACAGCCGAAGGTACCGTAGTTGTTTCCTCAGGAAGATAATTTCCAAACTGGAATGAGGCCTATCTTTTAGACAGCATATGTTTCCTTTGTGCAGTTAACTTAAACGTTTGCTCATGGTTTGTGGGCATATTTTGAACCCAGGTTTCTAAAACGGGTGCATTGAATAGTTAGTTTTAGCACATGTGAATAGTGCAAATGTGGAAGTGTTTAAACAAAATAGTAGCGAGTTGCCTGTGGTAGGCTTTCCAAATAATTTGTGGATTCTGGCGTTTACAGTGAGGCAACTGCATTATACTGTTAAACATGCACAGGCCTCTAGTGTCGGAGGGAGACACCAGTTGTACATCAGGAGAGGATGAGAAGGATCCGGCAAAATGTGGTAGAAGTTTTAGCAGCATGTTAAACTCTTGGGTCAAAGAGCTTCGTTAGTCAGTGTAATGTTGGCTGGTGTATTCTGTGAAGTGTATGTCCCCGGAATATAGTACAGTTTGTGAATGTCATGAGAAGGTGATTTGGCACTTCTTGATTTGGGAGTTAGGTGGCTCATAATGCTTAACACCCTACTCGTACTCAGTTCGCTCTGCGTAAACCCTCTTCACCCAACGACCAATAGTATGTTTGGACTACCCCTCATTCTTTGCCACATACTCTTTCTGTGTGTACACCACAGACCTTTACTCTGACAATATGCCCCCTCTAGCATGCGGCCACAACACCCACTAAATTATCTCACCGCTCCATGCACCAAAGGATCTGTCCGCGTTGAGTAATTCACCGACTGTCCTCGCCCAATGCTTCTGTCACAGATGTCTTCAAAACACATGCCCGCAAGAGGAATTACGCTGATGGTGGTGGCACGTGGGGTCCTTTACTGCACCTAGTTGCAGAAAATGTCTCAATTTATTGGTGATTGACATATGAAATCCTGGCTTGTGCAACAATTAATACCGCTGATGCGGTTGTATTTCCAACCACTCTTTATTGTGATTGGCTACCATGATTCAAGCTCAGCGTAAAATTATCCTAGCTGGTTTGATTTGCTAAATGTACTGTATTTACAGCGGATGACAAAGTAACAAATAAATGGTTAGTAGTATTTGTCCATTAGCTGTGTGCATTCGTCACACTAAAGCAGCCTAGTATGACAGTACAGTAAAAAAAAGTTGAAGTTGAACATTGCACAATCACTGTTTACTCCGTGTAGTACATTACACGTCTTCACATACTGTTTCACAAAGTGTATTATTTTCCAACCCTCTATTTATTAGCTATTCTGTATCCACCAGTCAAAACCTTTTCTTAAAGTTTTTTTGAAAAAAGTTTCCTACTCTTGCATGCATTGCTTCACTGAGTGAACCGCAAACCTACTCTGAAGATCGGGAGAAGATAAATTTGTGAGATAATAGATGGTAAGAGTGCTGCTCAGAACCTAGAGGTGGGAGAAATCCCCTTGTTGGTGCCTATTCACTAATAAGTTTATTTTGTCTATTGTTTGTTAGTCAGTATATTATAATTTTGTTATTGCCCTTTTTGCTGATTTTTCTTTTTTTGTGTTGTAATAAATGATGCATATTTGTGATGTGGTGGTTTCATCTACCCTTTTCTTTTGAGGAAAGAGGGTTTATGTTTCAGATTATGATTAGGGCTCCCGATTTTATGGCATTTATTTTTTTAATCTTCCCATCTGTATTTATCCATATTTATTTTGTGTATAAATGAAGTTATAAAACGGTACATTTCCATATTTATTTAACTGAAAGACATGTACTCATACTTTGTCTGTTGTGATTTAGCTTTTTAAGCTGCCAAATATTACGTAACAATAAATCTACTAAATATTAGCATTATACCACAAATGTATGTTGACATGTGCCAATATTTAAAATAATTTCATCTTGTTTTTTAATTTCCCATCTGCTCAGCTGTTGGGCTACAATTGATGAGACAGCACGGAGAGTCACTACAATGAAGCACAATTTTCTGAATTTATCCACTTTAAAAAAATAAATGCAGACAGAAAACCCACTGTTTTTTCTGTCTTTATTTATCTGTAAAAATCCGTAAAAACGGAAAACAGGGAGCCTTAATTATGATTCTCTGGATTTTGTAGTGGAGCATTTAAACAGATTGTGCTCTTGCTGAGTTCCCTCTGAGGAAGAAGCAGTGTTGGCCTTTCCTAGCCTGTATTGCCTATTCAGCATCCATTGAGGAAAGCCATAGCATTTTATACTCCAACTTCAGAGGCTCCGGAATGCAGCAGCCAAGGTTTTGGACCATTTGAGGCAGCACTGTCATGCGTCACCATTGCCAGTGCTTAGTCTGGTACATGGTTGATCGGTGAATGATTGTGTGGTATTTCAGTCACTTTGTATGGTCTACAAGGCTTATAATAAGGCGGGCCTTGCACCAGTGCAATGTCCTTCTGTTCTTGCATCCTTTCTAGAGTTCTGTACTCTGCTTATCACCAACAGATGCAAGCCCATAGATTTAAAGAATAGACTGGAATGCTGGGCCTTTTAGGTACCACTGTCCCAGTTGTGGAGCACGCTCCCTGGCGATATTTGAAAGTGCATCTAGTATATCGTGTTTGCAAGTGCCATTAAAGCCTGCGTATTAACAGATTCAACACGTTAACTGCATCAGTGGTGCAGTGTAGGTTGTCTTTTGAGTCACATGCTTGCATTTTGATGGCAATAACTGTGCTAAAATGAACCTATTCACATCAACAATAGACACGTGACTATTTGCTGTGCCATGCATCCATATATTTTGGCTTCTCTGTGTATTCATGTCTCTTCTCCCTGCTGGGAGGAGTGGTTACAGATAACAAGCACAGCCTCCCCTTCATCATCTAAGTGGATCACCATTGGCGAGCAGGAGACCGTGTTTGTAACTTCGCGGAGCGTGTCTTGTTGGCATTCTGCCATCTTGTAACTCGGTGGTGCTGCTATACGTTCAGCCACAGCAAAGGCTGGTTGTGTTGCTTGTTAATACACAAAATATATTCTTGCGATTTTTGTGGCTGCAGCTGTATTTTGTACCGGGATACCAGTGAGTAAGAGGAACGTGGATGCTTTGAGGTGTCGGAATTCCACAGGCCTTTTAATGAGATGGGTATAGACACTATGCAGTAATTCATTACAGCTCAATGCCCAGAGTTTTTCCCTCATGCTCTATTTATCTGTCTTGAATTGATACACCAATGATGCGGCACCATGAAAAAAAATTGTCGGTGCTACAGTTGAAGCTCTAGGAGAAGTCCGATTTAGCAACTGCACTATCAGTTGATGTGTGTGAAATCGAATTTTTTATTTAGGTTATTCCTGGCTAAAACTGTTCATTTTTATGATCGTATGTATTATTTTTGGCTCTACTGTATAAAAATAAATAAAAGTACCAGCGTTATTCTCTTCTTCACCTCACGCTCTTATTGCGCAGTAGACTAAAACTGGCAGAAAATAAACTCCCTTTTGAATCGGCCATCCGGAATGAAAGCTGACGGTTCGCTAGGAGCCCGCCCTGGGACCATCTCCCTTCCTTGTTTTGGTGAAAAGCGTTCTGCGTGCAGAGATTCACACTTTAAAGTACTGTGATTTTGCGTTGCTTAGAAGCAGCACTCTGCAAATGATCACTCAACGACTGAAATGTATTTGTAGTGCTGTATATAGCTTGCCGGGTGTCTTGCTATCCACCATTGTCGGCTTTGTTGTGTATTTACTATTTTAATATTTTAAGTGGGACGACAAAACAAGCAAGCCTTTGTGAAAAGTAAATGCCTGCCTCGAGAATTCATGGTTCCTGTTAAATATTCATAGTCGCCTCTTGTAAACAATTGAGCTTTGGTTTCTATTTTTCGATGAAAAGGACTTTTGTTCGTGCCATGGGTCTTCACGCCCATACGTTTTGTCCTTACTTCGACAATCGCTTTCTCTAATTGTGGGGTGGGTCTGTGTAAAAACGAGCATTAATGTGCATGTAGAGTACTGGCACACCAGTCTCGCATTGTTGGGCGCTGTCCAGGGAAGAAAGGATATTGCACAAAGTTGAGTTCTTCCTAAACCTATACAACACGTATGTTAATTTTTGTGTCAGTGTTTGAGGCATAGTAAAACCTTAGCACACTGCCTTTCTCGGCTATTGATTGTAAAGCAGTGAAGTTCTGCTTTCTGTCCTCAGTAAAAAAACAAGCATTTGCAATGCAATAGGCGAGACCTATTGCAAATGCGAGAGTTTAAGCTATTGGCTGACTGCCTTTTATTTATCTGTTTTGCTAATTAACACATAAATAAAATGTATTGTCATTTACAATGCCAATAGCTCAAACTCTTGTAAATGCGAGACCTATTCAAAGAAGTGGCCACCATTGTCCTGGGCTGCTTGGAAACTGAAAGCATGCATGGTGCGCTGAATGTTGCAGGAAAGAATGTGGTGCCTGCAGTAGGAGAAACTCAAAGAAAATAGTGCTTACAGACTATAAAAGTCATACCGTGTAACAACCGCAGTAAAAGGGCCAGTCTTCAAGGGAGGTTACAAATGAAGGCAAGGCGGTACTAAGGAGGGACTAACAAGCCTACTAACGAATCAGAAGCCAGCATTTACAAAGGACAATGACACAAGCCAATGACAAATATGGGCGGGGAGTGGGCGAGGCTTCTATGCCATACTCCACTACAGCATGCTGCAGAGCAGCGCATGCGCTGCACAGGCTCCGCCTAAAAATGTGTAGGCCAAATATCATTTGTAGAATTTCTATGGTTAGGGCTCGATTGAGAGCCGTTAACAATGGAAACGGCTGTATAATTCTCGAACACTAGATAGTAACATTAAAAGGGAAAGGGAGGGTAAATTTACACACAGGATGATTAGAACAGTGGCAGGAGTTGTTGAACTTGAGAGGTTATTCAAGCTGGTGACTTCTGGATGGTCAGAAACTTGCAAAGCGTTTTTGTAAGCTGGTAAAGCCCCCCCTGGAGTCAGATGCTCTTTTGCTGTTCTTTATGAGCCCTGCTGATATATTAGGTGGTTTTGACCCTAGTTGTGGCTAGTAGTGAAATGGAGCTCTTTTGGTCTCTTGTAAATTGTTTTATTCTTGCCCATAAAGGGCTTCTAGTATTATGACATCAAGCTAGTTTGGTACCTGTGTTTGTTTTTCTTTTGCTAAACTTCAGACTATTTTCTGCTTTGATATTTCACCTAGATATTTTTGTTTCCTTGAATCATTGCCTTTTTTACTATTTAATCAACATATATAGGGGTTATTGACCCCAAGCTGGATATTTATTTTTTCACATCTTTGATCGCGGGAGTGAATCACATTCCACAGTCCGGGTGTGTTAGGATAATGTTCTGCACTGCTGTTAGAATATCACCAGCTCCTTTTAACGCCGGCGTCATAGCTACTAGACCTGTGACATTGAGCTGTGTTTTTGGCCTTCAACATGGCTTTCAGGAGATTGACAAACTGCTCTTTGAGCATGTGGCAGTGCCAACTTCCTCATGCAACCAACCCCAGTGACCAAACTAATTTAGGAGTGTGCTTGGGCCCATCCAGTAAGCCTTTATAATGAACTTGGTTAGTTGGAGGCCCAGGAAGTAGGTACAGGTACGTCTTGTATGTGCATGTGTCAGCAGAACACCGATTCTTGTCATGGGTATTTTGAGTAAAAGCCTGTTCTGAGCTCTGCGGGGGTGGGAATAGACTAGGTTCCAACAAAGATTTTGTTTGTCTTTGCGAGCATGAAAATGTCCAGCTTCTACATAGCACTTTTTCCTCGGAGTTTCGTTTTGCTTCCGTAGAACTGTGTTTATACAAATCTGGGAAAGCAGACATTCTAAACCCTGAGGTGGATCTGTCCTTTACCAACCCTCTTATAGTGAGGTGATAGACACCACTAATTGGAGACCATTATGCCTCTTTACCAGCACCCTCCTCTGTCTGTTTCGTCTTACCAAGCAGGCATGCGTAAGGTGTTATCAAACTCTAAAATTAATTTATGCATCATCTTTTCTTGGCCACCCCTGCTTCCCAGTGATTTAGTCAGTTCCCTTCTCTTTTACCCAGCCGGTGGACTAGCACAGGGACTTAGTCATCCTTTTCAGAGATTGGTTTCCAAGCTTAAGGTATTGGGTTCAAGTAATTGTGTATAGACTCTGCTTCTAACCCTTTTGAGGTCGATAAAATAGTATAACTTATGGTTAATTCATTTGACTTACTTAAAGCTTGCATCTACTCTACCAAAACCATAGGTAATTAATAGATGATGTGTAAACAGTGTTTGAAAAGATAAAAGTCAACGTCTCCCTGCATCTGAACATCATCTGTTCCATCGGTTGGCTAGTGGCACCTTGCATTTTTCAACTCATCCCTCTATTTTTGACTGTTAAGTTGGAAATCAGTTCTCTTTTTCTGATCTACTGGGTCTGGATGGTTAGTTGAAGCATTCTTTAACAAAGCATTGATTTGCAAGCCGGCCTATGTATTGTGGTGGTTAAAATGTTGTGAATGAATAAGGCTATTGGTACATCTGTCTTACAATCAACTCATTGGTATGAACGACTTTTGATTGCTATTATGTTGTAGATTTTCGCTTTAGCTGCTCTTCCTTGCTATGTGCCACCTCCTTCAGAACAACGCCAGCAAGTGTTTGTTTCTTACATGGTTTCTTTTCACAAGCCTCACACTATTGTGCGTTCACAGCACTAACAATGTATATTTTGTTCTTTGTGACATCTGGAGACTACAGACTGGCTTTTAGTGGTGAGTGTCTGATTTGTTCACATTTTTATCGGGTAAGGCAGCTGGGTGTGCTGGGCACTCTGTGTAACCTGCAGGTCATCGGATTGAATCCTGAGGGCAGAGTCAACCTTCCTTTATTCTGATGTCAATTAGAGTTATTGACTTAAGTAATTACTAACACTTAAAATTGTCTGTTTGTGCTTTCTATGACTGGCTAGACAGCATAGCTGTCGCTTATGTGACCAACCTAAAAAAGAGCTTTGAGGAGTACTACAGAGATCGACATTGAATCTGCACACATGTTGGTGGACAGGAAGGAGCACACGATTGATTGGGTAGAAGATGTGTTCTTGCACAGGAAAAAGTGCTTCCCCGCCACACAGCTGTGAATATTTAGTTTTTTAAATCTTCCTGACTGAGCCAGCAGCAGTATGGCTTGAACGATTGGGCCAATCACCTGGCATTGTAATGCTGTTAAAGTGTCTTAAATATGTAGATCATTTACAGTGGGGTTTTTTTTTCTGGCACGAGCACAGATGGGAGGAGAGAGCATGAGGAATGTTTGCTGTTTTCCAGTCCCAGAACACTCCCCTTCCATCATTAACTTTTGACTTTGTGTGTTTGAGGGCCGTATGGCAAGCCTAGAGCTACACTAATCTGCATGGATGGTTTAGGTCTGGCTTAACTGGGCAGCTGTCTTTTGACTTTGTGATGAATAAAATCAGAGCTTTCAGAGTACTACTGAGGGAGGGCCATAGGCTCCACCCACATGTTGGTTCCCCGAGTACAGGATTGATTGGGCCGAATTTGTGTGCTTCCACTAAAAAGACTGCTTGTATTGCACTTGATACAGCAGGATTGAGTTGGCTATGGTGGCAAGCAAGAGATCATAGCTATAGGCCTGATTTGTTTATTATGATATGTTAAAATAAAGGCGCTAAACCTGACGTATGTTAGGCAATAGGATTTAAGGGTTGATTGTTATTACTTCATATAAAAGCCTGCAGATTGGTATTTTATTATATGAAATCCCACAGATTTTCATAGCAGGCAAGGTATTTGGTGCAGCCCCCCCCCCCGTAACCTTGGACATTGAGGATTTGCTCTGTGAGAATCTTTGCATCTTTGCTAGGCTCTCTTAAGGAAGAGAGTATTTTACTTAACCAAGTGTAATTTTCTAAAACATTCTAATTTGTGTGCCTTTTGGAAAACCTTATGCTCAAAACTGTAGGCCTGAGTCGATTATACTTACAAGCAATTGGCCTGATTGGTGCACTGTGAAACATTGTCTGCTGCCATAAGTCCGATCTGCTTATTACGAAGGGTTGTGACAAAGGCAGTTGGACTAGCTTATTTATTGTGAAAAGCATTTGTTAAAGCCAGTAAGCTTTTAACAGTCGGTTGTTAACACGTGTTACAGGCTGTAGACAAGTAGTTTCTTACATGCAATCTTACAGATTACCATAGTAGGCATGGGTTTTAGCTTTGGCCACCCACTCTGTCAAACCCTGTTTTTTTTAATTGCGATGATTCCTATTAGGCCCTATTGTTTTGCAAACTGTATTTTTTAACGCATATTTTTAATTTTGTAACTATGCATGAAGGGTGGCAGTTGATGTGCTCTTGATAAGGCTGTTTTCAGTTGAGGTGTAAAGCCAATGGAAAAGGGCACAGGCCTTATCAGGTAATTGTGGAAAGTCATGCCACATTCATAGGTTTGATCTGTTATGACAAAGCCAGTAGGCCTGGCTAACTTGTTGGGTAAAGCATGTGTCAAAGGCATTAGGCTTTTAAGGATAGATAATGTTACACTATTCTAAAGATGTTGGCCAATATTTTGCCACATGGAACCGCACAGATCACTGTAGTAGGCAAGGGTTTTGGTGTTGGTGACACACCCGAGCAAACCATGGAGATAGAAGATATGCACTATGATCATACTTATTAGGTTATTTTAGGATGGATAGTATTGTGCTTTGCCAGCTGTAATTTTGTATATATTTGTCCTTTTAGGACTGTATGCCTGAAGGTTGCCTTGTGGGAAACATATGCTCAGTACAGTAGGCCTGAGTTGGTTATGATGACAAGCCAATAACAGCTAGAGACTTGATTGGTGTGCATGGAAAAGGTATGACAAGCCCTAGATCTGGTCTGTTTGTTATGAAAAAGTAAGATTTTTATTCTTGTGAAAAACATTGGTAAAGCCAGTAGGCCTCACAGAGTGAATTGTTATCCCACTATGATAAAGGCTGTAGACTGGTATTTTGGTGCATTTAATCTCACAGATTACAATAGTAGGCAAGGGTTTTGGTGAGAGTCATCCACTCTGACCGATCCTAGGAGAATTATACTGTGATGATTCTAGTTTTGTATATTGTTTTGCCAACTGTAGTTCGGTATATATTTGTAATTTCATAACTATGCCTGATGGTTGCCAGATTATGTGCACTTCAGTAGGTCTGTCTTTGATATAGTGTCAAGCCAATGGTAAAGGCTAGAGGCCTTATCCGTTTACTGGGAAAAGTTATTTTATATTCCTTAGACGTGATTTGTTAATGATGAAAAGCTATGACAAAACAAGTAGACCTTGCTTCTGTACTGTGAAAAGCATGTGTTAAAGGCAGTAGGCTTTTAAGGGTGGATTGTTTTTACACTGTGCTGAAGCCTGGTGGCTGGTATTTTGTTGCACAGAATCTTGCATGTTACCATAGTAGGCAAGAGTTTTGCTGTTTCTTACCCATTAAACAAACCATGGGGATAGAAGATTTGCACTATTATAATCCTTATTAGCCTCTATTTTTAGGGGATTTTATATTGCTTTGATATGTGTACATATCTGTAATTTTTATTAAGGTATCCCTGATGGTAGCCTTTTGGGAAGGCTTATGATGAACAACACAATAGGTCCGAGTTAGTCATGGTGACAAACCATTGATAAACGTTATAGGCGTGATTGTTCATCATGAAAAGTTACAATAAAGGTGGTCCACCTAACATTGATTGTGAAAAGCATACGTTTAAATCAATAGGCTTTTAAGGGCGGATTGTTATTGATTTTTTTTAAAGCCTACAGATAGATTTTTTGTGACATGAAATATCAGACTTGCTTTGAAGGGAATGATTTTGGTATTAGTTTCTAAAAAAAAAAAAAGATTCTTAAAAAAAAAAAAAAAAATGATTTTGCATAAACCAAACTTGAGACAGTAACATTTTACATCTTGTACAGTGGCAATTCGTCTACAGGAAGATCAACATTTATCAGCGCAGCACACATGGTTATCCATTTACCTCCTAGTGATGATCCCCTTCACTAACCCTATCACCTCCGTGCGGTAGGACCAAAGACACAACACCTATTGCCTCAGTAATAAATACTTCGTGCTGTTAGTTGCTATGCGGACGAGGGGGTGCAGCACCCAGTCGTATTAGCAGGGGGTGCTCTCTGGGTATCTTTATTCGCTATCCATGTCTTATAAGGCCCAGAAATTCTTTGGGATTTTGGTATTGGTGAACGTCACTGACAAACCCTAGGAACATAAAAGTTGCATTGTAATAATTCTTGCTAATCTTTTCTTCACTGCCTGCCAGCAATTTGTAACAAAACAAATCATTAAATAATAAATACATCAATGTATTGAGTGCCTTTGGGTTAGCGGTGTTCTACCATTGGTCTACCGTAGTGTCCTTTACACTCTGTGTCCATCAATGGCAACGTACTGCATGGCATAATGGTTCAGTCCATCATTCATGAACACTTGTCTTGTGAATGTCTTTTTTTTTCTGATCACTTGTGCAGTTCAACCTGAAAATGACTGCATGTCTGTACCAAGGCTAATTGGCCAGTCCTTTAGTTTTCAAATTTCTCCTTTTATAGTTCGCCTTTCATTCCTTTGCTTACATTTTTAACGCTTTAAATGTTTATTTTGGATGCAAAGATCCATAAAAAACAGCACGGCAAGTAACTAGATAAACAAATAAATAACATCAGTATATTCAATATTTCATAAAACACCGATCTTATAAAACCTCGTCCCACAATGAGATCAGGGAAGAGAAAAAATAAATAAGAAGTGTAATAGTGTGTAAAGGAGTAATTTCAAAGGAGAGGGAGCTGCATCTAGAGTATAAGTAATGTCGGGAGGTTCGATATTCGGCATCATTGCTTGGGGACTTGACAATGCGCATGCGAGTAATCCAGGCAGCGTGAAGATCAGGGTTTGGTCACCCTAACAACAATTGCCTCTCTCGAGTCAGAGCATGTAGTGTGTAGTGCGTGGGCATAATGGCGAAAGCCCAAAAGCTTACACAGCGGCCTCAACCATTGTTTCTGGGGTCTATCATAGGCTGGGCAAAAAAAGGCAAAGTGATGCAGAGTTTCTTCTGCTGACTTGCATACGGGGCACACATTAGAGCTACAGTACTGTGTGCACCAATTTATGCAGAAGCTGTTTGACGGCAGGAACCGTACCTCCGTTGTAAGTAGAGTTGCCGGGGAATGGAACCAGGGATAATATCCAAAAAAGATACCTATGCGGTAGAGCGCTTGATGTCTAAAAAGAAGTCTGTGAGGCTACCTGCTTTTACGCATTTCAGATCTCTCGACCACAAAAACTTTCAGTCGTTCTTTGACCAGGGAGCGAGGGACTTGCTTTGCCGTGGCAGGAGTATCCCGAAGCAAGGAGTATCCCGAAGCGGAGGCAAGCCTATCTCGTACAGTGTGGTCTTTATAGGTGAACCAAGCTTCACTTCTTTTTATTACATTTTTTAAAGAGGGTACTACAGCTCCTCAGGCAGTGCTAACGGGCTGCTTGCTTGCCAATAATTTAGTCTGCAGTGCTCCACATCCCACTTGGCCCTGAAAACCATTATGGAATGCTGTTGTCTATAGCGCATTATTGTTTTACCATTCCAAGAATGCCAACACGTTGGTTGTAAATGTGGCGGCCATGCTGGAACTTTAAATTCATGCTAGATTAGGCATAATGTTTAGTTTCATTATTGCAAGCATATGCCGTCCGTGTTTAGACGACAGCATGATTTCTTTTTACTACTTGTAATCTTTTAATTTATCTTGCATATGTTAACTTTGTGTGTTTTATTGTGGTTGTGTCAGAGGGTAAATGCAAGAATGTGTGGATGAATGAATGAATGGCTGCATGAGTGCAAAGATGAGTGACGGAGTGCATGTATTGCTTATTGAGTTTTTAAATCCATCAGTGACACAAAAGATACTTTAATTCATAAGTCAAACCTATTGCTGTTGTCAGCACCTGTTTTTATTACGTGTATATGGGTATAAGTAATGAAAGTAGATGGGAAAGTAGTCAAAAAATAGTCACTTTGGTGTGTAGCAAGTTGGCACTTGGAAAAAATGTGAGGTGCCCAAACTTTCTCTGCACATCCGAAATTGTGGCACATTCATGGATATCTTCTGACCATATCCTTTTCATGCTAGCATATGAAGCTCTCATGGCATGAAACTAAGGCGGAACAATATTTGAGGAATTTTGTTGCACTTTATTTTTCATATGTTGGGGTCTAAACTGCTTGGAATTGGGACCCAACCCCTTCATTCTGCTCGGTTCTTCCAAAACATGGTGCTGGAGTGGAACTGTGTGCTGGAGAAGCAGATTACTTGCCCCGTGACCCCAAGATGTGTGCAAAAAAAGAATGCCCATTTGATATTGGGACATCGAGCCTTGGTTTCTGAACAAATATGGCATTCACAGATTTGTAACCAACAGTGGGTGGTAGACTAGCATGTACCCTTGTGCTGCACTCATTGGTAGACGTGAAAGTGGTAGCTCAATGGGTAGGCAGCTAGAGCTCTCACTGTAAAGGGAGCACTCGCTTATGTGCTGATAAGCAAGCGCCTGTCGAGGCATATCCTGGGCTGGAGTGTTAAACAGGAGACGGGCTTGGGAAATTCTGTAAGGAAGAATATTGACCCAAAGTGGCTTGGTGCACCACAAATGCACAAAACATGCATCCAAGAAAGACGCTGAATGTATGGCCACCCTTCTAGAAGTGGAAAGCTCCAATGCATACGGTCCCTACTAAAGTGCTCAATCTGGGCTGTGCATAGTTTTGCAGATGCGCTATTCCTGCAATTGCTGTTTGGGAGAATTTACTTACTCTTAGATCATGATATGCATTGGTTAATATTGTTTTATTATGGTGTTACATCCACTGAATTCCCTCATGACACACATGCAGGTGCAGCATTGCTTGTTGAACTTCTGAGGAATACAAAGCAATCTGGATCCGGGTGCTCTGCAGTGTGTTGGTATACTTCTAACTACAAACGGCAACAATTGGTGTCAAACTACCCACATAACATCCTTCATAGTGCAGTGTTTACAGGAGGGGTGCACATTTGCAACAATTTGGGGTGGCATTTTAATTGATTGCTTTTGGGTGTGTGACAGAACCTTTGAGACTGGCCTCGTGATCAAAGCAATTGTGCACTTATGCCCTCAAAAGAACCTGCTTATGATAACGAGGCATTCCAATTTAAAAAAGTTTGTGCAAGGGAAATCCTTGTAGAATTCCATTCACATAATCTGAAAGGTAATGGAAGTTTGAGCATGCGACTTTGCGGTGAGAAGGGGTGGGGAACAGAGGGGGCGATAGATGGATACCCAGAAAGTGGATAGTAATGAAGCCCTTCCTGAACGAATGGATAGTAAACAACTGAATAATGTGCAGGAAGCAGCGACCAAAGTCAGAAAGCATTGTGATGCAGACATAAGTGTGTTGGAATGAAGCATGATACTCACACCAATAACACAAGGCCTACGAAATTCATGGCAGAGGTTGAGGTGCCGAATTGTGTGGAACGCTTGGGTTACTTGAGATGCAACAATTTGTCTTTCTGGGTAATTGCCAAAATGCTGATATGGGAGACTGATATGGAAATCTGATGCCTGTTACTCAGTAATAGAAGCACTGGAACACATAACTGCATATGTTGCCCACAGGATCCATGGGCAGAAATCCCCTCCAAGAATTGTGATGATCCTCAACTCAAGGTTTTGTGACCACATTTATCTTCTAGTGGTGGCAAGGGAAGCGAAAGAAATATCTGCATTCTACAATGTATTGAATTTTAAGGGATAGTGGTTTGCGGTACCATGACGATAGCATGCCAGAAAGTTTACGCTTGGGACATTTCAGTGAGTGAAAGGAAAGTTGATTTAAGTTTTTGGGTGAATATGTATTGTGGCAAATGGGAAGCAGAAGATTTCCCATAAATCATGTCCGGACGCTGTAGATCATATGAGACCGGAGTGGTACAAGTGTTCTTTTACTTAGGGCAAATTACGCAGTCCTGTCTCCCGAAGAGCACACTACATTGACAGCTTTGAAAGGAGATTACCTTGACACAACAGATATTCTATCTAAATAGGATAATGTTAAGCATCAAAAATAACATCCATCTCATGGAAGATGAGGGCAGGATTTATTAGCCTGGAAGACGAGCAAGGAGCTGAGATTCTTGTATGTTGCTGACCTACAGATAGAAGCCTATGAACGAGTAAATGATAATTTTCACATCAATGGGATATTGAAAAACATTATCCTGTGTGATCTGAATCACCTGAACCTTACGACTTGCAAAGGCACAATATTGCAATAATTACTTTGAATGGTGTGTCCACTATGTTCAGCTGAGACAGTAATGGGTGGAAAATTAAACTTGCTCTGAAAGGCATGGCATGGTGGACAATGCCTCTGTTACATGGTTTAACCATTGAGGTTTTTTCCCAGAATGCTATGGTACTATGGTTGCACAGTTGGTTGAGCAGTGCATCATATTGGAATGATGTGATGGCTGAAGAGGAGCAGCATTCTACTGCATTGTGCAAGTCTAAAAAATATCTAATTGGAGATCCCTCACATAGACCACTCCTGTGTCGACCTGCTGCATCAAGACATCAGTGTAATTGGTGACAAAGATTAGATGTTTTAGAAATGATATAGCGGATCAGACTGGATTTTGGTTAATCCATGGACATAATGGAAAACGCTTGATGGGAAAAGTTGATAATGGATGCTGGTCAGAGGGAGAAGATGATCTTTGGACTAGATGAATCTTGCAGGTATTGAATTAGGTGTCTGGTAAATCCAGGTTATATTATTAAACATCTATACTAATGTCAGAGTCTTTATGAACTCCCCAGTATCAAAAGCATTTGTGTTATGTAGGTGAACATTAGTGGTAGCCTCTCTTCCTGGTTGTGTTTGCAATTGGAATTGAAACCTTGCTTGTATTAGTGAAACACTGCTGCATACAATTGGATATGCGAAATGAGCAACATAGTACAGCTTCATTGTGCGGAAAGTGTAATTTTCTCTGATGTAACCTAGACACTTAGGAGTTGAGGAGTTACAGACAGCAGACAGGCAGCAGAGCAACTCTGTCCTGCAACAGGCATAAGATAATTGGACAAAATCATCATAACTATTCTCACTAGCGGGTGATATGATCTCCAGAAATGTTGTCTTGCTGTTGAGACAGGCACTAGCTAGGTTTAGGTATTTGAGAATAAGAACTATTCTGTTTGACTCATTCAACAGCCATAATGTTCAGGGACAATAGAGATCATTCACAGTATGCTTGTTGAATCGAACACATTGCTCTTAAAGCTTATAGGACACCAGTTTTTTGTAATTGTGCTTCTGCTTAATCCTCTTATGAACACCCCACATTATATAGACCATTTTGTGTTTACTGGCTTGAGCAAAATATTAAATGCATTTTTTTAGTGTTGTAGAAACGTTAAATAATATGATGTTATGAGAAAGGGTGTGTGGTGGCTGCCTCTGCTGAAACAGATGGCTACATGATTTAAGCCACGGTATAATGGCCTGGTTGAGAAGATTGAGGTAGCAGAGTAAGTGTTTCCACACATTGAAACTGCTACTGTTTCTGAAATTAATAGAAGCAACTGATTTGAAATTTGGATGCAAAGTTTAACCTTAACGGAGCCCACTAGGCCATATGTTGTGACTTCAAAAGAAAGTTCGCTGTAATGTTGAATGTAAACTAATGCTGTTCTGTTATTTGTGAAGGCACTGCTAAACGTCCAACACAAATACACTCTTTGACCACACTCTGCAGTGTGACCACATGTGCTAGGGCTGGAGACATCAACATCCTTATTGTTTGGGAATGTCCTAGGATTATTTATTTCTGTAAGGATCTTGGTGACAAGGTTATTTGCGTTGCAAGGCAGTAGCAAGAGGGCAGTGACTGGAGTATAAGGAGACACAAATGTATGCTGCCCCTGATCCCTTTGATCATGCCTATCCAAATTGCACGACCCTTCCACACTCTGATACGTTATGCAGACAACACTGTCTTATTGACTATACCAGGATAGGTCTTCAGCATACAATAAATTGCTCTGTATACTGTCATTTGAACATGCTACAAACTTACCACAGTATGTTGAAAGCGGTTGGATTGGTAAGCCATAGTACTTCTAGCTACTCATAGAGTGTGGAAGGAAAAAAATTGGATCAAGTCAAAGCTTACAAGTATTTAGGAGTTTAGTTTCAAGCTCAAGGCACCATTAAAGAACATCTGGCTTCCATGGAAAATAAGATTCTAACATTAACACATGCTTTTAGTAAGCCTTCAAGAAATCTCTCTGGGTAGCTATAGCTTCATTATTTGAAGTAATCAGAGGTAAACTATGTGTTGCCCAGTTGAATAGCTTTCAATGTAACTTATTTAGATAATTGTTCAGGCTCCTGTGTGTGGCCTCACAAGATCAAGTCCACTTAGAATTTAATCTGCACGAACAATCCCTCATGGGAAGTCTGTCATTCTTCGATTGTGGTTCAGTTTACAACAAGCAGAAGAATGGTAGTTAAGAGAAATATTGAAATATGAACCGGATGCTCCATTGCGCAATAAGACTACTCCATGGCAGGAACCAAAAATATTAATTATTGCAGCAACTAAATATGTTTTCCATATGGGATCCACACTGAACATAACTGTTTTAAGACAATTTTAAAGGAGAGTCTCAAATTTGTCTTTTATTTGAATGACTTTTAATTGTTAAAAAAAAGAACATGCAGCACTTTAGCAAATATTAATTCTTTTTTATATTTCTATATTGTTTTCAACAATGTTACATTATTACAAGTTCTCCCTGGCCTCCCTCCCACCACCTTAACTGTGGAGAAGCGTACAGTCCGCATCTACAGTGTACAGTTAGAGCATTAGCTGCACATGGTTTTCATATGTTTTACCTATATCAACATTTAAGCACAGTACACCCTGGCACTTCAAATACCTTGTTACTCAGGCTATCCCTCTGTGGGTTCTGCATCATGCCCTGCCGTGGGATCCTCCATCACATGCTGTAAGTGGACCTCTAAATGCTGTTGCGCTTTCCACTCGTGGAAGCGTCCCTTTAGTGCACTGCCGAGTTCCAAATGGAAATCAAAACTTGATAATTTAATCCTGATTCAAAGTGTTGCTTCGATAAACTTTATTCTCTTCAATGTAAGTTTTTCTTCAAACTTTCAATGTGTTCACATCACATATTTGAGGAATATTCCATGTACATCATTGGTAGGCACAAAACAAGGTAACTGGAAATCCCCAATGCATTTCGGGCATGTCCCTGCCCTTCATCAGGGAGTATATTCCTTAATCAGCGTAATCCTAGAAGTATGCTTCCTGTCCCGTAAGTGGACCTCTAGCATGTCCCAGTCCATGTGACCACCCTGGCCTGTTCCTTCATATACCAATTTGTCTTACATTCGGCCCACACCTAGTGTGCAAATTCCCTCATCCATTGTTTCCGGGTAGGCAATCTTTTAGTCATCCACTTCAACGCTATACATTTCTTAGCAGACGCTAACCCCAGTTCTAGCACTTTCTCCATGTGTTTAGTGTGTTTGGTGCGGGCCACAAAACCCACTAAATATACCCTGACCGTCTGCTGTATTGCCATTCCAGTCAGTTCCCCCAATACTTCAATCAACTCCCCCCAAAAATCCTGCACCCCCCGGCACGTTCACCACAAATGCAGGTGAGTCCTCACTGCTGCTCTACATTTTGGACAGTTCTCTGGTTTGGATGGGTCAGTCTTATGTAGCCATTGCGGCGTTATGTAAGCCCTATGTACACATTTTAATGGATTAGTTTCAATCTCACATTGTGAGTGACCCTTCTCCAATTGCCTAAAATGGTCACCCATTTGTGCTCCCTTCCCGCATCTTTCTCACTCCAGCTTCAGCGTTGCCATGCGGTCAGCTGCGCGTGGTATCAATAACGTGTATAGCTGTGTGATGTTTGCCTTCTCCGCTGATGTCTGGCAGCGCCTGATTCAATAGATGTGCTTTTGGTTTCTGATGGAAACCCAGCCAAGATTTTCGGATAGCTGCTCCTAGCCAAACATATGCCAAGAAGCAGCTGTTGGCCACACCGGTCACAACAGTCTGCATACCCAACCAGCCTGCCATCCTAGTATAGCTGTCCTATACTCTGTGGAATATCGCCACCACCTCTATGCCGTAGGAAGATGGTTATTTTAGAGCTAACTCCTGTGATCCAGGGGACTAACTGCCGGAAATGAACACGAACACACACGCGAACACGCGCGCGAACGCGCGAACACACACGCGCGCGAACGCGCGAACACACGTGCGCGAACGCGCGAACACACGCGCGCAAACGCGCGAACACGCGAACACACGCGCGCGAACGCGCGAACACACGCGCGCGAACACGCGCGCGCGAACGCGCGAACACGCGCGCGCGAACACGCGAACACACGCGCGCGAACACGCACGCGCGAACGCGCGAACGCGCGAACAAACACGCGAACGCACGAACGAACACGCGAACACGCGAACGAACACGCGAACGCACGAACGAACACGCGAACGCACGAACGAACACGCGAACACACGAACGAACACGCGAACACGCGAACGCACGAACGCACGAACGAACACGCGAACACACGAACGCACACACCCCCCCCCTTCCCTTCCCGGTGACCAGATGCAACGCCAGAAAATTTCTTGGACGTATTAAGCGACCCAGAGTCCGAACTACCAGATCAACGCTCCCTTCTTCAAACTACGGTACTACATGCTGTAGGTGGGCTGGCCAATTATAGACTCTGAAATTTGGTGCCTGCATTCCTCCCTCGTCCCACGGGACCTTCCAGACTGATCCATGCTCTTTCAGGCCCCCAATATAACAGTCTAAGTAATTCGCCCACTTTGCGAAAGCATGCATCTGGTATGCAAATCAGCATGTGTTGTAGCACATACAAAACCCTGACCAATACGATAATTTTGCTGATAGCAATGTGCCCTATCAGGGACAATGGGAATCTTGGTCATCTGCGCACGCAACGCTGTAAGCTACCTATCAGTGTGCCTACATTGGAATCCTAGGTTTTGGTCATATTAGAACTCAAGTATATACTTGGGTATTTAACTCAGGTTGGCTGGATCTTTATGTTGGGTAGGTCCACGCTTATTACCTGATCTGCTGTTACTGGGTAAATTACTGATTTGTCAATATTCCCCCCACCTCGCCAATCGTATTATTCACTGCGTGCCAAATGACATCTGTGTTCCTTAATGTCAGTAAGATATCGTTGTCATACAATGCGATGATCTCTCATCTGCCTCCCACTAGGATACCGTCAACCCCATGTCTAGCATAAACAACCTGGACTAGCGGCTCTATTTCAAGCCGAAAAAGCAGCAGGGATAGGGGGCACCCGGAACGCATTCCTCTCTCCACCGCTCAGCTATTTGACACTTTGTGGCCACCCTTTAATCATACTCTACCAGTGTGAAGGAGCTCAAACTATTTAAGATATTCCACCTCTAGATCATAGCGCTGCAACGCGCTTCTCATGAATGTCCAATCTACTGCGTCGAATGCCTTATGGGCAGCATGGGGTTCACCCCCCTTCGAGGCCTGGTCTAAAATGAGGGACACCTTCTGAATGTTAGTGGAATTTGTGCTCCCACCTACAAACCCCAACTGATCCGCATGCACAATCCACTCCGCTGCTTTCAGTAACTGTCGGGCCAATATTTTTGCATCTACATTATTCATAGACAATGGTTTATATGATTCACATTCTTTGGGATCCCTCCCCGGTTTAGGCAAGACCACTCTATAAGCATCTCTCAGCGATGCCAGGAGAACCCTGTTCTCGAACGCCTCCCTATACTAAGCGCGGGCGGGGTTTGCGGAGTTCCGCTCTGCAAAACTCCACGAAGTGACCACAAAACTCTGCCGTGCTACGCGGAGTTCCGTAAGCGGCAGAGTGCACTTGGTCACGCCCGTTCGTGTTCATTTTCAGCACCAAGTGCTTGTCCTGCGCTGAAAAATCAACGCGAACAGCACCATGTGCAGCGCAAGAGGGTGCTGCTTCTTTTCTGCTGCTCGAGTAGATTTTCTACTCGAGCTGCAACTTTCTCAATGGGAACGGAACGTTTCTCAACGCGAGCGGTCGTGATCACCCCCGACCGCCTGCATTGAGATATCTGACCGCCCGTGTTGGGAAATCTCACCAGGAGTCTATTTTCCTTGCTCTAGCTCGCCAACTTGACATTGGGGAGCGTGAGTGAGGAAAAAAACTACGCTCCGTTAAGTGGAGCTGAATTTTTTTGGAACTCCAAGTGGAGCGCGGTGTTCGGAAAACTCCGTGAAAGGAGCGGAGTTCACCACCCGAGCTTACCCTATACATGTTAGCTGAGGAGCGCTCCGCAAATCCACTTACATTTGACAAAATTCAACTGCCAATCAATCATTACCAGGTGCCTAACAAAAATTAGTTACGTCACCAACAAAGCCCAGATCTGTCAGCACTGGCTATATATTGGGAAACAAACATACAATATGTTCGACTTCGATTGGTTTGTGTGACATAGGTGAAATTCATTAAACCTAGAAATAAAAGAGAACGGATCCCATTCGTTGCTTCTGTGGCTCCAAATCTGAAAATGTTTCACATGTGATTTGCTGTTGTCCTATTTTTTTTTTTTTTTGTAAGTTACCATACAAAATAATAATTATTGCTATCCATGCGTAGACTTGGCCTACGATCTTGCAAACAAGTAATTGAGCTGTGTGTTAACAGTAATGATTGCCGTATGCTGAGAAGTTTTGTGAAGTGCATAAACAGAATATCCTCTAAATTGAATCAGAAGACTGATTAGAAAAGGGTACAGGCTAAAATGAAATACATTTTTTTTAAACCAGACTATATACCCATAGTAGCTAAATACTCTTTTACCATAATTAATGATTTGACACTGGCACATGTTGATCAGGAATGAATTTCAATTGTATTATGTTTTAGATTCATTGTAGTTAAATTTGATATTATTTGATTCGGTTTTAATTAACCATCGAAGATTATTTAGTTCAATTTAAATAGAAAATAATCACTCAGTTGTTGTCCCCATTATTATCGATAACTTAAAAAAAAAAGTTCCAAATGTGCTTCACTCAGAGGAAGATCTAAAGGATTATGCACAAATTTAAAATCGCATTGTTCAGGGATTGAGTAGTGCGGAGGACTCTGCTCAACAAGCATATGGTGATTGTAAATTATTTGTAAAACATATATATGTTTTGTGTGTGTATATGTTTGTGTATGTATATATTTACACAATATATTGACGTCTCAATATAAAATAGCTGCACTTAAATGGACGTAATCCATCTATTGCAAACCCTCTGGAAATAATTGCTGAAGTGGATGCTAGATTGAATAGGCTACATCTCAAATAGGGGCTTATGTTACATAGCTTAAGATTTTTTTTCAGTTTTTTTTTTAAAGTTAATGTGTTAAAAGTAATGTTGACTCAAGTTATAGTAATGTTGAGACCATGTTCATAGAAAGTGACATTTTTATTAAAACGTGTCCACCTTACATTCTGGTTAGCTGATGGTCCGTTACTTAAAGGGAGAACTCTGGTGGTGTGGGTATTTGCCTTTTTTTTGGCTGGTGAGTGTGTGCTGAAAGACTTTGAGGAATACAAAAGAAATCTGTGACTAGTGGTTTTGCAATATGTTGAAAGGAGTGCTCACTTTGTAAGTTAGGAGGAAAGAGCGGGGAGATGCAGTTGAGCTACTCTTGGGGAACTAAAGATGAGATCTTTGTCTCGGAGTTCGACTCATTAATAGGAATCTAACCTGGAGTTCCACCATTTCCCTGAGGAAGAATTTCCAGGCACCAGCTAAACAGACAGGTGCCCTCCTCTATGCCATTTGAAGTGGTTGAGTGGCAATCTCTCTATTGTTAAGTAGCAGGTGGACATGAGGAAAAGGTATTTCAATGTGGTGATGGATGTGGAATGGTAAAATGGGTTTCTTTGATAAGGAAAGGAGTCTGCCATTGGATACCTGACAAGTGAGTGAAGGGGACCTTCCCTCCTAACAAGTGGGTACATAGTTCTACATGTTAATCATGAAACGTTATGCTGATCGTGTGCACGCAAGCCATCTTTTAACAGTGGGGAAAAAATGAAGGCTTAATTCAGGATGTGAAGTGTTTTGTTGAATTGTATAGGCCCTTGCTACGATGGTACGTGAAAGGCCAGTCCTGCTCAGTGAAGAAGAAGGCAAACGTGTTCTTTAGTGTTACTATCAATTGTTGGATGTTTAATTCAATGTGGGTGTCACGTTCTCTATTCTGTCGAAGTACTGTTCAAATAGCTTTAAATTCATGTGCTAACGTGCTAAACACGAGGTGCAGGCCATAAAGACGGTTCAAATTAGAATAAAGATTTTAATTTTTCAATATCCTAACTTGATCTTTTTTTTAAATTTGTTAAAGCATTTTGTTTAGGAATAAATCACATCCTTGAAATCAGTTCTTCTTCCTCACCACATATCACAGTTACTTAAATGAAATGCAATGATGGATTTTACTGTTGATTAACTTGAACGAGTTGCTAGAGGTTTTCCCATATTGGGACGGGTGTCATCTGGTTTAAGTCACAGACGGCACAGCAGCTAGTAGCTTTTGTTTGTTTGATCTGGCTCGCTGTAGCATGTGAAATACAAACATGCACAAATTAAAACGTATGCTCTTAATATTGTGTATGAAAAAGTTGAGCTGGTTTCCTTCGGAGCAAAGGTCGAACCAATAATTGTCCTTCCTTAACAAAGAACTTAAAGGTTTATTGCCAAGATTATTCATTTTGAAACAAAATTGGCTATGAAAATGGACTTTGGGAATGTGCCATGTACTGTGGATGCTTAAAATCTCTAATTAAAATAGACATGACTGCAGTGCGCACTTTAAAACATTTTACCTGCCTGATTATTGCTGCAAGGACATTTCCTTAGAATCCTAATGTTGAATTGTAAATGAAGAATTCTTTAAAAGTTCCTCCTGTTGACCTGGTGCTGAGACCAGAATCTAATTTTGGTATTTCCCAGATGTGTGGATGAATCCAACTTGTCCAAACTCTTTGGCAATTGGTGGTCCACAAAATTGAAATTAATTGTATGTTCATAAACTACTGCCAATATCTTTGCCTTGAGGCCTTCCCTAGTTGCTATCACTACCCTAGCTGGCCTATAACCACTTTGTGAATCCTATTTTCATATTACTTCATAACGTACCCTCTGCTTATGTGTTGTGTCTTCACACTTGATGGTTTTGCCTTACCTTTCTCAAGAAGGTGGATTATGATTATGGGTTTGCGTCCTGATCCCTCATCGTGCATCCGAAAACTCCCAAAATGCACAAGAGCTACTTTCAGGTGAACCCTCGCGTTTAATTTCTCTTAAACACCATTTTATATATTCAATTTCCCAGAATTGGCCACCAGCTGCATATCTCTACTGTATGAGGATTCAGTATATTAACTTGGTGTAGAATATGGGTCTGATACTGGGCATTGGGTTACTATTCAAGATGTATATTTATTTGCTGATGACTCTCTGCCTCAGAACAATACATATAAAGAAGATCACTAACGAGCGCTTTTAAATAATAAGCAAGGAAAGCGAACTGATTGTCTTTAATGTGAACAGGCTTAGGCGGCTTCATATTTTGTCTAACAATTTTGATGTATGATGGTTATTAATGAAAAAATGGGTTGTATCAATTGTGCACAAATCATAAAGTGTATTTTCTATCGGCCTGTTGGACTGAATATTCCATTTTCCTTTGGAAGTCTTTATGCATAAAGCTTAATCATAAGATTCATAGGTTTAGTTTGAAATAGAATTAATGACTATATGGTGTCATCAGGAATAGTTGTCTAATGGTGGATGAATATACGTTATTAGGCAACTCAATGGTGTTTGTTTTATGGAATTTTTATTTTTGAGCGAAAAATGCTGATTGCAGGTTGCCGGCCATTTAATCAGTGGCAGCCTGAAACCTGCTGGATTGGTGCTGCAGTAGTGTTCACTTGAGTAATCTGCCTGAACCTATTTAGCAGGTAACCACATCTACTGGAGTATTGTGGGGACAAAAACATTTCCACAAAGCCCTTCTACGCACTCTTTTTCTAATGTTGTTTGTAAAGCTACAAAGGTAAAATCCTAAATGTTTTGGCACCAAGCATGTCCACAATGTAACACTGCACTGCAAGATACAGTCTTAAACAGGTGCCTAGGTGTACAGTTTCCTCAGTAAGATACTGCAGTAACGGGTGCTGATGTTGCATACATTGATAGTTTGTACAAATGCTGTCGTTGTGGTAGTAACCAGGCAGCCTACAGAGTCTAGCACTTTGTGATACCTTTCTTGTGTATGTAGCTTCTGCCTTTCTATGGAAACTGTTATCAAGGTCTGAGTGCATGGCGATAAGCATCAGAAGTGTTATATCACCACGCTTCTGCTTAGTGGTGCCTGAAACATGTTCAGGCTCAGCTCTCTACAAAGCTACTAGAGCCTGCTAATACATTTCTGGGCAGTAGAACATACTTATGGAAATTGAATGAGGAAGCCTCTGTAGGCTTGTACGGTCATCTTTGAACTTGTGCTAACCATGGTTGTGCAGAGATGATGGCCCATCACTGCATACTTCTGCACAACTCCTCAGTCCTACGATATTTTATACTATACTGATTTCGCTTTTTAAATCTGTTCGCGATTAACCAAAGGTGAACATACCTCAATTTTCTCCACTAGTCTAATATTTGGCATTTTATTTGACTGCATCAGTCTGTGATTCAGTCTGCAGCTTGCTAGAAAAACACGAGATTTCTCCTTTTTTTATGAAAGTCCACCTCTCATAAAATGTTATATTATGTGCCTGTGTATGGACTTTTAATGTTATTGCTCATAGAAACAGTTTTGAAATTACAGTAAACACATGTAAGCACTTGTAACTTTTGCTGCTGTTTAAGGGTTGTAAATCTTGGGCTTAACGTGATAATTTTTGAATCACAGATTCAGATCAATGTCGAGAATCACTGCTCTATAGCACTGGTACTCTGCAATGGCATACAAAATACAAGCAATTGCTCTGACACGGAGATCATTTGTAAAGCTTCAGCATTGATTGTTGAGCACTGGCTCAAAAGAGCAACCATAGCCAAAGGCAGAACATCATTATTAAATTGTGACCACTTAGCTGGATTTGTAGGAACACCTGCATGAATATATTGCTCTTCTGACATTAACCAGGGCTGGTACATTAGAGGAGCTCACTTGCTCAGCATGTCACGCGGTGCACACAAGTTTTCTGATTACAGTGATGTGATGGTGGAAGAGGTTGGTGCAGATTTTGTTTCCTGAGCAAATCTGACCAAATGAGTATTACTTGAAGGATTTAAGTGAAACCGTCCCTGCCCGCGTGGTGGCCAACACGTATGTAATGCATTAACAGTGGCTCTCCGCTAGGTGCCTTTCGTGTTTAATCGATTTTAGCGTAATCTGCTCCTCTAAAACATTCTGTGTATTTTTACCCCCTATTCCTGAAGTCTCTGCATTGGAGGTTGGTTCTCAAAAATGTCTTTTTTTTTATTTTTCAGAGATGGCGACCAATCAGTAAATAATACACCAGTATGGCTCAATGAGGTGAATGCTCATCGGTGACGGCGTGGTGACCTGCAGGCCATGAGTATACATTCCGGCAAAGCTGAGTGAGCCTTCGGTCCTTCTGAGGTTGGCGAACTGAATACTATTAAATGTGGTAATAGTTGCAACTAATTTTTACATTGCTATTAAATGGCAGAGAAGCGTTGTATAAAGACCAGTTAAAAGCATGAGATACTGAACATTGTAAATTTAGGAAATGTCTATACTAGGCTGTAACACCATTGGAATCGTAACATGTCAATGCACAACATTTCCTTTCGTTCTTAGAAAATGACTTGGAAAATGCGCACGCTATTTCTCAGAGGGCTCACGGACACAAGTTTTTTTTTTAGTTAAGCTTCAAAATATGATTCATGTGTGTATTGATTTTTTTTTTTTCTTTTCCTTTTTTTGTAATTAAGCCGAATTTTTAACTCCTTATTAGGATAAGAAACGATATGGTTGCACCCATGTAAGGAGAGTTATGATGGTCTAATCTATTGTTAAACAAGTTTCTTCATGACAAATCTGGGCCCAGTAAGAGTATACTTGCATGTGGTAACGAGCATAAGGACACCAGGAGTTGTATTGCATACAGTGCCCGGGGGACGCAACTGGCATGTGTGCCCGTTTTCTGTGCAGTGTGACACTGTTTTATTACGGAAAGGGTTGCAGACGCATGGTAGGCGCCTTCTGTAATACTGACAGCGCTGGCACACATATAGCAATGGTTCTATCTTAAGAGGGCGTTCCCTCATTTGCATTGGGGTGCAGCCCCATGCAAAGTAGGGATGCACCTTGCCCCTGTACCTGGACCATACTATGGAATGCAGGTGCAGAGGCAAAGAGAGTGCCAGGAGGCGCATTGACTGCGCAACAAAAAGATGGTGCCCAGTTTGCTCTCTGAGTCCCCTTAGGGCAACCGTCTGAAGGAGGTACAATTTCCCCCCCCCCCCTCCTGCAGGAGGGTGCAGTTACTCACCTCAACCGCCTTGGGAGAATCTCTGTTCCCCCTTTGAAGTGTGTACTTGTGCCGTCTGCACAGTGAAATAAGGAGCGGCTGCTTCAAGTAGGCACTCTGTATTTAACTAATGCGCTATCCCCTGGGCAGGCGTGAGTTCACAACTACCATGTAGGCAACACATTGATAGTTATAGGGTACTCTGTCCCTGTCTGAGCCAAGAGCACCTTGTTAAAGGTGCACCATAAGCCAGACTGTACGGGCGCCCTTCTCATAATATGGCCCAGATGAATGTAAAATGTCCTAGCTAGCATGATGAAAAATTTCATTTTTATGAAGGACTTGGAAATGAGGATTATGCTTCGCTTTTGTTCGTTTATTATAGATCAGCAGCTCTAACAAAGCTTAAACCCACCACAAACTCCATTTCCCAGGACAACAAAGGAAATGACGTAACCGAAAAAACAAATCTGAGTCCTCAACAACTAGGACATAATCTGTGGACTTCTTTCTTCGTGTGAAACTGAATTCTGTCATTAAAACTCCCAGTCTTAACTCTGGTTTCTGGTCCGAAACTATTAAAGACAAATAAAACCACATATCGGATAATGGTTTCTCAAAGAAACACTGTAGTGGGGCAAAGGAATCGCTAAGTACAGGCACCAGTGTAGCAGCAATATCTGAAATGCATACACTAAAATGCCTAAACTCCTCCATCACCATATAGGAACAAAGTTGCATATGTTGTCGAGTGGGATAATCATTGCCTCAGAACCCTTATTAGCACTGCAATTTTCCATCCTGCTACCTAGGAAGTTTTACATTGTATGTGAGGCTTGGAGGCAAGGATTATGCATGTTTATAGTTTGTCGACCACCAGCAAAGCCACACCATACACTGGCTTAAAATAATACTGTTTCAAACTGGAATGGTGACCAGTCTGATGTGTTTATGTCTTCTAAGCGGTTGCCCAACAGAATTGACTTTTATGCCATAGCCCTGTAGCAGAGTGGGCTTTTTTTTTTTAACTGAAACAATGCCATTCGCCTCCATCACCCAGTGCATAATAGAAGGGTGATGAAACCACCACAAAAGGCTTCCTAATGGCGATCAATAGCTGTCCCACTGCAGTGGGACACATGGCATTAGTCATACTTCCATATGTGTTAATGCGTTGTACAGCACACAAATTAGGGCACCCCTGCAAGTCTGGTTAGGAGATTGTACAAGTGTAGTCTTCTCGAAATCATAAGTGACCCCATCTAGGGTAAACACTCCACCCACATTATCCAGTGCCCTTACATTCAACACGAGGCAAAGCAACTTGTCCTGCTTAGCCAGTAATGTCTAAACAATTGTTTCTTGGGCAGGAGATTGAGTCAAAATGTGACTATATTGGGAGTATCTTGCTTTTGACTGGTTAGCAAGTCACAAACCTCTCTAGAATGTACACAACATGGGGTACATTATCCACTAGGGCACAGCCCCTGGAGCTTGCAGATCTAAATGCATTCATGGAACTGTAAGCCAAAATTGAACTGACAATGACAATACATTTATTGTGTGATTACTTAAAATCGTTAGAAAGCATAAAAAGTCTCAAACGTTCAGTACAGGCTCCTTTAGCCAAACCATTTAAAATAAGATTGAATCATAATAAAACAGCACTTATTAAGTATTTTACTGACTATTAAAAGGATTGTTCCGGCTTGGAAGTGCACTGGAGGCGCCATGTGTGTGTGATAGGGCTTCGTAGGGAATAAGGGGATCTGAGAAGAGAGGCATTAAAAAGTGGGGGAACGTTTCTTGCGATACACGCTGGATGTGAGGGGTGTATGGAGTGCTCTAGAATTCTAAGTAAGGGACTGACTTGATGCGGGAGAGGGGCACGACGTTGCCCTGTGCAGGGGCATGAGGTTAAAGTGGAAAGTGGAAGTCCAGATAAAGTGCTATAATGCTAGGATAGGCACATCACTACCCTGTGAGTAGGGACATAAAGTCAAAGTGCAGGTAGGGGGGGTGCAGGTATGTTGAATTTTAGGTGCCGACATCGATTTAAAGTGCAAGAGAATAATTCCGGGAAGAGTGCACAGCAGCTGGAATTGAGGCGTCTGGCTCGGTGCACATTAATATAGGCCGGGTGTAAAGGGTACATAGACTGCTCTAGTGTCTTTCAGGTGGAGCTAACCAATTCAGGAAGTGGTGACTCCATGCTTGACCGCACGGTGGCATAACGTTAAAATACAAGCTACAATACCAAACAATGTGTGGCGCTTAGAGTGCTAATACCATATGATGATATGGTGTATAGATCAGCCTCTGGGAGATACCATATGTTTATCCAGGACAACAGATTTATGTAATATTGAACATGATTAAATGTGCCACGCAATGAGACACTGCTCATGCAGGGAAATAAACAGTTTGGATGCTATGGCAGTTGGATGATCTTGTTTCTTAGCTGATTGCGAGCTATCATAATGAATTTCCCAAATTTGGCTATTTGAGTCCGTGTTCCCGAGGAATATAGAAGTGAAACGGCCTCATTGGCTGAGCGAGTCCCATGTTGTATAAATATAGGCCTCAAAGTTTGCCAGTCATGTAAGAGAGCAGGGCAGCACAGCACTAGATGTGCTATAAATTCTTTACCATAATTGCAGTCGGTAGCTGGTGATAGTCTCAAGTGCTTTCCAAAATGGATTCAGTTCCCTGATTGGGACTAATCTTGCGGACAGAATAAGTCTTGGGGTGTATTTGCCCAAAGCTTGGTGGAGATGGAGTTTTGCTGGGGCGCTCAGCTGCGGTGCATTTCAAACCTCGTGGGGATGTAGCTAGGAGAGCTTCCATATCCAGTTTGCGTGTCCACTGGGGCAGTTGTTTCCTTATTGCGGTATTGATACATGAGTAGCTAATCTTGTTTCTATCCCACTTTTCCACTTCCAGTTGCAAGCACTCCATGGCTAGTGCTAGATTGATTGACCAGGGTTATTAACACTTTCAAAATTGAACTGGGCATTTCCAATGAAAACATTTAAGATCTAGACTGTGCCGGTCCCCTCAGGATCCAAATCCCAACCCATACTCCATGTACAGAGATGCTAGACAGAGATTTCTTTAAAAAAATCTTTTGACTATATCGTTGAACCTGGCTTATAGTAAGAATTATGCAGCCTGGCACTATATTCCTGAGACCTCACAGTATCTCCTGTAACACTCCACGCCATCAGCTGCAGTGACCCTTGCTGTGCCAGCTCAGCTGATGGCTTTGAACCAGAAGCTCTGTCATAAGGCTCAGACATTGTTCGGCAAAGATTGGAGAATCCCAAGAAAGTTCCCATCCAGTCCTGAAAGCAGATTTGAGATTTCCATGTTGGTGTCAACAGTCTCACATTCACCAACTGTCTTGGCACCTGAACTGTCACTCTCGTAATTATGGCAAAATACATGATTATGTTCCTTCTCTCATTTTTGTAGCAATGTATCCATCGCCATAGCGCTGAGATTCAGGCTCCATCTGAAATACTTTGGAAGTTAATGATCCAGTCAGGATGCGAACAGGTGTATCGAATGCAGACTACATCTGTCCATGAGTGACTGAAAATTTCTTGGGTTGATCCTCCAAGAGCTGGCATCCTTTGATGTACATGCTAATCTCTCATGCGTTCTGTCGAACCAGCAGATACTCCGTTGATACAAATGTGGTTCTGTAGGCAGGAGTCCTTGGTCAACTCTGCTATGACGCTGGATTGTGTTACTCTGAAATGATTTTTGTATCTGACCACTGAAATGTTTCCCATCTCAATCTTCAGCAGTACTCAGAATTTTACCTTATCTATGTTCATGCTTTGGACAGCAATGGATCCTGCCAGTTGTTCCAGACAGTTAATGTGAAGATTGAATTCCTTTCCTGGCTGTTTTACACCAGCAGAGCAGTTTCCACAATGTCCCCCATCTCCAGAGGCTAACATCTGATTAGATGACCAGATCTGGGATTGATCCAAGATTTCACTGCCATTCCAGGTCTCCATTTGGTCCAACCACCATAGGATCTTAAAAATGACCTACATAATGCACCTACTATTCTGAATATGTGATATGTGTCCCTGAAGAGCTCCATAGTACAGCAACATTAGAAATTGGGTCACTAGTTGGCAGAGGTATGCACTCTAACTAGTGACCACAATCCTAGTCAGGGTAAGTCAGATACACACCCTAAACTAACCTGTGCTCACCCTCTGGTAGCTTGGCACAGAGCAGCCAGGCTTAACTTAAGAGGCAGTATGTAAAGTATTTGTGCAACACTTAAAATGGAAAAACAGTAAAAGCACCACAGAAAAATAATTCATACCAGGTTAGAAGTATAGAGCTTAATTTACTGAACCGAATAGACCAAAATGACGACAATCCAAGAAGTAAAACCGGAGTTAAATTTTTAAAGATTATCTATAAATATATTACTTAAAAGCATAAAGTGCCAACATGGGACATCTGGACGCGCTTGACCGAGGTAAATCCAAAATTTCAGGCCGACCGCGATGGGAGCGTTGATCGGATACAGGGACCAACCTTGTCCCACTAAAAAAGTACCATTGAATGGAGGATGCGTCGTAGTTGACGAAGAACCGATGTGAGGAGTTAAGGAAGCGATGCGTCCACGTCCATCCAGCTGGATGTAGATGAAGCGTCTGTTCCAATCTGCACAGTCAGGGTTGCGTTTCCGGTAAACCCTTTACGATGAAGGCGATGCGTTGCCGGCGATGCGATGTCTTTGTCCTCTGCCGCAGTGGTGATGCGTTGGCTTCTAGGGGAGATGCATCAGTTCCGACTGGTGCAACAAAGGCGATGCGTGGTTTTGGCAACAAACAGCCAGAAAAGTCACTTCCAGGGTCCCAGGACTGGATTGGCACCCCTTGGCAGGACAGGAATCAGTTAGCAGAGCCCAGAGGCTGTAGCAGGGTTGCTGGAAGTCTTTGATGTCCCTGAGACGTCAGGACAGGAGGCAAGCCAGCAAGCCCTTGAGGTCACTTTGGTGCTGGGGATGTAGAGATGCAGGTCCAGTCCTTCTCACTCCCAGGCAAGGAGGGCAGCAGGGCAGACACAGCAAAGTAGGAGTCCAGCAAAGTCCAGCAGAGTCACAGTCCTTTCAGCAGCACAGGAATCCTTCTTCCTGGCAGAATGACCTCCGGTCCAGAAGTGTACTCAGTTGGTGGTGTCTGGGGTCCAGTACTTGTACCCAGTTCTGCCTTTGAAGTGGGGGAGACTTCAAAGAGAGGCCTTGGAAGTGAACAAGGTCCATGCCCTTCTTGCCTGGGCTTCAGACTCACTACAGGGGGTATGCAGCTGTTTGTATGGGGACAGGCCTATTCAGGTGCATGTCAGCAGCTCCTTCCCATCCTGCCCAGGTTGGCCCATCAGGCTGATGATGGCCCATCGGGATGTGAATGGCCCATCAGGCACACCTAAACTCTGTTTGTGTGTGGCTGTCTAGAGGGAATGCACAAAGCCCAGCTGTCACCCACCCAAGACTTGTATTCAGAGGCCAGCAGATACACAGAATGGTTAAAGTAAGAAAATACCAATTTTCAAAAAGTGGCATTTTACAACTTGTGATTAAAAATTGTTAATCCAGAGACCGCAAACTCAAAATAGCTATATTTTCCCAATTCGAAATTACACTTGTAAAAGTTTGAGGTAATCCCAATGTTAACCAATGGGAGAGATGGGCCTTGCAGTAGTGAAAAATGAATTTGAGTTTTTCATTACCTGGACATCTAAAAATTAAAAGTACTTGTCCAACTTTTTAAACAGACTGCACCCTGCCCATGGGGCTGTCCAGGGCCTACCTTAGGGTTGACTTAGATGTATTAAAATGGAAGGGGCTGGTAGGAGGGTTATCTTGTGAGGTCGAAATGGAAGTTTAAAACTGCACACACAGGCTCTGCAATGGCAGGCCTGAGACATGTTTAAAGAGCTACTTTATTAGTTGGCACAATCAGTGCTTCATTCATTAGCCAGCAACAGCAGCAGCAGGACGTCTCCGACTGCACGGATTCAGGCACCCATTCATTGCCCTGTCGCCCAACAAAATAAATTGATACTGCCCTGGTGGCTTCATGTACTACCCAGCTGCACTGCTTTAGTCTGCTTGATTTCACATGACGATTTAATCTGGCTTTTAAAACACACTGGCTACGGGGAGCCCTTGACTCCCGTGCTGATTCACTGTCCCTGGGAACCACCCAGCTAATCATGGGTTATTTTCCTTAAACCCAATTTGCTTCGGACCAAGTTTTTCCGTCCTTTGACTTACCGCCAGTGACTACGATCAATTAGTACGATCACTAACTAGCTCACCATTGTCCTGAAGTTGAACCCCAATAATTGGGTTCGAAACGCCGTCGACCATTCTACAACATGACCTCCTTGTAACCTGTATAAATCATTTAGGGAGTTCAACTATATTGTTGTCAATGCGATGTCTTTTTAAAAAAGTTCACTATCACTATTTCACGTCACGCTTTCTTTCACTTACTGTGTGAGCACCCTAAAAATTGAAATTTTTGCGATTAAATATCTGTCATTCTGTGACCTATATGACCCTTTACAGACTTTTTCTTGCTCCCTATTGAATTAAATTCATCTTTTGAAAAATACAGTGCCCCTCTCTGGGTCACCACTCTTGCTATTGGACCTTTTTAGGCCACACTTGAACCATTGTTCTTATAAATTCAGGCCCACTAGTAGCATTTAATTTACAGGCCCTGGGCACATGTAGTGCACTTTACTATTGACTTATAAGTAAATTAAATATGCCAACTTTGGATATGCCAATGCTACAAATGTTTTAGGAAAAGAGCACATGCACTTTATCACTGGTTAGCAGTGGTAAAATGCCCAGAATACTAAAGCTAGCATAAATGAAGTTGGCAAAACAGGAGATCAGAAGGCAAAAAAGTCAGGGTAAACCACGCTAAGGATGCCAGATCTAACAAGCAGCCTGGGAAAAATAGCCTGAATGGCTGACAAAAGCAATCTCAAAGGCCTTGCGAGCTGTCTACTTCCCTTTGTAAGGGACTTCCGAGTTCCCTCCAAATGCTCACGATCCTCTGAGGGAGCTGCAGCGCTGCTCTGACTGAGTCCACAATGAAACCCAAGAATGTCCTAGTTTGCTGAGGGCGAAGTTCTGGTTTGTCCCCATGTATGAGCAACCCCAAGCTCGAAAGCAACAGCATCACCATCTCCAAATGGAGAAATAGTGATTCGGGGACTGTTCCATCAAGCGAATGTCCTCTAGGTAGATAATCATTCAGACACCCTTACCTCAGAGGAATTCCATGACTAATCTGAGAAGACTGGTATAGCAGCAAAGAGGTGATAATAGGCTGAAAGGTAGGGCCATGAACTAGAAAACATACTACTCCAGATGAACTGCTTGAATCTGCTCTAAAGAGGGAATATGGGGACCGTCTTATAGGTGCCTTTTGAGGTACAGACACACCATCCATTCACTATGTCGAAGAATATGCATGAGGAGATAAATGCCTTCCATCCTGAAGTAGCGGTAAACCAACCAATAATTGAATTCCTGGACATTGATTACTGGACAGTCACCCTTGCCACTCTACTCCACCAGGAACAGATTGCTCAAAAACACTAACTGATGTAGGGAAGAACGCACTGTTACCGATATATGCTGCATGGCTCCACCTCCTATTCTAAGAGGTTGCTCCCTGAATCTAAAAAGAAAAGGGGACTACAATAAAACTCTTATGTGGAATCTTGCCACCATGTGGAGAACCGAGGTGTCCCTCAACTCTCACGACTTGTTTACCAACTCTGCCAACCTCGCCCCAATTTGTACATGACAATATGGGGGTACTCCTTACCCGAGTGTTCTTCTGGTGCTTTGACTGCCACTTTAAAAGCTCCTTGATATCTTAGCCACATCCTATACCTCTTGATGGGACGATACTCTGAAGAACCTTATATCCTACCATAGTTCATTGTGCTTGGCATTGAATTTCTTTTAAAACCGTTGGGTTGCAAAGTACCAGGATAAGAACTTCTGGCCTCATCAGACCATGCTAGAGTCTTTCGGCTGAATAGCCTGATGATGGAAGTCTTTGCCTTATCCAGCAACACAAAGACTGATATTAATTGACTCATTTAATGCAAGGAAGGCTCCTCTGAAAAGCCCAACTTCTAATGTGCAGAGATTCCCTGGCTGTGGGTCCACCTTGTGAGGAGAGATCTTTCTCTCTCCATCGAGACCTCACAGCCTGCATTAATTACGGAAATGATGCTACACTCAGCCCAGCTTCATAAAATATCGGAAGGAGTGAGGCTAGTGGATGCTTTAAACTCCTCTGTCATATCTTGTTAATGGTCCTGGCACGTCTAACAGTCTGTACTGATGTGACTGTCGGGGCTTAATGATATGCTTCTGAGCATCTTTTACAAATGGTGGCCAATGAAGAAGCCATGTGACCAGCAATCTCAGATGTAAAACCTGCCTTGCCCTCCATGAGGTTCAGTTGGGTGATCAGCATTGACGCAACCTCCGATCTCCTTAAACAATGGGTTCCTTAGCATACTGTCCCTTACTGAACCACTTTTTCTTTTGTGGTCAATTTTGGGGTTAATGGTATGAAAATTGTTCTCCGGACCCAGCATACATCAGGGCAGAGCCTCACCCTTGGAATTTCCCTCTAAATCTCCTCGTCTTGGCAGCTTATAATTTGGACAGTTGCCAAGGTCTACTGAGTCAGGCCTATTTTCTTCATCATCCATAGAAACCTGAAGGAAGCACATTTCATGGTTTGGAAGTGTATAGTGTGGTGCTCGTGGCCTTGACATAAATACCTTTTATAGCCTCTCAATGGCATCCTTCTGCCTTTGTTGATCTCTCTTCCTGTTGGCCTTACCCTTGCTGGGAATGGGCATTTCGAGGGGAGGATTTCCAGTTCCTCTTTATCTAAAAAAAAAAATCCTCCTTCAAGTGCTGCATCGTTCTCACAATCACAAAGGAAGAGTAGATGGGCAAGAGTGTAATATGAACAGATAAACCTTCAGACCCCATCATCCCTTCTAGTTAAGTGTGGTCACTGACCGTGCAGGATTCACTGTATCAGCAACTTGCACCGAGACAGTTCAGGCCTGCGGGTGTTTTGCTGTGTTTAGATGCAGGGCATATGACCAGGTCAACAGGAAAACAAAATTAAGGCCGTAAGTGCTGAGCTTGAATGGGTAATATCTGTCAGACTCCATTTTGTGTCCTCATAGCTGATTTTACTCACTCTGTAACTGAGAATAAAGACTGAGTGCTCACAATACAGTGCCACATGCTGTGGATCAGGCGCACAGAGGGCAGGTGGGGGGGGGGGGTCTCGATCCCTGCACCACATCTCTCACACATTGCACAGGGCTGCACTGCTAACCAAAGAGCCTGGGATGTCCTGTACAATCCCGGGTGTCAAATCACTACATGCACTGCAGACGCAAAGGCGGACTAGTCGCATCACATAGCACTAAAAACCTAGTGAGAGGATAATGGCTGCCATGGTCGCTCAATATGAAACGGTGACCTGCCAGAGCAGTGCCAAGCATACATCAAGCTCAATGCTAGGGCAGGCACCATTTCCACCACCTCATAGCAGGCTTGAAGGTCATTCCCTGTGCACAAGGTAATTCCAATATTAGAATTTTTAAAACAATATGAACCTCATGTCTAATTTTCAGAACATATCTCATTACATATGGTAATAAAGTGGTGGCCCTACTAACTCTGGAAGAGGTCCTATGGACTTTGTAGTTGTGTGCTGCCTGGGGCACTACATCCCAGGAGCCACTTGAGAATGAAAGTGGGATCCCACCCGGTGTTTAGTGTTCTATAGTGCTAGCATCAATCGATCTGCACTTGACCTGACTGCAACTGTAAAAGCTAGTGAAAAAGTGGGGCAGGGCCACCTCCCCTGGCTCAGTTTTCTCAGCCATTCAGGCATGATTAAGATGCTGTGATTTCCCTCTTTCCTCAAGATTGTTTGGTTGTTAGCTATGGATGTCACAAACTGATTTGAACCACGGTTTCAAGCCTGTTAGCTGACTGTCTTGTAATATGAGATACAACTTTTTAGATATCATTTTTAGGGTCCCAGGCATTATCTTTTAACTAAAGGTTCACTTTGTTACATATTTGTTTTTGCTTAATTAAAATTGCTGGGCTTGCCAATTTTTTCCTTTGAGTTTGCCAGTGCTAAAAGCGGGTTTCCTCTCTTCTTATTTGAGATTATTATGGTGGAATACAAAATAGCTGAAAGTCCATTAGGTGCTATAAGAACTAAAAAAGACTAGTAAACCTGCTGCAGAAAATTGTACTCTTAATTAAATTGATAACCTAATGGAAAAAATTGAGGCTTTGCTCAATAGAAAAGTAGCAAGGGGGATTTGAAATACTACAGAAAGGTGGCAAAAATATTTGAAAAAAAAACTAAGCAACAGATTAAGGGTGCTCCAGGTATTCATCTCCCATCAAAACCCCTGAGGCGATTGTTACTTTATACTTCACTGGTTTTATGGGAGGCTATCACTTAATAACGGCATTGAGAGAGGAGATATGCCAGTTAAGGAGAGTGATATCTGGGTTGACTAGTTTTATGTATTAAATAATTTCATAATCACAGGGCTGTTTATGGCACAGGAACAAGCAAGCTCGGATGGGGGTGTCGCTCCCTTTCTTCCTTGGCAGCCACTCTTTGGAACCTTATTCGAGGCAGATTTCCAAGCTCCTCCCATTCCGCAAGAGTCTAAACGTTTCTGTACGAAAAGTAGTCCATAATTTTCCTCGACATAAAGCTTCAATGCTAACCACTGCATTTCGTAGGTCAGCCCTAGCGCCGGAAAATACCTTCGTCGAGGAGCAGTGCGCGACTACACACTTGAAGTAATATTCACAATCCTTGTCAGGCTTTACCCTCAGTCTCTAAACTAACCGGAGCTCAGCCCATCACTTTACTAACCTGAGCTCAACCCACTGGTGGCTATTGCACAGAGCATGCAGCTGAATTTAGGGCTAGGTGTAAAATATTTATGCAATCCAAAACCGTAATAAAGTCAAAATGCAAAACAATAAAAATCCCAAACCAAATGCTAAAAATAGAGTAAACTTTAATAAGCAAAAATTCAATAAGGGGAACCGGAGATACAAATTATTTAAAATTTTAGGTAGGAATAGCGCAAAAAGAATCAAGTGCCAATAATAGTCAATGGTCGCAGTAGAGTAGGACCTAGGCGCAATTTGAGGCTGCCCAGATCGGAGCGCGGTTTAGATTCACCAACCAGGTCCATCTTAGTCAAAGATGTTACCTTCTGGCTTTGACTTTTAAGTCTGATTCCACCACTTCTAAAGCCCCCATGGATCTCAGGGGAGGCACTTATAGATTCAGAGTGTCAAGCAGAGGCCAACAAATGGATCCAGTCGCCACTGGTCAGCAGGTGCAGAAAAGGCCTCTTGTAGCTTGTTGCATCTCTGTAGCTTGAACAGGAATTCAGTCTTAAGATGCTTGGAGCCCGCATGTTTGTCCTGGGTACAAGAGGGAGCAGGTCCAGTCCTCTTCTGTTTTTTCTTAGGTCCTACAGTGTTCTGAAATGGGTGCCAGGAGGTGCCACAATTATTCTTGGCACTAGCCAGTGGGTGGGAATGACTCCGGAGCATGCCCTAACCAATGGAGTAAAAGTTCCAGAGGCCAACCCTACCCACTTACGGCATTGCAAAGTGGCAAAAGTCTTTGACCACACTAAACCTGGACTCTTAGGGCTTGGGTTGTGTTTGGGAGCGTACCATGATAATCCTAGTGTCCTCCCATGTCGAACACTATAATCCAGTTTGAAGCAGCCACTGTATCCCCATTAAATACAGTGGCAGATATCTGGTAGGTCAAAAGTAGGATTTCCCAGCAACAAAATAGTGGCTACACAAAAAAATTTCTTGCCATCCTGTTTCCTTCCTTTCAAGTGCACCCCAAGTATTGTATGAAAACCCAGCAAACTTGTCAAGCAGGATTTGGCATTGTAATTTCAAAAAGGATGCTCGCAACTTTCACCCTTCTGCTGAGCTCAAATGAGTCATTCCTGCCCATTCAGGTTGACCTGTCGATCATAGTGACTTTTTGTGTACCTCCTGGAAGGAATTTCACACCTTTTTTCTATACCTGTTCAGTTGCTAATCACTAGCTAAAAGAAGTTGGCGAGCAAATGCAAATCAGCCTCCAGGAACATTAGCCAGAAAGTAACTTTCTAAAAGTTAATTTTCATTAATATTTATTGAAATCCAACTTCACCATTAAATTGGATTTCAATAACTATTAAATAGTTGTTCAAATATATTTCTAACTAGTCCCATTCCCAGGATACAGTATTGGGATTTTCATTTGTGCTCTTGTTTTCTACAGCTAGGCCTACAACAATGAAAAATAGCTTTTGGGTGCTAGTCACTGTAAAGCAGAGGTCTTCAATCTGTGGGGCACGACCCTCAGGGGGGCTGTGGAGTCCTGGGAAGGGGGTCGCGCATTCCCTAGCCTCACTTGTGCCTGGAATCCGAAACGTTTACTTTAGTTTTGGGAAAAGACAACCGTCCCGGGACAGCTAATTTCGGTCGTTAAAATGCTTCAGCTGAAGTTTAATTAAGTGTCTCCTGTGCTGTGAAAAGCTTTCGTGCCAAGGTGCCTGTCTGCCTTAATGAAATGCAATGTGCGCTATTAGTTAATCTACAAGTGTAAAGGGTGCTTGGGAGCTGTTTCTGGCTTTAATTGATCGAATCACTTCAAGCTTTGTGATGACAAAGATTATTATTTTTTTTTAGTGGTAGGGCAAAGAGTTAACTGGGCTGTGAAGTGCTTGCTTTTAATCATACCTTTATCTGCACAGCCCTGAGTACCCCTAAGGAGGCGTTGAAGGGACAGATGTGTAAAAAAAAAAAAAAAAAAATGTGCATTACATACATTCTGGTTTTACTAAAATACATTTTGGAAGCACCATTTTATCTTAAAACTATTTGCACATTTTGTAATAGTCTATCTTATACTGTGTGTAATGCAAGTATAAAATAATAACTTGCATAGTCACAGTGCTTTCTGTCAAAGGCTGTGACCTCGTAGCACTGAAAATACACTAGTTACTATTTTCCACTGTACCAACCAAGATTTAGTTCTGTGGCTCTCTGGTTACACACAGACCTCTGCAGCGCATTAACTAATAGAGGTTTCATAATGTGCTACAGTGCAATTAGCACTGAGTAACAACTTTTTAAAATGTATTTTTAATTTAAGCTGCCTATTATTTTGTATATAGCTATTTGTTGGTGAAAGACCTAAAAAAAAACGTACAGAATATTTTGGGGCTTATTTATGAGAGGCTTGTGCTGCAAGAGCATCACTTTTTTGACGCTCCGGCGGCGCTTGCGTCTCTTGCGTCTCAACCACACCTATGAAGAGGCGCAAAGTCACCCTGCATGGTTTTGCATGACCTCATAGATATGGAGTAAGACAGACCAGCGCAAGTCACTGCATTGCCTTACTCTGCGTCAAGGAGGCGTTCAATGGGTGTTGCGTGGGGGTTCCCACGCAACACCCATAGATTTTGATGCTGCCCCAGATTTATAAAATCACGTAAACCTGGAGTAGTGTTAAAACCTTACGCCTCCGCTGGGGAAATGTTTTAATTTCTCCTAGTTTTTTCCTCTTTCCATGTGTACTGCATTCTGCAGCTCACATAGAAAGAGGAAAACATCTCTTGGTATTGTTTTTGTGAAGGAAAGTGTCCCTTCCTGCACAAAAACAATCGTGCCTATGGTGGTTCTAGGCAGCAATTTGTGGGCCTACGCAAGGGGAAAGGACAGGAATGCACCCTATTTCATAAAGACTTGCAGAGGTGCCCTACGCCAATTCCTCATGAGTGAGGCCCTATGCTTTTGGCTACACCTTTGACTATGCCCCCACTTTCACTGACCTTTGGGTTCCTAAACAGTTTATTATTTCCCTACCGTAAAAATGATTTGCTGTGGGAATTGGGGGCGTTTATGGTTGTCGATAGTTGTTGATGATGAGGAGTACCAAGTTCTAGAATGGCGCAATGATGTCCATGCTCTCACGCCTCCTTAGTCAAGCGCATGTACTCATCATAACCCTAATGTGGCTGCATTGTGACAACGTATGCGTGTGCATACGTCATGATGCGATGGCCAATTTGATTGTTTTTTATTTGTTGTTCATATTTACAGTTCCAAGATGCCAGTCCGCCTATTCAAACCTTTCGTAAATGCAGTTCAAAGTACTTGAGCCCTATACAAGAGAAATATATTTGTGTAAGTGGACGAGAGTTGTATGCGAAGTGGAGGCATGTAGTCCTGGACTTTGTTCACTCTGTGTCCAAAACAAATGAGCAAATATTTCTTCTTTAGCTGATTGCATGTAGTCACTTTACTACAAATAGTCAGAGGCTGGTTTAGTAACACCCCTTTCTTGTACTAATAAACTAGCTACCAGTTTCGCCTTGCTCACTAAGAATCGTATCTTCCATAAATGTTTTGGGTGAAGGATCATTGAAATAAATAAGAACATGCTAATAAAATGAATAGCTCATTCAGTTTTAGACCTAATCCACTAATTTATTTTAGTCCATTATTTGGCCATGAGGTTGGTAGAGCTAAACAGCACTTCTGGAGGCCATCTCTAGATTCCCAAGCATCATTGTGCCTTTAACATAAATTGCATATCGAACAGTTACAGGTAAGTATGTTTTTCTTCTCTAGGATAGGATCTTTCATGGGTGGACATGTTTTGAATTGGAATGATTGTTGCCTAGAATGAGTGGGAAGATAACCTTGGGATTCACCATTATGAAATAATCTTTCAATAAATTTGCTGCACTCTTGTCTCACTTGGGATTCATATACAAGTATTGCTTGAAAAAGGTATGCAGTTTATTAACATTGCCGCTTTATGAATGTCCCCAAGAGATAGGCTTGAGTGTAAGGCTGTAGCTGCTGCCACTCCTCTCGTAGATGGTATTACTAATCTGCCTTTATCTTGTCTGTTTGCCTTGTATTGGCAAAAAAACAGTACTTGAAAATATACATCTGAATATACATTTAGACAAATCCTGGTTAGCATTTCCCTTCCATATGCAACAAAGAATCTGCCCATGTTGAAAAAGACCTTCATATTGTTTACATTGTATTCTAATGTTATTTTCAACTTCAAAGTGTATGTTGGGCTTTGTTCTTGAGTTGGTTGGTTCTGAAAGAACTCTGTAAGACAAACGTTTTGGGAAAACTCTTATGCAATCTTTGGCATGAACGGTTGTTTTGCTTTTAACATCAGGTTTGTAAAAATAATCAAAGTATGGCTTCCTAATGTATATGTTTTCATTATCTTCCTTGCCCCTTGCTTGATGTATTGCAGATATAAATACTTTTTTTCAGTAAACTCCTGCCTCAGCTCAAATAGGTGGCTTTGAGTTTTGTCAGAACTGAAGTTTGCAGTGATGTGCTGGCTTAGTGATCAGAGGGAGTTCCCCAGCCACACTTTTCATAGCATGTGTTGAGTCTGTTTCAGAGAATAGATTTCTTAGTTGCTTGCCTCCTGAACCTACAGATAGCTGCCAGCAAAACTTGATTAATCATAATTTGAAATAGAAGGGCTAAAACTTGGTGCAGACTTATCAGTACACAAAAAGAACAGTATTTCTTATTTCTTTTGGTAAGATTTACACCCGTACTCTACCTGTACTTTGAACAGGATCACTTTGCAACTCTTTGGATGGCTAGTTACGCAAATTCCATATACTGATTAACCAGACAACTAATTTTACACAGTGACCTCTCACATCCAGTGACCCTTGATAGTCGATTCCTAAAGATGTGCCACTCCCCCATCCAGAGAGCAACACATCTGTGAAGATTGATGCTTGTGGTGGTGGCTTCTCGAAGGGCTATCTGACAAGTCGCGAGTTGTAAAAGGACAATTGTAAGACTGGGCAACAGCTGTACTTGCGCCTATTAATTCTCACACGCTTGCATCTCTTGTAAGTTCAGTTGTTGGTCTTGGATGGGGCTGTATCCTTAAACTGCAGTGATGAATCAGTGTGATGCATGAGGACATTGTTGCACGCAATGACTGTCCATGTAGATATTCGTGGTTATGTTTTCTTTGCATCCTTTCTCTAATGTCTGATCTGATGGATGGGCTATCTTTCATTGAAACTCATACTAGGAAGATCACTTTGATGATTTTAAATTTCTTTGTTAATTTTTCCAGATCATGAGCAGCACCATATTTACATGAAATCCAAAGAGTAAGACCATATAGAATTCTCTTACCCACCCATTTAATTACCAGTTTTCTATAGTGCTACCATGCGTAAATATGCATTGGTACACTTTACGCTAAACCAGTACATGTGACAAGGTGTAAAAAAAAAAAAAAGTGTTTCAAACAGTATATGCAAAACTTCATGACAATACTTAGTTCAGTTATATTTACCCTTTTAGCTGGTGGACTCGCTTGCATACCAATCTGCAACAGAGAAAATCAGAACGAAATAATGAGGAAATAAAATACGTCGGTGCAGATATTTCAAGTTTGCTGTGGAGGTCAGGATACTGAAAAGATGTCTTGAAAGGGGCAGAGGAATTGGAAAAATGGGTTGGGGAACAGAAAAATAGGGCACAGTATGCAATAAAGAGCATCAAGGAACATGTTAGGGCCCAGGTCGGAGATAGTAAATTATTCAGTTGATCGCAGATTTTGGCAGTCCGCTGTTGGCCTTCATTTTCAGATGTTTTCCGCAAAGTCTCCATACTTCTCTTAGGATGTGCCCCATTGATTGTATTGTTAATTAATTTTTCATAGCCTAAAGGGTAGGCCATTGCGGATTTGATTAGTCTGGATTCTGGCTCCTTTACAGTGAGCCAGATTATTCTCTTCTGAATTCGATAGTGGGCTTTGCAAAGGAGTAGGAAGTGGATTAGATATTCTTAGCAGTATCTGCAGCATGGAGACTTGCGAATGAGATTGCAATTTTGTTTTTAAGCGACTGGTGTACTGCACTGAGCCATAAAGAATATTCTCTGTTAGCATGGAATTTGAGATGAGGCACTTGGTTGATTCTTGATTGGCATGAAAATTATTGGCCATGGTGCACATTACTTAGATTCAATGATGACCCTTTCTGCGTTTTGCTCCTTGAGTCGTAGTCTTAGCAGATGTTTTACCCTGCGCTTACAAATGTTAGGGCTAGAATCAATTTCAAGTTTGTGATGGCTTTATGTAATTGTACAATGAGTGCATTTTTGGATAGAAGTGCCTCTTTCCATGATTTGTCGACAATATGGAAGTTGTTGCTGACCTTTCTTAAGATGGAGTAGAGCTGGGGTGCCTTATCAGTTATGGCTTTGATTGACTTGTAGCAAAGATATACTTAAAGTGTGTGTGATTGTTATTTAAGGAAGCCCCATAATCTGTTTCCAAATAGGCGATTTGTTGTGCTCTGTGGCAAAGTATTTCTTTGATTTTTAGCTTGCAACACTGTCAATAGATTGGGATAGAAATTGTCATGTTTGTTTTGCAAACTGAATGATGCCCTTAGCTGCCTTTTTCGCCCTTGCTAATCAATCTTCAAGGTGGTTTTTCCAGGTTAGGGTTCTGCCACTGTTAGTCATAGCTATTTGCAGCTTGTGTTGCAGATCATTCGTTTTCCAAGCATGAAAGGTTTGTGTAGCTACCCTTTTGAACAGGTGCCTCAGATCATGATCTCTGATTTGATTAGATTGAGTTTGGGATTGTTTGTGATGAAATAGCGTTCCATTTTGTTGAGTGTGCCTCCAAGGCTTTTTGTGACCTGGGCAAGAGAATTTAATCCGTCGTCGTCAAATAGCTTTATTTCGATAAACATGTATCTTAAAAGCATTAACTATCTTACAATATTCGACGAGGACCTTAAAATTTACCAAAAAGACATCAATTAGTATCAAAAACCCAATATAATCAATTTATGCATCACAATACCTAATAAAAACTTAGAAACAAAGTATTAAAAAAGTTTAAAACATCATAAAAATAATTTCATTCTAGTGCAATTCATCATAGAAATAAATTCATTCTAACACATTTTCTTTAAGTGGATAAGATGTACGTTTTTGTCTAACAAGAAGAATGGCTATACTATAAACTACAATACGATATACATCTGTACAAGACAAAGCTAAAAAACATCATAAAAACATGATAATTCATTAAGGTGCTAAACACAAAAATTTGAACCTTATGATCCAGGCACAATTGAGATATTTTGCAACGCCACAGGCAAAGAGGGTGCGTGCATCTGATTTTAAGATGCGTAATGCAGTGCGATGTTCTTGTGTACCCAATTGTCTGCAGATAGGTTTAAGCCATCTCGTTCTGGCATTCCTATAAGCAGGGCAGGCAAACATAAAATGAGCTAAGCTCTCGGTTGGTGCTCTACAACAGGGGCACCCTGCTGGTGTCTGGTATGGTGCACCCCATTTTGCAGTTAGCTCCCGAACCGGGAGCGAACCTACCCTAAACTGTATAAAGAGTGCTCTGTCCCGTGGTGACTGGATAAAATCTAGGTATGGTTCAAAAACAATATGTTGCTTATGGAGATAAAATTCTTCTGTGAGTCTTCCTACCCTTTGGGTACAGAGTTCCTGGGCATTAACCCAAGCCCAATAAGACCTTTTAAGATCAGCTTTGGAAGGTGGAATTTGCGTGTCCCATGACTCTTTAAACCCAAGAGCAAGAAGAGTTTTTTAAGCTTGAGGACCCAGCCAATTCTCTGGTTGCCATCCAAGGCCATCACTTCGTTGAGCGCGGAGGCATAACTGGTTAACTCTGGGGTTCGGCACAAGCGAGCCCAGAATAACAATGGCCGCAGCCTGGCTATATCTTTGAAGGAGTGCCTACCCATATCACTCATTAGTGGCTTCAGATGGACATTACGGGAAGCATCACCAGATCTCTGAAAAATTTGTGTTCGGATCTGCTGATGCTATCCACATTCTCGAAGCCCCATAATTCGGCACCATAAAGTGCCGAACTAAGTGCCTTGGCTGCATAAATTGTTAAGGCAGGGGCCACAGGTCTGCTCTGTGAGGAGCGGTGTTCTCTTATTAATGCTCCTGCCACACGTTTATGATTTAAGAGCATTTTATCAATGTGGTATTTCCACTGCATTGTCTCAGCTAACCTTAGTCCTAAGTAGTCAAATGTTGTTACTTTCTCCAAGCTAATTCCATCTAAAGTAAAATCACCTCTATGTGACCTATAGGGATTGAACACCATTAATTTTGTTTTTGTAGTATTAATAATCAACCCCGGGCTTCGCAAAAAGATAGAATCTATCTAAAAGTTTTTGTAGCCCTACTGGTGTCTTGGAGATAAGCAGAGTATCATCTGCGAAGAGAAGGGTAGGGACCCTATCACCGGCCAGAGCAGGGGCATCGGACGGAGACTCTTGAAGAAAGCTAACCACCCCGTTCATATATAAGGAGAACAGGGTGGGAGCCAGGACACATCCCTGACGAACCCCTCTGTTCACAGGGATCCTATCCGTTTTTTGTCCTTGGGATCCCCATCTCACTTGGGCATAAGTGCCCTCGTGTAGGCGAACCAGCAGGTTAAGTATCAAAGGTGGCATACCCATTTCATCTAACAGGTGCCAAAGCCGCTCACGGGGAACTAGGTCAAAGGCAGTCTTTAGATCGATAAATGCCAAATAAAGGCTGCCCTTGCCTATTAAAACCACCTTCCAGTAAATTAAAAGCAGCCTAAATGCTTGGTCCACCGTCCCCGTGCAAGCCCTAAATCCCGCTTGATATTGGGAGAGAATATTCTCTTCATCCACCCATTGGTGGATTCTCTGCAATAGCACTCTGCCGACTAATTTCTGCATAGCGTCGATCAGACTGATCGGGCGGTAATTAGCTGGGTCGTCCCTAGCACCTTTTTTAAAAATAGGGACCACCTCTGCACCCTTCCAAGACTCCGGTACTGGACAACCCCTCGCAATAGAATTAATTAAAAGCATAACATAGTTTGCCCAATTAGTGGAGTCAGCAAGAAAGATCTCCTGGAAGGCCATCAGGACCCGGGGCTTTTGCTGGGACTATTTTCTTTATGGCAGCCTCCACTTCCTCAAGAGTAAAGAGATCAACAGTATTCAGGGTAGAATGGGGAGTCGAATAATTATGTAAACCCTCTTGAGGGGATAAATCAGTCCCAGAGTAGAGCTTTCCGAAATGTTTAAACCAATCCTGATTTGTAATATGGTTAGGAATAAGTCTTGGATCCTTATTTCCTGAGCACCTAACCAAATTCCAAAAAGATTGGGGTCTCTAGCTACACTTGCCTCTTTCAAATTCTGCCAATGGGACTCATCCCACTCCAGCTTAGCACGGTGGGTGGCAGTTTTGTAGTTCTTTCTAGATTCCTTCACTAAGGAGCAGTCTTTATTTTTAATTGCTATGACCAAGGCTTTCTTTTTCGCTCTACACTCCCCATTATACCAAGAATTGAGCTTTTTAACATCACTGCTCAATCTAGGTGTGTTATTCACTATAAAATACGTACCAATCTGTTCTACCAATCTACTGTATAAATTCGGAATCTTAGCCAGACCATCTACTTCACCAAGAGCTTCCAGCAATAGAGCAGTGTTTATACTCAATGCGTGACTAATGCCCATCATCGACGGTTCATGTGTTGCGATTCTAGGCCATTTAAGGAGCCTTCTACATCCTGAGGGGATCAATTCCTTCGTAATCATAAAGGGCCCTTGGGTCTGATTTGGGGAACAGAGAAAGGCAGGAGGGATTTCCATACTTAAACTAAGTGTATTGTGATCACTATCAGAAGAAATTAGCACTTCCATATCTATTATCAGATTCCAAAGTCTCAAATCTACCAATATGTAGTCAAAACGTGAGGAGCAGTTTACTCTATTAAAAGTATTCGCTCCTAGAGCATCGGAAGCTGTTCTCCCATTCACTGCCCTCAATCCTATTTCTAGGGCAAGTGCATTAATCTGAATTACGATTTGGGACCATTTCTTAATCGGAGGTATATTTAACAAAGGAACACCCCACTTCGTATTTTCTTCCTCATTCCCCAACAGATCTTCGGAGCCCAGTGGCTCAAAGGTGCAATTAAAATCTCCTGCTATCATAACAAACGAATCTGATGGACGTCCAGCGAGCTCATGTTCCAAAGAAGAAACAATATTCGACATTTTACCCCCTGGTGTACCCCTTATGTAAACGTTGTACAGCTCGATAGTTTTACCACCCCTGGCTCCTTTTATCGAAAGCCACATTATGTCTGGGCTATCACAATGATGTTCTATGATTTTACAGTCCAAATCGATCTTTATCCAAATAATGAGGCCTCCAGAGGGCCGTCCTCTCCCCTTAGAAATAGCAGATCTAAAAAAACAAGTATAACCAGATTTATATAATGGTGTCAAGCTCCAAGTCTCTTGGAATATGCAGATGTGGTGTTCTTCAATCAGGTCGTTCCAATCAGGGAGAATCATTTTACTTTGGAGACCTGCAATGTTCCAAGACAAGATTTTGAGTTGTGGTGCTGAGACCCCATCACAAGCCAAAATCTGTCTTGTCGGAAAAGATGGAACAGGAGGCAAAGCAGAAATATTCAAAAATGTAACATCCCCCTGTTTCGTCGGACTACAACTTTGATCACCATTATGGCTATTTGATTGTATCAAAATCAGGGGATCACGAGGAGACCTACTCGGGCGAACAATATTAGGGACACTTTGTTTGTTAATGGTTGGGGCAAGATCTAAATTCTGTCGAGGTTGGTGAGCGTGACATAGTCAATCAACCGCCTCTAAAGTAGAGCCTTCTGGTATGGATAATGGCTTTGAACTATCCTGAGCCCTAGCCCCACCAGTTATCGAAAAGCGTCTGATCTGAATAGACGAAGAATCTGGGGAGCAAGTTCTATACTCTAAGGCCAGGAGGTTCTCTGCTAAATCTGAATTGGAGAGAGTAAGTTCGATACAGTCAGTGAGCTGGTCGTTTGACACACATCTCCGTGCTCTGACTATATCTTCCCTAATCAGTGAGCGACAGCCCCTGACGTGACGTATCCAATGTATGGACTTGTTTATTAAGGAATCGGAGTTCTCATACCTTGAACCTATTTTGGGAACATTTACCATAAAAACTGTCTGCGACTTAGTAGAAAAGCGAGATAATTGCCTATTTTGTTGAACAGGTATATTTCTAGCCAAAGATGGAACCGGTAAAGTTTCAACCCACCCTCTGCCATTCTCGACAGCCTTAAGATAAGGATCTTTATGCAAAGCCTTTGAAAAGTGAGTTCCTAATGGACCCGCTGAGTTAGTAGTCAGAGCCTTAACGGCTCGTCCCTGGAGATTATGGTAGCTGATTGTTGGCCACTGTCTACTAAACCTCCCGATATTAGTGGCTGACACAGATTAGATGGTGCACAAATGTCTGATGTTTGTGATATATTATTAGGAGTTAAAAGTTTGACAGTGGCCACAAGGTCCGTGATCATCACTTTCATAGATCCGACCTCTTTCTGAAGTGATTTAATAACTTGCAAGAGAGTCTTTAATGAGAAGGGACAAGTGTCGTCCATCACATTTGGGCTTTTCTCCAAGGTTGTCATTGGAGCAGAAGGTTGAGCTTCTTCACAAGTTTCATCTTCCCCTGCCAATACTGAGAAGCGATTGGCACAAATGACTATAGGTTCAATATGACAACTCACACCCCGGGCAGGGGAAATAGGTAGTTGGAAAGATGCATGGGTCACTGAATGCAATTCAGAACCTGATCGTGCGATCTCCTTAAAAGCCACTAAATCCGTGCGGTAGTTTTTCTGAAACATTGGTGGGATAGTAATTGGGCGTGGGTCAGTAGATTGTCTTGCTAATAGAGAGTTAGCGGGGTCGGAAGAGATTAGTGAGGCAGCTGATGGATCAACTCCCAAAAGCCCTTCACACTCAGTGATGAGATTATCTATTCTATTCATAACACAACTATCGGTCACATCTGCTTTTTTTGTTATTTTCCTGACCTTTCTCCCTTTATCTTTCTCATCAGCAGATACACTTATCCTCCCCACCCCTTCTGTAGTTTTTCTTTTGCCCATTTTAATATCAAACCAAATAGATAACAGAAGAATAAAATAAACAGAAAATATCCTATGCCAAGTAAGGAATAGCAAACTTTAAAACATTACAACATTCCCGCTAGTTCCAACAGCTTAATAAATCCCTAGAGCAAGTAAATCACAACTATATAACAAGCCTGATATTCAAGGCGACACACAGTACCTTTGGAGTTTTCTAATTCATGTCCCAAACAGCAGATCAAAAGGTCTAGCCCTGCCCTGCCTCTTCCTGGCACTGACGGGCAAGGACGGGCCCGCCCTTGGCCCGGGCTTTGCCCGGGCGCAGCCCGCGCGCGTCCGCGCCGCGGAGGGGAGAGGCAGCGCTTTATGCGCGATGTTGAGCGCCTCCCTCTCGCAGGCAACAGGTGTGTATGGCGCTGTGTTCTCTGGGGCTTGTAGTCCTCTCGCAGTTGACAATCGCTGTGGGGCAGGGAGAGCCGAATTAGGGAGGTAAACCCTGGGACACCAGTCCCACCAGGGCAGGAAACACACACCTTCACCTTTCACCGCCGCTGCTGCGATGTCAGAGCAGCCAAAATAGCGCCCGCGCCGCGGGAGGAGAGGCAGCGCTTTATGCGCGATGTTGAGCGCCTCCCTCTCGCAAGCAACAGGTGTGTATGGCGCTATGTTCTCTGGGGCTTGTAGTCCTCTCGCAGTTGACAATCGCTGTGGGGCAGGGAGAGCCGAATTAGGAGGTAAACCCTGGGACACCAGTCCCACCAGGGCAGGAAACACACACCTTCACCTTCACCGCCGCTGCTGCGATGTCAGAGCAGCCAAAATAGCGTCCCCGAATTTAATCCTCTTTTTAAAGAAGTAGGATAATCTTGATTCGGCTGATCTTGGGGCCATTTTGAGAGGCAGTTAGTAGCTTGACATACGTGTAGTTAGTGCATAAGTTAAATAGTAGGGGTTGCCAGGATGTAGCCCTGTTTTACGTCTCTGTTGGAGGCGAATAATATGCTTCTTGTGCCATTCATTCCTACTCTTTCTTGAGCATTGGAGTTGGAATACAAGCTCCTTGTGGTTCTCAAATGTAATAGGGACCTGCCCATTTATTCCTACTTTTCCAGTAGAAGCTGCTTATTAACATGATCAAAGTCTTGGACAAAAATCCAGGAAGGCAGCACGAAGGGTGGTCTGCTGTTTGATGGAAAATTCATGAGCATTGTGTCGTAGGTTAATGAACTGACGTATGCTGGACAGGACTTCACTAAGTCCGCGCCCTGGATTCAGTTTAGTGTTTGCTGATCCCGTATGCTCCAGAAAGTTTTTTTTCCTTTCATGTATTTAAGGCTGATTGGTCTATAGAAGCTTGTTAGTGAAACTGTTTTTTTTTTTTCCATTCTAAAAAATCATATTTTTGTAGGCCTTGCTGAGTGTTTAATGTTTTGGATATCCCTATTTTTAATTGCAGTCTTTAGGTTTGATTTCTCACTTTTGCTTTCCTCGTTGAACCATGTCTTGGGCTGTGTTCTTTGTTTGGAATTTGGTTTAGTCAGTGAGACCTCCCAAATTATTCATGTATCTGTCTTGATCACATGCTCAATATTTTCTATGAACTGGTTGATGTTAAAGTAATCATTGCAGTCTTCGATCATTTGGTCCAGGGATTGGTGTGCATGTTGAAGGACTTCTGTGAGGAAGGTGCCTCAGTCATCTGGGTTGATGGAATAAAAATGAAGTCTGGTTTTCCCTTGGCGCTCTCCGTCCACTGTCAAGACGTGGGTCTACCACTTATGTTACATCAAGGCAGAAATTTTGTGCTGGGGGGGTCTATGTTCCAGTTTATGGCTGTTTCCTCAAGGGGAAGCCAGTGGGTGAGGGTGCATGAAAGTGTAATCTTTTTTTGATTCAGCTGTGGAGGAATTGAAAGACGAGACTGGCAGTGTATCTGATGTAACTATGTTTAATGGGGAAAATTTGATTATTTTTAAGTAGAACGTTTTCTAAAATTGCACTTTTCATGTCACTTTGAGTATAAGCTCCCCTGGTTGTCTAGTTTTCAAAAATGTCTGTGGTTTGTAGGTTTGCATGGGTGGCACCACAGCACGGCCCAAATACAGCAGCTACCCCTATTGCTGATCTCTCAACTTAGCGATTTAGGTCCTTTTGTGTCGTTTCTTGGCCCACCCACACAAATGGGGTACCGTTCTTAACGGGAAATGTGTGGGAACCGAGGGAGGTAGGAAACCTATGGCTCTCCGCAGATACGAAGTCTTTACATCACAGAAATATGAGGAAAATTTTTCCTACCAAAGTTTGGTGTTTGCAAGGACTTCTAGGTTGAAATTACCTGGTCAGGGCCCAGCAAGTGAGTCACCCCTGGACTCCCCTGGTTGTCTAGATATGCAGGTTTGTCTAGGTGCTGGCAGAACTAGGGCCCAAAATCCACAGCTACCCACATTGCAAAAAAAAAAGATGCATTTTAACTGCATAAATGTGATGTCTGTTGTGTTTTTAGCATTTTCCAATCAAGGGTGCTAGGGACACCCACAAAAATTGTGTTTGCTTTTTATGTGGAGACCCGTAGAAACGCTGGTTGGTTGTCAATTTGGGAATCTCAACATATTGCAGAAACTTCCAACACAAAATTTAAATAAATGAGTAATGTTAACCATGTACGCACTTTCAAGTTTTGTAGAGCATTACGGGAAAGTGAACAGAATCAATGCAACTTGCACGACGCTGCACACCTCCGGGTGTTTAGATTGCAAAAAAAAAACGAGGATTCTTAGTAAGGGCCATATTTACATTTTGGCTGACAAAGGAGACTCCGTCGCCCTGGCGGAGGACTTAATACCTGCAATATTGAGACTATTCCACCCGCCATATTTAGAAATGACTGACAAGCTGACGGTCAATTAAAAAACATTGACGGGGCCACCATCACAGCGGTTCCTGTCAATCCCTTTTTACGTTTGACGCACTACTCTATCAACATGACAGAGCTGTCCATCAATTTTTTATTTTTTTATTTTCAAAAACCAGTCCCAAAGCCACATTTTCTTATTGAAGAAAACAAATGCCCCTCTTATCATGGGAGTTGAATCCCATGGCAAGTGGGGCATCAGACAGTTTTCACTGCTCCTTACCACCATGGTTTTCCAGGTGGTGACAGGCAGTGAAAACTGATCTGTATGCTGCACATCTAAATTTGGTGGGCAGACATAGAGGTCAGCCGCAGATGGCCCTTACTCAATCGGGACATTGGAGGGGGGCAACCATGCCAGAGATGGAGTAGTCTTCCCCACGGTTACACCAGTGCTCCGTCCGCAGATATATTGGCTGCCAGACCATTATCTTCATGGCAAGGATACTCTGTAGCTATTGTGACTGAGTATCCTTACTGCCACAGATATAAATCTGGTATGATTTTTTTTAAAGTTAATCCACCACTTACACTGGTTGGTTTTAGCAAATCCAGAAATGCTAGCTTCAAAGCATAAATACTTATCAAAGTATCTGAATATTGAATCCAAGACTACTAAAGGTGAGCCATAAAGCCATGTTAAGGCACCAACCGCTTTATGGTCCAGCCACATGCCATTCATGCACCAAACAAGACTTTCATACCGCCGGACACGGGCCCAATCCAACAGATCAGTGCACTGACATTAACATACTGCTGCCCTTCAAGGGTCCATCACATTCAAATGCCACAGGACGGAATCCTAATTCAAGAAAACCTATTAACCAATCATCAGCCACATTGCACACAAACACACCACAAATGAACGTGTTGGCAGTTGGTGCATCCACAACCTTCCCAAATGAATAAACCATTTGACTACATTTTTAGCACCTGTCAAATGACTGCCTCCTTTTTGAACATTACCGAATGAATGCCTAGTGAACCTTTACTAATGGCTCACATGACAGCCACATGAGGCTCAGGAAGACATGTTTTACACGCGTCTTTAGCACACTTACCGTGGTAAATTCAACTCCCTCTAGTTTGTGGGTGCAAGTTGGGAGCATCCGAAAATGCCTTCAGAGGCCTACATTGCTCAAATTGAGTGAGCATATCTACCTTTGAAACTAAGGCGAACATGCTGGGGAATACGGTATACGATCCCTAAACAGCACGTACTAAACTACAAAGAACTGAGGTTTTTGAAACACAGGGTGGTCATTGAGAATGTAGCATATATCTGATAGAGACTTCTAGCCGCAGATGCCTTACCTTAGAATTAACCCCAGTCGTCAGACTGGATCTGGACATTTTTTCGTGAGTCACCGGTAGGTGGCAACGTTCGGCTCTGCATGGCATTGTTGGCATTGTCCGCGCTGGAAGTGACATTCGTGGTGCTTATATAGGCACCACCTAGGCGCGCTGACGTTCGTTCTTTTCTTTCCACGCCAGTCAGCGCAGATCTGGGAAAAGCTACCCCATAGTCACTTTTTGACTAAGCTTGTTTCAAAGTTTTGTCGAAGTCTTACCTCCTGGTGTGGCAGAAATGTCATCAAAAAAGGCCGGCTCCAAACCGTGCGGTGCCTGTCGGTGACTGATCCGCACCTTATTTGCCTCTGGTGCTCGAACGAGACCATGTCCCGAAGGCCTGGCTCAAATGTCGCTCCATGCACTCGAAAGCCTTGAGGGAGCGGTCTCTCAAGCTCCTGGAGGTTCGATGTGCGACGTCACTATGCTCAAGGTCCTGGTTGAGAGGGAGGTCCCGGGGGCGGTTGCGAAGTCTGAGGTTGTTGTTGCATTCAAAGTCATCGAGCCGTTCGGGTAAATCTCGGTCCCATAAAAAAAGTCAAAGCGTGCTTCAATGTCTCTACGGCTGAGGTGAAAAGGTTGCGAGAGCCAGAACTTCCCGCTCACATTCAAGCTTTTTGAGGCCATGCCCCTCATATCTGAGCAGCTCGTTAACTCTGGCATGCCTTCAAGCCTTGGGGGTTTAAGAGGGGCCCCTCCTGGATCCACGCCGGCAGCTAAGGTGCCGGTCGGGCCCCAAAGATCCACAGATGGATCTGGATCGCTGCTGGTCGTGCCATGCTGCCCTTTCCCAGCGCTGGTCCAGAGGCCGATACTCCTGGTGCTATCCGTGGCGCCATCCTCATTTGTATCCGTGACTCCGACACTGATCCGGAGGGGAGTCGTCCCACTCTGGCGCCGACTGGAGCCATGCCTTCCAGGCCGGAGCCCGCGCCCTATTCCTATGGGCTAGGACTCTGGGAAGAATGAGAGGGGTGTCTGGACCCTGAGGAATACAAGCCTAATGAATCCTTGAACTGGTGTGAGGATCTGGGTGAAACAAATTGACTTGACACTTCTCCAGATGCTGCCATCCTTTCTCCCCCTACCATGGCTACGGAGGAGGAAGTTTCATTCGCTACATTGGTTACGGTGGGCAGCTGAGGTCTTGGACCTTATTTTGCTCTTGTGACAGTCAAGATTACTCTCTTGACTGAAGTGCTTCAACTGGGACTGTCCCTTCTGAACTTCTTCTCCCAGTCAACAAAGCACATAATGATGTCTGCTTGGGACCTGGTCCAAGCCCAACACAGGGGCTCCTGTGAACAGGACAAATGCCCATCACCACCACCCCGCTCTAGGGGACTCCAAATTCCTCACTGAACACACTACCCCGGAGAGCTTGGTGGTCCAAGCCTCCACTTCACAGCAGGGCAGTTGGCGCATTCCCAACTGCCCTGCTGTATTGGGAATCCAACAGGATGAACAATTTATGCAAAAAGATGTTTTCTTCCACCAGCCTGGCATTGCAGTAGGTGAACACTGTATACCTTTAGGGCCGCTAATCCCACCCTCTGTGGGATACATTGCACTGGTGCTGTCAGCGGTCCCAGAGGAGAACCGGGCTATGCTCTCTCAGGTTGTTGCCGGCAGAGATGCAGTGAAGTTAATCTTTTGATGTGGACTAGATACCACCAATCACTAGGCAGAGCGGTTTTGTCGACAGTTGCCCTGTGACGCCAAGGCTTGTTGAATACTACAGGCTATTTTGGGGCTGTTCAGACTTTACTCCTAGACATGTCCTTTGATGGTTCCCGTCTCTTCAGAGACTAGGCGGATTCGGCCTTCAAGCACTTTAAGGACAGCAGGGCTATGGCAAGGGCTTTGGGCCTTTCCATGGCCTCTTGTCACCCTTAATCCTCCTTTCGTGGCCACGGAAGGGGCTTTCAGCCACTTCCTTACCCACCCAGTCACCGCAGCGAGCAAGCTTCCCAGCCTCTGTGTGGCTGTGCACGGTGTACAGAGTACATACCAGTCCCGTGGGTCAGGTGGGCAGCTGTTGGGTCAGCTCCCCACCCTCTCCCCCCAGCAGCCACAGCCTCCAAACTCTCCTAGTCTGCCCGTTTACCATCATGGGCACCCAGTGAGCGGCAGGATTCGCCATCACCTGCCCCTCTGGCAGTCCATATCATCAAACAGGTGGGTTTTGCAGATTGTCAGAAGGGCCTACTCCCTTCGAGGCTACATGTCCCTCCATGCCTCCTACTTATGTCAAGCTGATGGAGGACCACTTGTCTCTTCTCCACCAGGAAGTAATGCCTCTTTTGGCCAAAGGACCCATAGAGAGTGCCAACACCAGAAGTGGGTTGTGGTTGTTATGGACACAGTGCAGTTTCATGCCTATCCTCACAAACATGGAGTCCAGGATATTCAGGCTATGATACTGATGTTTCAGCCTCTATCGTGGATTTTGGTGAGACAGACTCTGAGGCTGCTGGGCCTTTGGGTCTCCTGCATCCTGCTGGTGACAAATGCCTGTTTGCATATGCTGGCTCTGCAGTGTGAACTGAAGTTCCAGTGGGCGCAGCATTGGGGAACTGTAAAAGATCTGCAGTGGTGGTTAATGAACCACGATTGTGTCAGCGGCAGACCCCTCTCCCTTCCCCAGCCAGATCTTACAGTATGACAGATGCAGCACTCCTGGGATGGGGCTGCCATCTGGGAGAGGTGAAGATCAGAGTCCTCTCGCCTCTGGCAGAATCCAGACTCCACATCAACCTGTTGGAGCTCTGGGCGATCTGATTGGCATTGAAAGCCTTCCTACCCTCCATCCAAGGAAGGCTGGTGCAAGTGTTCACGGACAACATCACCCCCATGTACTTCAACAAACGGTGGTGTGGGGTCATGGATATTTTATCAAGAGACCCTGTGTTTCTCGACATGGCTGGAACAGTAGGGCATATCCCTGGTGGTTCAACATCTGGCGGGTTCTCTAAATGCCAGAGCGGACAAATTCAACTGAAGGTGCCTCGCGGATCATCCATGGCATCTCCATCCGGAGGTGTTGCAAGGTCTTTCAGCAGTGAGGGACATCCTTGTTTAGATCTGTTCGCCACCGACGAGAAGATACAATGTCAGCAGTTATGCACGCTGGAGTTTCCAAAGGCAGCTCTCGCTTGGAGATGTTTTTCGTCTCGAGTGGAGCTCAGGCCTCCTGTACGCTCCCCCCCCCCCCCTCCCAATACTATTCCTGCCCAGAGTTCTCAAGAAGATCAGGAACGGCCGGGCCTAAGTCATCCTTGTGGCTCTGCATTGGGCACAGAGTTTAATATCCCGATCTGTTGAGCATGGCCATCAGTCGTCTGACCAGGCTGCTCCTTAGGGAGGATCTTCTGTCTCAGCAGCAGGGGATGGTTCAAACCTGTCAACGCTCTGCCTTCTTGCGTAGACATTCAGCAGCGACAGTTGACAGCTTTTGATGTTCCTTTTGATGTCTGTGGCACTACCTTGGCAGCCAGTCGTCCCCCCACCAAGACTGTTTATGCCTGCTGTTGGGCAAAATTTGTGGCATTGTGTACAGAAAGACAAATTGATCCCCTTTCTGTCCCCCTTTCTCAGGTTCTCCTGTTCATACTTTCCCTTGCCCAGCAGGGCACTGCTCTGGGCACTCTAAAGGGCTATCTCACTGCCATTTCAGCTTTTCTGCGGTTGCCTGATCAGCCATCCCTTTTAAAATCCCCTATTGCGAATAGGTTTCTGATAGGTTTACATTTGTTTCCACCTTCTGCTTTTTAATATGCTCCAGTGGGATCTCCGTCTCTTCCTCACTTTCCTTATGTGCTCTCCCTTTGAGCTTCTGCACAATTGTCTACTCAGACTCCAAACCATCAAGACTGCCTTCCTGGTGGTAATAACATCTGCCCGGAGGGTAAATGAGGTTGGGACCTTGTCATCCAAGCCTCCTTATCTTAACATCTACCCAGACAAACTGGTGCTTCGCACAAGAGCTTCATTTGTTCCAAAAGTGGTCACTCCATTTCTCTGAAGCCAATCCATCACTCTGCATTCTTTTTACTCTCCGCCTCATCCCTCCAAAGAAGAGGAGCGACTTCACCTTCTGGGCCCAGAAAGAGCATTGTTGTTCTACCTTGTTCGCACACAAGAGTCCGGGTAGACGATCTACTGTTCGTGGGGTATGTGGGAGCGTCGAAGGGATGGGTCGTACAGAAAAGGACCATCTTGTGATGGATCGTACACTGCCTAAAAATGTGCTACTCATTGGCTAAAAAGCAACACCCTCCGGGTTTGCGTACTCATTCCATCAGAGCTAAAGCTGCGACAACTGCATTAGCTCACATAGCTCCAGTCCTGGACATCTGCCATGCTTCCCTTCACATGTTACCAAACACTACTGTCTAGACAGTCCAGTCTGTAGGGATTAGTACTTTGCCCATTCCGTCATGTAGAACTTCCTCGCATCAAATTGGTCTGCAGATCCACCTCTGAGGAGGTATTGCTTGGGTGTCTATTCTAAGGTAAGGAACCTGCAGCTAGAAGTCTCTATCAGACGAACTAGTTACTTACCTTCGGTAACGCCTAATCTGGTAGATACTCTATCTAGCAACAGATTCCTTACCGACCCACCCATCCTCCACGCTCTGGAAATGGATTTCTAGGGACAGGGCTTGCCCCTTTCAGGGCCCTACTTTTCCACACCAGTGGTCAGTTTACTTCGTGGCTCTGCGCTTCTGGCGTTCAAAGTTGCGAAAAGTAACGGATGTCAGTGCGCCTAGGTGGCGCCTATATAGGCACCACGAGCGTCCCTACCGGCGCGATCGACTCCAATGGCACCACACGGATTTGAACAACGCCACCTACTGGCTCGCAGGGGTACTTCTCTGAAAGAATTTCCGGATCCAGTCTGACGCCTGGGGATAATTCTAAGGTAAGGTATCTGTGGCTAGATAAGAGTCTCTAAGAGATAAGACGTTAACAAATGTAAGTAACTTGTTTGTCACATCCATTATGTGCAGAGCTGTGACTGTAATGCACTTGTCATACAGTAAACTGAACATATGCGAAGTTTTGATGGAGTATGAACATGGCAAATAGGAAAAACGTTTTACTCCTATGTTTAGCGTTGGGTGCAGAGTTCTCTGTAATGTTATAATTTTTTTGTAAAGCGCACTATCACCCAAGAGCATATCCTGTCGCCAATGCAAGAGCAGTCAGGGCTGATCCATGGATTAACCTAGTTGAAGAGCCAAGTGTTCAGCTTTGTGCAGAATGCACTAATTTTAGAGACTGCGCATATGTGTAGAGGCAGGTAATTCCACCCTTTTGGAGTCAATTAGCAGAAGTCACTTCTCCTTGTTCTGGTGCTGCGTATTCATTGAATGTGTGTGTGAATGCGAAACCAGCTGAGCAAAGATGTCTGGAAGAAATCTAAAATCTGAAGCTTCATTGAGGTATGCTGGACTACTGCTGTGTAAGGCTTTGAATGTGTTTCAGGAGTTTGGAAAAAGCTGTAGATGGGGAGTCAGTAACATTCCTACCTTCCGTGAGGGCCATCACGTTGCAGAAGGGTTGTCTGTACTATAACCAGGTAATGAAATTTGAAAAGGATACGCCCGAGCCGGTTTCGGAAGCTTACACCTTGGATCCATATCCCCCGCCTGGAAAATGAGTATAAATGTGTGACCCAAACCACCCCACTTTTTCCTTTGCAAGTACTTTTTGACCAAGGGCGGGAGTGCCACACAAAGTACTTGCTGTGTGCCATTAGGGCTGGTGTCTATCTGATAGCCAAGTTCTCAAAAGTGAGAGCGCATCACATGCTTGAGAAGCTGTGGGCCTACCTAGCTCCTAGAAAACGGCCTGCCTACTCAGAAAGCGAAGGAGATTGGCTGACCCTGCGGGAGGAGAGACTGTCCAGGCAGAGAAGCCCAGCTGTGTTCTGGTTTGAGCAACATCCAGAAGAATCGGACTTGTGTGTGGGAGTGCGCCCAGTGCCGAATTGAGCACTGATGCGTGGTTCACTTGTCGATCTACATGAAGTGACAGCCATCATCAACATTAGTAATCGGTCCAGCATCTCCACTGTGACCTGTGTGGCCTGCTGCGTCCACCTAATGATGTGACCTTACACAGGCACCACTTCAGCCGAAGACTCCCCTGTTGGCCTGAAGGTCACAACTGTCCAGTAGAATGAGAATGAATCCCGGCCGGCCGTGCCGCAACTCTTATTGTACTCAAAAGGTGCCAGAGGACATTGCCATGCAAATTCGAAGAGCACAGGTGAACTGCTGAAACTAGCCTGTTCTGCAGCTCCTATGTTATCTAAGAGGACGCGGCTACCTGTGCGACCCTGCCTGTGCTGCAGGACAACTTTGTAATGTGACCACAAAGAGAATGGGCCAACCACTGAACATGGCCTGCTGTGCTGCGATGCAGACATGACCGGAAAGGCTGGATCCCCTCTGCACATCTATCTATAGATATATAGACATAAAAATATATATTAATATATGCAGATCTTGGTGGTAGTAGCAAATATTCTGTTTCTGATTAGCGTGAAATAAGTCCCCGTTAGAGCAAAAGGTATCTAGATGCTTTCTTGCCTGATACACCAAGCTCTGCACTAAGGATGACCAACATACCTAACCCAGAAAATGTCTGTTTCAGTTGGTCCCCGGCAGCTTACTGCCTTTTGCTTGAAATTCTGTTGTTCAAAAGCACAAAAACACTAACTTAATAATTCTCTGGAAGTGTCCCTAGAATCTGGAACTTGATCCCTCAAATCCTCAGGAAAATTTCCTCCTATGAGAAGTTAAAGATTGAATGAAAGAACCTGCTTCTGCATTGTCATCTTAGAAAGCGGGTCAATACTGGATTTCTGCGAATGATGCAAAGAGCACTAAAAGATACTCACAAAATTCTACTTCATTTGGCATTGTGTAGTCTGTTAATATCCCTGTTAGCATCCATCCACAGCATTATATATTATTTAGAACAATGCATTGCAATAGTACTAACTCTCTCTCAATTTAGTTGTTTTGGGCAAAAATATATATATTAGATTATATCTCATTTCTTTTTATTGTTGTTTGGCTTTTGGCAGGGCATGTGCCGGATATCTTGTTCCTAATTTACTTCTGGAACCTCGTATCCAATAATACCTTTTGTGAAGTGCTCTGTCTAGGTCTGATATACGCTAGACTAAACTGCTAATAAAAGATAAAGAGTTTATTTTAGTGATGAGTTGGTGGAGTATTTGCTTCTGCAGCATCAAAGAAAAGGTGAGTGCTCTGTAGATACTCCCAGTCACAAGCGTGTGTCAAGAATCTGAATATGGCTTGTGAGGGCAAAGTTTGGGCATACTGATTGGCTAAATAATGGTCTAGAACAAAGAAGTGAATAAGCACGTATGGTCTCCTGGTGGAGTGGTATCAGACCTGCATCGATCCTCATCCCCAACTTAGTTAAAATATACATGGCAGCACTAGAGCGAGGTCACATACCTGCAACAACTAGGGAAGACTTAATAATGCTGATCCCTAAACCGGGCAAAGATAACCTGGAAATGCCCTTCTATAGACCATTATCAATGTCAAACTTGTACTGTAAAATAAAATTCTTAGCAGAGTTTTAGCTAACCAGTTACAACCCTGTTTGTGTTCTTTAGTACTTAGTCTAAAATGGCTTCATACCGGGTCGCAGTACATCACTGAATATTCAGCAGTTGTTTCGAATCCTAGATTAAATGCTCCCGTTATGCTACCCTGAAGCAGCCACCCTTTTCATTGACCTACGCAAGGCATTTGACCCTCTGCAATCGAATTATTTGCAGGCTGTAATGAAGCGGATAGAGGTAGAGGCCGGGACAAGTGGGTCACTTGAATATAAGCTGAAGCCCTGACTCTGGTGTGGACTAGACACAATATTTCTGAGACGTATCAAATCAGCTGTGGTACCAGGCAGGGATTCCAACTCTCTTCAGTGCTATTCGCTCTAGTGATGGATCCATTTTGCTAATACTTTGAGAGTGGAAGGAAGTGGGGGAAGGAATACCCTGGCATGACAACTAGCATTTTATCTCACTTTACACGGATTATATTCTTCTGTACCTCCGCAGAACTAGAAGAGGCCTTCCAGTGTGTTGAATTATTAAGGGACTTGGGATGAGTCTCGGTTAGGGGTAAGACTTGCACGTACGTACCCTGTGTCCCCCGGTATGGCGTCAAACCCTGATGGAGGCCCTTTGTTTTGATATTAAGTGGTAGGTATCGTTTCTCCGAAGTGGTTATCAGGATGTTCTCGGACACATACTGGGATTATGGCACTTGCCCGAAAACGTTTATGGATATACTTTTTGATTTTGTATAGAGAAAATGTTCTAGCTAAATGGACAAACTGTTAAAAGAAATTGGGTATGTTTACAGTACAGAGCTGGCAGAATAACAGACACACACTGGTGTTTTTGTGGTAATAATACATATTATATTGACTTACATGAATTATGAAATGTTTGTGGGAAATAATCCTACTATATTATGTTTATATCTCGTATGAAATGACAAGTCTGTCTTCTAAACTAAAATGAAATACATAGTATGGAATCCTTATTAGTCTTTCTATCATGTCACACTGTATCATGTTTGGGTTTCTATAGAAAATAGGGCACTGTTGAACTTTGTTGTTGTGGCTTTGACAAAGACCCCGGAGGTCGAAACGAGTCAGCCTGAATAAACTTTACTACTGAAGAACAACAGGTGCGCGCGTCTTCTTGCGTGGTAGCGCAAGTGCTCTTGCTATTTATATACGGGTCCTGCGTCCATCTTGCTCAGCACCGACCCCGTGAGGTGGACGTAGTCCGGAGGAAGGCAGGAAGCTATTTGTTTATATTTTTTTGGGGGGGGGGGAGCTGTATTAACAAAATTTGAATTTAAAGGTTGAAGGGGGTTGTTGTTTCTGTTGAGTTTTCCCTGCCCAGTAACCCTATTTAAGCATGGGAGGCGGCTTGTTTATGAAATATGTGCATTTGTAGCCACAGACTAATAATTCTGGGAAATATTCTGGGTTGGTGGGGGACAAAAAGCTGACGCTCTTTTTTGTTTAAAACCAGATTACCTATTGAGCGAGGATACACGAAATTATACTCATGCTAGGACAGCCATAGATAGCATAAGAAAAACACTAGCCACGCTTTAATGTTGGAATAAGTTGTTAACTGAAAGGAGTTTCAGCAAGCTGTAGTAGTTATCATTTGACTGTTGCCGAAAGTACAGATACAGAGATCATTAACAAGTGTCATGTAAAATTAACCTGCACAATGTTACATGGTGCATATACTAATCCTCTGTCACAGCAATGACTAACTTTGTTCAAATCAAAATCTATAAAAATGTTTAAATAAAACAAGGAAGTGGATAGGCTGTAATTCAGAATGAGCTAATAATGCTATTGATGTGTTCACACTATTGTTTCACATCGGATCATGTTCATAGCATGCACGTCTGCGACAGTCATAGCAAGCGAATATGTGAGCGATCCCGTGTTTGGTGAACTGACTTTTACAACACTAGTGATATTAGAAGATCGATCGGAGTTCTTAGAAAACTAGAAATTAGAAACCTCGTTATGCGCAGATTAAAGAAGGCTGGTGCCCTCAGCAGAGCTTACAGAGCTACGAAATCCGCCGGGCATAGCAGGATTTAAGCTTCTTCCTGACATCAGGGATGCTACCGCACATCTTAAGTTTAGAGGATTCATTTTGCAAGAGAATCGTGCGTTAAATCTAGCGCGTTGTCCGATATAGTGCACACTCTACCAGTCCGGCATAATGAAGTAGGCAGCTATACAAGCGTTCCCTACAAAGCTCTGTGCCTCCCCTCTCCCAAAGGATACGAAAGCGGTATACAAATACAACAGTACAATCATTCCATCTACGTCCATGGCATTGCCATATAAATATTCGTGTGGCACAAAACCGACTGTGCATACTGTAGGAAGTTAATATTCTCTGCATGGTAACTGCTTTCGTCTAAGGGAGGGTCTTTTCTCTGGCATGGATGCTGGGTTGTTTTTACGCCTACATCTTCTGGGTTACTCCGTCTGTCACCCAATTAAAGCCGGTTTAACGTGGGTTACACGCGGCCGTTCCATTGGCTGGTCTGCGCTGGGAGGGGTTTGTCAGCAGGAAGGGCTGCAGTCTTACGGCTGGAGAGTTGAGGCTGCTACTGAGCTCCGCCGTTTGAAAGGCAGCCCCACGAATGAGGCAAAAGGCAGATAACGCACGAAAATATCAAGCGATGCTAATCATTTACTTGAACTAATATCTGCGTGACATCAGACACGATGCGGATACGTGGCCCGGCGACGGTGTGCGCGTTCTGCAAGAGGCGCGGAGACTAGCAGTTTTACGAGGTAGGCGAGCGTGTACGTTTTGCTGAATGTTGAGTTTGCTGCAGTGTGCTGCATACCATGTGCATGGCAAGTCAGGAAATGAAGCTTCTCGTCACTGATGCGGGAGTCCCCTAGCTCCGGGTTTCCTGCTCCGTCCAAGTTAGCATGCCAATGGGTTAATTTATTTACGATAACATAAATAAGCGCGAACCCTCTAATTTCAAGCCATTCAAAACATAATGATAAACTTTCGCGTCAGATTTTAGAATGGTGGAGCAAAGTTCTTAAGCTGTATATATTTTTTTTAATGTATTTCTAATGGTAAGTATTCGTAATCGTCAGTACAGGCGTCGTTTGTGCCTTTGAAACAGGCTTGGAGAATTGTGAAAATGTTTTTGAGCATGTGATGTTTGCTTAGAGAATGTTTGCAGCGCCATACTTTGAGTGTTTGTTCTGAATATGATTAAGAAGGTGCGTGCAGGGCATGACTGGCTAGGGTTGTGACGGCGTCACATGGACTGTCTGGTTCACGCAGACATTATTTTTTAAATTATGTTTTGAAGTTTATAAGCAGGAACAGTATCAAACCTGGGCTTGGCCATGTTATTGCTGCCTGCAATTATCTGTTCCTTATGCATTTTTAATGAGCAAGCACAGCCAGCAGAATGATTTAATGAGCTCAGACTGGCTTTTAGAACGCGGCATTCGCCGTGCAGACCACCGTCAACAGGAAGCAGACGCAGGAGGTTTATGTGGAACGCGCCGCCGAGTAGCAAGAGAGAAGGGGGTGTTTCTGGGTGATGGCCGTCGCTGCCCTTCCTGTTCAGAAGGCCTTGCTGCTGAGCCCTGAGCGCCAAATATCACATTAAATACACGTGAAAGCAATTACAAGGAGCGACGGGTCTGGGCTACTAAAATGCATATTGAAGGTTAAATTGGCGACACAAGGCTGAGTTGCATAAGGAAACTATTCTTTGTTTAAGTGAAAAATGTAAAAGAATTTGCAGCTGCAGAAATTTGACAGCAGTCACTCCCCTGTGGCTTTGAAGGATACTATTGTGTGAACAGTGGAAGGGTAACAATTAGTAAAGCGGCGCTGCATGACTTGGACTAGTCTCTAAACTATTATTTGCGGGCGAGAGCTGTCTGACCTAAGCTCGTGGCTTCGAGGTAATGAGACCTCTCGCCATGTAGAAATGACGCTTCTTAGGGTAGGCCAGAGTGCACGTGTTGATGTGTTTAATTTGCTCATCCAAATTCAGGCGATTACGTATTTTAAAATGCACCGAAGGTTCAAGGCAAATTCGTAAAGGCTTTGCAATGCTTCTCCGAAAATAAAATGCGATTTTATCCTGACTAAAAAAAGTTTGATTACAATAATCCTACATAGTAGTTAAGAATTTTAATGTATGCATGATACACTTTCTGTAAACCCCTCGTGCAAGTGTCACAGGAAGCCAACCTTTAACCTTCCTGAATTTTCATTAATTTAACACAAACTAGAAGATGTTTAAAATCCTCAGTTTGATTGTTTATTAAAATGCCCCTGCGATAAAAATAACACATTAGTTCTAAAAAAATGCTCGCCAACAAGTCATGATAGCCTGGCCTTGGCTTACTGCGCGTCTACAACTAATACGGTTTTATCTTCACATAGATCAGGCTTACATGGGTATCTATTATATCCGTTAAGTAGGTGTCTTTTATTCAGGTAAAGTGTTTGACAAATAAAAATAAAATAACTGCTCATTTCAAAATAAAAAAGTTTTGATAACTGATAAAGTATTTATTTACAGTAGGTTTTAGAAGCTAATTACACTATTTTTAATGAGACTCTCATTTGATAGCCGGTGTGCTAAAATGGATGCATGACATACGGTAGCGGTCCATGCCAGAGTGAGATTATCCTAAGGGAAGGTATTGATTGACCATTGATTTATTATAGGCTGTGTTGCTAATTGAGCAGCTTTCTTAAATATACAAAGGACAGTAGCCCAATGACAACAGTTGGAAATGTTGTGGCAAACAACCTGGTAGTTCAATAGTGCAATTTCTGCCTTTTACTCTCCCTCCTTCAATGGATGCCTGTCTGGGTTAGCGTACTTACCTGCTGATTTTGGTTCCACTTACTGTGGGATCCCTCTAGTTGGTCGAGATCTCTTGGCCTTCTGCAACAATTCTTGTGTGTGTGGACAGTGCAACATGTGCTCTTTAGTTCTGTGCTTTGCTATCACAAAACCCTTGCGGAATGGTGTTAGGACTCCATTCCCTATTGCCCATCTATGATTGATGTGTCAGATTCTCCGTAGCTATGGGTCACTAATTGTCTAAACATTTTTGTCATTGCATCAAATTTCAGGTTAAGTCCCACCCCTTTCCTGTAGAGTCCCAGTCGTTACTTGCATGGCTTCACATTTCTTGCAGACCCCCAAGCTTTACCACAAAGGTAGCGTTTGTGTGAGAGATGTGGGACTCCTTTTGTTTTCAACGCTAAATAGCTTGTTTTAATACGTGACAAATCAAAATTGTATTCCATATCCTGCACCTAGCCCGACATGATCTCTCCGAGAGGCACAGACAACCTATTTTCTGGCAACAAGGAGAGCAAATGAGGACGCCTCTGTGGGGGACTACTGAAAGCTTCTTTTCCTGTTCTGCCATAGAAGCGGAACAAAGCCCCAGAGAAGCTAATCTGACTTCCACGTGCACATGCATGTAGCTCACAGGAAGCTGTGGTTTATACTGCAAGGCTACAAAAAGATATGCTTCAAAAGGACATTTGCAGTCTTTCCTGCTGTTGTCTTTTAGCAACTTTCCATCCAACCATCCTGTATAACAGAATCTGTTTCAAACAACTCCTCAGGAACTTGCTGATTTACATTTTTTCATATAGGGCAGCTCAGCTGCAGGGTAAGACTCCTGCTTGACCCACCAAATGCTGTGGGGTATCGGAAATGCTCTAAAAATATAACAGTTCAGTGGGTTGGGGGAACAAATAAGCATGTCATTTGCTTGGGGCTATTGAATTACATTTCTTATTTAGTTTCAAGAGTTTGTTTCAATTATCAAAAACTTAAATAAGGCAATAAGCTGGTGTGCATGGAGAGAAATAGGGATTCATAGTATAGTCTAACCTAATCTTGTGTCCACATGTGTGGTTGAGATATATGCATTATGTAGAATAATTACAGCTTTCAACGTGATCTATATAGTAACTGGAGCCAGCGCAGTCTTCTCTATGTAAAGTAAATGCAAATTTGGAAGAGTTGGCTCTGGCAGTGCTGGGTTGAACTTTTTGTAGTTCGGTCTGTTAAGCAGGTCTTTCCACTATAACATTGCAGGGATATTGTTGTACTGCAGGTTTTATTTGGCGTTATATAAACATTTTTACTAAAGCACCCAGAGAACTTTCTATGTATGAAGGGAGCCAAGGCCGACGATCTGTTTAGGAAGCTTATCTTTGGACTAACTTCTTTCACAGCCTAAAATCTCCCTAACCCACGACTGAAAAAAGTGAGGCGCTTGGGGTTACACAGTCACCAAGCTTTCAGTCCCAAAGTTAATGCCATGGCCAGAAGTATTAATTTGCAGCTCCCTGTGGTTTGGGAATTGCTTTCTCATGTGACCGTGATCCACAAACCTGAGGGCATTGGTGATAGCACACCTGTATTATTACAATATAAGTTACCCTGGACTCACAAACACTCCAACAGGTTGCAGAGGCTCCACAGCCAGGCTGACAGCATGTGCTAGGGCCTTTGGATGAGAGACCGCATTAGACCTGCCTCGAAAGCACTCCTCTTGCCCCCACTGAAGGAGAGAATCAACTTCAAGGTTCTCTGTATTATTCACAATGCATACTGAGGAAAAGGGCGATATACCTACGGAATCTGAGCCACATTGGGCCACACATTTAACAAATCGCCATCTGATCACCCGCAGAGTCTTTGAATGGCTGAAGCATGTAAGGAAGACACTTGGAGCCTAAGACTGTGGAATGCCCTGAACCAAAGCTTGAGGTTTGAGTCAAACGACTTGTGCTGCAGGAAAAAAGCTGAAAATGGACCTCACTCCACTGATTGTATTCTAAACTCATTTTCCTTGATATGTCCAGCATCTGATTTTACCTCCGAGTTGTGCAGTGACTGCAAGGCGGCAGGCAGTACTTTACAAAACTTCTAAGTATACACGGCGAGTCAGCAGTTTTAAATAGTGTGTAGATTCATGAGCGAGGTGCATCGGACATTGGACAGCTTCTTGTGCAATTTCTGTTCTCCAGCATGCATAAGACCTCTGCATTTCGCTTATAACCACGTGCCAGTGAAGAGCTTTGCAGATTAAAAGTAAGCATGTACTGTGGAGTTGTGTATCCGCTGGGACTCCTGACCCAGGTTAAGGCCAATAGTACATTTTTATTGGAGTTTCCGGCTAAATCCCAAAACTTGAGGTTGCGTCATAAGTAATCCTCTGATTTGTCATTAACCAGAATCTTGCACAATTGACACTCAAGTGTCTCAGCGTTGTTGAAGGTCTGTATTCTTCTAGATCCTATTACTAGAACTTGGATTTTTTTTTCTCCAGAATTCAGCACAGTGATTTTATTGGGATCTTTATGTCAACTACATACGTTACCTCTTGGTGGCTTTAGTACTGCATTAGGTATTCAGGTGTGCTTTAGTCCATCAGTTCTAGTTTAAAATGTTAAGATTGCCATTTCCTCCAGAAAATTTGTAGACTTCAGTGCTGGTGTCTTCTAACCTACTAACCATATTGTTATTGTCTGTTATCGTAGTGATAATGTTTGTTTGCACTTCTGTGTTGTCTGAAATGCATAAAACTGACCCGTCCCTTGTTTCACATACTCTTAAGTAGTAACAGTTGGAAGTGAGGTAGGGTGAATGTAGTCAGCTCTTTGTAGCCAGCCTGCTACCTCGTCCCTCTTTACTGTGACACCCCTCCATATTACTCAGCCAGTGGCAGCGGACTTGAGTCCCCTCACTCAACCTTTTCGTATCACTCTGGCTTAACATCCAGCAAGCTCTAAACATCCTGAAACATCTTCCATATCCAAGGCAGTCAATTACTTATTATGTTATGTCATAGCCTTCCACAGAAAGATTGCCTACCTCGGATCCCTTGAGACAGTGAGACTTTTGCACTCTTCCCCTGTTCCCCCCCCCCCCTACCGCTTCTCCCTTCCTTCTGTGTTGTGCTTTACTCTCTGCTTTCCACACAGACCATTCAACTTTAATCCACATGTGGGCATCCCTTAGGGCTTCTTCAATAAGGGGGGGGGGGGGGGAAATGTGGCCTAACGACCAGAGCTGCAGACGTTGGAGCTGGGGAACCAGGATCGAGCCTCCGCGTCAGCTCAACATCCTGTGATTTTGGTCAAATCACTTTATCTCCCCGTGCCTACCAAAAATGAATGTGTCCTTGTGTAACGTAACTGGTGCTCTTGTAAAGCGCTCCAATACCTTAGGGTTAAGTTAGCTCTTTATAAAACCGCACACAAAAAAATAAAATAAAAAATAAAGCACTTTCCAGAACTGATATTCACATCAAGACTCCATCCTCAAGACCCTGCCTCCCCGTCCATCGCAAAATGGCGGAAAGGAGTGGACTGATGCGCCATGCGAGAAAAACCAGTCTGAGGCAAGAGGTTGTCCTGGCGCATATGGGACAAATGGCTGGGTTCGGTGAACTGAAGATATGCTGGCGGGAAGTGGGTAACCTGAGTACACATTGTGATCAATTTGACCATATGAATATTGGGAAATATCTGGAGAAGTAAATAACTGTGTTGTGTGACACTGTGTAGCATTGTTGTGTATCATTGTTTGAAAAACCAATAAAATTGATTGTCAAAAATAAAACTCCATCCTCTGTCAAGCACATTTGAGCACATTGTCATTGTCATTCTCCTTCTCTTTCCTCCCAAGTTACACATAAGCACACTCAACCAGTTTCTGATCAGCTCTGTTATTGATGACAGATGTGGTCCTGGACTCCCTGCTAAACTCAGTTCACAGCCTGGTTTTAGCCAACTTCACCAACTGGTGATTGCTCTAGCCTAACTCTTCTCCAGCCACACTACCACACCCATGGCTAAGTTACTCCCCTGTTGAACCACTCAACTTCATCCTCTTTTCAAAAAACCTAACATACTCTTCTTTCCACCATTAACCACCCTCTTTCTAGGCCCTCATCCAAATATCTATCACTATTCCTCTCACAATTTATTCCCCCATCCCAGCCCTGTCCGCAAGTGCTGATTCACACCCAACTCTCCTCACCACCCTTCCTTTGTATCCATTATTTCATTCATCTGCATCCTCATATGCCCCTTCAGACCCATTTACTCAAAAATCTCAACCCCCCCCCTTAACAAGCCCACGTGATGTGCTATGCTTTTCAAACCAGTTCTCTCTGCTTCAGATACCAAAAATGCCCCTCCCCGTTATTAAATGAATAAACAAAAAATATACACTGCTGATACCACTGCCTGTGTGACTTGATCCATTCAGGATCCAGTCCTCTACTATGGACCATAGGTGTTGTCAACCAGTCAAGGGAGTAGCCAGAAAAATATTCTCCCCCACTTTGTACTACATCTTAAATGGTATTCTACAAGGTAGTGCAGAAAGCAAACAAAACAAGTTACACACTCTTTTGTATTAGGATTTTTATTTGTATTGCCTCTCTTCTTTCTCTCACTTTTATGTGCCCCATTTCATTTTTCTTTCCCTCTTTCTTTCATTTCTTACTATATTTCTTTCCTGTCTTTGTTTCATTCTTTGTTCCATCTTTTCAATTTTCTTTTCCTGTTTCCCTCATCAGTCTTTCTTTTTTCCATCTTTCTTTTTTCTTGTTATTTTTTTGTTGCTTTATTTCTTACATTTTCTTTCATGTTCAGACTTTCCATTGTATTTTTCATTCTGTCCTTTTTTTCTTTCCTTTTCAGCTTTTTTTTCGCCTCCATTAAATATTTAGAATGGTTCCTTATTTACTGCTTTTTATGTTCTTTTCCCTGTTCCTTCTCCTTTCTCTCACTTTCTCTTCATTTTCCTCTCTAAAAACTTTTCTTTCCCATTTTTATTATTTCTTCTCTCTCTCATGGCCATTGTTTGCCTTCTCTGGAATCAATAGGACCGCACTACTCTGTCCTGTTCTCTATTATTAATTAAGGCAATCCTTGAAGTCCTTAACCACAAAAACCTGGAAGTGATCCAGGGTAGGGAACTAGAGGCATGGGGTATTAGGAGTAGGCAGCCTCCACATAGAACTGATTAACACAAGAAGCCTCTCCTAGTTATTGACCTAATTGCCATTATGTCTTTTATGTGAGTGTAGACATCTCACAAAAAGTAAAAGACTGGTCTCACACACCACCTGGTGTCATGCTTCATCATTGACCAGTCCTCGCCCTCTAAAAACTTGGTTTGATAGAGGGCGGGCATACACCTGAAGACAGGGATGCACTTCTAAGACTAAGTGGGGGCCCTTAACAAAAAAAGTGAAATTTAAAAAGCCATTACGGATGTCAAACCTCCTTTTAATATGACTGACATCTGTATGGTGTTTAAAAGAAATGATTGGTGTGTTGGGGATATCATAGTCCCCCCACGGTATAACTAACGGTCAACATGTTTCTGCCTAGTGGCCCAAAAGGGTCCGCGGCATTCATCAGGACCTATCATACACCAACGGGCTCCTACCTTACCATTCAGTATAGGTGAGGTATCCACTAAGTGGGGTGATCGAGGTCACACACCACAGAGTTGCGGCTAATTTGTTCCAGCCCTATTCCCTGGGACCTACTTGCCCCATAGGTAGAGTGAGGGAGGAAGACCCCTTAGGTCACGCACCTGTTAATGAAAGGATCTCCCGCTGCTGCACCTACGACTGCATGCCTCACCTCCTCGCTGGATGTCAGTCATATTAAAAGGAGGTTTGACATCCTTAATGGCTTTTTAAATTTCACTTTTTTTGTTAAGGGCCCCCACTTAGTCTTAGAAGTGCATCCCTGTCTTCAGGTGTATGCCCGCCCTCTATCAAACCAAGTTTTTAGAGGGCGAGGACTGGTCAATGATGAAGCATGACACCAGGTGGTGTGTGAGACCAGTCTTTTACTTTTTGTGAGATGTCTCCACTCACGTAAAAGACATAATAGCAATTAGGTCAATAACTAGGAGAGGCTTCGTGTGTTAATCAATCCTTGAAGTCCACCTTCAAAATCTAAGGGCAGACCCTCTGTAGAATGTAATGTTGCGATTACCTGGGGATTGAGAATGCAGCCAGGTGATTTGGCACCGCACAGCCTGAAATAGTCACTACAAAATAGAAAAAGACCAGTAAAACAACCGTTGTCCACCTCAACGGTCAGCTGCACATTCACCATACATTTAACACATCTATATACAAAAAAAACGAGAGGCAACAGGAACAGTTGAAGATAACCACATTTAGTAAAAACGTGAAATCGGAAGTCTTGAATCATGGTGCAGAATTTTTCTTTATGCGGAGACAGGGCGAGAATCTGTGGCGCTGTACACAGCTATGCAGAACTGCAAGAATTCTGAGGTGCTTCCTGCTGTTCCTCATGTGAATATTGCCGCAAAGGAACAAGTAATGGATACTGCCTCCAAGAAGAATGTGAACTTAAGAACCACCAGATGGCATTATTAGATAATTTGCATGTACGTCACACATGCTTTGGTCAGGAGTCTCACGCGGCGATTACTGAAAGACACACAAAATACCTTCCAGCAGATATCAATATTAAATAGCATGGACTCTTAGAACATTGTTATGGCCTTTTTTCTTACCTGGAGGTTTTTCCCGTTCCTAGTGGTTCAAATAGCTGGCCCTGATGAAGCCTTTGTAAGGTGAAACGCGTTAACTGTGCTATCTTGAAAGTATCTAATAAAGAAAATTTCTGCACCATCATTCAAAACTTATGATTTCCCGTTTTTATTAAATGTGGTTATCTTCAACTGTGCCCTCTCGTTTTTTGGACGGGGACTGTACAACCATCCAAAGGCGAAGCAACTGTGCTCCAATATAGTAAATCTGTATGCTGATTTTCCCAAAAATGTGGCTGCCAACTTGTCTCGTTGGCTCTGCACACCTTTTAAATTAAAGCTGTGGTGGCAAGCTCTTATGGAGCAGAACTCTGGGGATGCAAGAATTCGACTAGTCTTGGCAAGGCAGATAATAGATTTATGTGCAGTCTCTTTTTTTTATTCGCCCAGGGACCCTAATGGCCGCACATAGGATGGATCTTGGCATGAGGCTTATTGAATTGCTTCTATCCCTTAAACTTCAGTTCTACGGAGTGCAAATCTGGCCATCAATCGAAAAGCCATGCATGAAATCTGGGCAAGTGTTAGAGTAAAAACCTCTCATGACTCAACCACATTTCAAGCACCCTTCTGGCACTAGACTGCGAGTACTTTTGGAATGATCCGGAGACAGTGACCCCCTCAACACTGCAACTGTTAAAGGACAAGTTCTAGGCTACTATGGTAACCGAAGAGGTGGTGATGATACGGTTTCTGACTCTCAAACCTAAAACATCTTTCAGAGGTTGTATGGATATTTTACCGGCAGTGAAAAGGTCATTGTTCATTAAATTCAGACTGGGCATTTTGCCAATTAAAAACGTTTGCCAAAATTGGGCAAAGAATATCGATGCATCCACCATCTGCGACTGCAAACCAGGTGGTGATGAATTCCTGTTCCATTTTATGCTACTTTGCACAAAGTCCTTACCAAGCAGAAAAGCATATCTAAGACCTTTTTTCATCCGCCACAATATAAGGCCCTGAAACATATCCCTGTTCTGTCTTCGCACAGACGCCGAGGGGCTTTTCGGGCTAATAGCTTCATACAGTTATCCTGCATAGAAAAATAACGAGATGTATTTTCTAGAACCCCTCCTCCCCTATCCGAGCCAGACACATATCCAGTTGTGACACTTGCAACTTTGTACACATTACATTTTTAAGAACTCTACATCTTCTGTATAGACTTTGAAATGTTCTTGACTCCAGTAAAACCCACGCCGCTTGGAAAGTAACAAGATGCATCATCTAGGATGATTTCAGTCTTACAAGTGCAATTTTGCACATATTTAATTGGATTATGAACTTTATATGTGTGAAAGTAACAAGTATAATCCGGAATGCGTTTAATCTTACAATTGTGATTTCGCACATATAACTACTTAATTATGAACTTCATATACGTGTGGGGGCGGGCTGCACATTTTTAAATTTGTTTGTCCAGGTCAGCTTTTATCATGTGCCTTAGTACTTTTATGACTTTGTGAAAAATAGTTTTCTATTTTTCCAACCCAATTTGAGACGAACCACAGTAAGTCAGTAAAGTGTCACTCTAAGTCTAGCTGTGAGCTGAGCCAATTATCATTCCCTCGCCAGTGTTTTAAAAAAAATATTGTATTATAATTGCATTTGTATAGCGCTTACTACCCAAGACGAGGCGTCGAAGCGCTTTTTCGGCGAGTAGCACGCTACTCCGGGACCCATAGAGGATTAGTGTTGAATTAGTATAGTGAAACATGCAAGTAAATTTTAAGTGGTGGATATGTTAGTCAGTTATTTGGACTTGGAAGGATAGAAGAGGAAAGAAGGTTTGTATTTATATAGCGCTTCTAACCCCTGATGGGGTGTTGAATCGCTTTTTTTTGGCGAGTAGCACGCTACTCCGGAAACCCATAAAGGATTAGTGGTGAATTAGTATAGTGAAATATGAAAGTAATTTGAGTGGTGGATATTAGTCAGTTATTTGGAGTGAGAAGGATAGTGGAGGGATAGAAGGGAAAGAAAGGTTTGCATTCATATAGCGCCTGTTACCCCTGATGGGGTGTTGAAGCGCTTTGTTGGCGAGTAGCACGCTACTCTGGAACCCATAAAGGATTAGTGGTGAATTAGTATAGTGGAATATGGAATTAGAGAAGTGAACATGCTAGTCTGTTATTTTCATTGAAAAGGATAGTGGAGGGATAGAAGAGTGAAGGATTTCTTTTTTAGGTCATAGCAGTAGGAGGAGGCTTTTGGATGAGTAAAAAGGGTTTTTGGAGGGGAAAGAGTCTGAGGGAAGAGTTTAGAAAGGTTTGTTTTGGGGGATCGGTACAGTAAAGGAGGTGTCAGAAGATGCAAGGAGGGGTAGAGTAGGAGAGAGTCGAGAAAGGGTTATTTTGGGGAACATAGTAGTGGTATGGCGTTTGGGATAAATGAGAGAGTGGGTGTAGAGGATATAATGATAGATGTATAGGGTAGTGAATTGGAAAGAGTAGTAGAAAGAAGTTTGAGATGAGTCAGAAAGTTGGGCTAGAAGATATATTGAGGGAAGTATAGGCTGAGAAATAGGGTAGTGCATTTGAAATGCTAAATTAGAAGAAAGTGATAAATATATAGATCCATAAGTACATTGAAAGTATATAGATGCATAAAGGAGGTAAGTATATGCAGATTAAAGATATTGATAGAGGTAGCGGATGAGAAATAGGGTAGTGCATTGGATATGCTTTTTCAGGAGAAAAGTAACAGACACACAGATCCAAGTACATGGAGGTACATAGATGCCCAATGGAAGCAAGTACATGTAGACCAAAGAAGATTTTTTTGTTTTTATAACAACATAATTATTGTACATGTTTATACAAAGCAATACACAAAGATAGGCACATATCTATAGTGCAAATCAATGCTTATGTACAGTGAGACAAATACATAGGGTGGTTATTAATGAATGGTAAAATGGGCAGCATTCCTGGCCCTAGTCCCGACCAGTCTCGAACAACCTCAAACAGGCAACTGCCCTTGTCCTCTCCGCCCTTAGCCTCGACGCCTGGGCTGAGACGCCCGAAGCCTTGGCCCTTCATAGCCCTATTAATCAGGTGACCCCGTCAGCCAATGGGAACCCTAGCCCTAACACTATCCAATCACAACACTAGCCCTAAAATCTAGAACCAATAGGAGACCAGGACCTTACAGCCAATCTTAGCCCTAGTCCAAGCACCCAATCAGTTCAAAAACCCTGATGTCTACATCCAATAGAGGCCCTAGCCCTACCAGTAGTCCCAACCCAAGTCCTAGCAACCAATGGGACAGGAAGCCCTACTTCCAATAGAAAGCCTAACCCTACTCTTAGTCCCACACCTAGTCCAGCAACAAATCACACCAGAAGCCCAAATCGATACTTCCAATTAAAGGCCAAGCCCTAGTTCCACCCTAGTCCCAACAACCAATAACACAGGAAGCCCTAGTCCCTACTTCCAATAGAAATCATAACCTTAGCCCTAGTCCCAACCCTACATTGTATGTCTCCAGGACACCATTTTGCTGCAACAAGGGAATCCCAGTCCTCTAACTCTGTGCCCTAAGGAGGAGGGGCTGCCTGCCTGCTGTTTCTTCCTGTGCCGCCACGCTAAATAGCGCTGTGCTTACTCCCTTGACAAGCCTGGGCCAAGGGCAGGCCCATCCTGCCCCAGTAAGAGCGTGCGCTTGGCCACCTCCCCCCCCCCCCCCAGTCCTTCAGATGGACCCTTGGCCAAGCTGGTGAGTGTTTTTACCCGGATATTCTGGTTATCTTAGGCTCATTGTTGGGCTTAGTGACTGTTGGGCTATAACCTTAATATGATCACTTACGCTGAAGCGGTCATGGGGAAGAGGAAAGTGGCTTACACCAATGTGCCAGATAGGAGACCAAGGACCAGCAAATCTATACTGATTTTTCTTAACAATGCAGTGGGGGTGCTTATGGAAGAGACCACATCTGTTGTAGACCAGTTGACCTTGAACTACTGCACCGTCACTCCACCTAGGGGTGTTTCCTTGTGTCCAGGAGCGGGTGTGGTGCCGGCCATTGTTGTACCTTCCAAGACTTCAACTAGCCATCGTCAATTATCTCATAGCTCTGCAAATTCGTTGGCACACCCCAAGACCCCAGAGCCCACTACTATCAATGTCATGGATCGAGCTCGCAGGGAAGGTGCCAGGGCAAAACAAGAATTCCAGCTCAGAGGAATCCCCATCAGCCCAGCAGTAAATCCGGAAAGGGATCAAAGAAGGGCCTTTCAGTACAATCTCTCGGGGCTCAAGACTCATAAGGACATGTGTAACCTTCAGGACTTTCGCCTCAATTTGGACTTTAAGATCTCGTCAGCCTTTGATGCATTTGGCTGACGAATTGCTACCTTGGAGGAGATGAAGGAAAGCTGAATGTGCCTGTGGACCTTGTTCAGACACAAGTCGAGAAACTGATATGTATTTAGTTCCTAGGCCTTGCTCTTCTACTGGTAATGACAATGTTTCTGCTGAGGGTTTGTCTAGTTGTTCTCAGCCCTCAGTTTATTTTGCTGCTAATAAGGGTCAAAGCCCTTGGTAGTTTATCCAGGCTATTCAAATCTCCTTGTTCCCTCTTTTTTTTGTAGTCGCTTAGCTTCCTAAATGGGCCCTAAGCACGATAGGATGACTAACATCTCACACACTAAAAGGATCAACTCTTGGTGATTCCTCAGGGCTGTTAAGAGCAATCTTCTCTCTTCATGGTGTTAGAATCCTCACCTAATGGCGTGTATTATATACTGGAAATATAGTGTGTTCATCCAAGGTCATCCTGCCTCCCGTATGCGGGCCGGCATTTCTGTATCCTCCTGCCGGATGGGTTAGTCTGCGTTTTGGTCTTAGCAGCCCTGAGGAAGTCGTAGGGTGACTTATCCACAGACTAAACACGTGTTGGCTGGCGCAAGAAGCATTTTTCGATTAAAGAAAAGATTTGAAAAACATGGTGACTACTGGATGACTTTCTTTTGGACCTATGATTGCGTGTGCACAGAGCTCTGTTGCGTTTATTGAAATTACTTTTTGGGATGCAGGATTGACATCCCTCCTCTTTAGAGCACCGCACTGATTTCTCTGAACCATAGTAATTGTATACTGTTTTGTGCACCTAATTCCCTTATTCTCCCACATTAGTGTAATGCAGGCGGTGTCTAGTCGGTCTGCTGATCTAAGGGTGTTACGCTGGAATATAGCTGGGGTTTGGGGTAAGCTCTGATGACGGTTGGAACAAGATGTCCACCTTTGATATCTGTCTACAAGAGACCGGGATGTTTATATATGGATGGTTATGCCACATACACTGTTACAGCCTCTCCTTCACCTAGTGGGCATGCCAGAGCGGGTCTTGTAACGCTCATTAACTTGGGCCTTAACTGTAAAGTTGAATTGATTGTTTGGATCGCCTGACATCCTTGGTATTCCGCTGATTATTCCAAACAAGTATAGAATGCTGGTTATTAATTGTTATAATACTGTCATAAATAGGCATTAACTGGATGCGGTTTCTATTCTAAGAGCGTACTTAGATTACTTTCACTCGGTGTCTAAGTTTACAATGACTATGCTATTGGAGATTCTAACTTGCACCCTGTAATGGTAATGAGGACCCTGGGAACAAGTCTCCATTTGTCAATCAGGTCCACCTTGAACACATGCAGCAAGCGGATATGAAAAACCGCATGATAACTGATTATAGTTTAGGAAACCTTATGGAAGTGAGACTAGGGGGGGCAAGTTGAGAGGATACCAACGTTTTCAGAGGAAGTGCACCAGCTCCACGATTGATTATATCTTTCTATCATTTTGTTTATTCTCTGTCCTTGTAAAATTTAAGGTTGTGTGGGACGCCATGAGTGACCATAATTCCCTGACGGCTATTTGTTTATGGGATAAGAAGCCTGTTGATGCGATCCATCTGTTCAGGGAACCAGTATTAACTACCAACCAGGGGCGAAGGGTTAAGTGGACATCGATTATCCCTATGGATTTTATTTCCACCCTGGTCACCACTTGTCTGACTGATTTTGCAACTTGTTTTAGTGGCGATGCCTCAGGCCAAAGCATTCTGATGTCCTTCTCTAACATCTATAGATTCATTAAGTCCGCTTTTTCCAAGCTGGGTGTATCTTAATCTCCACCCCCATGCAAGCGGTTTGATAAAATGTGCGCGCGAGTACGGAAGGACTTGTTAGTGGCTTTGCATAAGAAACCTCAATGCCAGGACGAGTTGAGGACAGCCAGGATAGGATATTGTTCGGCATGTAATGAGCGCAAGAGCCAGCTGAAAAGAGTCCTGGAAAAATCTACTTGTTGCTAGTTCACAGCGTGACAGTGCTGCCTTTTGGGGTGTGGTAAATAACCCTCTGTTTAGCTGTGAGCAACATTCCAATCTGGCTTCAGCCATTATGGTGCAAGCCTGAGTTGATGTTGTCACGGCCATTTATGATCAAGAGGATTTGGATACTCTGCCAGCCTGTTGTAGGGTGGATCAAAAATTGTATTTCAATTGGAGGAAGTAAATTCAGCTATCCCTGGTCTCTCCTCTGGCCCCTGTTCCAAACCGAGTTCCTGAAGATCTCTATAAGGCCCTTATTGATTTGTGTCTCCCCCTTACTGACTTGCATTTTAATGAAGCTGCTAGTGGCCCTTTGCCGCTGTTGTGGCGTCACTCGGTGGTTATTCAATTTTTTTTTTAAATAGAGCAGATCCAGCCTGCTACAGGCCCACATCTCTTATTGATCCAGAGGTTAAAATAATAGGTTGGGTTTTGTTGTATCGACTTTTAACTTGGGCGGAAGAGCACAACATTCTGTCCGATTTACAATATGGGTTTAGGCTTGGACGGGGCACAATTGAGCAAAGTCTAAACCTTTATTTGTTCATTTGTAAATACCCAAAGTCAATAGTGGTACAATCCATCTGGCCTTCATGGACCTAAGCTCAGCCTTTGATACAGTAAACCCCTCCGAGCTCTGGTCCGTGATGGCGCAGATTGGGTTTGAGCCCGCACTAGTCCCATTCCTCCGTGATTTGCACAATGGCCTTTCAGCGTCAGTTAGATACTGCTCCAATGCGAATGCACAGTGCACTTTAACCTGGTCCATCAAGGTTGTATTCTTGCACCTTTTTTGGTCATTTTTTAGGCCGATCCTGGGCAGCACATGCGCTGCTCTGCGAGGCATGCTGTATTCAGGTATGGACTTGAAGCTCTGTCCACTCTCCGCCCATCTTTTCAATTGGCTCCTGCCACTGTCCTTTCTAAATGGTTGCTTCTGATTCGTTAATAGGCTTGTTAGTCCCACCTTGGTAACGCCTTGTCTGCATTTGTAACCTCCCATGAGGATTGGACTTTTACTTGTGTTGTTAGTCTGTTTTAGCTACTCTCTCTGAGCACTATTTTCTTTAATGTCTTTAATTTAGCTGCTTTTGCAGGCACGACCGGCTCTCCCTAACCCACCCTGTTTTCATGACAGTGCGGCGCCCGATCATGGACGCTGCGCTTTATCTTTCAAAAATGCTCCCTGCACAGCGCTACTGCACGCGCTATGCTGCTTAACAATTGCTTTTTATTTTTAAAAGCGCCCCATACCACGCTTTTCATTTAATGATGGCCACACATTTCTTTACATGAGCCGCGTCCTAAAGAAAGGAGCGTGACCGAAATTAAAGTGAATGCGCGGCATGGGGCGCTTTTACAAAAAAAATCATTTGTCAACTTGACAGACAAATGCTTTTTTTTTCTTTTTTTTGTAAAAGCTCCCCATGACGCACTTTCACTTTAATGTTGGTCGTGCAACTTTCTTTAGACGCGGGTCGTCTAAAGAAGGGGGCGTAGCTGCCATTAAAGTGAAAACGCGGCATAGTGCGCATTACAAACAGGCATTTGGAATGCAATAGGTCTCGCATTTGCCAGAATTTAAGCTATTAGCATTGTAAATGACCATGCCTTTTATTTATGTTTTAAAAACCAAAGCATAAATAAAAGGCACTAGTCCTTTACAATGCCAATAGCTCAAACTTGCATAAATGCGAGACCTATTGCATTGTCAATGCTTGTTATGTTAATCGTCTGGAAACAGTTTTAACAAAATTACCCTTGGATGTTCCTAGGGTAGGAGGTAGTCGGATCCCCGCTCTGCTTTATGAAGATGACTGTTTTAACTGTGCGCACTGCTAGGGGATTACAGTGTTTTTTAGGTCTTTTTACTGATTTTGACAGCCTTGATCTTTCCACTAATTTCTCAAAATCCCGTGATGGTGTTTGGCTCAAATAAGATTAAAACTCGGAAATTTGTGGCGAAGGGTCCTCATGTCAGCAAGGCTGACCATTATCAATACTTGGGCATCCATTTGGATTCCTGTCTTAATTGGCACCTGCTGATTAACCAAAACATAGTGTCCTTCAACAAGGCTGTCTATATATAGTATGGGAGATTTTTCTCGCGGGTTAGGGCACACTCATTTGAAAACAGTTATGGATGTCATCAAAGCCAAATGCATTCCCATAGTCCGTTATGGATATGGGATTTGGGGCTACGGACCCATTGCATCCATCCAAATAGCAGAAACAAGTTTTTTAAGAGGCTCCTAAAGATCCTTCCCACAAAGCACACCACTGAGTTATCCCACGAAGAATTGGGCATAGGTTAGGTTTCGGATTTTATTCATCTTCGTTCCTTGCTTCTTTGGCTTTCAGTTTGGTTGAAGTGCGAGCTGGAGTTTAATGAATTAATTGTACGTGATTGCATGAACCTGGATAATTAGTTACAAATCCCCTGGCTGCATTGTCTCATCCAGCCTGAAACACCTAGGGAGACCTGAGATTTTTCTTGAACAAGGTTGTATTGTCAAAACTGATCTTACTTAGGTTACACAGGCCTTTTGTAACAAGGTGGTAGTAGAACATGAGGCTCTTGCCCTGACCAAGCATTTATTACACCACTCTATATTGGTCAAAACTGTGAGTGGCATGGAACCTTATCCAAATTTAGATATGCCTAGTTATCATTGAAGACTGTTGACCCTTTCAAGCTCAATCTATTTCCACTGCTTTTGTCTCCCAGCCTTAGCTGCTATAAAGATTCCAATTTACCTGTATGTGTCTGTGATAATGTCTCCATTACCGATACCCTGCATATAGTCATTATCTGCCCTAGGTATAGTAACTTGCGACACACATTTATACAGCCTTTTTTGCTACCTATGAATTTTAATTGAGGCCAGCGCTATTGTTTTTACAGTTTTCATCAACCCCCAAAGTGTTACTCTTTGTCATGGTATCTCTTAGATGTTCTGAAGTTGGGTAAACTGTGATCACCTCAATTCTGTATTGCTGCTATTGTGTATCTATAGTCTTGCTTTGTGCTTGACTTTTATGATTTCATTGCTAAAATCGAATAAAGTTTGATTGCTTGATTGTATGACTTAAATATTAAAAGCTGAAACAAAGGTTGCTTGCCTGCTTAAAAATACAAATCCTATTATTAATTATGATATTTGCAGATATCTTTGGGTCCAATGAAAATAAAGGAGGCCATAGGGAGCAGTTCAATTTTTGACATGATAGAATGGGCATTGGCCCAAAGGAAATTCCCATCACCTGCTGCACCTGCTAAAGTGGGTGGTTCATGATGCGCTTGTAGCCAGATAACTAATTTCATCGCCACACAACATCCACCTCTCCTCCATCCTTCTCGGAAACATCTTGCACCTTTTGACACAGTATACCTCCACATATTACTCTTCACTTGATCCTTGATAACTTTGATAGACATCCTCATCATGGCCCTAACATGGTTTCACTCATAATTATGGAATTACTCCTCTGTATTCTGGTGCTTCACCCAGCTCCACACCCACCAATAGTGAGCCTTCCAGGGCACAACTTATCCAACTATCCCTTATTATGTCGAGCTGCACTTGGAACCTTGTTGTTTGGGATCTCGCACTCTGTTTGCTGATGACACCAAATCTATCATCTCGTTCCCCTCACAGCTCCAGTCCAGTGTTTTGGCCGGCCTCATAGACCTTAGCCCTAGATGGCCCTATGATTCCCTGTGCAGAAGTAGAGAACAATAAAATCGTATTTTTCACAGTATCATTCATATCTTTATCATTACTTTTTCCCATCTCTTGCCAACCCAACACACCAGCCTCTTACACCTCAGCTGGGTACCTTGGAATTTACTTTAAAAAGCATCAGCCACCACAAAAGCTGCCAATTTCTCCTTTCCAAATCTCCTGTTTGTAATCTGCCAACCCCTTGCCCACTAATATGATCGACTGCTGTAACCGCACCCATATTGGTCTTTCTCATCATTAATTCACCACCTGAACTCTGTCATCAACTTGGCCACTTACACTCTTTTCTATACCTGCCCTCAAATCAAACCCACCTCAAAAGTAGTCTAGCTACTTCCACAGAAAAGTGCCCCTGAAGTTTTAACCTCAGTTGTTAGGAGTCCCACAAAGTCACACCCTTATCATTAGCATCTACACTTCAACCAGATAATAGTGTTCAGCAACTCCGTACCGCCTCTTCACTCTCACGTTTGGGCGCACCTTGAAGCTTGTATGTCTGCGCTCTTTTGCCCCCCTCTGTACTGTAAATCTTTTTCTCTAGATCTGTGGGCATCAGTCTACCCCTGTTAATTTGAGAAGGCCTTCAAAGATCTTCTCTTGGCCAAAAGAAGCCTCTTTCCAAGGACTTGCTGAACTATCTTGCCCTATATATAAGCAGCACCTCGGGCTTCCACCTGATCACAGCCATTTCTGATTTAGGACCTTATACGTGTCACTCCTCTCTGCACTGGTTCCCACGTCCCTAAGCCTGTCCTTCATTTTTTTTGTAGCACTAACTGAGCGGCCTTCTGTACCTGTTGTAGCCTCTGTTATTATTGTCTATACCTTGTGGATATGTTTGATCACTGGAAATACGTAGAAATATAAAAGTATTTTGCCCTTGCCCTCAACCTCGCCACTTAATGTAGCTCACAGCTATATGCACCTTTCTATTTTCGTGTAAAGTTTCGAGAAACTGCTTAGGACCTTTTTTTATTTTAAAGAACCTTCTGGCTTTTAACTGTCAGTTTCTCATCTTCTTTTATATTGGAATTATTTCAAAGTGTCGTCACTGCCCGGAAAGTGGTGTTGGCAAATCACAACCACAATATAGCAAGGGCATCATGTTTCTCAAAGGATGCTAACGGTAAAAAGCTTGTCATTGCAACACTGATGCTTGGTAAAGCAAGACAGAAAATCCTCTGCTTTAATTTGCATGCTACATTGTTGGTTTTTGTTGAATTTTCAGTAATTCTTGGCGTGCTATGACTCGATCCCATGTGCTCAAAGCGAGGGAGATGTACTTTAAAAGGCTTGCTCCTTATTAGATTTCCAGTTCGCTTTTATTCAGGAAATTAATATTTGGCCATGTTAAAGGTTAAATCGTGCTTTTAGGGAATCTGGCTTCTTGCCAACAGTTGTATTCCAGCCCGGGTTATTTGATAGTTGAGGGATCATGTGGGGATGGTGTGTGTGTGGTGTGCGGGTGTTAAAATTAGTTTCTAAAATGTAGTAGTCCTTTTTAGGGTCTGGCTTGGCAGCGTAGCTGTTGCTAGACAATTATGTGAGCATCACTAGAGGCTTTGGCTCCGCCCACCTGTTGTGAGCCAGAAGTACATGTTTTGATTGGGCAGAAGTTGTGTGCTACCACAAAAAAAGTGTTTGCCCTCCATGCAGCTGTGATCCTTTTGTTTATTTATCCAGCTGCCTAAACTTGAATTTTACAGGGGTACACACTTGACATTGGAATGTTTTTTTTAAGTGTCTTAGATGGTGATACTAGGAACGTGCGACCAGACTGAAGTGCAAACCTACCTCAGAGAGAAAAAGAGCGACATCTGTCTCCTGGATACCTTTTACATTCATATAATTTATTTTTAATTTTATGTTTCTAAAAGGTGTACGTGTAGCAGAGAGCTGTCTTGTTGCTTGTTAGATGGTTCACAGACGTGATTATAGTTGTAGGAGTAATACTTGACAGTAAACAACATGCTGTATGATGACTGATACTCTGTGGATTGTATGGAAGCGTCTTGTGAAGGAACTAACTTAGGAACTCTCCAGCTGTAATGTGACTGGGTTTTGAGTCTGACTTTAGATACCTTATCAAATTCACCACCAGTTGTTTTTGAATTGGTAACACCTTTTACATTTGGCGTCAGAAAATGACAAAAATTGTTCTAGTAATGTCAGTGATGTCATCAGTGATTTCACTGACCATGTCATGAGTGATATAATATGTGAGGTCATAAGCAGTGCATTGCGGGTTCGTCAGTCAGTTAGTTAGCTCAGGTAACTAGAACTGGTGAATTTCACCGGTTTTGTAGAAGTGAAATTTGAGCCCAACTATAACGTCCCTGTAACTTTTGTTTCTTTCAGTGAATTTCTAATGTTTAATGTTCTTTCCTAAATATAACGTCGCTGTAAACTGTGTTTTTTTTTTTTTTTGTGAATTTCAGAGGTTTTTTAAATGGTAACCTCAAACCTTTCAGAGTGGGTGTGTGAGTGGCTGTATTGTTCAGTGAGTGGGCGTGTGAGTTGTTTTGTGGGTCTGTGAGTGAGTGTGGCTGTGTGGGTCAGTGACTGGGTGTGTGAAGTGTATGGGTCTGTGAGTAGGTGTGAGTGTATGTATGGATGTATGAGTGGGTGTGTGTAGTTTTGAGTGTGAGAGTGGATTTGTGAGTTGGTGAGTGGCCGTATGGGTCTGAGTGGGTGTGTGTGAGTGGCCGTATGGGTCTGTGAGTGGGCGTGTGTGAGTGGCCGTATGGGTCTGTGAGTGGGTGTGAGAGTGGCTGTGTGAGTCGTGAGTGGGTGTGCGAGTGGCTGTATGGGTCTGGGAGTTGCATACTACTAAGGTGGACGGGGCAGAGCCAAACGGGTGATGGCTTCAGGTGATTTTGCACTTTTGCATACTCGTAGTCTTTTAAAGGGAGAACAGTGGACTCTGCTTTTCCCAGGAGAGGCCAAGAAAGGACCCACTCGTCACAGTCTCTATATATTGTGCTCCGATAGATCAACGATGCATACTTCTTCACCAAGGATTTCAGATCGTTTTTCATTCTGTAATTGCTGAGAAAACACACTTGCTTTGCCTTCACCACGCCCAGGAAGTTGGGGTCATTTGTCCTTTACAGAACTGGAGCTTCAACTAGGGCACTTGCAATGTTTGTTTGTAAGTGCTTCCCGTTGAGGTTTAATTTCTGAGAAATGAGCATCCGGGCCAGAAAGGAACTTCACTTGCCCGTTTATCCAACAAGAGTACACAATTTTGCACAAAATGTCTACCCAACTGGAGTACTTTCTACTGGTGTATTAGTAAGTGCTGCTTCGTTGGGTCAATGTCTAGTGCGTATTCTACACTCATAATACACCCGCCTCATAATGGACCTCAAGGAAATGTCTCCAGCGGCCTTGTGTGCATTTCGGGAATGTGATTGTTCCTTGTTAGTCTTTAGCCAGAAATCTGTGATAATTTGAATCCGCCTATAGACCAGATAACGAGACTACAAAGAAGTAAATCTCCACCAAACAAGGGTACTTCCTCTTAACTGGATAAAGCAAGTGCTTCTTTGTTTGGTGGAGGTGTCCTCATGTTCTTAGGCATCAAGAACTTGTCTCCAAAATCGGCGGCAATTGCGCTGGTGTCCTTTTTGATCAGCTGTCCATCATCCTGGCAAGGGGTGGGGCCAAACAGGCAGAGATTCAGGTGATTTTGCACACTTGAATACCCATAGTCATTTCAAGGGCGACAGGCCCCGGAAGCCCCATCCTTCGGGGCCTGGCAAATACTTAATTTTGAGCGGGGGAGGGGGTGGTCTCGCAACCCCCCCCCACCCCGGGCTATTTAGTCCCCCCCCCCGGGCTTGGCAAACTAAAGCCGGGTGTGCTAGTGCCCAGCTTGGACACCCAGTAAGCACTGTTTGGGGCCGTGGTGGGGGGGCCCAATGCCCCCTCCAGCGGGAGCCAGCATTGCTCCTGCATGTAGGGAGAAGCTAAAAATGTTGCTCCTGCATGCAGGAGCAATTCTATCATCTGTTTTAAACAAGTTAACTCCGCTCCCAGCTGGCAGGAGCAGTTTTCTTGCTCCCGCCAGCTGGCAGCGAAGTTACTGTTTGCTCTTGCTTGGCGTGAGCTATCATAGGGCCCACCAAGTGAAAGCAAACGGCTATGTCACGGGGGTGGGCACCCCGGAACATAGGAATCCGGCCCTGGGGCCAATAGTGTCTCCAGGAGACACCTTTTAATTACACTGGGCCAGCCCTTGGGAGGTGGTGGTCCCCAGGGCCGAACTCCTGTAGGGGGTCTGCGCTACCCCCTTCCTCTTTAATATAAACAAGGCCCTGGGGAGGTGGTGGTCCCCGTAGCCAAATATGGCCAGGTAGAGGGGGCTGTGTGGCCACCCTCCCCGTTATAGCTAGTTTTGTAACCCGGGGAGTTGGCAGGCCCAGGGGACTTTGGCGTATGGACGAGGGCTGCACTTCCCCACTCCTAATAATAAAGCCTTGGGGAGGTGGCGGTCCCCGCGGCTCAAACTGTCCTTGGGGAGAGGGGTCGCATGCGCCCCCCCCTCCCCATTTCTTCTATATAAATATGCCCCCAGGACTTGGCCCAGCTCTGCCGCTGAAAGTGAAACAAGCTCAGGAGTCTGTGCTTTTTTTTTTTTTTTGCCGCAAAACCTCTTAATTTTGCTGCAAATTTATTTTTCCCTGAAAAAAGCTTTTTGGTCCTGGCGGGGTATGTAGGGGACCCCGGGGCTAGGGGGCGTCAGGGTATCGCTACCCTGCCCCCTTTTCTTTGTTTTTTCAGGGGGGTTTTTGGGACTTGGATGAAGTCCCAAAATAGCTGCAAACACTTCCTGGTTGAAGTTTTCACAGCGAATCAGATCTCTGCACGAGATCGTCATTATTAGCAAAGGCTTCGTGCACCTAGATATACAAATTTGAGTTTTCTTTAATATCTCAAACTACTGAACTGATTTACACCAAATAAGGGTGATTTCTGGACCAAGAGCTACCTTTCTGTGTAATTCCTTCCAGTGATTCGGGCTGTAGTTGTGTCTAAAATCTCTATGGTAATTAACATGGGAAAAACACTTTTATTTGTTACCCCTCTATTTTTCGGTTCCCGCTTTTTGGGTAGCCCAAAACTTTCCATGCACACCTAGAATCAGCAGCGCACTTTTTTGGGAAAATTTCATGATGATTGGTCAAGCGGTGCCAAAGATATAGGCAAGTCAAAAATCGTTTTTCCTGTGGAAACTAGGTCCTAACTATAACTGCCAACATTCGTGATACCGTGGCACCAAGGGCTCAAAGGTACTCCACAGCCATCTTCTCAATACAGGTAAATTTATTGCTTACCAAAATACATGAAACTCTTTAAATAAGTGCATAAAAGTAAAAGAAATATAGTTTCACTGGCTGACGCATTTCGGCTTGCAGCCTTCTACTGGGCATATAACTTAAAATAAATCAATCTATCTATCCTCTACCCATTCTTCCTCTCTTTGTGGTGGACCTAATCTTTCCACGAGTGTTTGAGGAGGTTCTTTGTCTGCATGTGTCTGGTAACAATTTAGGTGGTGTGTCCCTGGACTGGCGCCATACAAAGCGCTTTATGTTTTTGGATGAAAAGCTATGAAATGTCATTGTATATCAGCATACACATATAGGTGTGTGAAGCCTACTTTAGCGGTGCAATTTACTCTTATGATCGAGAAAGATGTATGTGAAGGAGAATTACTGTTTTGTAACGAATAAACAGCAATGCAGCTACAATGAAGCAGAGTCCTGTTGAATAAGGAAGCACAGTATTCAGATGTCACTCTACGGCCTTGTTTGTGTGTTCTTTAATATTGTATTTAATTAGCAAAGTCACTTTTGTACCCTTGCTCTCCTTAGAACTATATAATATTGCAAAATATTGCAAATTTATTAACGAAGGAGGTGACCAAATAGATGTGTGATGAAATATGTTGCTGCAAAGGTCTATTCCCTGTGCTGTACATCCTTAAAGCCAGGGCTATAAATGGGTCGGGGTCCCTCTGGGTCTCAGACCCGGTAGTAATTAAAAATGGTCCTTTAAACGGGTCTCTTTCTGACCCTGTATTCGTGTTCTTAACTATACAGGCAAAAAAACACTGATCGATTTTTTTTCAATGCATGTGAAAAGTTAAGATAATCCTCGATGTTCCTGTTTGTTGCACATGCTTTACTAAATCACACATTTCCTAAGAGTATTTGTTTTTTGCTCAAAGTTGTTATGGTATGTTGTTTTTTCGAGCAGTATATTCCTTTTGTATAGTGCATACTTTGAATGGGATTGCCACCAGGGGCCGCATTATAGATGCAGCGTATATACCTTCATTGCGCTGGGCGCACCTAAAAGGTGTGCTCAGCGCAATGAAGGGATATGCGCAACATTATGATGAATGCGCTGCCCCCAGGGCAGCCATGAACTCGCGCTGGCCCCAGGGTAGCCGCAAACTCCCGCTGCCCTCAGGGCAGGGCATTCATGTGAAAACAGTTTTCACATGCACAGTGCAGGCGGGTTGCCGCCTGAACTTTCAAAGGGGATTAGAGATCCCCTTGCAAGCGGGTGCAGTCGGTGACTGCACCCGAGTGTCCTGAGATGTCGGGAGGGGTCCATGGGACCCCCTTTATCCCCGCCAGAGGGCTGCCATCAGGAGGCACATTAACAGTGCGCCACCTTTGAGGCACTCTCCATAAGACTGCCCCTGATGTTTATAACGGACTAGGATTAAGAGCTGAGACTGAAGAGGGCGTGAACAGTGGCTGTCAGCGGATCATAACTGGGTTCAGAATACACAGTTATCCAATCCTTGACCTCTCTGCTAAGCGCACAGAGGAATGGTCACGTATGCCAGTTGCAGTTACGATTCTCTGAAAATGTATATGAAGGAGGTACACAAGTCAAATATTGACAAGGCAAAACGAAAAGCCAGTACACTGCTTACAGACGAGTGTTTGTGTTTTGTTTGGGGGGAGAGGTCCATTGAAGGAGATGTGAGAAAGTACATGAAGGCGAGTGGAAAGAGTGTACTAAAGAGGAAAGAGATGAGGTGTGAGATATGCTGACGGAGGAGTTCAGAAATATGTGGAGAGAAAAGGGTGTAAGTGTCTAACATAGACTGCAGAGGAACGTTGTGTGAAGGGAAGAACAGTAGTGATTGAGACATTCTGAAGACCACTACACTCCTCCACAGACCTTAGTAATGTTTAATTCACAGTCTCCTAATTTCAGAATCAAAACCTTTTCAATATTAATCCTTCAACAAAATCGTTGTTAGTCATTAATCTTAAACAGCGCACAGCCTCTAGCCACGCCAGTAGTACTGTCTTGTTTTGGGTGTATATCGGTTGTTTTATATCTGGATGCAATAACCGAAAGGCACTAAACTACCAGTTGGTGAGACCGTGAGATGCACAGAATTTTAGTTTAAATATTTAAGCCACTCCCTTAATTGCACCGCCATGCCCCTTTTAGGGACCACCCCTTCATCTCAGTTAAAGCCCTCCTGAAATCTGCTTCTAATTACCCAGGGCAACATTCCACGTCTTACTTAGGGGGGGTAACCGCACTTCTGAGTGAGGGATGCCTGTTCTCCACCACGCCCATTGGTTGCAGTGTGTAGTTGGTTCCTGATGCAACTGCAATCCAGGCAGTTAAGAAAAACTAAACCGGATCCTGACACAGTACCTGGTGACTTAGCTTTTTGTGCGTTGGAAATAAGACATTCTCTTGTCTATTGAGTTTGATGTTCTACCTGGTGCACACCACCTTGAAAGGATGACCTCTCGGTTGTTTCTTTTAAATGTTATTTGCATGTAAAAGGAGCCATGATGCATTGAACGGTTGAGTACATTTGCTCGCTTAATGTCTGATGCAATTTATAAATGGTCTACTGCATCAAATTTCACCTTTCTGGAAGCCGCATGCCAATGAGATTTGAGTTTTGGTTTCACCATGATGGTTGGACTATCGTTTGGAGAAATGATATCCAGTAACACTATAACGTCACTGTACAGTGCTTCGCTGCCTGTCTAGGTTTGGACTGTACAGATACCACATTCTACATATATAATACTTACTTGTTGCCATTTCTAACCTCAACAGGCAATGTTCGTGTGTTGTCGTGATGTATCCTGTATTGGTTTTTGTCATACGACATAGGCGCATGGGACTTGTTTTATAAGAATGTATGCCACCAAGACATCACCCCCTACCTTCCTGAGCCCTAACCCTCTACGATGGAACTAGCATTTAAAAATGTGCTTATCGGAGGAGCTGTTAAGATTTGTTTTGCTTGGACCAAGGAAACCTAAAACGTACTCTTTTGAGACACCTTGTGGGATTAGATCAAACAATGTGAGAAGGGACCTAGCGAATTAAGAGATATGCAGGGTGGCTAGGCCACGGCCCAGGAGAGGGCTGCAGATCCGTCTTTTGGCTGGCCTTTATCGTGGCCACATGTTCTATCTGTATCACATGGTGCTGCTCCTAGCATCACCAGCCAAGAACAGGCATCTTGGGATAAGAGTACACAAGTTACTAAAGCAGATGGGTGACTGTCTTGCAGTTAATGCCTTTAGTTTCTGTATTACTTGGTGTTTGCTCTGCTTGGCTTTATGATGATGATTGTTTGATATTAGTGGTTATTGTTGCCGTAAAATGTAAAGTAGTGCCGTTTAAGCCTATAAGTGGTCCTCTAACATCTGCATTTCAGAGCATGGCTGTGCTCGTGTATGACTTTTGAACTTGCATGTAGAGGTGGTGTTTTTTCAGAGAAAAGCGTCTTATTCGTTAAACAGCATTTTAAGTTGGCATGACCGGGATGAATGTTCAGCGAAGGATTTAGTCAGGACGCATTCACAATTGAAAGAGATTAACGTTGTAGCAATTATAGTATATTTAACTCTTGCCAAATTTTGCATTGCAGTTCCAAATTTACGGAAGAAAGTAAGAAATCTTGGCAGCTTTAGTTTTGTTTGAATAAAAAAAAGTGTAATTTGCTACTCTTAATAAAATTTGTTTTATTGTTTTTTTTTGTTCATAAAGAGCCACAAATAAGCGTCAGATGGTAAACCCTACGGATTAATTTACCAAGACTTTACACGTGTGGCTAGAGCATCCTTCTTTGGGTCCCAAGTTAGTACCCAGATGCTTTCCATGTGTACCTGGCTACTCGGTTCCATGTTTCCACTTACCTGAAATGCAAGTGAGCGGAAAATACCCTTGTGCCTCGTCTTTTTGGGTTGCTTTATTCGTATTTGCTACTTTTCAGGTTTTTATTTTCTCCATGGAAGGTGTTTAAGCTAAGCTTTACAAAGTGATGGTGTTTTATGAGCACCAACTCTCCTCCACTGGGTCCACCGCCTGCATCTGCTCTACTCTAAAGATTCCTCTCGGGGACCATCAGATATTCTCGTCTGATCCAAGTCCACCACAGGGGAGCTCCGAAGCAAATCAATGCCCCGAATTCTCTGGAATTAAATGTTTCCAAGATTGCCCAGACGTCGGGTTTAGAGTTCAGAAGGAAGGTTGCACACCCTCATTTTTGGGCCCTTAATCCAGCTGAGGAAGGGGTTCATCTTCTGGCCGAGGCATCTTTCTTACTTCAGACCAGGTTGTGATGTTTCTGGGAGATTCTGAAATTTCTTATACAAAGCACGTTGTAAGCCATGAAGTTCGAGAGCCGCCGGTTGCTTTCTCTGGTAACTGCTGTTTAACACATGCTATTTCCCAGATTTAAGTATGTGAGTTAATTCACGCATTTAGTCCAAGGGAATTTTTCCTCGCCGAAAAAACAAGCCTGATTGTCATTTTCTTCTCAAGGAAACAACGGGAGGTGCAGTGATGAACAGCAGTGGCACATCTTGGTCCACGCCCTCCTACAGTGCCACAAACCTGTTAGTACTCGTTAATCTCATTAAATGTCTGCTCCAGAAGACTTTTGTCTCCTTGTAATCAATACGATAATGCTGCAAAGCTACCTCTTCTTGAATACCCAAGTATTAAGCTCTCAGTAAGGTTAGAACTCGGAGTATGAGAAGTTAGTTCCTCACTGAAACCACATCCTGCAAACTTTTCCTTGGTGAGTGACTAGATGGACAGACAGCCATCAGAGGGAACCCTGCCCCTTTGCCCAACTTCAAGGATGTTTTCATGGAGTTAGAGTCCCACAGCTGTGGGTCTTGTGGAAGGGCACTCATCTCTTGGTTATGTCTTTGCCGATGAAAGAGGTGCTTGGCTGATGACTAGGTTAGTTTTACTTGGAGAACAAGAACTGATGCATCTGCCGAATGGATTGATCTGCAGAATGGATTGATTAAGCTGTGCATGCCCACTACTTGAACACTCTTCAGCGGTCCTCTGGGTAAAAGGGTCCTTTCTTCTTTCTTGCCTGGCAGAAAACACCAGATGCTATCTTCTTCCAGATAGCTACGGCTTTTGCACACAGTCAGCAGTACAGAAAAATGCAAGCTTCCCTTCAGTGGTAGCTAAACACATTGATAATCCGTTCAGGCTCCATTGGTTAATGCCTCAATTGTTTCTTGCAAACCTGCAAAGCTTTGTGCAGCTTCAGCTGCTCCAAAGAGAAAGAAGGGCTAGCCTGTGTAGGTGTGTGTTGCACCACCCAGAATAATCATTTATTGTGGTGACCTAAAAATGAGAGCACACAAAGTGCCTGGTGGCAGGAAAGAGGGCATGCATATATAACCTGTAAGCTTTTACAATCTGAGTGTGAGTTGAACAGGATTTTGTCCCTGCGTTCTGCTTGCTTGTACCACCCTCGCCTGACAGGGAAAACAAACACTGGCAAAGCCAATAGGCTAAGCAAGATCTATTGGATTTTTTAAAAGCGAATACGTCTCACCTATTCGAAATCTATTGCCATTGGTTTTTAGGTCGAGCATTCGAGACCTCTTGTATATACTTTAGTATATACTTACATGTGTATGTACTTTGTGGGCTCTGGAGATCAGCCCTAGGACTTGTCTGCTTATGGACTTTTTTGTCTGTTCAACTACCTCTATTTAACTATCTTGATAGAAAACGACCAGTAGAGGTCAGTAAAATACCAGAATTGCTTTCTGCTGAGGGACTTCCTTTTTAAATTTTTCTGGCAACTGCCTCCATTTAACTTTCTTGATAGAAAACGACCGGCAGAGGTCAGTAAAATACCAGAATCACTTTAGCATTCTCTAGATTCCAGTCCATAGAAATTGTCTTCCACGAGCACCCGTAGACAATAATTTTTTCGAATCATGTATTTTCAGTGATATGACCACCGAAGGCCATAATTTTATATTAAAAACAGAGCTTTGGACTATACTATTTCCTGCTGAAAGGCAATATTTCTCTCCATGTGTTCCCATACCTGGCATGTCACGCAATTTGGTGCTTACTTTCCCTCCATGTTAAAGAACAGTAGATGTATCAGCACCCAGGCTAATGTGCTGCATTGCTAAATACATATAAGGTCCCAAAGGCGAGACCGATTGCATTGCAAATGCTTGTTTGTTTAGCATGCTGTGCAGCAGCAAAGCTGGCGTGAGGCATGGTTGAAAGTGTTTAAAAAAAAAAAAAAAACGATAGTCAATGCTATAGTGTTTTTTTTTTTTTTATCTTTCAACCATGCTGCACAGCGTCCATGCTGCTGTACAACATGACAAACGAAACCTTGACTAAGCTAAATAGCTCTATTATTTGACTTTGTCAATATTTTCAAGCCATGTTGTACATGGGTTCCGGAGTAGCGTGCTACTCACCGAAAAAGCGTTTCAAAACCCCATCAGTGATAGCAAGCGCTATACAAATGCAAACCTTTTTCCCTATTCTATCCCTCCGCTATCCCTCTCAATTCAAATAACTAACATATCCACCACTCAAATTACTTTCATATTTCACTATACTAATTTACCACTAATCCTTTGTGTTCCGGAGTATCGTGCTACTTGCCCAAAAAGCGTTTCAAAACCCCATCAGGGTTAGCAAGCGCTATATAAATGCAAACCTTTTTCCCTCTTTTATCCCTCCACTATCCTCCTCAATCCAAATAACTTACTAACATATCCATCACTCAAATTACTTTCATATTTCTCTATACTAATTCACCACTAATCCTTTATGGGTTCTGGAGTAGCATGCTACTTGCGAGAAAAAGCGCTTCGATGCCTCGTATGGGGTAGTAAGTGCTATATAAATGGAATTACAATACAATACAATACAGCAACGCGCAGCTATGCTGCATGGTTGAAAGTGAAAGGAAAAAAAGCGCTATGACACAGCTTTTTTTTGTGTCTTCAAATCACCTTGAGTAAACACCCTTTTGATCTAAACTGCAACTTGTGCTTATGTCCGGATCGACTTCGGTGAAATTCATGGGCCAAAATACTTTATCAGCACCTCTCCTGCCAAAACTGATCAAGAGGGATAATCATTGGACATGCTAGTCTTCATCAAATTTCAAACAAATTCAAAAATGCCCGATCATCTATCTCGTTCTTACTCTTATTGTTTAATTCCCTGAAATACCTCACTGACTTCCACCATCACACCAAGTTGGGGGGAGGGTTGACACCACTTTTTGTATACCTCCCTCCTCGCCAGGAGAATAAAGTAAAAGATCAGCCTACTTTGTGATTTTGAGAGACCCACTACTCCAGTCTCTCACTGCACCATACCAAACATAAAGGTGGGTCTTACCTCAAGTTCATTCACAAGATGTGGGAAATTCTCTTACCCGCACTTGACCAGAAACCTTCCAAGATCAGGCAGCTAGCGAACATATGGACATCATCCGTCTCCCCGACTCCACACCGCCTACATCTCGAATCCTCATCTCCTCTTATCTTGGCCCCTTCAGTGGGGTCCAGTAGGCTCTGTGTAGGGTAAAGAAGGTGTTTCTCCTTAATGTAGCTGATTTAATCACAAAGTAAAGATTGCTCATTGATATTTGCCATATTTCTTCCAACTCAGCGCTTGGCAAGTATCCATCCCTGGCAGGTGAGGGGGTTTCATGCTTTCCCCTGCACCTTCCAAGAGATACTGATACCAACATGATAACTCCTCCTTCCTTCCCTTGGGTTCCTGGAGAGCGCTATGACACTGCTAACGGTGATAACATATCGCTTTTTATTTTTGTTAACTTAAAGCCATGCTGCTGTACAACACTGCTTTTTAAAAATTAACAGCCAGTGGGTCTTGCATAGGAGAGATCGATTGACTTTTCCAGTGCTGATTGTTTTTTAGGTCGAGCATTCGAGACCTCTTCTATATACTTTAGTATATACTTATTATATACTTATATGTGCATGTACTTTGTGGGCTCTGGAGATCAGCCCTAGGACTTGTCTGCTTCCGCTTAGGGACTTTTTTTTTCTGTTCAACGGCTTCTATTTAACTGTCTTGATAGAAAATGACCAGCAGAGGTCAATAAAATACCAGAATTGCTTTCTGCGGAGGGACTTCCTTTTTTTTTTTCTTCTGGCAACTGCCTCTATTTAACTTTTTGATAGAAAACGACCAGCAGAGGTCAGTAAAATACCAGAATCACTTTAGCATTCTCTAGATTCCAGTCCATAGAAATTGTCTTCCACGAGCACCCGTTTACAATAATATTTTTTTCAAATAGTGTATTTTCAGTGATATGACCACCGAAGGCCCTGATTTTATATTAAAAACAGAGCTTTGGACTATACCATTTCCCGCTGAAATGCAATATTTCTCTCCATGTGTTCCCATACCTGGCGTGTCACGCAGTTTGGTGCTTACTTTCCCTCCATGTTAAAGAACAGTAGATGTTTCAGCACCCAGGCTAATGTGCTGCATTGCTAAATGCATATAAGGTCCCAAAGGTGAGACCGATTGCATTGCAAATGCTTGTTTTATTAGGTCGAGCATTCGAGACCTCTTGTATATACTTTAGTATGTACTTCTATGTGTATGTACTTAGTGGGCTCTGGAGATCAGCCCTAGGACTTGTCTGCTTCCGCTTAGGGATTTTTTTTCAGTTCAGCTGCCTCTATTTAACTGTCTTGATAGAAAACGACCAGTAGAGGTCAGTAAAATACCAGAATTGCTTTCTGCTGAGGGACTTTCTTTTTTTATTTTTCTAGCAACTGCCTCTATTTAACTTTTTTGATAGAAAACGACCAGGGGAGGTCAGTAAAATACCAGAATCACGTTTGCATTCTCTAGATTCCAGTCCATAGAAATGGTCTTCCATGAGCACCCGTAGACAATGAAACATTTTTTAAATCTTGTATTTTCAGTGATATGACCACCGAAGGCCCTGATTTTATATTAATAGAGCTTTGGACTATACCATTTCCCGCTGAAAGGCAATATTTCTCTCCATGTGTTCCCATACCTGGCGTGTCACGCAGTTTGGTGCTTACGTTCCCTCCATGTTAAAGAAAAGTAGATGTTTCAGCACCCAGGCTAATGTGCTGCATTGCTAAATGCATATAAGGTCCCAAAGGTGAGACTGATTGCATTGCAAATGCTTGTTGCTTTTCCTGTCTTGTTGTTGCTTAGCGCCTTTACACTCTTTGAGCAGCAGCGCACTGTACAACTCAAGTAATCATATCAATTACTTTTGTGAAACCCACATGCGTGGCCGGTGCTGGTAAGAGGGGTATGGCGGGGGGTGGGTGTGGGGGCTGAGTCGACATACGACGGAATAGGGAAAATAATATAAATAAATAATAAAACCACTTACCTTGCGCTCGCCGCATAGATGATTCGAGGAGCGCAAGGTAAGTGTTTTTTTTTTTTTTTTTTTTTTCCTATTCGGTTTGTTGACTTTCACCCACCACCCCACCGCTATGGCTGCACTGGCTGTGCCTGGAAACCTCATAGGTATGTGGGGCTTTATTTATTTCTGCAGGTGCTCTTTTCGCTATTGGAATTTCCCTTCCAATGGTTCCTGTCAAACTTTTGAAAAATAGATAATTGGGAATTGAAATAAAAGCAGTGTTTTCCCGTTTCTCCCTTGACTATTACATTTGTGTAACAATCCAGTTCTGTGGTTGTCAAAACGTGTAATGTCACATTAAAATCTCCCTGCAGCTTCAAACGTTAATACATATTCCAAATAAAGCATCTATAATTGCAGTATTTTGTACACATTTGCAGGAGAGTCGCCTTTTGAATCCATCATTAAGACCAGATAAAGTTCCTGCTTCTCGACCGCACTTAGTGTAACCCTGAAACACAATGCGATCTGTAATCTACCATGTAATTCGTAATGAAGGGCTGTCTGTTTAGGGAACAGTGGAGCATGAGTCATGACGTGACACCTCCTCCCTGCCTGCTACAATCCAGGGCAGTCACACTGCCGGACGAGCGATTAGTGGCGCAAAGCATCAGTGCATCATACATTGTGTAAAACAATATCCGACAATGTTCCATTTAACACATGACATGCGCGTGTCACAATGGACATCCTCAAAGGACACACAGTTCTTGGATAATTTATGTGGCAGAAGATTCTGCTCTGTCCTCCTTTCCATTTATTTTATTCAGAATGCAGAGCTGTTCAGTGTGCCTCCCATCGCCAGAGGACCGGGATGCAGTAAACCAGGGGGCTGCCCAGGTTCGGAGCCTTCCCTCCGGCTAGACCCCGGGGTTACCTTGAAGTGACCACCCACAGAGCACCCTGTGGCAGTATCCTGGGAGGGTAAAGGCTTCAGGACTTTCTGGAGAGCCAGAAATGTAGCTTTGTTACTTTGAAAGGGCACTTGTTTCCTACATTCATCTGATCAGGTTGAAAGACAATGTATTTGGTCTCTCAAATGCAACCTTTGTTCATGTCTTTAATATCTTTCTCTACTCGGGTGTCCTTCTGTCCAGCAAGGGACCGGGGCCCTTCAGCCTCCAGGAGTTATATGGCCTTTCACCTCGTCAACAAATGAAAATTGCAAAATTGGGGTTTTCTTATTTTAATGTATTCTGCCCCATAGCTTAACGTGCTAAGATGCATCAAAGTGGGCTTGAAGGATGAATGAAATTTCCAGATTGCCAAGTGCTGCCAGTGCAAATAGTCTTGATAACTGCTCAGCCCTATAGTGCTCATCTTCTGAAAGTCTCAGATTGCACTTGGCCCATTCAAAGTGAAGTATTATTTTTACTGTTCCTACTGATTTCACAAGAAGCTGGAAGATGATAGACTTTGACCTAAACGGTCAGTGTTTTTTGTTCGGTTGGAGTGCAGAATGGGAATTTTAAGAGCACTCAACAGTCCACAGTCCTGGTGCGCAGAAATTACCGAATCCTGCACAGCTTCCTGGCATTCCCCAACTTGTAAGAGCCTTCTGGCAGACATGTCTAGGTTACTCATTTAAGGTGGAGTCTGTGTTTCAGTGGATAGAAGGCTTCAGGGATACTTACAGAAGAGTTGTATTAGTCACGGATGGAGACAACACCATAAGAGAAAACTTGGTAAGAAACATAACTTGCAGTTTTCTAATCCAAACACTCAGTAACTGAATTAAATATGGCATGTTAATCCTACAACTGAAAGCGAGCTGCAAATCGATGGTTACAAACCTCGTTAGGTAACATTTTCCTTTTTGCATATGTATGTTTTCAGCGTTTCAACCATTATGTTGGAACTTTAGCACTTTTTCAGCACAACGTATTGCATTTTATTCATATTGTTTGAGACTTTTGGCAGTATGAATTCCATTTTAGTGATATGCTAAAGCTTGTTAGTAACAGATGTACTTACTTGTAGTTCTGGAATTTAACACCAAATGTCGACTTATGCTTCTTGTGTAGTCAACATTTGGAGTGCCATTGATTGCAGTATAATACTAATGCATTTTACTCAATCCTCTTAACTATAAGGTAACTTTACTCGTTTACGTTGTAAAGCAATTATGAAAGGAATTTCATGTTCCTTTTTAAGCGCTGGCCATATAGCATAGAGCTTTTTCTTCTAACTGAAAAAAATAAATTATTAATCTTTAGGACTTACCACGTTGTTGTTTGCACAATTTAACCCTCTTGCCTCGTCCGGTGTTTACCCCGCCTCCGGGGGGAAAAAAAACCTCGACAAAGCCAAATGGCTCTTGCAATAGCTGTTTGGCTTGGTCAATGTTTTTTAGCCATGTTGTACAGAAGCACAGCCTCTGTGCAGGATGGAAAAGTAAAAAAAATTAAAAAGCACTATGATTCAGCTAGCGTTGACTGGGTGAGCTTTTGTTCAACTTTGTTATACTATGCTGCACAGTAGCTGTGTGTGATGCTTTACAACATGTCTAAAAAAAAATAAATAAAAAAAATTGATTTGAGCTGATTCAGTCCTAGTTCCCAGCTACTGAAATACAAAACACTTCTATCTTTTGTGGGTAAGTTCTAAAGATGGGACTACATGAAGATTATTCTCTTTATCTCACCAACTTTTGATGAACTCTCCCACCCCCACTCATATGTTGGTCTCCATCCGCCCCCACCCTTTTGACGATCTGTCTCCACCCCACCATTGTGATGATCTACCTCTACCCTTAGGAGCATGCTCTCCCATCTCTTAAGTGTTATTCCCTCTGTCTGCATTTTATGTGCACTGTCCGCCTAAGAGGGTTGTGTGCCGCCATTCCAAATTTTTGATGTCCACAATTTTCTTGTTAATCAGTTTTGTCCCCCCTCCCCCTCGTATTTTGCCCCCTCTGCTTGTTGCTTATATGCTTTGAACGGTGTATGCTGATCAGTGTTTGAAATGGAAATATAGTAGTGCAGGTATCTTCTATTTTGGTATCGAGAAGTGCTGCCATGCCACTTCCTCTAAAAATATTGCACTCCTGCGAGAAGTGTCCATACTCTCCCTTTCAAATTAAAGAAGTGCAAGTACTCAGAACCTGACAGAACAAGCCCATTTAATGCACTGGTGCTGACTTCCTCCCCATCATTCCCCCACCCCCAATGCCTCTCTTCAGTGTTTGTTTCCCTCTGCTCCAACTCCCTGGCTGAGGTGGCAAACAGAGATGCTGCCCTTAGACTATATTATTTCGAACTTTTTCTTGAAACCATTGAAGCATGAAAGTGGCCATTCACGATGATATTTGGCAGGGCCTTGGCGTTTTAATTTGCCTTGCCTGACTAGTTAAATTCTTTGATCTAATGCTGCTGTCAGGTGTGCCCTCTCAGATTCTGGAGAATGCTTTTCTGGCGTCATGTCTTTGAAGACTAGTAGTCTGTGGCAAGCAGTTGTTTATCTTTATCTATTCGAAATGAAGTTGCATGTTTCCGAGAACTATGTAAACTACAAAAAAAAATACAATCTTTTTTTCTGCTCGTATTTTGTCAACTGATTGACACTTGCACACACAAAGTAAGGGTGCATTAAGTCTGTACTGTTAAACAGCGATTCATGTTTTAATCTCAAAAGGGGAAAAGATGAACTTGAAAATACTTTTGCTGTGATGAGGGTCAAAGGATGGGGTCTATTAACATAGTCGGATGAAGCAGAAAAATATTGCCTCCATCTATAATTCTGTAAGCGCTTTTCACTAAAGCGAGCATTACCTGACATGCAGCGCGTCAGCCTAGCCGCTCACAATAAGGCAAGTGACTTAAATACAAACAAGCATTTGCAATGCAGTAGGTCTCGTATTTACGAGAGTTTGAGCTGTTGGCATTGTAAATAGCACTGCCTTTAATTTACGTGTTTTTAAAACCGATAAATGAAAGGCATTGTCATTTACAATGCTAATAGCTTAAATTCTCGGAAATGCGAGACCTATTGCATTGCAATTTCCTGCGCCTGTGCTATAAAAATCAAAAAAGCGTTTAAGCGAGAGCGTGTCCTACCTGCAACAGCAGGCAGGACAAAGCTATTTGAGTAAATGATGCTCGGACGCTGTAATTAACACACGTAACTGGGTGTCACCATAGGAGGTTACAAAATAAGACAAGGCGGTACTAGGGAGGGACTACTAAGCCTATTACGCAATGAACAGCCAAAGTTTACAGTGGACAATGACACAGGCCAATGAAAAATATGGGCGGAGCTTCAAGTCCCTACCTGAATACAGCATGCCTTGCAGAGCAGCACATGCGCTGCCCAGGCTCGACCTAAAAAATGCAACTGATTAGCAGTACTCTCTCTAAAGCTACAAAGGAAAAATATGTCACAAAAATAGATGCATATGTTTAAAATTAAATATATTTTCTAGTTTTTTCATCTGTTTAAAGTTGAGCTTGTTAATGCATTCTTTACTCTTTAAGAAGTCCTTTTACTCCCAGGTTCCAAAAGGAGGAAGAAAAATAGTCCAACACCAGAATATTATTTGGAGCTTTGCTAGCAAGTGTTAAGCTTTTTTTTGCCCTTTTTTGCCCTTGTAATGGATTACATGAAGGTGGTGATAATGTACTTAGTCTGCTGGTAGAGGACTGTTCTGATCTGTATTTGTAATGGTTATAATGAAAAGTGGTGGGTTAGCACGCATGCCCTTGCCGAACAGGCCCATAACCAGTGTGTTAAAGTACATGATCACCATTGTTTCAATACCTTGCATCCCAGTCTTTTTGTAATTATTTATTTAGTTTTCAATCTTGAAAGATAAACCATAGACCAGCTCAGACGCATAAGTGATCCGTGCAGCACACTATCCAGTATGCATTCAATGGAACTTATGCCCCATCCACAGAGTGTTATTAATAGCCCAAGCTCTGTTCAAGAAAGACATGGTAGCTGAAGCAACTCGTATCTAATTCTAAGATCCTACACCGTGTCCAACTTACTGGGACAGCCCCTGACTCTTAAGTACCACCTTTTGTGCCATCATCACTGCCTGTTTGCTCACCATTCTCCTGCTTTAGGATGAAAATGAGTGTCCCATATGAAATGTCGCATCGCGCCATGTTTGAAAAAAATGTTGGATTTTGGAAGAATGGATTCAGTCCGTATTCCCAGCAATAGCATAATTTCAGAGACTTTAACTGAGGTGCCTAAAACTTCACTGAAACAAGCCCTCGCATCAAGTCAGTTTTTTCTTATAACTGGGCATATGAAGGGGTGAACCTCGATAACCAAACATTGGGTAAATACCACTCTTACCAATGCCACATGGAATAACAGCCTTGGACCAGAAACTTGGTTTTTGGATAGAGATATCGCAATATTAGGCTATATTCATTTTGTAACCATGAATTAAACTTTTGAACTAAAAACAGCACAGCATTCCTATTTACATGATTGTAACATAATTTTTCCCCGTAATACATAGTACGGTAGATATCGAGTCACCTAAAACCCAGTACCTCCATGTGCATCAAAAACATTCTGTGACCTCATGGATTTCCCTTCAACTCGGTCCGCCTGCCACCTCGGACTTTTTGAGGGCATTATAAGCGCCCCACCCTGGATCTTAAACAGGACAGTCACTCAGTGGAATCCCTGCTCTCTCTAAAAATAAAACATCTCTCCTGCAGGAGGTCTGCTTACCCCAGTGCAACCCTACCTAAGTCATCCCCAGCACCTGCCAGAGAGCCAGTCTTGGCAGACCGGCCATGTCTTGGTCCTCTGGCGCCGACCACATCCTCCTACCCCCTAAAGGGCCAATGCCCCTAAGCAGCAATGCCCATGTGTGAAAAGTGGGTTATTGGCCTTGGAAAGTGATCCCCCACTCCCCCGACACTCGTTCTGTGTTGAAACATCTTGTGATATGCCTAGGGAACCTGAAGTTCCCCTGCCAGCCATGAACTCACCCCGCCACAGGCCAGCATGGTTCACCTAATAATCTGGATCCTGCATTGGCTGTAAGAATTTTTGACAAGAAAAGAGAATGAATTATTCACAAAAATATTACGGGACCGCAGTGGGAACCAGTAGCCCCGTTCATAATAATAATAATATGCCCCCCTTGCACCCCTGATCTGTCTTTGAGAACGGCAGGGCTACTGCCAATGTCCCACCAGACTAGCTTAGTCCCTCTAAACAGAGCCCCTTTGTATGTCATTTTTAAATCGCACAACCAGTTCTCCCACTCTAAAAGCCCCTAGAAAGGCCAAACAGAAGGCTGCCCTAAAAGGCAGGGTTTGTACTCCGAACTGCACACCCCTGGAATCCTGATCACTATATACTTCTCGCATATGTTGATCTTCTAGTACACTGCCTCTTTCCCACAAGTCTTTGCCAACCCCTCGATGCTTTCGTGATGAGAAAAGACCTAGCCCAGTCCCTATGCCCACCCAACTTTGCGAAGAAGGATAGCGCCTCCAAGAAACGGCTCCAAAAAGATCATATTCTTCACCAGACCAGACTCAAGCTATGCAGAGGGCTATCGCTGCACACACCAATCTGTGCCCAAAATTGTGCCAAAACACACACTTCCTTCTGTATGTGTGAACAAAACTAGATCCTCACTGGTTGGGGGACAGATGTGCTACCAATCCATTTAAACTGCTGTTAGGAGGACTCCCAGATTCTCATATCCTGCTTCACCTCCACCGAAAGCTTAGTTTGGCGATGCTTCTACTTAAGGTCATGCACAGCCTGCACACTGAATCTGGATTTCTGGAAAATGGGCACCCTGTGGGAATGATGTGAAGTGCAAAGTTCATCTGTCTCACCAGGATTTGCAGTTGGTGTAGCGTCCCTTTCCAAGCAGCCAGACATCCGCTTGTGGACTTTTTGAACAGCGCCACCTTCTCCTGAGGCAGCTTGCCCACTCCTGCCACTGAATACAATGAAATGCCCAGGAAGGTAATATTTATGACATTACCACATTTCCTGCCATGGGCTAGTGGGACCCCAAACTTGCCAAGCAGACTCAAACTCCCGAAGAACTGTGTTGCAGTTAGAGGATGCTGGAGGCCCAAGAAATAGGAAATCCTCTATGTAGCGCAATACCCACGGGAGGCCCGTACTTTCTTAAGCACCCATTCCTGGAGCGGAGCTTCTCAAATAAGTGCAAGAAACGGAGCACCTCATTATCATACATTTATTGAAATAGAATGAGTCTTCAATCTGGAAACCTAGCAGTTAAAAATCTGGGTGTACAGGCAACATCGTGAATGCTGAGGAATGTCATTTGCCAAAAGCGTGCCTGGGCCCAACTCCTGTAGCACGAAAATAGCTTGGTCAAGGGACGCCTACTTCACCAAGCATAATGCGTGATCAGTTGCTTCATTCACAGATTTTTCCCTAGGAGCAGATAAATTGTGAATTAGGTGAAATTTCACAGGCTCTGTCTAAGGTACCACCCCTATTGATGAGCAAACCAAACCCTCTAATTTCACAGTGCTGAAAGACCCCTCTATACTGCGTAACTTGCTTTCTGTGGCAATTTTTTGCCGGGTCACGTCCATGGTAGCTTAGAGGAACTGCTGACTCTTGAAGAATGGGACCTCCACCGCAACTTATGCTGGGATCCTAAAACCACATTTAAAACTATCAGAGTATTTGAGCTGCATGCATGTTGCCTTAACTGTTCAGCCAAGAAGGCAAAGCTTGTAAATTCACTGGTAAATGAGCCTTCTCGAAGGTTTTGGTGAAAGTGGGGTGGGGGGGGGCTGAACATACAGGTAATCTCTCAAACCCATGGGGCTGTGTTCTGCTAAAATTATGGTAACAGAAGATGCACATTCCGACCGAAAGCATGGGAGCATGGGCTCTGGAGAAAATGGTCATAATCCACCGAGCTGTGGAAGGAAACGGTATGCAGCTTCAGTGTGTGTGTGTGTGTGTGTGTGTGTGTGTGTGTGTGTGTGTGTGTTGGTGAGGGTTTTGAGATGACGAAGGTTTTTGGCATATCCTATGATTATGCTGTGGCTTTTTTTGTGTGGGCGGTAGTGAGGAGGCATGAGTATGAAAATTGCCTGCATCCTGTGAGAGGGAAGAATGCAATTCTGTGTGGGAGCTTCTTAAGAGCTGGTGTATTTCCCTTTTGCAGAGTTGCCTGGCAACTTACTGACATATTTAGATACTATTGGCATAAGGCACATTTCCCGCTCAGCCGAGGCACACTGAATTAAGGAGCCGGTATGTTTTTTTTGTCCTGAAACAGGCCAGAATTTGGCAGTCAAAGCTTAAGGACTACTGTTAATTTCAAACCATGTGCCTGCCCTGTTAAGAGCAACACTTGGAGGCAGCAGTTTTCCATTCACTAGCAATAATCTAAACGGAATTTAACCTGTACATTTAAGTATTTTTTTGTAACTATTTTTATTGAGATTTTTTTCCAAAATGGTAAGTGACACAAGCTGAACTGCCTACATAAGTATAACTCGTATACATATTGCAAATTCGTGTACAAGTACAGAACTGTACATGTTCTCCCAAATATATGATGGTGTGCACTTAGCGAACTACCTTGTTTGAAACCTGAATGAAGCCAGCTCTTCCCAGAGTCGATTATTTGAAAACCAATCCACTGTGCCTAATTTAATATTTGTATGCGCATAGCTTTTAGATACGTTCTGATATCAGAAGGAATCTTTTTACATGACTAGTAATCGTTTTGGCTCGAACTGTATTTGGGCAATTACAGGCAGAACACCCCATACTTGATTGACTGCCAACTCCGGGAGTGTGGTCTAGCCTGCTGACTTAAGCTTATACTAACTTTGTTGTAACTTCTACGTTCTTGAGTTGTCAGAGGAGTAAACGGGTAGTGTTATCCTAATCCCGTGGTCAAACAGGAAGTGGTAAAGGGAATTTTGCTGTAGCTATCCATTCCTGAATGTAAGTGTACATTGCCATGGCATGCGGTTCTCACATCTCCTCTCACCTATTCATTAACTGGTGTTTTTTTAAGGGCTGTCTGCCAGTACTTCTGAAAGATAACCCTGGAGTAAAAAAAGACGCTGGTGATCCAGCGCGATATTAGCAAACAGCAATCATTCACAAAACACTCACTTGGGCCCATACATTCATACTACGCTAATAATTACGCTGGGGTGTCAGTTATACTCTTTATCAAAATATCCCTGCTACCAATTACCTTCTGATTGAAGAGTAATGACTTACCAATGAATCCTTTGCTAATTGGGAAGTTTAAAATGAGTGACATTCATTATATTACATAATCCTGAAATAACCACTGAGTCAGGAAGTTTTAAAATGTTTATCTAAAGATTTAGCAGAGTAAAATACAGAACCACACAGTACTTAATCGCATACCCAAGATGAAGTATAGAATAATTCTTGCTAATCAATGACGGTCCCTAAGAAAAAGAGAGGATAGAGACAGCAGCGCAACTAAAAGTTGCATTATATTTACCTAAGTGCGAGAACCAAACCCCTTGGCCAAGGAGTTGGAAAGAATAGGACCCAGGAAGGATGAAGAGCAAAGACCTCCTCCAGGTTCAGGACAGGACCGGTGACCTCCCTACAATGACGCCTGCGTCGTTCCCCTCTCTGATACTCGACTTCTCCTCGATTCGCTGTGTCTTCCTTCTAATGGACTCCGCCGCCCCCTCCTCAGGATCTCTCTGGACAGGGATTCAGTCTGCAATCGATCAGCTTGGCGGTCTGGAGCTCTTCTACCTGACAGCATGAACGCCTGTTCTCGTGTGTACGTCTGCTCCGTTGCAGCATCTCCTTCTCTCCAGACTAAACTAATTAGCTAATTCTATACCTATTATACCCTTCTACGCCCATGTACCTCCCCTTAATGTTGCTAAAATATGGGACCACTACTTCTGATTGGACAGGGGTGGATTCTCACACCATATTGATTTGTCTTGTATTTCTGAAGCCTATTGTTTTTAAACTATCGCCCCTTCAATTTAATACATTTGCTTTATTTCCCACCCGTCTCATGACAAAATTTACAATTTATTCATATAAAATGTTTCTTTTCGGCGAGAACATCTTGGTATGTAGTGGTGTCGGCCAGCAGGTCATGGCCTTGGGTGATGTCCAAGTTGACTTCATCTTTTTCTTTCTGGTCTGCCACTGCAGGGCGCATGTGCGAAATCTGTCACACGAGCTTCCAGTTCACCAAACGCCAGGCCCAAGTTTACGAACTAATAAAAGTCAAAGAAGAAAACATTAAAATCACAAATAAAATGTTTCACTGTATGCCCACTCTTTCTATTCTATTCCCATTTCATTATAAATTCTATCCCGCATTAGTAGCGTTAGAAAAACGACAGTTTAATAATGACATGAGAGCAAGCTGAAGCATGTGAAAACATCAAGCAGCCATTTTAATGCACACTGCGCAGAAGCAGAAATTTCCCACCAAGCAAAGAAAGACGTCACACCATGTGATATGGATGAGACATGCGCAGTAACGTTCCCGCGCTTTAGCGGCCATTTTGGATTACAGACAAGCGTTATTCATTAATAAAACACATAGGCAAGCATCCTTACTATTCGTGTAGTGTATGCAAGGATTAGTAAAGACAATACAAATTTAATAAGTTAATACTATGAGGAGATTGCATACGAGCAAGTCTCATTTATGAGTCCTTGCTCCATCAGTGGCATAGCGGCAGCACCAAAACCTCAACCCTTTCAGAAATTTGTTTTCAGACTGGTGGAGACTTTTATTTATTTTTTTCCTTTACTTGGAGTAACTTGGTGGAGCCAATTCTATGACCCCTTAGTTACCACATAGGAGCATATTTTTATGTTTATTCGGGGCAGTTGTCGTCGGGAAGGGAAATACGACTATTTTATATACTCAGAGGAACAATTACAATAAGGCACATGGCTGTAAATAGACTGACTGAAAGAGAATGCAGAAAAACAGTGTTCTGGGAGGGACAGTGCCATCGAAACTCGTACTACAGTGCAACTCAGTGCTACGAATGAATGGCATAAATGAAAGATGCTATTTTAAGACCTGATTGCAGAGTCCTTTGCTCATGACTCTCCCTGGCACACAGTGAGCATCTGTTTAAGCAGTTTGAGCGCCTGCTGGCCTCTAGATTTGTGCACTGAGTGGGCTGCTCGCACAGCTGACTATTCCTCTTTCTGCCCAGTTAAATCGAGACTGAAAACCATTTCTGTCGAGCTGCCTTTTACAGTGATTGAAACTGTGGGCTGTTTGTGAAGAGTTTTGACCTTTATAATAAGGATGTAAGTTGTAATGCATGTATTGGGTAAATTGTGACACCCATGATACTAGGATGCCTGTTATGTAGAAATACAGCGCTTCGCTTGAACACTGATTGCTGAGACTTGCTGCAGCTTGCTTTAGATGCAGGCTTCAGAGGTGGAGATGCTAAAGTGAGAGAGGTTTTGTTATTACACCTAAGGGTGTAATGTCACACCCATGGCACAAACCTTACGTGAATTTATTTCAAGAGTGTGAACTTATTCCTTTCCAGCATGTATGCAGTAGTGTTCCTCCTGCTGCTGTGTATGCAGTGCTTACATTGTTGCTGTTTGCTACAACTTTACTTTCCCTATGGGGATTATTTGCTTTTCTTCTGCCTGCTCTGTAGTCCTTTTGTGTGCATGCAGACTTCTACACCTTCCGGGGGGGAGGGGGAGGGGTGTGTGTACGTGCGTGTGTGTACAGTGCTGCTCCCAGTACTGACCTTATTCTGTAAGAGGGAAGCCTCTGCTGGTCATGCCAATGCTATTCCTTTACTGTTTTGGATGTGAGGGACGCTTGTTCTGCTGACTATGCTGCTGCCCTTTGGGAATCCTAGTGACGCTTGCTCTGCTGTACGTTGTTTGTAAGGAAGTATGCATCGCTTTAACCATTCTATATCCGTTTCATGTGTGATGGAAGCTTGTAGTGCTGTTGCCAGTGCTGCACGGTGTTGTGTGCATTAGTGAACCTGAAGAAAAACTTCATTTTGCCAATGCTATTGACTTTGATAATGGTCCCTAGAGTAGAGCAGCTGCTCAGGGGGCATGTTTGCAGTATGAAGGTTCTCATTGTAGCTCAGCAAAGGACTTTTGCATTCTTCAGCCCTTAGATTTTGTTGTAGATTCCAAAAGCATGTGTTGTGAACTCATCGATAAAGCGGATCCTTTTAGAATCGTGTGCCCTGCCATATTTTGAGCATTGGGCAGAGCTGTTCCTTTTTTTGATGAGGTTCCTCCACAGTCCAGTTAATATGAAACTTGAATGATTGTATTAGGTTGACTGCAACAAACAACAAGTTGATGGAAGAAATAAACTTCAGGCAATGGCGTTCGCTCTGAGCCACATTCCATTCTTTTCACCCACTATGCCACTCAATACAGAGAACCACCATATGGAACATCAGTCTTGGTCCTGCTCCACTAGGAAAAGTCCAGCCCAGACTGTCAAACCTGGTCCCCTTCATACGAGCCACAAGCCACCACAGACTGGTTTTGACCTACTTGGACATCATCAGTGGGGTATACCTTGTGTTTTTGCCTTGCGCTGTACTTAATGCCTTATGTGCGATGGGTGTGCCCAGATGTCGGTCTATGCTGTCTGCCACAGGACTCTCGCTGTACCTCACACACTAGGCCAAAGTAGGCAGAAACTGGACCATAGTTCTCTAACGCAGCACTCTTGCTGTTTTAGCACTGACACCCGTACATACTCTTAAAAGGCACATTCCTTCTGATCTGCATTTCCCTTTGTTATTCCTAGAACTGTCACTTATACACAGCTTGGTTAACAACCTTCCAAAACGTTCACTAGATTGGTGTTTTTTTGCCTCTCAGTACTGTGCACTCCTCCCACCCCAAAAATCAACCATTCCTTTACTCGAGCCACTACACTAGATGTTTTAGGTTGGGCATTAGCTCAGAGCTAATGATTTTACTGAAATTATATGCATAATATATTTACTCATTGGGGCTTTCAGCCTGCCTCTTCATGAAGCCGTCTGGTATTGTCATTCACATTGTCATCTGTCTACTACAGCTTACGGCTTGGGGCAGTAGGTGAGCCCCCTTCAGCTACTGGCTACCTTCACTGCGGGTGACCGATTTCAGCTATTTAACTAGGAGCAAGTTCCCTTCAGTGGCAATGTGTGCATTTTGAGAAAAAAAAGTTTCAATTTTTAGGCTTTTTTTTTTATTGATTATGGGCTGGCAGCTAACTAGTCAATATTGTTTGCAACAACAACAAAAAACGGACAAACAAAGTCAGCCCTATTGGTTTTACCAGTGCTTCTTAATTTTATGGTTGAGCTCTACAAATACAAGTCGTTAAAAATATGTGGAACGTAAAACAAGTATCTAAAAAGCGAAAAAAAAAAAGTATCCATGGATAATAAGAACTGCAGGGCCGATGCTTCCCAGATGTCACTGCTTCCCCATAGTACATTAGAAGGTTGAATTTTTTTTTTTTTTTTTTAATCCTTTCACCATTCTATTTTGATATGGTATTTTTTCAAATAGTTTTTTAGCTAGCCAGATAGGACATCTCGATAAGTCTGATTGGACGTTTAAAAGGTTGAGCATGCAACTCAGATCAGGTGGTACCATAATGCTATGAATGGCTGAAAGGCAGCACAACGTGAGCTGCAAAACTCTTAACTTAAAAAAAAAAAAAACATAATACATTTTTAGACATTGCTTTTTTTAACTAGTTACTCTTGGCATAAGCCTCGATATACATATTCATTTTGAGGTTGTCATTTTAAGCCTTTTGCGGCCTGTTATTGTCTTTGGAAGAAGTATCATTCTCTCCCAAGTCCAGAACAATGGAGTCGTCCCTCTCCTTCGTGAATAACATGTCACATTTCCTAGTTTGTTATACCTATTTGATTGCACGTATATGGAAGCACTACAGTTTGCAGTGACTGCAGATGCCTAGTATGTCCCTATTTCAATCTGTGGTCTTCTGCAGAGAATGTCTTGTACTGCTAAGCTCCAATTCAACAATTGCATAGTTGTTATAATAAAATCGTAGACTTTTGTACTGCTTTTGTCATTTCTTTGGCCAACAATGTGATGTCTTTTTGAGTACCAAATGAACAGAAGTCAATTTTTTTTTTTTTAATGTCAGTAGCATGCATATCATTTGTTTGCATTTCAGATACAAACTCGCTTGGCTAATGTTCAGACTTAAAGTGAATTGTCTGTGTCTGCTATGATATTATTTATAAACACTCAAGATTTGCTCTCAAAATAAATCCATTTAGGATTGATGTGTTTTCCACTGAGATGTGGAATGTGAAGAAACATTCAAATGAATAATAATACTGCTAATGCTACCATAGTTTTCTTCTGAGCTTCCTGATTATAATCTCGCTTGCGGGGGTGAAATTTTGGAGGTACCTCTGACCGGCAGAGTCTGTATAGATCTCTAACAAAGCTGTTAAGTGGCTTCTGCAAACTGATCAGACATGGGTCTGACCATCTTGGAGATAGAGGTGGGAGGTTGTGCAGTCCCATTGAATCCAACACCATTCCTGGAGACTCTAAGCCATGAGTACTCACAAACATTTTCCCAGGGGCCACAAAGTTTGGTCTTTGGTGTGACTGAGGGCCGCACTGATGCCAGCGGGGGAGGGAGTGTAAAGTGGGTGTAGAAGAAGCAAAGAATGTATATCTACCGGCTGAACTCCTGTGCACAATATGAAACTAGAAAACCTTGGATGAAACCCGGCTTCTCCACTTGACCAAATTGTGACACCCTGGGCAATTGTTTTATTTTAATTTCCCTCCTTTTTCTTCATTATCACATATAAGAGGACCTCGAAATACATGACTTCAGGATGCGTGCTGTACAAAAACATCTCCTGTACTTGGATTTAATCACTAATGGCGTTAATGTCAGGGTGTGGGGGGGGGCATGAACGTTTCTAAATTCATGCTTGAAAACCCTAAAAAAATACTTCTGAATGCACTGCTATAATTTGATCATCCACTGATTTGCCTCCTCACCCCTTTATGCTGTATGGCTCCATTTGTGAGCACCAGCTAGGTACAATTTAGCTCATAGGGTTTGTAAATAGCAACCACAATATGGTTGGTTTGCATCATAGCCGTTGGTTGTAAATACTGTTATTTTAGCAAAATGTGATGAACATTTTGCCTCCGATTTCTCATTGACTGGATTCTTAAAATTGGTTGCATTGGAAACTCATCACTTCAGATTCCATCACAAAACAGCTACAGGATCAAGTCAAACGAAATGTACCTTCTCGCTTTTGGTGATGGCAAATAAGTCTTTTGACTTAAGTTTGAATTAAATATTTTCCGAATATACTGATCAGTGGAATGAGTTTTTACATCCTTAACAGAGGTGTTAGCTTCTTAGGGTGAAGATGGCACACTTTTCTCCTGATTGAGTTTTGTGGTAGAGCAGTGTGAGGTATGGGTGAGTAGACGTCATCTGAATCCAAATTAAACTGCGGTGACTGCAGTTCCTTGGACAGTACAGAGACCACCGCTGGGCTGGCTGTAATCTTTAAAGGTGGCAGTCCTCTGTTTGTCAGGGTGGCAGACAATATGTTAGTCTGGCATACCACTTTGTCTTTTTTGCTTCTAAAGCATGCTCTGAATTGAGGCCATGAATTGTCCATTCAATAGTCTGTTAACTGTACTTGCACTGCTCCCACTAATCAAGATAAGGATTCCAGCTTAATGTTTAGCATTTAGTGTAAAAAGTCCTCCACAGTTAGTGTGTTAAAAATTGGGCTTCTGGTTGGCAAAGGTATGCATCCTGTCTAAGCAGAAGCCATAATCCTAGTCAGGGTAAGTTAGATGCACACTGAAAGATAACCTGTGTTCACCCTCTGGTAGCTTGGCACAGAGCAGTCAGGCTTATCTAAAGAGATCAATCTGTAAAGTATTTGTGCAACACACACACATGTACACGCACAGTAACACAATGAATACACCACAAAAAGACCCAACACAGGTTTATAAAAATAGGTTATGTTATAAACAAGACAAAGATGACAAAAATCCAATGTAAAGAAGCTGAGATATTGAATTTTAAAAGAATAAATGCAGTAAAGCGCTTAGAAGGAAATAATGCTAAAAAGGTTACTGCAGGTCACGCTGGACCGTGGCAAAGTCAAAGTTCGGACCGACCTTGTGGAAGCGCAGGCAAGCTACAGGATCCACGCACGCCCCAGTAAGCAAAGTATCTTTCTTGGTCACAAACAATGAGATGTGTCGATCTTCTCCATACAGTGAAGGCAATACGTCCGTTCCGAAGACTGGTGCCGGAGTCCAGGCGCGTTGAGCGATGTGCCGGTTTCTGCCACACAGTCGAAGGGATGCGTCTATCTTATCAAGCTGCAGCGTTACGCTGTCCAGTGTGTCTATCTCGGGAGGCAAAGCACTGGTTACTATGCGATGCGCCGGTTTTATTGCCACAACCGGATCGATGCACCAGTTCTGTTACACACAGACAGGAAATGCATTGAAATCCATGTTGTAAGTATCTGGGCCACTTCCAGTGAGCCAGACACAAGAGCAGGGGGGTAGAGACTTTGATTTCCCTGAGTCTCGCAACAGGAGGCAAGCCAAGAAACCCTTGGAGATCACTTGGAGTGAAGGCAGAGTCCAGCTCTCCTTCAGCAGAGTCAGAGCAACAGGCAACACAAGAGAAAGCAGTCCTTCTAATTCTGAAGTCCAAAGATGAGTCCTTTAAACAGCACAGCAGTCCATTTGACAGAGTTTCGGTTCAAGATCCAGAAGTCTGATATTAGGGGTCAGGGACCCAGTACTTATACCCAGAAGTGCCTTTGATGTGGGGGATGACTTCAAAGCAGATCTCTGAAGTGCACAGGTTTCCCTTTCAGTCCAGTCCTGTCTGCTAGGCTATCTATGGGGGTAAATTAGCCCTTTGTGTGGGGACAGGACACTACTTTTTCAAGTGAATGGTTAGGCCCTCCCTTCCATCCTGCCGAGGCAAGGCCATCAGAATGCAGATGTATGTAGTTGGGTACTCAGACACGCCTATTCTTCCTATGTTGTGGCTGTCTAGAGGAAATGCACAAAGTGTGGCTGTCATCCACCCCAGACTTGTATTAGGCTGTCGGGCACACAGAGCAGTACGTGCAGAGAAACCAAACGTGGCATTTCTAAAATAGTAATGTTACATTCGACTTCACCAGTAAGCAGGATTTATCAATACCATTCCAAACATATATGAAAGAGCTACTCCTCTCTGATCAGGAACTACAGCTTAAGTGTATTGCGGAATTCCCAATGCTAACGTATGAGAGAAGTAGGCCTCGCAGTAATAAAAAACGAAATTGGCTGTTTATCACTACCAGGACATGCAAAAGATAAAAGTACATGTCCTACCTTTTACTTGCATAGCATTCTGCCCTTAGGGCTACTCAGGGCCTACCTTGGGGGTGGCTTATATGTAAGAAAAGGGGAAGTTTAATGCTTTGCAAGTAGTTTTGAATGCCAAGTCGAAGTGGCAGTAAACTGCACGCACAGGCACTGCAGTGGCAGGCCTGGGACAGGTTTGAAAGGCTACTTCTGTGGCTGACACAATCAGTGCTGCAGGCCCACTAGTAGCATGTAATTTACAGGCCCTGGGTACATGGTATACCATCTCACAATGGACTTGCAAGTAAATTAAAAATGTCCATCAGTTATACACCTATTACACGTGTTTAGGGAAGAAGCACATGCACTTTAGCACTGATTAGCAGTGGTAAAGTGCTCTCGTCCTTGGGCCAACAAAATGATTCAGCAAACTGTGGAGGCAAAAAGATTGAGGGAAGACCACCCTAAGGCTGACCAGTCTAACACAGAGCTTTTTAAAAATTATAATTTTGCTTTATGTAGGTGTACTTTATCAATTTGCTAACATTATTTAATTTTCTAAGCAGTGATGGATCTTCTCAGTAGGTGTCATGGACACCAAGGGGTCAGTGGACCCCAGTTTAAGAGTCATTGGTTTATTTTAGAGCATAGGCATGTAGAACGTAGCATCACGGTGCTGCATAGGAGCATTGGCAGATGAATGGTTGCAAACTGATATTGTTAAAGAACATTGTTAAGGAATGGAGCAGTACATAGAAATAAGGTTACATGGCGTACTGACGTGTTAGACTATTGGCCTTTTTAGCTAATTGGACTTTGAGTGATGTTGTCATTTGGTCCTGTAGTGAGGCTGTCAAAAAGAAGGAAGAGTTTTTCCTCAGTAGCCCTTCACAGGAGGGAGTTGCAAAGTCTGTGGGTCAGAGAAGATTTTGCCATTGAGATGGAGTGCCTGGGAAGAATACCCTGAAAAATAAGTTATTAGGGTGAGCCCAGAGACAACATTTGCCTCTCATAGCCCAGTCTATCCCCAAACAGCAGACATCGAGAACATACAGGTATTCCCCTAGGGAATCAGGAAGTATGTGACACTATACTTGGGACCGTGGGATCTACTAGTCGTGCTGGATTTGTTGACACCCTGCTGTTTCTTGACTTTGTTATGGGAAACAGACTGCTCTACATGACATTACATGATGTTTTCCCCCCATCACATAGGGTGAGGGGCTTCTTTGGAGGGGGGGGGGGCAATTTGCTATGTAAATCTGGGTTGTCACAGAGATCTTGGCGCACACGTTCACTCACCTAGACTACACTTTTCTATCTAGACAGCTAATTAGTTTACTTCTTTGTCCTAAGAACAGAGTAAGCCTGATACAGGTATCAGTGTGGCAACAGGTCTGCTGTATGAAGGATGAAGCCTCCTGGCCATGGTTTGTAGGAATTAAAACGGGTTCATAACTAAGTCATGTTGGCGAATTGATGACACCATGCGCCTTTTATATGTGTGAAATGGAGTGGCATGCTGTGTCACGTCTACAAACGTGGAGCCTGGAGAAGGGGAAGGTTACAAGTTAATAGTGAATAATATGAGGGAAATGGTATGGCGGCACCAACCGTTTTCAGTTTTCAGCTGGAGTTTCAGCTGTTCATTTCACCTGCTTTCTAGCAGGCAAAATATTGAGGTGAAAAACTGAAACTATGGTCAAAAGTCTTGTAAATAAGATAGAGCTGGAAACTCCCTTTATTGGCCCTGTCGTGATTTATGTGGCACTCATAACATGAGCCTTTATGTTGGAAAAACACAAAGCTTCACTTAAGTTCACGGAGTAGACAGTTCGTATAGTTGGATTGGTGTCCCTGCTTACACCCATTCAAGAGTACATGGCCGAGGCAGCAGGGGATTGTTGTGTTTATTCACTTCGCTGCCTGTTTGCTGGGAGTAGAATCTTTCCAGTCTTTGGAAGGTGAGCTACTTAGTCTTCCGGACACAATTTGTCATCTAAATCGTGCCTGTGACGGAGTTAAGTATGCTTTTCGTGATTCTTGCATTTAATGCAATCACTAGGGGTAGACTTTTAACAAGGAGACTCCTTTATTACTTTCCCACTCTTTAAAACCGATCACAATACTGGACGTATTCGTCAGATGAACTTACCACTGATGGCAAATCTTCTCATAAGAGTGGTCACTCCACACATGTGGTAATAAGTAATGTCCAGTCACTTGCTGTGTCCCTCCCAGGCTGGCTTCCACAAGTCAAAGGGAACAGAGGTGGGCTCTTCTGTTTCCTCTGGGCCACTGGGTCCCTTTGGTCGACACCAGTGTCCGCGTGGTGATTGTTTGCGTAGTTTGAACTCTGCTGATTGTTCGTTTTATTTTGGTCTTGTGTCTTGGTTTTAATTGAAGAGTATCGATGCAGTTGAAACGCGGTGGTGGACAAGTTCAGGCATTGTTAATATTTCTCTTAAAGCGCCATGGGAATTAAATGCTCCTTCTCTGGCTGTAACCCGCCCTCAGGAAGTGGGTACTGCATGTTTGAGACATTAGGATGCAACAGCAAATCGTCAGCTGCACCTTTAAAGTCCACTTTATCTGGAAAAGCCCCACCTCTACCCTCACATTCCGAAAACCTTACGAACTTCTCTTTAGAAAACTCTCACAGAGCGTCTGGGCGCATAGCCCTGGTTCTTTACCGATAATTCATTACTCCCTCCCACAAAGTGAGGCCGGGCTATTTATTGCACGTCTGTGCTTTTAAAGCTGATCTGGGCTGTGCTCAGCCATTCGTCTTTACTTTGGCTTCCATGGTGAAGAGAGGGAGCCGCGGGGAAGTACGTGGCAGTAAGGGGAAAAAAACGTTTTGGCAAAGCCAACAGACTAGCCTTGGCAAACTGGAGCTTTAGTTAAATATTTCATTTTTTATTGAAAGCATGTGCCACAAGCGGCCATGTTATTGTTTAAAAACAAAAACACTGGTCACATACTTTTAATCGAACAGCCAGTGTTTGCAGGCAGGCACGCTTAGAGCCAGTATAGAAAATCCTTTTTAGGTCTCGCTTGACAGCGCAACTGTTGCCATACTTTGTGATCAGCAGAAAGATAATGTAAGAACACTACCGAGAGGTGCTTTGGCTCTGTCCACATGTTAGTTAACTGGAGTACAGCATTTCAGTGGGCAGAAGTTGTGAGCTTCCACTGAAGAGTGCTTTATTGCACGTTTTGCCTTGTGGGAAAGAGAGTGCCCAATACAGTAGGACTCAGTTACGGTGACAAATCATTGATCAAGGCTACAGGCCTGATCCGTCTATTATGAAAATGTATGTTAAAGGCAATAGGCCTGAAGTGTTCACTGTGAAAAGCATATGTTAAAGACAAATAAGCATTTGAAGATGGATTGTGAACGACTAGGTTAAAGCCTGAAGACCGGTATTTTGTTTCTTGAGAGCACTCCAATTACCGTAGTAGCCAAGGGTTTTGGTGAACCCATCTGACAAACCTTGGGTGTAGAAATATTTCCACGAGATTATCTTTTTAATACCCTCTTTGGTGATGTTTCATACTGTAGTTCCAACTGTAATTTTGGACATGTTTGTAATTTTATGACTATGCTTAAGGGTTACCTTGTGCTTCTGCTCAGTACAGTAGACCTGAGCTGGTGACCGTGACATGCCAACGATGATAAAGTCCGTAAGCTTGATTTCTATATTGTGAAATGTTATGTCGGGTGCTATAGCTCTGATCTGTTTATCATGAAAAGTTACAACAGTCAGTTGACGTTACTGATTTATTGTGAAAAGCATCATGTCAGTAGGCCTTTAATGATGCCATTACCATACTAGGTAGTAGTCTGGTGCTGTGTAGACAAGCTGCTTGTGCTAAATAGAACAGGCCTGAGTTTGGTATAGAGTAAAGTAAGTTTTAAAGATTATAGGCATGATTGCTCAGTGGATAAAGTTATGTCAGATGCCATAGGTGTGATCTGTTTATCATGAAAAGGTACAACAATGGTTGTAGGCCAGATTTATTTATTATTAAAATCGTATGTTAAAACCGGTGCGGTTTAAGGGTTGTGTGTCACACAACACAGCTGCACAACGTCTCCCATCCCCTCTCTAGGATAGGAGCCATTGCATGTTACAGTCAACAGAAGCAGGTACTTCCTACAAACTGGCCAACCACTTTTTAGCTCTTGCCTAGGCAGCGCATGCTCTGTTTGTTCAAGAACTGTTTTATCTCCTCCGTGGGCTTTCAACTCGCCCATTGCTTTTCATTCGCTCATCTGTGTGCCTTTCAAAATTCCTTTCATTTCTGTGGTCAGTTGTTCATATTTGTTCCTCCTTTGGGTGTGGTGTTACCGCCCATGACGACTGGCCCTGTTACAAGTATTAGTGCGCTGAAACTAACAAATGCACACCAGAGAACTATTTTTTTTGTTGGTTTCCATCTGTAACGAGCGCTCGTGTTTTCATTTTTTAAACGCGTTTGCCCGACTTGCTCCAAGAGTGCTGTTGTTAACAGCGCTGTTCTTATCTGGACTGTCACTGTAGATTGCTGCTTCGTCACTCCGTCCTTAGTGGTAGTTAAAGACTGAGCACTCGTGTTTTCATTTTTTATTTTAAACTTGTTCACCCAACTTGTTTATTGTCTGGCTAAGTATATTAACGGTACAGCAATTCAATATAAAAACTTCAAAATGGCCACCGATGTGCGCATAGTCAACTAAGTTCTGGAGTGGTGTATTTAAACACAGTGATGAGCCGCAAGTGCACGCAGGGGGAGGAGTTCAGCAGTGACTTTTCTGTTGAAGAATGTGAGGGGTGGATTTACAAATTCCAACGACTGGGGTGCGCAAAGTCTGAGATCTGGGGTGGTGTTTTCAACGCAGCCGCACCGTCCTTGCTTGCACATACACCCACCCTCCCTCTGTCTTTTATTGTTGCTTACCCTGTAATTAGCCTTCCACCCATCATCGTTGCTTGTTGCTTCTTTTAACGCAATACCGGCATATGACATTGAGGAGGAGGAGGTTCTCTTTTACGAGAAAAATAGTTAATAGTTTTTAAAGGAGTCGTCATGCTTGCATTAGCATCGCACATTTGCTCCCACTCTATGTAGGTCGTGTCTGTTCCTTATCACTTAATAGCACGGTATTAGAGTACTTTTAGTTGTCCCCTCCATTTGTTTTCCAAAAATCTGTTGCAGCCTGTGGCAGCATTTGTGACCATGCACGTATCTGTGTGCTCGCAAAAGGCAGAGTCATTTGCATGGTAGAGATAAAATGCAATGTATCGGAGCAGTTTATCTTTTGCTCCGCTTTTGGTTTATTGTTTGCAGCTGATGGTAAAACAAGCGGTGTTGCAGAAATATATACTTTTTCATATATACTTTTTCTGTGTTTGTATAGGATGGATTTGCAATTAATTCCTCATTACAGCCAACAATGTATTCAAGCAGTTATTATTGGCTCCACTTACAATTAACTCACTGTAGCTTGTGGCAACCATCTGGCATCAATTGGCTACAGAGCATCAGAGCTTTCAGTCCGCTCTTTTTTCTGATTCAACACTTTTTGTAGCCATTATGATCATGTTTATACCATCGGCCACGCAGTGAAGTTTTAATTAATAGATCTCGCATTGGTGCATGTTTCATTGCTGTCAGCACTGCACTATTGCTTATACTCTGCATAATCCTGGTCTGTTATTGATTTATTGACAACACGACATTCGAGCTCACAGATTTGGTTCTGCTCACTGTTTTTAAAATATTTGTTGTAGTCCGTGTTAATACACGAGATAATGCACAGACCTCTTGGTTTGCGTGCAGCACGCCTAGAATTACTGTTCTATCAAAGATTGGTCACAATGTATCGGAGCAGACTCCTTTGACTTAGTCTTTGATCTCTTTCTGCAGCCCATGGTGTTAGACATGGTATTGATGAAATATTCATGCGGTTACGTGCAGTCATTTGTATTAATGCTCAATGTGCTTTCAGTCTCGTGTATATATGGGGCATTATTGCTTATTAGGACACCTTTTTTTTTTCTTTTCCCTCCTCCTGTGGATTGTAGGTTACAACCATTCCGAGCAGGCAACATTGCCAACAATTGCTTAAGTGCCTATATATTCGTATCGCTACACACTTACAAGGTCCAAAAGGTGAGACCTATTGGCAATGCCAATGCTTGTTCTCTCAAGCCACTGCTCTTATAAGCAGGGGCACCATGTCTGCAAAGAGTAACTCGTGTCCTGTTAGGAATGGGTTTTGGCAGAATCTGCTAGACCCCTCATTGCCATTTCTTCGCCACAAGCATGGGCTTACTGCCCACCCAGGCCCACTCTTCAGACTCACAAGCTCCGACATTCTTTTTGTGCTCCACACTAACTTTTCCTTGCAGGCTAGTTAGTAGTCCAAAAGGAAACTTTGGGAAGCGGCTCTGCCTCACCCAACCAGCTAGCTCCTCTGCTGCCAGCATGGCAAAGTCTGCCTTCGAAATGTTGATGATTTTTTTTTTTTTTTATACAGAAACATCCTCTTGTAAAAGCTTCAGTGAAGAGCTTATTTGAAAAAGCATGTTGTAGCAAGTTATGGTTCTGTCAACAAAAGCGGTTTTGGACATGGTTGGCGGTTGTATTGCGCACCCACAAATGTAATACTCTGATAACAGGTGTTGCTACTTTATGCCAAGTCTGTCATGGACATTTTATCCACCTTGGCTGGAGGAAAGACTGAGTCACCACTTGTAGGATTTGACACTGACACATTTCCAGTGCATCCATATTTATACATTAACTGTGGGCTATCTTAATAGTTATCACGGCATAAAGAAACTTAGAGCTGTGTACTCTTGTCCCTCTTAAATTACATCCCACTCCATGTTTAGAGAGTCTGTTGCCTGTCGTTTGTCCCTGCCATTAAGGTAGAGTGAGCCTAAAACTGCAGATATTAAACATAAAAATTCTAGCAATCTGCTTGAGTGTCATTTGTTTACAGCAAGGGTGTCCAGTATTAGCCCACTAGAGTCTGAGTCGTGCCACATTTTTAGGATATCCAGATAGGATAAAATAGCATTTAGAAACCTGAATGTGAATCCTTTATATGGATCCATGAAATTCTGGCACTGATTGAACCTCTGTAAAACAACGATGGACACTTCTGTTTTTTTTTGTTTTTTTTTAAGCGGGTGCAGCTACCCAGAACAAACTGACAAGTGCAAAGCTAATTTTGCTTTGTGATGCTTTTTAGGTTGAGTATTCGAGACCTTTTCTATATACTTTAGTATATATTTATATGTGTATGTACTTTGTGGGTTCTGGAGATCAGCCCTAGGACTTGTCTGCTTCCACTTAGGGACTTTTTTTCTGTTCAACTGCCTCTATTTAACTGTCTTGATAGAAAACGACCAGCAGAGGTCAGTAAAATACCAGAATCACTTTAGCATTCTCTAGATTCCAGTCCATAGAAATTGTCTACCACGAGCACCCGTAGACAGTAATTTTTTTTTCAAATCTTGTATTTTCAGAGATATGACCACCGAAGGCCCTGATTTTATATTAAAAACAGAGCTTTGGGGTATACCATTTCCCGCTGAAAGGCAATATTTCTCTCCATGTGTTCCCATACCTGGTGTGTCACACAGTTTGGTGCTTACTTTCCCTCCATGTTAAAGAACAGTAGATGTTTCAGCACCCAGGCTAATGTGCTGCATAGCTAAATACATATAAGGTCCCAAAGGCGAGACCGATTGCATTGCAAATGCTTGTTTAATGTATGTGCATATGCAGCTAATACTCCATCACTTCAAGTTAAGCCCTTCTAAAAAGAATTTGTTGATCTCTCCTTTCAAATATGCCACTTCGGTGTAGAGCTGCCTTAGTGCATGAAATACACTGAAAAACACCTCCCCTATTATTGTACCCTTTGACTTCTCGTTGGACAATAATCTCAACTTCCAGGATTCCATTCTTTATGGAAGGATGCACAGTTTCAAGGCAACCTCCTTCCTGGAATAAAACTCTTCTTTCCTGATGAAGCATTTAACCATATTGACCAATATGGAGTCTTATTTAGATTTGCGTAAGTAAATCAGTTACTCATTGGAATCCCTCAAAGCAGTTCTGCAGGCAGAGGCTAGATTGACATGAGCCTGATAGAGTTGGACCACATTATCCCCATCGTGATCTCTCCTCTGAAGTGGCTCTTGAGAGTCCAGAAGCAATCTAGAGCTGGTATGTATTCTACACAAAGCCCTCCACTCAGGAATGCCTGATTACCTGGCGCAGAATCTGATTCCAAAAAAATAAGGATAATTCAATCTTGTGTGGGACTACACCCGAGGTATGGAACTCCATTCTTCCTAATATCCGAATTAACCACACTTTTAAATTCTTCCCAAAAATTAGATGAACAGTCACTTTGCCATTTCATTGGTTTCACAGTAATCCTGCAAATAGGCGATACATCTGTCATCACCATAGGCCCTATTGGCGATACCCTGTGGCCAACGAGGGAAACTATTTTCTTTGTACGGAAGTACATTAAATACCTTTATACAGTTTGCTTTTTTTGATACGCCCAACCTTTTTATTTGTACATATTTATATTTATTAACTTTATTTTTGCATTTTGTTCTAATGCACACCACTATCTCTAGGTTAGGTTTCTTTGCTCTGCTTATGTGCTTTTTTTTTTTTTTGCTTACTTTTAAGTGTATTCAAATGGTATTTTAGTGAGCCAACCATTTACAGTGTTGCTTCTTCTTTCCCGTTTTCCATTTTCTTTCTTACCCTCTTTCCCTCCCGCCTTAAGAAATGATGCAAACAATACTGGCTATATCATAGCACTTTTTACAAAAATGTTAGACCTGCTGTGCAAATTGAACTTGAGATTGCCGTGCACACCTTGCTTCAACAACTGCTTCATTGTTACCATAGGTATTTCAAACTGTCAGCTTTTTGCGTGCTCCCTGGGTTACGTGAACTGCCCTGGTTTCACGTTCTGATCAACACCATCAAGAATGGAGCGAAGTTTTACTCCTTTACCAGGCGCACAGCTTGTGTCGTGATTTCCACGCATTTTTAACTTTATCCATTATTGACGTTTTTAATAATGATTAATCCATGTACTCAAGATTTTTGTATTGATTCATTTATTTCCTTAGATCTTTTCACACGTGAGATGCTTATATCTTTAACTGCTTCTCATACCACGGATATGCCAATCCAAGCCTTTTTCCGGGCACGCCCAAAAACATAAAACATTCTCAGTTGCAAATCTTATATTACCCAATGCATTTCGGGCTGTTTAAAAGCCCTTCTTCAGGGGTTTTCTACAAATAAAAGAACATTGCTATTAGAATATGGTTTCAAACCGCTATCGTGAACTATATACATTTCTACGCAAACAAATCCATACCATGTTTTTATACAGCGCTTTCCCTCTAAAAACGGAGCTCAATTGCTACCGCAATCTTGCCTGAAAAACCCACAGTCCTGCTTTTTAACCTCCTGGTTTTAACCTTCTTATTGATGCGGAATAACACACTGATGTTCACCCCTACTTATATCCCTACTACTCCTTCCCATCGCTCATTACTTGTACTCCTAATCGTTTCCGCTTAATCTCGTACCTTCGCAACTTCATGCTGTGTTGTTCCTTGTCACAAACGGTTCTCTTCGTAAGTCGGTGTTCAAAACCACACTGTGACTTCCCCATTAATTTAACTCATGTGACATTGCCCCGCCTCTAAAGCTTAACCTATCACGACCTCCCTGTAGTCTCTGTTATCTCTCATGACTACACACCCCAGAATTCACCTCTTCATAAATCACCAAAGTACGGCACCCTTATTAAATCTTCCATCCCTCTTCTCTCTCACTTAACCTAGACCCATGATTCTCCAAGCACTTTAAAACTATACCCCGCCCTCCCTATTGGTGTTAGCTGTTGCACTGTAAAAAATAACACGATTCTTCTAAAATACACAAATATGTTGTCAAACGTATATTGCTTAATGAAATACGATGTTCAAGAATATTACAAAAATGTTCATGTCCGTAAGCTTAATAAAACCACATGCTTGCTCACAAAATTCCTTTAATGTCTGAGATGTGCATCTCACGAGTGTCTTCATGTCCATTTGAATTGATTGTCCATTCTTCCTCTGTGGGTGCAACTTGCAGGTAGGGCAGACTGATATCAAATTGAACTTGAGATTGCCGTGCACACCTTGCTTCAACAACTGCTTCATTGTTACCATAGGTATTTCAAACTGTCAGCTAAGATCTAAGGAAATAAATGAATCAATACAAAAATCTTGGAGTACATGGATTAATCATTATTAAAAACGTCAATAATGGAAAAAGTTAAAAATGCGTGGAAATCACGACACAAGCTGTGCGCCTGGTAAAGGAGTAAAACTTCGCTCCATTCTTGATGGTGTAGACCTGCTGTGCAGCCACACTGCTGTACAACACAACTAAAATAGGGAAAGCCAATAGCTCTCGCATACGTGATACCTATTGGCTTTGTTAATGCTCGTTTTCCTCTGTAAGGCGCACTCTTACCCTTATGTGACAAGTCTGTGCTATATAAAACCTGAAAATAAATGCCTTTTTTTAACTGGACTTTTCATTCCACCTTCAGTCATTGTATGGTGGCATACACCACACGATTGCTTATGGTGTATGCCCCCATACAGTATTGCCACCTTATGTAAGTTACTAAGGGCCTCATTGTGAATTTGGCAGTGTGGGACCAAACCCGTGGTTGAACTGCCCGCCAGGTTAGGAGTTTTCTCCTGTCTGGCGGGCGGTTCTTTGGCGGTGCCTATGAAATAGGCACTGCAATGGGAACGTCAAAATCAGTACCTGCACGGCATGAACTGTTGCACTAACTCTGCTCCTGATGCTCTTGGTTCTCCATAATACTGACACTGAAACAAAAGGAAAGAGTTTCCCTCCATAGCATGAGGCCACGTCCCTATGGTAATGAGGGAATGCACCCATAGAATCACCCTAGTGTTCTGTGTCTGCCAGCCTGATCTTTATTACAGAAGGCACTGTGCAAGCGTCTGCGGCCCTTTCTCTAATACCAAAGTACTCCAGTGGTGCAGGAAGTGGGTGCACATGGTGCCACTGTGGTGCTTTATATAAAATGGCCCCTGATATGCTGTCCTGGAACAGTGACACTCCAATAATAGAGTTAGCCAACATAGCTTGTTAATTTCCAGTACAGGGGAAGATGGCCTTCCACCAATCCAACTGACGCCTCACTTTCAAAGATAGCCGCTAAATTTCATTGGGAGACAATCCTGTAAAAGTTTTTTTTTTCTTCCATTCAGGTGTGCCATACCTTCATGGCAACCAGCTGCAAACGAACTGTGACTCAAGCTAAGTGGATTGGAGAGTATAAACGCTCACTGCCAAATCAGGTTCGGTTGTTGAACACTTAACCTCTCCAACAAGCTGGACATTGGAAGGGAGGGGCAGGTGCTTATGTGGCACTTAATGTGATAAGTCCATGGTAAGCCAGCTTGGAACAGACACTGATGACAGACCCCCCTCATACCTCTGATGAACACAACGTCTATCTATGGTTTATGGATATGATCTGATAGAGCGCACTTTCGCTGAAGCGCCATGGCGCTAATTATGCAACTATCATAACGATGACCAGAGTGAACCAGAATAAGAAGGTTTTGAGGAGTTCTAGCTGTATATCCGTAATAGTTGATGTTAGGTAAGTGTATATATTGATTTACAGTACACAAGAGCCCCTGGGTAGCACAACACATTACGCTGTGACCTTCTGGATGGATGATCACACGGAATGCATGTGGTGGGGTCCTTTGTGCATGGATGTTCCCCTGAATAGTAAGGCCACCGGTTTGATAGTATATTTTGGGGACTGCCAAAACTCATGTAACTTAAGGTGGAAGGCGAGAGCTTTTGGGTGGGGAAATGTCTATTTGTTAGAATTTTTGAATGGAAGTTTTGATGGAACTACTGCAGAATGTCTGTCTGAATGCATCAGTGTAATTGTACTAACAGGCTCCAGTACATATAAAACGCTACAAAAATGTTTAAAAAAACACTTGCTGAATTTCAAGGGCTTCATTAGAAATAAATTATCACTGTTTGAAAACTGCACAGGTCAGCAGGAAATAGCCATATAATCAGTAGGACTGGGCGGTGAACTCCGCTTCGTTCGCTGAGTTTTCTGTGCTCCGCGGAGTGCAGAAAACTGCGCTCCGTGTAGTGCAGCAGAGTTTTTTCACCGCTCGTGAACGGTAAGTTGGCGAGCGCGACTGCCACTCGGGTAGAATTTCTACTTGAGCGACAGGAAGATCAGCGCGAACGGCAGTTTGCACTGAATTCCGCCACTTGCGGCACTCCGCACAGGTTTTTTGTCACTTCGCGGAGTTCCGTGTAGCGAAACTCTGCGAACTACGCCCAGGGCCATTATCAGCCCCAATAGAAAAATGCAACACCTCTCCTTTTTCTGTGAAAATATCAATTTGTCACTCTATCGAGTGGAAACTAAACAGCATACTCCATATAATGTGAACAGAGGGTAAACCCGAAACTAAAGACAATTTTAATACATAACTGGTATGTGCCCTTCTAATTAAGACCCTCAATTTTTTACAATAAGTGTGTTCTGGTAGGCATTTTTTTTTAATAAACAACGTATACGTTGTATACAATCTATTTTACCCTCGGAGGTAGGCAATTTCAAAAGCAACGACAAATTATTGTGCTTGACCAGCATTTTGAATAGAATCAGTTGAAGGCGTTTTTGTATAGTTTTGGTTCTTAAGAAAAATAGATCTATTTTAGTACTGGTACCGGTTTTGTACCAAAATGTGTGTTTACTTGTCAAAATACCTGTAGTGAACAGTACTACAACATTTTGTAAATAATTTGCCTTTTACGACAAACTTTATGCACGCTTCCCTATCCTTACTTCATAACTCAACCCTGTCGCACAATGTGGCCCTCCATTGCCTCATAAATCCCGGTGGCCCTGCGTCTCACGTGTTGCTTGGTAGGCTGCCTTGAATAAACCCCAGTGAGTTCTTGCCAATTTTGCATGCACTGCCGTTGCTGTTGGCGCAAATTACCGCCCTTTCCTCTGTCTCAGTACAGATGCAAAAGGACTCTGGGTGTGTGGACTACTGAGGTTACCTGAACGGGGCTTTGGAGGCCGGTGGGAGGGAGCGCGCGCTGCTTTAAAGATTCAAGTCTCCAATAACGTTAACCGTCCACTCCCTTAAATTCAAAGTGGGCACTGCTCCAAACTTCCACAAAAAAAATACTAGCAGCTCTTTCTGCTGTATACGCCGTAATTATCTTTGTATACGCCACGATTTTCTTTTCTTTGTTAGCCGTTCCACTTTTGGATAAGTGCCTGGAATATTGCTGCAATACGAGTTTGCATGTGAGCGCCAGAAGGGAGGCGGTCTTCGCTTCCCAGCCTTATTCTGGTCTCTGCGTTATGCTGCACATTCACAGTTTTCGATTTCGACGTGAGCTGCTTTCATGAGGATTCCCAATGAAGTGACATTGTTGTTCTTTTTATTTCAGATTCGCAGTAAGAGTGCCTTTTAAGGTTACTATTGCTCCTGGGCTGGTCGGTGTTTTTCCACACGTGATCGCTGCCAATCAGACTGCCCTGGCCACATGCGTGGCAGAACATACCTCTCTCTTATTTTGCCAAGTCTCTGCTGCGCTCGACAGGAAACAGAAACGGGAAACAATTTCTGGGCGAGGACAATTTCTCACTATATTTGAGCCGACTTTTATTTTTAATTTTCAGCAGCTACGAGAAGCCGCTGAGCAATTACTCTTAACTGTGCCCCTGTCCTGAAGTAACTTTTAAAAGTTTGTTGCCGAAACAATCAAGATTCTACATGAACCACATGGGCTACCTTTGAGCATGTTTTGTTTGTTGCATCGAATCCTCACGTGGGGATTGATCGATGAGTGACATTTTTTTTCACTCGTCGGGTATCACGTTTTCATATGCTGCTTTTCGACTGTGGAACTACATAAAGCATTTTATTCCCTCACAGCATCGCCGTTAAAGGCGGTGCATGTTTTTTTATTTATCTTCAACTTGAATTTTGAGACTCGCTGGGTCTTGTGTTGCCTTTTATTTTGTTTTTATATTTGCAACAGAGGAAATCTGTTTTTTTTTTTTTCCAACATGGCTTTGAATGTGGCTCCTGTACGTGATACAAAATGGCTGACGCTTGAAGTGTGCAGGCAGTTTCAGAGGGGAACTTGCTCGCGATCTGATGAGGAATGCAAGTTTGCACATCCACCTAAGAGTTGCCAGGTTGAAAATGGACGGGTTATTGCCTGTTTTGATTCCCTAAAGGTAAGCGTGTAATATTATTTGACTTTCACGTTCCATTTTGTTTGAACCATCATGTGTGTTGTGTGACGTTTTTGGCAGTTATGATTGCCTGGTTGTATGATGTTTCAAAGTAATATATTGATAATTAAAAACATATTAATTTCCTATTCTGTTCGTCGTCATGCGGGCTTTGAGGATAGTTTCGGTGTTAACCCAAGTGAGAGGTGAAACAACAAATCTGGTCTTGACCAATAGGCATTGTCCCACATCAACCCTCTTTATTAACAAAAGCAGCTCCAGTGAGTATGTGACAGAGTGCTTGTTTGTATAGTTTGTTCCCACAATTGCCTTTTTAGGGTTGGCTGCTTTAGTTGTTTAGGTGACCTCTCGTGATAAGTTCTTAAAAAAAAATACAGTAAGACGTACAGGGAGAATATGATTTGTATCAACCATATTTAACTGTTTGCTTTCATAGTTTGTCATTGCTTGGATATGTTGTCCATCAAGTGTGTGCTATTTTGTGGTTGATTAAATTCCCCGTTTTTTTCCCATTAGGTTTTGGTGATGGGATATCAAGTTCTGCTTTCCTCAGGCTAGAGCCAATGTGTGGTCTTTGATGTATTTACTTTGTTCACATGAAGACTGTTGAATATGGAGACGTGCATGATGTTTGGAGGCATTATCCTATCATAAAGTCACAGTGTTGCTCCCAAATTGCACTTGCTTGTTCGTTTTACATGCTGTCATGCTGGATTTACACGTTTGTTTTTATCACGAAACGTCATGCTCACATAGGCTTTCTTAAAGATGGAACAGAGGTATTCCCTCTTTGTCAAAAGTATCTACTGTGCAATATTTTACTTTGTATGCCTTTTAAGCAAACTTCATCTTCACTCCTTTTCACTGTAGTCTTCTTTCACAGCTTCCATATTGTTGTAGGTCAAGATGTTGCATCATTCCTGGATTTTCTTTCTAGAACAAATGGCAGAGGCAACACACGATCGTTCATCCTTTACCAAGCTCTTCCACTAGCAAAAAGCCAGACCTATTGACTTTGCATGTGCTTGTATTACTATTGTATTTAGGCTCCCTTGTATGCCCATTTCCCTAGGTATAGTGTGTTCGATTCTGGAACAGATAAATATCCTCTCCTTTGGGGGAAAGTCTGCCTGGTAGTGCTACCTTGTCTCTCTCCTGTGTAAGCATAAAGGTATCCCATCAGAGGTGGGACACCAGTTTTAAACTAATAACTACTTTTACTTGATGTACGGAGTCCATTGTCATTTATAGGGAAACTTTCAAGCGAGCAGTGTCATCAATGTAAGCTCAATTCACAGGTGTGTGTGTGTGTGTGTGTGTATATATATGTATATTTTAAAACATGTACAGTTACTCAGTGCTTTGTGAGCAATATATATATATATATATATATATTTTAAAACATGTACCGTTACTCAGTGCTTTGTGAACATTTCACTGTTTATCTGAGTCGCCAAATATACATAAATACTTGTGCAAAAATTATGATTGCTGTTTGTGGAAGTTTGATATCCACATTATTGCAGGTATGGCCTGCACATTACAAAGATTCCAAATGTGTAGGGTCATGAAATTTCACATTTTAGCTCGTCTACAGACCTCTTCTTAGTCTATAGAATAAGACTTATTCTGTATAATACAATATACGTACAGTTGACATTGGCTTTCTTGCCAAGTCTCATTTGCTTGCTTCTTATCCAGTCGCTTTCATTTCTCTTCTTGTGTTTGTCCATCCTCTTGAGCATAGCCTCTTTACCATCCTTTTGACTGGATGTCCTATATCCTTCCATGGATCACATCAGGTAACTACTTCTTAGGTTTCGTCTGAGACTGGGTATGCGTTGTTGCTTGTGAGACATTTTGTTTACTTACAGGGGGCTTGGGGCCCAGCCATTGCTTACCCTTGGTTGGCTTAGTCACTCTTATTTCCTTGCTTCTCTTTGATCGGCGATTGCTGGCTTCACTTCCTCTTTGGGTGTTTGTTCCTCCTTGTGTGTCCCCCCCCCCCCCCCCCCTCTGAATTTTTGCTTTCCCCACCGCTCCTGCGGTCTTTCCATGTTGTTGCTTACCCGGTCTCTTCCCCCATTGCTTTGTTGGTTGCCCAGTTTCTCTTGCCCCCTCCTGCTTTGTTGCGTGCCCCTTCCCGTTCTGCCACAAAAAAGCTCTGTTATGCAGCCAGAACTCTCTGCGTCATAGCTTCTTACAACTTTTAGTCATGCTGAACAGTAGCCATTCTACTGTACAACATGGTAAAAAGACATTGACAAACCAATAGCTCTCACGTGCGATCGATTAGCTTTGCCAATGCTTGTTTACTTTGAATTCTGCATTTCATGGCAATGCATGTTTAATTGCTCTCTACTTTTTTTGGTTACTTCACACCTCCCTGTCCACTTCTTTTTAAATAATTCCAGCTGTCTTGTCGCTCCCTCCCCTTTATTTATTATTAATAAAAAATAAACTTTTTAGGTGGTCCCGACACCCGCAATTTGCTACAAGACTTATTCTTTCTGAAAATGGGCTTTTATCCTATTTTTAATTAAGTAACCCAAGATGAGCGTCCACCATCTCTGACCGGTACATGGCCACTGTGTAATGTCTTGTGCATGTACATACACCATTACATTTGTGCTAAATAGCTGGTGAGTCATTACCTTTGTGCACAGATACGTCGTCATGCTGGGGCTGCTGCAGTGGCATAATGCTTACTCTGACATAATTAGTGTTGCATGTTTAGGATCGCTCTGGTGCTTTTTTGTTGTTGCTTTTGGCTGAACAGCATTGTCAAAAAGCATTAGTAAAGCCAAAGACGAGATGTGTACGCACCCAGCCCTGCCTTTGGTAGGTTGGTTATATGAAAAGCCAGGTCTTTAGCTGCTTATAGAATTCAGGAAGAGAGTAGGAGGCTCTGATGTGGATTCAGAGGCTGTGTTATTGCTTTAGGAGTGATGTAAGAGAATGCCCGTATTCCAGATCTGGTTCTTTGTATGCGTGGGATATGTGCGAGTAGGAGTCTTGCTGAGCGGAGGCTGTTGGTGGTAAGAGATAACTTCCCATGGGGGTGGGGGGGCCCTAAGTTGTGTAGTGCCTTGAATATCTGTGTGAGGAGTTTGAAATTAGCACATCTATGTTTTGGGAGCCAGTGGAGCTCCCTGAGGTGTGTTGTGATAGCATTTCTGTATGGGAGGTTGACGATGAATCTGGCTGTCAAGTTCTGGATGGTTTGTAGTCTTCTAGTGAGTTGCATGGTGAGCCTGGTGTAGAAGGTGTTCCCGTAGTCCAACTTGCTCTTGACTAGGGCTTGAGTGACCATTTTTCTAGTGTTACTTGGGAGCCATTTTAAGATATTCCGCCGCATCTTCAGGGTGTGAAAGCAGGATGCAGTGACAGCATTGACTTGTGTGGTTATGCTCATTTTGCTTTTGATGGTTAATCTGAGGTTCCCACCGTGGGTACTCTGTGGGTCCGAGTTTGGCCAGTCACCAGTTGGAGTCCAGTCCCATTGTGAGGTGTTCCCGACGAAAATTTCTAATTCTGTCTTGTGGGTGTTGAAGTTGAGACCGTTGGTTTTCAACCAGTTTGCAACTACGATCATGCAGGCAGTGAACTTCTTTCTTTTGTTTGGATTCTTGTCCGAAGAGGGAGAGGTACTAGTTGTTCCCAAACCGGTCATCTTTGTTGATTTTGCTCATAGATAGTTGTCTTAATGACGCCACTGACTAGCGTTACCGTTCTGCACAAGAGACTCTTCAAGCAAACGTTGCCACTCTTGTCAAGAGTGGCAACGTTTGCTTGAAGAGTTGCACAAAAGGTAATCCCGCTTCCCAACGCAGATTTTTCTGTGTTCCCAGCTCCGTGGGCTCCCGAGATCCGCCTGAACATGCCTGTGACTGTGTTGTAATGCCGCGTCGGTCTTGGCGGCATCGACGTGCGGTGTGTGCACGCAGCTGACGTCACTGGTCCTGGGCCTCCTGCGTTGTGAGCTCCCCGGGCACTGGGAGCTGCCAGCATAATGTCCCCACCCACAAGGGAGGCACCGTGCAGCTGTTGGCATGGTGCCGCGAACCTCACTGAATGCGTTAAATACTGCCATGTTTAATGGTGCTCATTCAAAAGGGTACGTTGCAGGCATGCTAGACTCTGGAAGATCCGCGCTTCTTTCGGGTTTTCCATTTTACTACGGACGAAGAAGAAATGTACGTGCTTTTAGGGAGCGTTACCTTTCATGAAACCTAGATGCTTTATTATGTTACTTTGCGACTTTCCAGGCCGCTAACTGAACAGACATTCTTTTTCACAGTGGCCAGGGCCTTCTGTAAACGTCACCCAGCCCCCTTCTTAACATATACACCGTCGGCGGTGCGTTTAAGTAAAGAGGAGTTATAATTCAGGGCAGGTCATCTCATTCTAAGCAGTGCATTGTCGTTTTGTGAGTTGAAATCCATGACGTGTGGGGTTACAAATAGAACCAATTTTCCCTACAACAGCACGAATCCTTTCAGTAGGGTTTCCCTTTATCGGATATTTAAGAACGCCTGCTGTGATGGCGTACAGAATGCGTTTAATGAGCGGAGAGGTTTATTAATAGATCTTCGGAGTGAGACCATTATTTCTAATTAGTTATTAACCTTTAAATCCCGTATAAGGCAGATGACCTAAAACATTTCACGTCTCATTCAAGTGATGTGTTTTTAGAGTTTCCGATCTGTGCTACCCCGATGAGGATGTTTGCAGAACCGCATGTGCTAATTTTCACTTGAGTAACGCTTTCCATCTACGCTATTTCCTGTACTAATTTCCTGTAATTACTTGCAAGCTAAAGGGCCCTGCTGACAAAGGCGACTTAAAAGCTTGGTTCTGCATATCCCTGCTGCATGGGTGGAGGCGCAGTCCGCGCTCCTCTCCCGTTAGGTGCCTTGAAACCTCGTGTTGAACTCTAAGGTTAATCATTCATAATTACCTCTGCACAACTTCGAAAGCATGATCCCTGTCGTGAAAGATTCGCCACCGCTGTCTGGAAGGGAACGTCTTTCAATAAGAGCTTTGCGGGAATATGTTTGTGTTGCATTTCTGTTTTTACGCTGCGACTATGAGGAACCGGAAACGCAAGCCGAGTGTAGTGTTGGTCTGAAAAGAGTAATCGTTTTGCGTGCGCGTTCTTTTGCAAACCGCAAGCGGGCCACGAGTCACTTGCGACACCTTCTGCTCGTGCTGGCTTTAAATCAACAGTGCGTTGCATTGGAGCCCATAGTGTTTGTTAAAAGCTTAACTTTAGGTCCCAGAATGCAGCTTGCAAAAACTCCTTCGAAATACGACAGGAACCCCTCAATTTTTTTTGAGTACGCCTTAAGAAAGCATGCCACTGGTCCTGCTCTACTCACCCTGATAGCCACTTCGCTGTCATGTCTCCTGGTTATTGGATGCGCTTGCCTACTCCCGCAAGTAAAGCTCGCCCTTCGCGACCACCCTTCCCTCTCCAGACTCTGGGCTGACGCTCCTGTATGGCCATGATAGCATTACTTAACTGCTCACCTCCAACAGAAAGTGCACATTTATATTGAAAAAAACGAGTACAATGCAATAGACTGTCATCTCTTTGCTCCTTGTCTGTTCTACATAAATGTAAATACACGTTTGAATTTTCTATTGGGTGGATACATTTATTTCTTCCCTTTAAATATGGGAATGTGAATAATGCTCCTCTTGTAACCTCTGATGCACACATTTGTGAAGTGCTCATTCCTTGTGCATACCAAATGATGGACGGAGTGCTTGAGCTAATCAAACACTCACCCCCAGTCAACTGATCTGGGTTTAATCCATCATTCTTTAGCTCACTCCACCACCCCAGTTCAGACATGGCCATATGCAAATCAGTCTGACCCTGTGCCTCATGGGAACAGTCCAGCCCGAACTGCCAAGCCATGTCTTCCCTGGACCGGAAACAAGCATCCTGGGACCGGTTTCTGGCTATTCAGCCGTCATCAGCCAGGCTAGCTTGAATCCAGTGGCAAAGTGAGCAAGGGACCCACGTCTGGGCATACCCTGCCAACACATTCCTTGTGTAGCCACTGCTGCATAAAACTAAAAAAATGTTGTTGGCTAGAAATCCAGAGCTGCCATGGGGCCAAAACCATGATGCTGCTAAGCCACCCAAACTTAAATATTTCGTAACATTGATTACGATCCATTGTTTTTATTTTTTTCTGCTCTGTAAATGTAAATGTAAATTCGTACTTGTAAAGCGCACTGCTGCCCCAGCTATGGGGCGTCCTGGCGCTATACGCATACCGCTGTGGAACCCTTCCTGGCTATTCCCTGTGAAATGTCCACTCCTGGGCACCCCCAAGGTGAAGCCGGGCATCCCAGCGCTGGTGGGGCCGTTGTGGAGATTAAGCAAGCTATTGCCCAGAGTTGCAGAGTGGGACCCATGATTAGAATAAGCACCGAGGCGAGAATTATCAGGTCTGAAGAAATTGAGCCCAAGACCCGCCGAGGCGGGAATTGAACCCTGGTTACTGTCCCAGTAAATATTCAGTAGACCGGAAAAATCAGATATTAGACTGCACACGTGGCTTTTGCCGGATTCATATAATTTCAGATGCAGCCCACCTAGTGTAACATTGCTCATATACTGTTGGGAGAGAAGCAGATGACATATTTTGAAGAGTGTTTTGTTGCTTCACGAACAGCTTATATAGCAGAACGAATGTATGAGAGAGGCAGTGTTGGGTAGCACACTAAGTACTTTGATGCAGGAATTTTGTATACATTCATTACAAACTAGTTTGCAGTTGCTGTAAAGTTACCCGGCGAACACTTGATTGTGAAACTCACTTTCTTTGGATTGACTTGCTGCCTGTGCAGTTTTTGGGAAATGCTGCTTGCTTTTGGTTTCCTGTGCTTTGGTTTGTCAGAGGCTTGTTCCCGTATCAAGGTGGGTCCTTGGTAGATCATATTTTGTTTGACTGACCTGAAGGTTTACTTCTTCCCCTTGTTGAAACTCAAGATATTCCTTCTGGGACACGCAAGAGAAAACCGTGTTGATGGACATAGGTCTGCAGTTCCTTAGTTGTTGGGTATTTAAGGCTACTTACCAGTTTTGGGTTTACAGCATACATGTACTTTCCAGTGGACAAGGTTGTCAGACTGGGCCTGACTTTGCTCTTGGGTTCCCTGGCCTCTCATGTATCCCTTCATGCCCTGTACTTTCTACAAAAATAAGCTGCACTGTGAATATCAATCTGCACACTCGCCCGTTCACCAGCGTGCAAGGAGGGATGAAGGAACGGGGAGAAACCTAAAGTAATAAAGCAAAGAAGTGAAAACTAGTAATGTCAAAATAAGGGTTGTGTAGTCCAGTACTAGGGGACCCGTGTGACTGCAGTCTAATTCAGCAATTTGTTTAATTCGTTTAACAAGTATTGTTCTCCTTGGAAAGCGACACGGAGTACCAGTACGCACTTACTGATTTGGCAATGACTTTAATTTTTAGGGTATAGGGAGTTGAAACCGTGAAGGCTTGCTCTTGAAGGGAAGAATGGGGTAGAGTACGTAGGCCAGTCAGACTATGCATCTCTCACAGCAAATGTGTCCAATCTGTTTTATTCTTTAAGATGATATAAGATTTAATTTGCAGATTTTAGTTTTGTAACGCGCTACATTGTGACATGGAACATCTTTGTAGCTCTAGTTTCAAAAAGCTGACTTTATTTTTAGTAGCTTAGATACCTTCACACTAGAAGAAGCTTTTTCTAACAAGGTCATGCCTTTGAGCTGCCCACCAATGGAGGTGGTGGATTTCACACAAACTGCATTAAATGGGGCTCTATCCTTTTCTAGAGGAAGCAGTGGGTTATGGTGGTTGGAGGTGAGGGAAAGTAGTCCCATGAATCTAATGATGCAATGAAAAGTGCAGTTTGATCCTTTTTTTTTTTTTTTTTTTTTAAACAGTGAGATCTAGTTTGTTCATAGTGCAGGTGATTCCAAAGCTGGAGCCCAACTCGTGAATTAACCTATCTGTGTGACTTGCGGTTGAATGTGACTTGAGATCGGGTTTGTTTTGCTGACAGTGATTGCAATACTCTGAGCAACAACACCATTGTGAATGTGGGCAGTGCTTGTCTGTGCACAGGAGGGCCACTATGGGTGCCGAGGGCACTTTGACTTCCATGCTCCTTAACCGGAGCAGTTCGGAGAGCCCAGTTGCAGTGACTCGCTCAAGGCATACTGGATTTTGCACAATTGAGCACTGCTCTGTGCCGCATTCTGTAGTTGGCTCTGTTTCTCATCGGGTCTCAGTAGTTAAGAGATTGCTAAAGGTCTCAGCCTTTCTTGATACAGGAGAGCTGAGCTTCTTCAAGCAAAAGGTGAACTCTAGGTTAGCTAAAGCCGTTCATTCATTCTCCGTACATTGGAAGTTGGCCTCTATCTAACTGACTCCTCACAATCAAAGATAACCCTAAATTTCACGGGGAGCCCATCATGTCAAATTGTTTTTTTCCATTCAGGTGTGCCATAGATCCTTGGCAACCAGCTTCAAACAAACTGTGACTTTGCTTATGTGGTTTGGGAAGGACAAACGATCACTGCCCAGCCAAGTTGGGTCAGGTGCCCCTGGCCACTTTATGTAATACTACCCCTGGTAAGCTGTCTTGGAACAGAGGGACACTATGATGACAGATCTCTCAGATGGACACATGGTCTATGGAGAGGAACTTATAAAGCACAGGTTCGCCAAAGCATTATGGTGCGAATTAAGCAATCTACTATAACATCACAACGTAATTGACCAAAGTGAATCAGAAAAAGTTGGTTTCTAGGCTTTATATTCATAATAGATCAGAAATGTATAAACTGATTTACGGCACACACGAGCCCCTGGGCGGCACAGCACGTTTTACTCTATGACCTTCTGGATGGATGATCACATGGAATGCATAGGGCGTGGCCCTTTGTGCATGGAAGTTCCCCTGGGTAGTGAGGCGAAGGGTTTGATAGTACATTTTTGGGTCTTCCAACTCTGATGCATCTGGAGGAAGCAGGCAGGAACTGTTGATTAGGGAATTGTCTATTAAAGTTGTAAGTACCTCTGCTGCTAATATCATAGTGTATCATGCAAGTCATATATTCTAGTCTGAGTGAGAATGCGCAGTGGGTTAATGCACCGTGGGGTAATGCACCAACTGCAGAGATTTTTGGCCGGATGTCAAACAAAACAGTGATCTATCTAGCTCCGAGATCAGGGAGTTATTGCTTCTACTGCTATGATCTGTGTGTAGCCCCTCTCTTTCATGTTTCAGTCCTAGTGAGGTATTCCGTCCCCCACCTCCTCGAGGTACATTGTCGGGATGAGCATTGTATCGGGGTCCAACGGTAAAGAAAGAGGAGACTTAAGAAAAAGGTGAAGCACTTATTCCTAGAAAGTACCAGTGTCGCACCCAAACCCATCAACAGCATTGGTCCTCGTTTGCTCTTGCCCACTTGGGCTCTTACACTTGCCACTGGTTTATAGCTCACATCGACGACCAGCTTGAATCGCCTGTATTTTAACCCTTCTTTTTCTGATGCCAGCTTTCAGTGCTCATTTGTATTCTCATTCAAGTAGATGGAAATTGGAAGAAGGATTGTCTTCTATCTCAGCACGGTGTAAAATTGTCCCACTCCTAATTCAGTAACAGTTAGCTGCATTATTTATAGGGCCATGCCGTGTAAGTTATAATACCTTACTAAGAGAAAGTCCCACCAGCCAATTTGTCCCTCTGTTTGTCACACCTCATTTGTACGCTTTAATATTTAATTCATTTTCTTTATGCGCTCGAATGACTGAGGGTGTTATTCTATCTAGCTTACCACCTGTACAGCTCCAGTCACCTTGCTACATTTCCTTTGTATGGTGCAGCACGAAGGCCTTGCTTATTTAAGCAAAGTGTAAGCAATCTAAAGCCTTTCCTCTCCAAAACCTCCAGCCCTCCTAAGGTTCTGGTGGTCTTGAAATCAGAAACGTTTTCAGACGTTTGGTACAGTGCGGGCCTAGCTCAGTAGAGCAGGGGAGTGCCTTAACTTTTAATGTTTTTATTGTAGAAGCAGCATCTTAAACAATAGGCACTGCGCATGAGCTGGATTCCATAATTTGGGTTCCAGCATGAGACCCATGGTGCAGGTAATTTGCCCAGAATCATTACATATTTTTTGGTCTGGTTCCAAAGCCAGAGTTAAATCTTAGGTCTTCAGTTTCAAAGGTTGACAAATTTGCCGCTACTCCATATCCTCTCAGCTCACTTACATTGAGTAGAGTTTTAAGATATTTGCAGGGGAGAGCAATTCATGCATTGGAGCATACCTTGTTGATTAAAACCGTTGCATTTTAAAATGTCAGACTTGTAAGGAGAGAGTGCGGTTGAAATAATCTTGAGCACGTTGGTCTATTTATAGGGTGTGTTTATAGGCCAAATTTAATTTTTCTGTGCAGAGTGGCAGTGTTCAAACAGTCACAGCCCTGCATGGCTCGAGTATCCAGAGCACTCTATTTCGTGATCTCTCTTCATCAACTACCACCCTCCTTATAGTTACCCCCCCCCCCGTCTCATTTGTTGCTTTCTCTGGTCCAACACTACCTTGATTTCCCTAGTCAAGGGTACCTGGTAAAACCTTGAACAGAAAGATGAGCACTGATGTATTTCGAGTGCCCTGCCTATTGTATGCACATTCTGTCGGCATTGTCTTTGGCATGGGGGAGTTCTTTCCAAGTGGAACATTTTTGGAACTACGCAGAATACGGTTGGAGACCTAATCCCCTGTTATTTCACTAAAATAGGGATGCGGAAAGAAGTGAATGTGAAAACAAGTCTGTTAAAGAGACTTTCCTATCAGTCTGTATACATCCTGAACTGCCCCCCCTCAACATTTCGGAGGAACAAGGCCCAAGGAGTTTAAAATGATCAGCGTTCAAGCCTTCTGTTGAATAGCCACCAGGTCATCTCTGACCCCTTGCAGCCATGGATCTTCAGGGCTGGTGAAGGGGACAGGGCTATCGATTATCTAGCATTCATTCCTCAGTAGTGTTAAAAGGGTCCCCCGTCAGCAATAAGCACTATGCAAAACATTTAACTATATGAGCCGAGAATAAAGTCCTACAAACAATTAGATTTTTTCCAGGTGTTTAAATAAGAATATAGAGGGGGGTCGCAGTTCTCTATCTGATATCTGCTAGGGGCACAAAGATTCATACTGAAAATGTAGACATTTTTACAAAAAAGGATGCACGTGCAGAAAACGGTAAAATGCATGTACAAGGGACAGATTCCTCAGAAAATAGTTACAAAATGTGAGAATAGTAAACCTGTAGGCACAGAATAAGTCCAAGGGTGGAGCTACATATGTAAATCGAGTTATTCTTAGAACCATAAAAACATTATAAATATGGACCCAAAGGGTTGGCCATAATAAGGGCAGCATCCTCACATTTACCCATAATAAGTGAACATTAATGTTCTTCCGTTTTAAGGTTATGGATTGATATAGCGCTTCTTATTCCAAGAGGGTGACAGCCCCCCCCCTCCGGCTGCCCACCACCGAACATGTGTTAACCCACGGGTGGCTGGGATGGCCCCTTTGGTGGACTCTGTGTGGACCCAAACACCCCACACGCCGGCACACGTGTCAGAGTGGAAACTAGGAGATTGCCACCTCCCCATCCTTTTCGCCTTATGTTTGTTCGCCTGAGATGAGGTCCCCTTTTGCGCTTCGTTTTGTTCTCAGAGGTTTAGACGTCACTGCAGACCTGCACATTTTCAAAGGCTTTTATGATTTCGCAGGGCCTTGTTGAAGATGAGACTGTAAGGCCCTTTAAAACAATACCTTATGCATTATTGGCTGGGCTTTCAGGCGCATCTCGCGCTGCCGCAGTGCAGCCTAGCAACGCAGTATCGTCACCTCCGAGGCCTCCAAGCCGCGTTTCAATGGCTTCATCCGAAGCACCTCACGGGTGAAAATCTGTTTTGACACTAGCGCTCCTTTCACACACAGCTTCGAGAGGGTGCCATGTTGACCTCGAGCAAGAGCCGCGCGATCCAGCAGTCTTTGCTCTGCGAGCAGGCACCCCACAAGCGTAAGGCCCCTTGGCAGTAACGCTGCTTGCAATCCTCACTTCAGCAGAGCGTCATTTGCATACTTATCCCTATTGTCAAAATTACATAATGTGCAGTCTGAGATGGATAATTAACCCACCAAAGTCCAGGCTGCACGGCAACCCTCTGCAGAATAAAGTGCTCTACACACGTTTCCTTTGAAGCAACCTGGGAAATAATGGCCTCCCTTATTAGTCGTCTCCGAGCAGAAGTGGGCGGCGCTGACATGTTTGTGCAAGGCTGGAATCCATGTACGTAAGACCGAACGTTGTGATTGCGGCAGATTGGGAGTTCATTTTAGGTTCTCACGGTAAGGGACAACGGCAGTGCCTAGAACGGTAGCGGGAGCTGTAGTGCGCTACTCGGCTTGGGGTAACGTCTGGGATTTATGGGCATGTAGCACTTGTGTGTCACAGATTTTCGTGACATTTAGTCTGTCTTGTGTTGTTGAACACTTGTTTTCGCCTGCCTTCAGCAGCGGACCATGTTGCCTAGAATCTGAAAGATGGATGCAGTCTGCTACGTAACTTCCAGGGTGATGAAGCGTGATCGTTCCATGGGTACCTTCAAAACAGAATCTCTACAGAATTTTGCAGTTGCGATGTGCAGTTTTGTTTTTAACAATTCCTCTGCTTGGGTGATTTGTATTTTTTTTTTTTTTTTTAACTCAATGTGCCTGTGATGATGTAGTACGCTTATTAAACTGATCCGCTCACTACCAGTTTTATTTGCACTATGTATTGCAGCTAAATATTTGTCCTGATTCACTGTAGTTACACCTGCAAGCATTTTCTGTTTCCATGCAAGTGGAACCCTTTTTTCGTTAGATTTTAATTTCATTGCCCTAAGCATGAGAAGCCTAATCCATATTTACTCTTATTGGTGGTGTCATTCATCTTAAAAAGAAAATAAATGCTCCTTCACCTGGACATGAAAAACCGAGATTATTTTCCCTTTGATTTAGTGATTGTTTATTTAATTTGGATCATAGCTTGATGTGTTGTACTTTGAGTATGTGGAGTGACATTTGCGTCATATCTCCAGTGGCCGCCTTAAATACCTTCTTTAACATCTTCTTATTGAAACCAATTGTTAACGGCAGTGCATCAGTCTTGAGGAAATATACTTGGCTACCTTTTAAGGACTTATCTTCAGTGCATCGCAGTAAAAATGCAAGTTAGTTGTCGGGATTAGAACAATGTAAAATATGTCCTCTGTAACGAGATAACTATCTTTTAGTAATTTTATAAAAAGCAGTTGAGTTGCATGAAGTGTGTGACTGGTAATTTTGCCTACATTTTCTGTCACATGCACTACCTCGTGAAGAGTTAATTTGCATGGACGTGAAACACTGGAGTGAACTCCACTGGTGGGGACCCCACCTAGTCTCGAGGCAAGGAAGGCTCAGAGGGTAAACATTCCAGACGAAGTAACACTTAACCAAATAATTCGTCCCTATAACTAAAACAAAACGACCTGAGACCAGCTATGTATTGCATTAGAGAACAAACCATTCTGAAACCTTATTTATTACATCTTGAAATAAACAAAAAGCATAAGAAACCTTCACTTTCTAGTTGCAAGTCATGATGAAAGCCACTGTGGCATACTCAAATTGTTGACAGTAAGTTACACTTGAGTCTTCTAACCAACATTTCTTTGAAGCCACGGTTGACCACCCCTTACTTAGGGCCCAAGTGAACCCCAGGTTCCCTAGATTAAATCTTTCACAGGACAAACTCACCTGCTCCTTTACACCTAGGGACAACATGTAAGCTGAGTCCTTAATCTTACCATGCCAGATCGCACCAGCCCCCCTCCCCCTGACCTGACATCCTTTTGGAGATGGAGCTGGGCATCCGGGCCATAAATTGGTCCTTGGGCGCAAGCACCAACTCGTAGCATCACCAGGCTAGAGCTACATAGCTTGCCTATGAAGGCCAGGGACAACCTCTGTAGCGCCAGCCCCTTGCCCCACCCTGAACACCGCAGTGCCACTGGCCCGCTTAGGATAGGATTTAAAGTCCCATTGATCCAAAGTTTGCCGAACTTTTTAATGGCAAATGCTAAGGAGTTTACGTGATTTTTGGCCAGGCTCAACTCTGCCCCTGCCACAAGTCCAGACTGTTAACGTGCTCCCCCCACAAGTTTGTACTTGTACGTTAGCAAGAAATGCAGCATTACAAAACAAGAAAAGTTTCAATAAAAAACTTGTTGCCCTGTGTGGATAAATGATCACCGTCTCTGTGGAAATGAGGCTTGCCTTTGAGACCACTGTGGGCGATTATCTTTAAAAAGGTTGTGTTGAGCTGCCTCCTCTGACGACTATTCAGGCATCTGACCGATTCTTTAATGCACCTGGAAGGGGGGGGGGGGCAACCTTTCACATCTGAGAGATAATATGAAGCCAGTTAACGAGAGCCTAAGGGAACATGTTGCCAACCAAGGAATCTCAGTCAGTGCCTCCAAGAGATCCCTTCTCCCAAGGAGTGCCAAGTCATTACCACCGATATGAAGAATTATTAGTGAATGTGTCAGTTGCTCCCTGCTACCCCTTCCTCTGTGAGTCGGTGCAAACCTTCCAAATAAACTGTGTACACTCACTGGCCCAATGGATTTGTATTGATTTTCAAAAGACTTCGCATTGAAATATGTTAGGCATTAGTCATGTCGGAGAAAAACATATACAGCATTATTTGTCTTGAGCATATTATTCTTGCCCACACAGATTCATAGGATACTTGTTAAAGCAGAGCTTATATGTCACAAGTAGGAGACAATGCATTGAGTTTGAGGTTTTCAAAAGCATGTGGCATTAACCAGTATTCAAAATGAACAACTCCCTCCTTCCTCCCTTGAAACTTGACATTCATCTCTTGTATGCATGTCTTGTTTCGACTCATTGGGTAGCAAATAGGTCAGTGAATAAACATACCATTTTGTTCAGCAATTTGCAGGAACAGTCCCGGGCAATATGGCTCTGGAGTCAGACCGCTATCTTGTTCAGTGGGTGACGAGCAGCTGTTGCTGCCTGCCAGGGATTAGTAAGGTGCCACAGCTGCGGAACTTCAGGGGTGCTACTGCAGTCCTCCCATTAGTTGGGATCCGTGTTTGTCGGGCAACTCTAGTGTTTTCAAAGGTTCCAACAGTGCATCCCACTCATTACCCCCTCATGGGTCTTCCTCGTCCCAGTCCTAACAGAGTGAGGCAGTCCTGCCTCCAACCAGCCAATCAAAACGCTTAAAATTTTAAATGCAAAGGTCACATAAGCCCCTCCCACCCACCGCCATGCCTGTTTTCTTTTGCTGTCCGGCGGTCGGAACGCTGATGCTCTGTGTCTCTTGTTGCCGGTTCCGAATTGGGCGGGCTGTGTATGCGGTGCCGTGAGTTTTTTTTTAATTGCTTTTTGGTCTGTTATGTTTCTTTATGCAAATGGCTTGAAGTTGACAATTTCTGCGCGCCGCCGCTCCGGTCGGCTGCGCTCCTGCTCCTTGGCCAGAACGCTCCCGGTGCATGTGCTGGGCTGGGGCGGGGAGCTTTCTTGGTGTTCTGGCCTCGGGTCGTTCCGGCGCTGGGGGGTTTCCAGCAGCGTCCGGCTCTCGCGGCCATGGTGCTTTGTTCTGTGGCTGGGGGAGGAGACTGCAGGGCTGTCCTTTGGGGTTTCCAAGTCTCGTGTTTCACGGGACTTGGTTAATTGGGGGCAGTATTTTAAGGGAGTTGCTGAGCACTTCCTGGTGTTTGTGTTGGGCTTCCTGTGTGGTTTGCTCTTTCTGCACTGGCCATGAGTGATGGGGCTTCCTCTCCGGTGCCTGCGAAGTCCTTGTCCAAGCAGCATAATGTCCAGGAGCTGCAGGAGGATGACCTTTTGCAGATTTCCAGGGCTGATTTGCAGGATTTAATTAATTCTGCTGTCCAGTCTGCGCTGCTGGAACCTGCGGCTAAAAAGTATCTAAGGATGATGATGAGGACATGGACAATTCCCCTAAAGGGAAGTACGTTCAGGGCAAGGTTTTTTCGGACATGTTGGTCCATATTCGGGAAGTGCTGGGTTTTGACTCTAAGTCCTTATCTGATGAGGGGTATTATTCCCAATATAATTCCTCTGTGGTGGATGACCTGCCCTTTCATGCTGTCCTGAAGGATAGTCTGGCTAAGGAATGGCTTGAAGTTGACAAGCAGGGAATTCCTCGCTTTCTGGGGAAGCGGTATCGCCTGGCGGACTTTGACACCCAGTTCACTCCGGTTCCAAAGGTCAATTCTCTTTTGTCCTCCATGGCTTCATCTTCCTCTTTGTCTTCGGAGGAGGCTTCCCTGGCGGACCCAGTTAAGCGGAAGGTGGAATCCGCTCTCAAGCGTTATGCTGCTTCTCATTTTGGGGTGTGTGCTAGCACTTATTCGGCCTATGCTTCCTTCTCCAGGATTTTGAGAAAGTGTGACTGTTTACAGGATCAAGGGGACCCTGCTCCTGTCTTGGCACAGATGGAGGTCTTGGCGCAGTTCCTCTCTGATGTGACTTTTGATTCTTTGTGGGCCTTCTCCTGGGCTGCTGGGGCAGCGGTGGCTGGTAGGAGGTCTCTCTGGACCAAGCCTTGATGCTGCTCAGAAGGCCTTGGTCCATAAGCTGCCTTTTGAGGGTCCCAGTCTCTTTGGGGACAATTTGAATGCGATGGTGCAGCGGTCTGCGGAGGAGAAGAAAATGTTAAAACCTTTTCAGCCTGTGCGAAAGAAGAAATCCTTTTTCCATAAACAGGGGTTTCAGGGGGCTTTGTCTTCTCAGCCCTTTCGTGGTCGGGGGGGCTGCGTTCCATTATAAGTCCCGGCCTCAACAACAGCAGCAGTATCCCCCAGGTGCTGGACAAAAGTGACTATGCCGTGGTAGGGGCTCGGCTCCGGTTATTTCTGGCCCGTTGGTCAACTCTGCTTTCCGACCAGTGGGTCTTGTCTGTCATCAGGATGGGTTTCCAGATTCCGTTCCGGGGTCCTCCCCCTCTGAACTTTTTTCAAGTTACCCCGTTGTCAAAAGACCCCGTGAGGCGGTCTGCCATGTTGCCCGGCGTCGCCCTATTGTTGTCAAAAAGGGGCTATTGTGCTGGTTCCGGTGGCGGAGAGGGGCCTGGGGTTCTATTCCAATCTGTTTCTGGTCCCAAAACCAGATGGTTCCTTCCGCCCGATTCTGAATCTCCGGGCTTTGAACAAGTTGGTGCGGCTGGACCATTTTTGGATGGTCACTTTGCAGTCCGTCATTCCCCTCATCTAGGAGGGCGATTTTTTTGGCTTCTCTGGACTTGGAAGACGCCTATTTTCACGTTCCGGTCCATCCAGCCAGTCAGCGGTTCCTGAGGTTTGCGGTGCAAGGGCTGCATTTCCAGTTTCGGGTTTTGCCTTTAGACCTCTCCACTGCTCCCAGGACTTTTACCAAGGTATTGGCTCCTGCTTTGGGGGTTTTGCAACGTCAGGGTTTCTCCGTGTTTCCCTATATTGATGATTGTCTGATCTCTGCTTCATCCTTTCCTAAGGCTCTTCTGGCTGTGGAAGCTACGTTGGCCTTATTCCAGGATCTGGGGTTCAAGTTGAATCTGGCCAAATCTCATCTGGTTCCTGTTCAGAGACTTCAGTTCATCGGAGGTCTGTTCGACACCACTCTGGGGGCGGTGTTTCTCCCTCCTGTTCGGATCCTTTCCCTGCAGACTCTGTTGCGGGACCTGTTGAGTCACCCCTCTGCTCCGGCTCGAGTTTGGTTGCGGGTCCAGGGGTTGATGGCTGCCACCACTGCAGTGGTTCCTTGGGCTCGCCTGCATCTCAAGCCCTTGGTGACTCATCTGTTGGCTCGGTGGGACCCCCCCGGGCGGATTACGAGACTCTGGTTCCTCTCTTTCCTGCTCTGGTTCAGGACTGGTGGCTTTGCACTCCCAATCTGGAGAAAGGGGTGCGTTTTCGACTTCCTCCTCCCCTCTTGTTGACTACGTATGCCAGTCTTTGGGGTTGGAGAGCCACGTTGGGGTCCTTGGAGGCCAAGGGTCAGTGGTCTCAGAAGGACAGCGCCTGTTCCTCGAACTGGCGGGAGTTGGCGGCCATTTGGGAGGCGGTGCAGTTCTTTCAGGTTCCTCTCCACGGGGCGAATCTGTTGATTCGTACCGACAATCAGGTGGCTCGTTGTTACTTGAACCGCCAGGGGGGGGGGGGGGACCAGGTGCGCGTCTCTGAATCTGCTGGCTTCCATGATTTGTGCCTGGGCGGAATCTCGCCTATTAGCCTTGAGGGCGGTTTACATTCTGGGGCATCTGAATTTTTATGCGGACGCCTTGAGCCTCAACCTTCCGTCCTCTGTTCTGTACCATCTCTCTGTTCCGGGACCTTTGTCTTCGGTTCGGGACTCCCTGGATCGATCTCTTTGCCTCCCCTCACAACGCTCTTCTCCCCAGATTTTGTTCGGAGGTGGTGTGTCCTCAAGCTTGGGCGGTGGATGCTCTTTCGATTCCCTGGCCTTCGGGCCTTCTATATGCCTTCCCTCCTATTCCCCTCCTCCCGAGGGTGCTGCAGAAGATTCGGGGGGAGAGGGTGTCTGTGTTGTTGAGTGCTCCTTTTTGGCCTCGCCGCCTTCGGTTTCCTCTCCTGATGCGGCTGGCGGGGGACAGGTTTGTCCGGCATACCTTAGTCCTGGCTCCGCTTCAGTATCTGCTCCGGTCTCTGCCCTGTCTTCGTCGCTTGCATATGACGGCCTGGCTCTTGAGCGGCTGACGTTGGAGTCTTTGGGCTGTTCTTCTGTGGTGGCCCGTGACATCCAGCTGTCGCGTCGGCCTTCGACCCTTAAGTGCTATGGTAGACATTGGGGCTCTTTTGTCTCTTGGTGCTCTTCGCATGGTGTGGATCCTGTGCTTGGGGATCCGGCTTCTGTTCTTGACTTTCTCCGGGATGGATTTTTGAAGGACTTTTCCCCTTCCACGTTGTCCGCTCAGTGGGCGGCGGTTCGTGCTTGTCAGGGTCCGGGGGCTTCCTTGGAGGTTGTTGCCCCTTTGGCGAGTCTGCTTCTTCGGAGCTTTCGGCTTCGTCGTCCGGTCTCTCCTGTGATTGCGCCTTCTTGGGATTTGCCTACTGTTTTGCAAGGTCTTCAGTTGCCCTCTTTTGAGCCCTTGTTGGAAGCGGACTTGTTATGGTTGTCCGCTAAGGTGGCCTTTTTGTTGGCCATCACCTCCGGTCGGGTGAGTTGGGTGCCTTGCTTATTTCCTTCCCTTATTTGCAGTTCCTGCAGGATAAGGTTGTTTTGCGGCTTGACCCGGCTTCTCTGCCTAAGGTTTCCTCCAAGTTCCATTTACAACAGGAGGTGATCCTTCCTGATTTGCCTACGGAGGGGGATTCCATTGTTCCTTCTTCTTTGGATGTTCACAGGGCTCTTCAGATTTACCTCCAGCGTTCGCTGGGGTTTCGGCTTTCTCTTGCCCTGTTTGTCTCCTGTCGGGGAGTGGCTAAAGGCAAGAAGGTTTCTACTTCTACCATCAGTCGATGGGTGGGTTTGGCGGTCTGCCAATCCTATAAGTCTGTGGGTCTGCCTCCTCCGTCTCAGATGCAGGGTTGTTCGACACGTTCTGTGTCCTCTTCCTCGGCTGAGGCGGCGGGGGTCCCGATCCAGGAGATTTGTAGAGCGGCCGCTTGGCAGTCCATATCGCCTTGATGTTTTACATGCCTCTGTTGACAGTTTTGCTGTTGGCGTTTTTGAACGCTGTTGTTCATTAATCATTTGTTTGATTAAATTTTGTACTTTTTGCATGGATCCCTGGTGTCCTGCGTTTATTATTCTTGGTTCTCTGCTTGTGAGTTCCTCACTCTGTTAGGACTGGGACGAGGAGGACCCATGAGGGGGTAATGTCTTGTTACTTACCTGTAATCTTCATTACCCCGATTAGGGTCCTCCTCGTCCCAGTCCTCTTCCCTCCCTCCCGCTGTGTTTGTGTCTAGGACTTGTTGATAAGGCATGGCGGTGGGTGGGAGGGGCTTATGTGACCTTTGCATTTAAAATTTAAAGCGTTTTGATTGGTTGGTTGGAGGCATGACTGCCTCACTCTGTTAGGACTGGGTCGAGGAGGACCCTAATCGGGGTAATGAAGATTACCGGTAAGTAACAAGACAATCGCTATCGGCTGCTTCTGCAACCCATTATATTCCTCTCGTCGGAGAGCATCATTTTCTAAGCCCCACTTTCCACCTCCCTTCCTCCACTGAGATTTCATTAGGACCGTTGCAGATTTCCACCTCCTGGTCAGGAGACGTTTAGCTAGATGGAGCGACAGATAAGCAAACCGTGCTCTCCCCCTATTGCCTTTGGGGCATGGGTAGAGACCCAGAATACAACTCTCAGCTGAACACCATTTAGTCCCACCAGTTACCTCCCCCAGTGTAGTGCCAATCTGTAACCAGTATGAGGATATTGTAGGGCAAAGCCCACAGCATATGCATCAGATCAGCATCCTGTTCAGGGCATCTGGGGCACGTTGATGGAACAGTGGGGAATATGAGATGGTCTACGTGGTGTAAGGTATGCGTGATGCAGAATGGAGAGTTGTATGAATTTGAATCTGGAATTGCGGGAAATTTTCTTGGGTTATCCTAGGAGGAAGGTTCATTCCTTATCCCGGAGTTCTTGGCCCAGATACGCCTCACAATGGGATTTCAAGGGGTTCAGAGAGGTTGAGAGGTGCTCTCGTAGTCTGTTTTAGCCATTATATTAGATGCCTGCCTTGACCCATAATATGTAATGACTGAATGAATTTGTGTGTTGGTGGTTCTTACCCATCTGGGGCCCTGTGTTGTCTGACGTATCATATGATACTCGCATGTGTGAGAAATAAGGAATCCGGTAGTCCCTGTGCATTGGTAAACTCTGTGTGGCCCAGTAGTGCTCAATCGCCAAATAGTGCCCCCACTGTTGTCACTCCTTTCTATTCCCATGCATGCAGTCGGCGCCGTGTTAGAATGCCAGCAGGCGTTGGAAGGCCTCGCAACGGGATATTAGGGGCGTAGGGGATAACCTGGGAAGTGTATCTCATGGCTGTTTTCCAGTATGTAAGAGGAACTCGTAGCAATAATGGGGCTTGGGGGGTGAGGGGGTGATCCAGGGAAGAGGAGTATGTGTAATTTACCCTGTTTTAGCATGCACTGCGTGTAGGCAATCTCCTGAAGGTTGCATCCCGCCAGCCAATAGGAGAGCTACTGCAGTTGCCCCACAAGTCAATAAGATTTGAAGTCCGGTGCTCCCATTCCCCCTCCGTCTGCCAGCGGCTGAAGCTTAGCAAGACTGATTCGCCTTCTGCTATTACCCCATATCAGGTCTATCAGGAGAGTATTCAAGAATTTAAATATCGAGCCGTTATCACTACTGTTAAATTTATGAAAAAGTAAAGGAGGCGTGGGAGCATTACCATTTTGGCAAGGGTTAGGTGGCCAGCCACTGAGTGGTAGGAAGTCCCAAAGGCAACCTGAGATCAAAGGGAGGCGATCGCCTTGTAGAGATTACCCTCCAGCAGACTGGATGGGTTTCTGTATATTTGTATCACCAAGTATCTGAATGTGGGGGGTGCTACCTGGATCACTTTGTCTCCATAGGGAATAGCCGGATCAATGGGTGTGTCTGCAAAGAGAAAAGCGTAGGATTTATCAGCGTTTACGGCTAACCCTGCGATTGATTCAGAGTGTAAACGTCTGTGCTACTGTAAGCAGGTTCTCACGTAGGTCTCTGGAATACAATATTATGTCCGCGTATAAGGACAATGCATGCACTGCAGGTCCAATAGCGATCTCCCAATCTTGTGCATCTTGTCGGAGGTGCTGCGGCAGGGGTTCCAGCGCACTCACAAACCACATTGGGAGAGTGGGCAGCCTGCTCTAGTGCCTCGGAGAACAGGGTATGCGTCTGACAGGGTTGTGGAATTTAATAAAATATCTACTTGTCCATGGGGCAGGTTGCTTCATAAATCTACTTGTCCTGTAACAAAATCCACTTGCCCCTTTGGTGCCATGTAGTGCAGCGACAAATTATGGCAGCAATCTCATTATAAAAGCTGCGATATAGCCTCTCTGATTATGCCAGTGCTCATACCATAGTAGTGTTTGAATACCTGCAATCCCCTTATGTTGCCACGTTTCCGCAGATCTACATACTGGGGCTGAAGGTAGTGGTAAGCAATAGTTCCAGGGTTAGAATGCCCTTTTGAGTCTGTGCAAACCTACTAACTTGCATGTTTTAAGGGTTTTCAACAACTCTTCTCTAATCTTTTTCCATACTGAGAAATGTTGGAAATTTACTCCTGACAATAGCAGACGTAAACCTTCTTCCAGAGTTGGGGAAAAAAGTGGTTGGAGGGAAAGTGAACTTGCAAACACTCAGATTTTCCCATGAACAGATCTACACATGCACATTTGTTCATGCTAAAATGCAATTCACATATATTTTCTAGGAGTACTATTTCTTGTCCTACTTCTGTAAACTCTTGGCAATTCACAAAAGCCGTATAGCTGCACTTAATGCAAGGACATACACCATGGGTGCACTTTTGAGACTTTCTTTAATAATTGTGCCCCTAATTTGGTCTGGGGTTGACCGTGACCTTTTGTGTTTATTAACATTGTCTCTCTCTCTCTCTATCGGCTGGCTTCACTGTGAGTGACAGCATTCTGCTCTTTCCCAAGGAGCATATAGGCACACAAAGTAGTTTTGTTCAGTGCCTTTAACTAATGTGGCAGTGTGTGCTTTTTGAGACCAAAAATAATTTTTGCTTTTGCCAATGTTTGTTATAATGGTGAGGGGCCGGCAGCTCCCACACCAATAAGGTTTTACAAAAACAATGCCAAAACAAGTCACACACTGACAAAACTAAAAAGCTGACCACCAATTTCAGACCTACTGGCTTTGCCAATGCTTGTTTATTTTTGTTTCCCATATTCTTATTGAAACTTGTTACACTGATTTTCCATTATTAATATTTTTGGGAAATACTACCATGCATCAACACGTTACTAAATGATGCTGCAAAGAAATGGTACCTGAAATTTTACAGTAGCTTAGCAAAATGTTTTTTTCCATGCTTTCATTTTTTTATAAACATTTTATTTTGAATGCAAAGAATCGTCAATCTTGCTTTCAAGCTTCTGCAAATATTTGCATCAAATCGGAGAGCATTCTGGGAGCATTATACATAGTCTCATATTGCTAAACTTTGAAAACGTGTGTACACATTTTTATTCTGGACCCACTGTCAGTAGTGCAGTCAGAGCTTACAACATTTATTTATAGCGCTCACCCTAATAATAAAGGCTTTCAATTAATGAACCATTAATACATGTTTGAACAGCATTAACATATGGGCAAAATATTACCTTAATTGCAGACAGTGCTCTTTCCTGATCCATACTGTGGTACAGTAAATTGGCAGCCAAAGGGTTTGTGCTGCAGGGGGTTGGGCCTACTTGTCCCAAGGACAAAATACACATAAACTTGCTGCCCTTATCCTCAAACAATATGTCCTGGGCGTCGGGCTATAGGAATTCCACATCCCTGGTCTGATACGTGCGCCCCATCCTTGCCCTCGCCATGGAAGAGGTGTACTGTAGTTTTACTCAACACATATAAGAAGTGGTGATACCAAAGCGTCTGAGGGCAGCCAACATGTAATCCTAGCCCATGGTGTCAAAGGCATGGCGAAAATCTAGGGAAAGGCAGCCTGTCCATGGGGTATGTCTGGAGGGCGCATCCATGACATGTTAGAGTCTGCATATATTTAGAGAGGTTCTGTGGTCCGGCACAAAGCCGACATTGGTCGACTTATAATTTTAGGGAGTAGCGGGAAAAGCCTGCGGGCTAGTACCTTGCTTGGTATGTAGTAATAAGGGCCTATATGATGACATTTCAGTTGGCACCCTCCCGGGCTTCATCATGGAGGTAATCAACGCCTGTCCCGTTGTGGGGGACAACATTCCTCTTTATCAAGGAGGAGGTATATAGGCGCTCCCAACTGTAGCACCAAGCGATTTTAAAAAGGTGTTATAGAATTCCACCAGAAGTCCATGTGTTCTCTGGGTTTTATTTCGGGGTAGTTTCTTAATGGCTTCTCGAATTTCGTTGATAGACAGCGGGGCAGCAAGGGTCTCTCTGTCTGCAGCAGAGACCTGTGGCAGCTTCAAGCCACTTAAAAAGGTGCAGATTACCTGGGAGCCAGCAGAAGGAGGAGCTGTGTAAAGCTCCTCATGATAATCTCAGAAGGCCTTGTTAATTCCTATTTGGGTGGTAACGTTGGCCATCAAGGGTGTTAGGCTACTAAGGATGGGTACTGGGGAGAGTGCATGTGACTTGTGCACGTATGCTGCCCGGTAATCAATAACACGCAGTCTCTCTAGGAGTTCAGCATATTCAATCCGCACTACTTGTAGCTCCGTTGCACGTTTCACATCTGCCACCTCAGCCCACTATAGCAATCCCAGCTCCCCCTTCACGTGTCAGCTCACAATATACCGTTTGGCGGGCACCCACAGTCGAGCGGATCGATGTCCCCTTCAGTACCACATTGAATGCCTCCACTCTGTCAACGGTGAGGAGGCCGTATAGGTATTGTCTACAAAGTAGGAGTTTGCAGTTTCGGCCAAAGTGTCACGGAATACGCCGTCCTCTAACAGGCGAGAGTTCAGTCTCCATGTGGGCACAGGATTGGGTACTCTGGCCCCAGGTCACCATCAGTTCCAGAGGGTTATGATCTGACAGGGTTTTCCCAAAATAGGTAGCATGTGTGACATGAGCTAGGAGTGAAGTGCTGCAGAGCAATACGTCCAGCTGCTTGTGTAAAGCGTATGGTGGAGAGAATGAATATTCGTTCATATTCCCGTTTTGGCTTTCCCTGGTGTCTGAAAGAGTCCAGCCCTGCATCCATACTTGGATAGCTTTAGCCAGTCTGATTGGGGCCATTCCTGGTAGGGGAGGGTGTGAGCAGTCAAGATCAGAGCCCAATACTGCATTAAAGCCCCCTCCCAGGATTTAGGGGTACATCGTTTGGTCAGTGAGGACTGAGCAGAGATGTGCAAGAAATACGTCCTGTTCCGTGTTCAGAGCATATATACTCCCTAGTACCACAGGCATGCCATTCAGCGTGCCCCGGAGTAAGGCGTACCTGCCATGGGTGTCTATTCACGTGTCAAGGTCCTCAAATGGGACCCTTGCTCGGATCCAAACAGCCACCCCGTGTACAAGTTGAATACGAGGTGTGGAATACTTGTTCCCTCCATTTTTTGTGCAGTTTGAGGGCTTCGGAGCTAGTGAGCTGTGTTTCCTGTAAACATACTATGTGCGCGTCTGTCAACGCAGCTGGACATATATTCAATGGCATTTGCATATGGAGGCCATCCCCCGGACATTCTATCTGAGTATATTATATTGGCAAGTGACAGACATGGTTATTTATTGTTTGGTATTTTCTGTATGTGTACATGCGCATACAAGAGTCATCATGTTACTGATAGTTCAGGTGGATAAATGTCGGTTTATCAACAACAAAAACATTAATATTCCCCAATAAATGGTCCCACGACAGAACCCCAATCTACCAAACATATGAAGCAAAACATGCTAACATTAATACAATTCATGCAATTACTTGTGGGGCAGTTAGTCCTTGGCATAGTAGGAGGTGTGGAATTCCTATACCCGACGCCCAGGACATCGTGTTTGGGGTCAAGGACAACAAGTTTTCATATTTATTTTGTCCTTGGGACAAGTAGGCCCAACCCCCTGCAGCACAAACCCGTTGGCTGCCAGTTTACAGTACCACATTATGGATCAGGGAAGGGCATTGTCTGCAGTTAAGGTAATATTTGTGTCCATAGGTTAATGCTGTTCGAACTTGTATTTATGGTTCATTAATGCAAAGCCTTTATTTTTAGGGTGAGCTCTCTAGGGAAATGTGGTAAGCTCAGACTGCACTACTGATAGTTCCAGTATAAAATTGCGAGCACACATTTGCAAATTCTAACAATAAGAGGCTACGTTTAATACTCCCAGAATGCTCTCTGATTTGATGCAGATATTTGCAGAAGCTGGAAAGCAAGATTGAGGATTCTTTGCTTTAAAAATGAAATGTTCATAAAAAATGCAACTAGGAAAAAATGTTTTGCTAAACTAATGTGAAATTTTAGGTACCATTTCTTTGAAGCATAATTTTGTTAAATGTGTTGATGCATGCCAGTATTTCCCAAAATATTCATAATGGAACATCAGTGTAACCAGTTTTAACAAGATTATGGGAAACATAAAAATAAACAAGTATTGGCAGAAAGCAAAAATATTTTTGGGTCTCAAAAAGCATGCATTGCCACAGTAGTTCCTGGCACTGAACAACACTACTTTGTGTGCTGATATGCTCCTTGTGATAAAGCACAATGCTGTCACTCATAGTGTAGGCAGCTGATAGAGAAACAACATTTTTTATAAAAACAAAAGGTGTTGGTTAACACCAGGCCTAATTAGGGGCCCATTTCTTAAATAAATTTACAAAAGTGTACCCGTGGTATATGTCCTTTCATTAGTGCAGATTTAAGTCTTTCATGAAGTACTAAGAATTTACAGAAGTAGGCCAGAACATAGTACTCCTAAAAAAAATATTTGTGAACTGCATTTTTGCATGAGAAAATAGGTATGTGTCGATTTGCTCATGTGAAAATCTGTTGACCGTTTACAAGTCAACTTTCCCTTAGACCACTTTTTCCCCAACCCTGGAAGAAATTTGATTTCTGCCTTGTCAGGAATACATTTCCAAGCTTTCTCAGTATGGGAAAAGATGAGCTGGTGAAAATCCCTAAAACATGCAAGTAAGTAGGCTTGCACAGACTCAAAAGGGCATTCCAATCCTGGAACTATTGCTTACTGATATCTCCAGCCCCAGTATGTACATGTGCGGACAGGTGGCAAAATATGTGAATTGCTAGTATTGAAACCCTACTATAGTATGAGCTCTGGCATAATCAGAGAGGCTATTATCAGAGCTCTTATATAATGAGATTGCTGCCATAATTTGTCGCCGCACTACATGGCATCAAAAGGACAAGTGGATTTTGTTACAGGACAAGTAAATTTATGAATCAAACTGTCCGGTGTACAAGTAGATATTTTATTAAATTCCACACCCCTGTATACTCTGGCTATCTTGAACAATTTAAAGGTGTCCCTACAGGCCCAGAACTTAACAACTGTCTATGAAGATTTGAAGTGTAATGGGGAAAAAATAAAGCTCATAAGAATAAAACGTGTTTTATATGGAAGGAGTATAGAATTGTAGTCCCCGTGCTCAGGTGTGGATGCGATCTGTACTACTAGCACACATGTCTGGATCAGTCTTGTCAGTTTGTCCACCCTCGGGGATCACCCGGGTCTGGAAACACTGGAAACTGTGTCCTCCCTCCTTTCCATGCAATGCGGCCCAACTGTAAGGTACACACAGTACCATCATCCCGGTCGTTTGCTGTTTTCAGGGTTATAGAGTGGAACAGCGCTACACTGTCCTCTGAGTCTGAGTGCATCTCGCTATCTGAAGAGGACCCAGCTGTGGAAGGTGGGCTATTATTTCTGAAGGAGGTAGCCAAGAGGATTGCCGCTCGTTGACTCCCCAGAACGTGCATCTTTGTTGGGCCGCCGATCTCTGCCCTTGCTGGTTTGATGCAAGTCCCTGCCATCCTCTGGGTCGCCATCTTGTCTGCGATAAAGAGGTGTGCTGTTCGTCAGGTGGGGGAGACCTATAAAAAGGTTTGTTCTAGCCATTCCCAGGCATTCTCGGGGGAGTCAAAAAAGTTACTCTTGTGGTCATGAATTATTTTGAGCCAAGCTGGGAATAGGTGGCCTAGGAGAGGCTGAGTGCCCGCAGCTGTTTTTTCACTGCCTGATAGGAGGCCCTCTGGCATTGGACAGATAGTGTATAGTCCGAAAAAAGTGAGATTTGGGCATTGTTGAACAGTAGTGGTGTGTTTTCTCTGGTGCTGCGGAGGAGGACATCCTGATCCCTGTAATTGAGAATTCGGGCCACCAGTGGCTGTGGAGATGCTCCAGGGGGGCTGTCTCCTGTTCGGGACTCTGTTTGTTTCTGTTCCACGGTGAATACCTTTGAGAGGTCAGTCAGCACCAAAACTTTGCACAGCCATTTCTCGACATATTGAGTAGCGTTGGGGCCTTCGCTGTCCTCCAGTAGCCCTGTGATCCGTATGTTGTTGCTGCGGGCCCGTCCTTCTGCATCAAGATTCGATAGTATTTCCGGAGGAGGAGTGCGGGCTCCACCACTGCATCTCAATGAAAAAGCTAGAAATCCTGCAACTTGAAACTAGACCAGGCATCAGCAGTGTTATTCAGAATACCAGGCAAATGTTTAGCTCAACAGAATATTATTCTTTAATCAAACCAGAATTTGCTCCTTAAGTAAGCTCAGTAGCATTTTTCTGCACTTGGTGTGTTGGAAGTTAATGGATTCGATCACTGACATGCTGTCCAAGCAAATGGTTACTGATTGATTTAGAAAATGACAAGCCAAATATGCAGAGTCTTTACAGTCGGAAACAGCTTTAGGGAAGTAACATTTTAAGTGTGGTCTCTGATGCTTCTCCTTAAGCATAGACATAACCCGTGCTATGGATCTCAAAAAGGGATGGGCCATTGTAATGATTAGCAATGCAAAGTTGATTTGCCCCTCTAAAAACGTGTAGCTGGTGTAATGTAACCATATGCACCTCAAGACAGGTTTTCTTAGAGGACTTAAGCCCTGACCTGTTCTTGGTACATCCCCTTTTTGGAGTCCATCTCAATCCCCAGAAATACATGGGTTGTAGCTGGGCTTGCGTTTTGTCCTTGGCCAGTAGTACCCCGAAGTTGTCAATAAGCTTTATAAAAGATGACAATGAATTGGCATATGCCCACAAATCTTTGAGACACAGAAATTAGAAATTGTCCACTCAATGAATGACCAAGTCGGTCCCACCTGCCTGCGCGAAAATCCATTCGTGAAAAGTGATGACCCATTTAAAGTAGGCGCAAGACACCAAACATCCCTTGGGTATACATTAGTTATAAAAATAAAAGTTGCCCTCAATTTGAAAACCTAATGGGTGAAAGTCGGGGTGAACAGGCACTAGGCAAAAGATTGATTCAACATCTACCTTAGCCATGCTGGCGCCACTCCCCAACTCCCTCAACTTTGCTAGGTCCTCATTGTGTAGAGCGCTGGGTCAATTGTGTAATTGACAGACCCACCCTGTGGGGTGGATAGCCTATGTATGAGTCTAATCTCACTGAAATCTTTCTTGGGAATGATCCCCAATGGTGAGCAGACAGTTATCAAAAGGTGGGATGGTAAAAAGACCAGTTACCCTCCCCAACTTCACTTATTTTTCAGTCTTTTTCTTTGCTATATCTTTACGAAAGCTCCGGGATTGCTGGTTCTATCATAATCTATGACCCTGCACCACATTGGCTGATATTCTAAAGCCATAGTGGAAGCCACAGTAGAGCTGGTGGGTCACATTGCATCTCAAGTTGGAGTTTAGTGAAGGGGACAGAACCAATTGAGATATGGGAGAGGAAGTCTTATCAAGTGTAAGGACCAGCAGAATACTTCTGACATCCATTATCTTTAAATCTCTTGAGTCACTTAATGTCCAAATGACATGCATTCCCACTGAAGGAGCAGCTGTGGTTGAACTTACAGGTAACTGGTGGCCTTGTGTATACTTTTTTGTTGAAAGGCCGGCAAATGCTTTTTCTCCTGCACCACCTGATGAAGTCGGAAAGGACTGTTGCCCCATACCTTCACTCTTTTTTTTAACATCATACAGCAAATGTTGAATTCCAGAACCAGAACATATCTGGTTATCTTTCTTCAGTCCTAATCCTTCCAGCAAGTTTCCCCAAATTATTTGTATGCACCCACAGTTGCATTCTGATAGAATGGAGTCTGGGAACCCAATTCTGGTGATTTCTCTAGCATCAGAGGCGGGTAAATAGTGTAGCCTTTGACCCAATTGATCAATGATTTCTCAACTTTTAGCTTCTTCTGCTTGTCCATGTATTCTTTGGGGTATTCAGATACCGGCTTCACAATGGTAAGCTCAAAAATATCAACATAGGCCCCTTTACTGATCTTAGCCTTCATTTAATCTGTTAAGTGTAAACCTAACTAATCCTACGGTGGCCACGGGGCCCAATACCTGGACATGCAGTTTATTAAGAGCGGCTGGAAGCTCAACCTTTGCCATCGTTCCCACTATCTGCAGCTGAGACCACAGTGGGCATGGAGGCAGCTGCCCCTACCGCAGTAGGGGGGAGTTGTTTTGAACCTGTGCACAGAGTATGACCCGCAGCTGTGCTAGAGATTGACTTTGCAGAGGCCCTACACTGTGGGCTATGGTTGCTTGTGAGAGTGTCCTATTGATGGAGTGGTCCGAAGTTCCTTTGCAATGTTATTTGAATTCCTGCGGTCAGTTGATAAGGCTGGCAGGAGAATGTCACCTTGTGGCATGCTGATTAAAGATATCTAACATACTCTTTGAGAAGGGTACTTTATTTACTTCTGTTTTTGGCGACGATTTGCCGGCCTACTGTGTATCAGCCTGCCAGGTGACCGCGAGGGTGACTCTACTTCATGTTACCCAGCACGTTCAAGGGAGAGAGACTGCGGCGTTGAGGAGGGTTTGGCTTCAACCCTTCAGAGGTACTGTTTCTTTTTCTTTTTTGTGAAGCGTGTGCAAAAGCGGTGTAATTTGCATACCTCTGAGTACTATTTATACTGCGGAGGCCAGTGCATCGGGAGATGGTGCTATCCTATCTCAACTCCATAAAGGAGTAGAAAAAATAGTGGCCTTTCCGTCGCCCTCATTGACTGAGACTGAGAAAATGTACTCGCTCATTGAATGTGAGGCATTGGCAGCGGCTTGGTCCGCGGAGTATTTCTGGACATACTTATGGGGTGTACGTTTTAAAATGAGTACAGATCATAAGCCGCTGATAAATGTTCTGACTCCTGGGGGGGGGGGGGGGCTGCTAAGTGATCAGTATTGTTGGCAAAATTAGCGGCTCGTTGGCAAGATTTCAATATTTCTACTGAGCGTATTCCAAGGCGGCGCAATTCTCAAGCTACTGCCATTTCAAGGCTGTCAGTGGATTGGAAGGTTGTGGATGGTGAGGCAGTCATTGATGGAGAGAAGGGGGGGTGAGGGCTGTCATGGTTGGAAGTTGTGGAAACAGTGTTGAGTAGGTGTTTTTACTAGAAAACGTGAGTGCAGGAAATGGCAAAGGATATTTTGCAAGACGTGTGTAGTATGGTTGTCAGTGGAGGAAGGAGAGAGAGAGCGCAGTTGCTGTTTCTGTGAGACAGTTTATCAAAATACTGGATGAATTATCGGTTAGTGAAAAGAATGTTTTGATGAAGAGAGACCGGTTTGTACCACCGGAAAATCTAAAGGAGGAAAAGCATTCATTTGGCACATGAAGGGTCACTTGGGCCAAACAAATCATTTTCCAAAGGAGAGTGAAAAAACTTATGGTGGCCATGGATTGATGTACAAACTGCCCAATGGGTGGAAAGGTGTGTGGATGGTAAGGAAAGTGAAAAAAGGCTTAAGGTTGGTGTGCAATCTGAGATGAGTCACATCCAAGATCCTAAAGCGGTGTGGCATACTGTGTGTATGGACTTTATTGGACCCTTGGTTGGAGTTGGTCAGAAGTTGCTTGCTATGGTTTTGGTGGATGTTTATTCCAAGTGGTTGGTCATATTCATGAAGGATGTGTCTACAAGGAGTACCATTAAAAAGGAAGGCTTTCCTAACGCCCTGATAACAGACAATGGCACTCAACTAACTTCTAGTGATACGAAGGAATTTTTATTGATGCATGGTATCAAACATCATCGCACAGCTCTTTATAACCCTCACGCCAATCGCATTGCGGAACGGATGAATTGCATTGTCAAGGGGACTATTCAGTTAGCTGTGTGAAGTGGATCTGATGTGGGAGAAGCAGTTAAGGAAGTTGTCTGGCTGTATCGCACCACTGTAAATAGGGTGCTTGGCAGATCTCCTGAGTTTGAGAGTTGGCAAAGCCAGGACTAAGTTGGTTCCAAGTTGGTTGAAAGATAGTGATAAACCTTATACTGCTTGGCAAGGATGCAAAAATTCAAATATTCAAGATTGTGATTGGGTGAAACTGAAAGATGTGTAGGAAGAGGAATGTTTAAGTTTAGGGGTCTGTTCTGAGTCAAGCAAGTGTATAATTGGTATGTAGTTTTGGAGAATGGCAATAAATGGAACAGATGCAGAGTAGCTTTGTATCGGAACAGGGGAAGTGTGAAAAGTCTGTAGTGGATAATAGTGAGGGATGTAGTGGAGATTTATGCTTGCTGGTGATGTGTCTATTCTATAGACAAGCGAGGTCAGGCGGGTAGTGGTTCATAGATGTGGGAGTGTGAAAGGGAAGTTGGTGATGAAAGTGTGATGGAAAGTGAAAGCAGGGATGGTTGTTTAAGGAGAGAGAGAAAACCTCCCGCTTATCTGCAGGACTATGCGAGAATCCGCTTGAATCTTGCATTGCCGTTAATAAACATGCCTCCTGCTAGTACAGCCCCTTGCGGGACTTGGGACTAGTGTGCCTTTACCCAAAAAATATTAAACCCCCATCACACAATGAGTAATGAAGAAATCTGTAACCATTATACAATAATCAGTCAGTGCTTCTTGCAAATGTTATTACTCACTAAACAAAACCGAGAGTGACAGCCTACAGGAAACCCTACAGCAGCGAAACGGGGCTATGTGCTTAAAGAATTATGATCTGTTGCATCAGCTGAATTAGTCAGGTTAACCATTCGGATATTCCCAGGGAGATTGGGCTCCCACAGATGAATAAATAGAACAGAGACATAATGCAAGGGCTGCAACAAAAGCACAATTCTGCTACATGTGGATTTACAAAGGCCAGTAGATTTAATTGAATTTAAGTGCATTGCATGCTAGCAGGTTCCTCGCAATATTGACCCACACTGACAAGCAGCAGAGGAGAGGTGGGTTCCGCCATGCTTGCAAAATTGCTAGCAGTAAAATACGAATTCGTTCCCCAAACCTACAGCGAAAACAGTGTGCATCATTGATGATGCCCCCTGCTCCTAGTCAACCATATACACCACTTTACATAGCCTAAACAATGCCTAACAGAACCCAGCTTTTTTCTCCCACTGCCGCCAGAGCGGCATGGCCCTCTTACCTCTCTCATGTCCGTGCTTTGCACCAGGAGCGCATGCACTACTAGGCTGTCTAGGCAATAGAGCCCTCCTCTCTGTCTGGTTTACCCACCACCAGAGGAGACCTGGTGGGGAGGAGGGTCTCCAGAAGGCCATGCCAGAAGAGTGATATGGACAAAGCTGAAAGAAGCAATCCGTGCCTGGGAGGCAGTGTGTGGGTCACTTGGTGACAGGGGCAACCAGCTGGAAACCGCATCCTCCACTTATACCCCCCCCTCTCCTCCACCCCCTCCCCCCCCCTTCAGTGGTAGACCAAACGCCTGCACTCCATGGTCGCAGTGTCGACAGCACCCTCTTGTTCAGTTAAAGCATAAAGGAAAACCGGATACAAAGATTATCAGAATATTTTTGTTTCTAAATTTCAGGAGAACCTTTTCATCCCAAAAAGCATGTTTTTTCTGAATTTTTTTTTTTTTTTTTTTCAACCGTTTTGCCCAATGTTAAGCTTTTCTTTAATTTAGCATATTAACTAGGATTACAGTGCTGAGTGCAATTTATCCTATACTAGACTGTAAGAAGTGAGATTTCTAGCTTCCAGGTGTGAAAATGTCGTTTCTTGTGCATTGGCAATAAATTTCACAACTTAAGCATCATAGATTCCTTTTGATCGCCAAAGCCATCTGCCATCCTGCTTTCGGACCTGTGAAGAAAGTGAACATAAAAAATGTAGAACTGTGCTCCTTCCTCATTTTTCAATTGGAGCCTCTTGCTACTCGGGCCTTTGGTGTGTCTTCTAGATCAGTGTGATAGGCGCACAGGTCAGGATTCTCAAATCAGACCGAGGATACATTACGAAAATAGTAAATTGACCAATCACGTCTGGGACTGAGACCCATTCTAATAGATCGCTGCCTGATATTAGGACATGCTGTGAATAAATTAGTCCTCATCCTATTGGGATAGACCCTCCAGACAAGAATTCTTGGTCTTTGATTTGTTTTTGAGCAAGCAAACATTTCGATGCCAAGACATCATTTGGTGGAATGACGGCACAAATGGTCAAGTCACTCCATGTGGGGTCTTGAATTGTGGCATTCTTGAAGGCGTTCACTGCTGAAACGTACTTTGTTGAAGAGAATCTATTTAGCCACAAGAGTGTGAATAATCAAGTCGCTAATGTTACTTTGTGAATTGTTTAGATGTGATCTTTAAGACACATGAATAGAGTATCTTATGACATTGAAAAGTCATTATGAGAAATTAGCAACAATGGTATAATCATAGCACAGTGAAATGTTGTGCATGCACGAGAACTACGATATTGAAGTGTCCTAATGTTGTTTTTGTATGTAAGGATGGATGGGATGCAAGTTGCTGTATGATTGAGGAGTATGTTTTAACTTTATTATTGAGTTTTCTTATGTTGACCTGGATTGAGAATATTCAAGATGCTTATCTGGATCAAATAAATGACTTCTAAAATACTGTATTGACGATTGGGTGCATAAGTGCTGTATGGTTGAGTTGGGGGTTGTGTGAGTGGCTGTATGAGTAAGTGGATGTGTGAGTGCCTCTATGAATCAGTCAGTGTGTACTTGTATGAGTCTGTAAATGGGGTTGTCAGTGGTTATGTGGATAATGTCATCAGTGACTTCACTGACCATGTCATGAGTGATGTAATATGTGAGGTCATAAGCAGTGGATTGCGTAGTTATAGTTAGGTCCGCTAACTATAACTGCTGAATTTCTATGGTTTGTACGAGTGAAATCTGAGCCGAACTATAACATCCCTGTAACCTTTTGTTTTTTCAGCAAATTTATATAGTCGGTTTATTGGCAACATTGACCATATTTCATTAAAGAGTGTGAGGGAAAAATTGTGAGTTTATTGAAGGGGTAGTAGAAGTGTTTACACACTACTGTTCAACAAGCTTTACATTTCAGATTAATCTGGAAGCTCTTTAAAACGTTCAACTTTTATTTGTTTCGAATCTGTTTATTGAAGCAAAAACAGGATAACATACAAATAGACAATGTGACCCCATCAGCAAAGCACAAAAGAAAACCCTCATCACTCAATGTGAGTGCCAAGACATTACAAATAAAGGAAAACCAGTAGAACAAGCCAAGGGAGACTATCTTTTCTCTCTCACCCGTATCACGGAGGAAGGGAGGTAATTCTAAGCAAAGAACCAGGTAGCTTGCTACTGACCCTCCTTGAGGGTACAGACTATTTTCCCCCCCTCCCCCTCATATCAGGCTGAACCAATTGGAGGCAGCTGACTTCATTAAAGACTGACAGAGGCTCGTCCGTGTCAACATTACTAAATAGTGCATATAAACCAACATAATACATAACCTGCTCCCCTGGGTCGTACGTTAAACCACTTGACACTCCAACTTGAGCGACTGCTGGGGCCCATCTCCCATTTTGAACAAGAGAAGAGAAAGAAGAAAAAGAGAAGGAAAGAAAAAGGAAGGAAAGAAGGGGCAGAAGAGGGGAGAAACTAAGATCAAGACACATACCCTTGTGAGAGAACATGAGGAAACATCCTAAGAGTGTCCTATAGCTGGAATAGGTCCGGGGACCTAGGATAGAGGGGTAGGGAGTCCTCTCCTACAGGGCCAATGATTCAGGGGTGTCCTGTCGATGGCCCCTCACATAAGGATGCAAAGCGTCTTCAAACAGTTGCAAAGCTCGAAGTCTAGGAGGGACTAACCTGGAGTACTCCATCTTAGAGAAGTGGTGTATGAGTGGTTGCCAAACGCCAGTAAACTTAGCATCTGCGTGTTTAAGACGTGCAGGGAGCAATTCAAGGGCTAGAACCTGCCATAGGCGGAGGAACCAAGTGGCCACTGGAGGAGGGTGGGGTTTCTTGCAGAATAACGCTATGGACTGTCTGGCTCCTCCCAGCATCTGTAGTATTAAACGCCAGTCTGAGTACTTCATGGCCGTTAAGGTCGAGGGTCTAATGGCTAACAATGTAATCATCGGGGAAGCGGGAATAGGGAACCCTACCACATCTTTTATATGGCTGAGGATCTCTTCCCAAAACATTTCCAATCTCTGGCAGGACCACCAGATGTGGAGAAAGTCCCCTCTGTCAGCCTGACATCTCCAGCAAGACGGAGGGAAATTTTGTAGCATCTGATGCAGGCGAACCGGGGTAAAGTACCAACGCGACATAAGCTTGTAAGCTGATTCGCGTTGTGCTGTGCTATGATAAATTTTCGGTATTTCCTGCCATAACTGGGCCCAACTCTCTGGGTCTATGTCCTCTCCCAAGTGCCATTGCTTTTGATAAATATGAGGTAGGGGTTGTTGTGAGCGTTGCAAGACAGAATTGGTGCACAAGATCAGTCACCGTGACCCATCAAACTGGCGGACTAGAGTTTCAAAGGGTGTGAGCTTTCTAGTAGCTCCCTGAGTATATGCCGGCGCTAGCAGCCAGTGGCGTAGCTGATAATACTGCATCCGAGCACCCTCTTTAAGATGGAAGGATCGTTTGCAATGATCGAAAGAAAGAATTTTGTCCTCTTGAAACATGACTTGAATGACTCGGCATTCACCATCAGACCACACGCTAAATGCCCGCGGTTGCAATGCGGGGGGAAACATGGGGTACGCGCATTGGCGGTATTAGGAGAAGGGAAAGTAGTCGGGCCACGAGAGACCGCCAATTTATCCTATATCTCCACTACTGTTTTAGTAGGGGTAGCAATATATGCACTACGAGGCCGAGCTCCACGAGAGAGCCAAGATAAGTCCCACAGGGGCCTGCAAGAGACTGCTCGATCCATATGAAACCAATGTTTCTCGCTCTCGCGAACCACCCATTCTGAGATATACTGAAGATGACAGGCCCAATAGTACTCCAAAAGATTGGGGCACGCAAGACCTCCTCGATCCCGAGGCAACATCAAAATCTTATTAGAGAAACGCGGGCGCGACCGCCCCCATATGAAGGAGGTAAAATCTCGCTGGAGCGAGAGGATGTCAGCCTGGGTATTGGGGTGGGAAGAGATTGAAATAAGTATAAAATCTTAGGAAGAAGCGACATTTTTATAGCGTTAATACGTCCCAGCCATGCAAGAGAAAGACCCCTCCAACTAGATAGTTCTTCCTGTATCGCCCCCCTAAATCTAGGCCAGTTAGCTGATGTCCAAGAAGAGAGAGAGGGGGTCAAATCTAACCCCAGATATCTAATTGATTTATCCGACCACTGAAGGGGGAGTAAACTTTGAAGAGCTTGAATCTCCGAGGTCGAAAGGGTAAGATTGAGAGCATGAGATTTAGCAAGATTTATCCGGAATCCCGAGGCCATCTCGAAAGACCGCAGAAGCGGGCCTAAAGCCAGAAGGGAGGAAGAAGGAGAAGAGAGAGAAAGCAAGAGATCATCTGCAAAGAGAGAAACCTTATGATCATATCCCCCAAAAGGGATACCCCAGATCTCAGGGCTTTGTCGAATAGCAATGGCAAGGGGCTCCACCACAAGGGCAAACAGCAGAGTGGACAATGGACATCCCTGCCTAGTACCACGGTGAATCGCGATGGGAGCACTGAGCCGTCCATTAATCCGAATGCGGGTAGTGGGGTGTGCATAAGATGCCATCAACCTAGAGATCATCATAGGGCCCAAGCCCACCCTCTGCAGTACCTACCGGAGAAAGCGCCAGTCCACACGGTCAAAGGCTTTCTCAGCGTCCAGGGACACTAGACAAGCCGGTATGCCTCTGATCTGTACCTTCTCCACTATATGGGCGATTCAGCGTATATTGTCCGCTCCCTGCCGCTGATGGATGAACCCGACCTGATCCGGATCGATCAGACCCGGAAGGTGGAGTACAAACCAGTTCGCCAAGATCTTGGTGTAGATCCTAGCGTCAGTATTTAAGAGCGCAATAGGGCGATATGAGTGAGGAAGAGCTTGGTCCTTCCCGGGTTTAGGGACAAGAACTATCTCTGCTTCCGCCATAGTCGGAGTAAGACCCGAGACCACCGTGAAGCTGTTAAAAAGATGTAGTAAATGGCCCCGCAGTTGTGGATAGAAGACCCGATAAAAGGACACCGGTAAGCCATCAGGTCCCGGGGTTTTCCCCACCGGAAGCTGCTTCAGAGCCCTCGCAATTTCCTCCTGCGTAATGGGTTCCTCCATCAAGTCCTTATGATGAGCACTAATAGTGTCTAAAGGGCAGGAATCGAAGAATTCCATGATTGCCTCAGGGGGGCCATAGAAATCCGAGAGAGCCGCAGATTTATCAGGCTCCGAGATAGCCCAAGTACCATCCGGGCGTTTGAGTTTGGCTATATGCGCCCGGGTATTCCGAGCACGAAGCCGCCACGCAATACATGTCCCCACCTTGTCCCCACCCACATAATGTTTGTTTAAGGGCAAGCAGCAGCCTCTCTGCCTTATTAGTGTGATGATGTCGTAGTTGGCCCCGTGCCTCTGCAAGTAAACGCTTATTGCGAAGGGATGGATGAAGGTGATCTCGTCGCTCTAGAGTCTTAATATCCGCAGCAAGAGTATTCTCTACAAGGCGGGATTCTCAGATTCTCGCAATGGATATAGTAGAGATCACCCCCCGTATGGTAGCTTTAAAGGCATCCCACCTAATGGCTTCCGAGGTGTCTGCAAGATCATTCACCTCGAAAAAAGGCTTAATCTCTTTGCGAACATCAGCCACATCAACAGGGTCCCGTAACACTTGGGGCGGGAGTCTCCACCTAGGGACAGTTCCTTCCTGAGGCCAAGGGGATTGTAGAGATATTGCTATATGCGCATGGTCCGACAAGGATATGTCAGATATCTCGGCGACGATTAGCGTCTGTAACAGAGGTAAAGAAATAAATAAATAGTCAATGCGGGAGTATGAACGATGCACGTGGGGAAAAAAAGGAGTAGTCTTTAGAGTCTGGATGTAAATAGCGCCATGCATCCATTAACCTAGGGTCTGTGATGGGTGTTTTAGGGCAGCCGACATTGCCCCAGCCTGATAGAGAATCGGGGCCGTGCGATCCAGTTCCGGACTCCATACCAAGTTAAAATCCCCCCCAAGAACGATCGGTGTGGTGACTGAGTGAAGGTGGTCATGGAGGTGGGAGCATAGGTAAGCATCTTGGTTCTGCTTAGGAGCATATATATTCACAAGGGTCAGGGGTTCCCTCCCCCAAGGCACTTGGATTTTTAAAAATCTCCCAGTCCCATCTTTCGTCGCCCTAGTATTTTTGACCCCCCCCAGCCAGCTTTAAAAAAGATGGCCACTCCACCTGTTTTAGTGGGGGCGCAAGCCCAGAATTGTCGGGGATACTTGGGGGTGAGACATAAGGTGAGTATCAGAGGGAAGGAGATGAGTCTCCTGGAGGAATATGATGTCAGGGTCTTGTTGTAGGAGATACCCCCACACTTGACGTCTTTTAATGGGAGAATTGAGTCCCTTTACATTCAGTGAAAGGAATTTCACGGGGTTAGTCGAGTCCATACTAGATGGTCAGTCCGTCCATAGCAATTGCAAAGCCCGTAATGCGGGGCCAAGGGGTTTCCCGTAGCCTCACCACCACACATCAACATATTCCATATCAGCGCCAAAGCCCCCATGTTTACTAAATAGTTCACAGACAATCCCATAGATTCAAAAGCACCACATGACAATCCCCATCTCCCCAAGGGCAGCACAGCAGAATAGGGGAAAGAAAAGATTAGAATGAGAAAAGGAGCAAAAAACTCCCAAATACATGGCCAACTGGGCCAAACATAATCAGAGCCCATAAGGAACAGCCCATAGTCTGTAAGACAGGCCATTCTGGAAAAGTCACTTTCCAAAAGGACTCAGAACGGGCGACGACAGCAGCAGTAGTCCACCAACAATTCATATCGTGCGCCCCAGGGCCCGTAGTGATGGCAGACAACCCCAATTGTTAAGCAGACAAGGCCAGTTTGCTCTCTGCCCACCCCTAGGTTCAAATCAGGGCCAGTTGTCCACACCGATCCAAGGGCGCCAAGGGGAGGGCCCGCCACGTCCCACCCAGACCCTCAAGACAAATAGAGGGACTAGGGTGACCACTCCACCAGGGGGCCAAGCCGCTCACAGTTCTGCGACAACTCTAGGTGCCCAAGCCCCTCTCCTTACTCACTGTGACCAATCAGTAGTGCAATGGGGGTTCCAAGGCCACCGGAGCCTCATCCAGCACAATGATCGAGCCGCCTCTCCAGCTCCTGCTGTGCCGGGCCTCTGAAGGCAAAGAGGTTACTACAACGCTCCCGGTTTTCAGTCCACAGGTATTCCGCCCTGGGATGAGTGAACAGGGCGTGGCGCTGCTGGGCACAATGGCGGTCGCCTGCGAGCCGGTCCTCGAGGTTATCAGTCGGTCACCTCAGGGGGGCCCCATCTCATAGCACCCCAGGTTCAGGCACCAACTCTCGCGGGGATCCACCCCACAAACCCTGCAAAGTCTGCGGTAGCTCTGGTTCTTCTGCTGCCCCGAACCAGGGCAGTGCGTCATCAAGGGCTCACCGGATCACCGAGGCCTCCCATATGCCCCCACCGACTCAGGAAGCTCACATCCGTCAGGTCACTTCCGATAGGGCTTCAGGCCTTGCCGCCGCACTCCCCGAGCCGCGAGACACCGTCCAGCGGGGTCCGCGTCTCGGATGTCCTCAACCAAGATGGTGGCCACCGATCTCCGGCGGACGCTCAGGCCCGTAGTCCCGTCCGTCGAGCCAGGTAAAGGGCTCCGCAATCACCCAGGAGCAGCCTCAGACCCCACGGAACCAAGCGGGATCCAAGGCACCAGGAAACAGCCCCGGGAACAGGAGGAAATCGCTAAAATCAGGCGCTAGGATAGGAGACCCAAGCAAACACGTCTCACTCCATGCGCGACGTAGCCACGCCCCCCTACTTCAACTTTTAAGACAACTTGACTTGATAGTCCTATATTTAACTAGCTCATATGACCCAGGAGATACCACGGTTCACATCTTTCATTTAATGGCCTACTTAGCGATGTATGTGCATTGTCTCCTTTGAGATTTAATTTACACATAAGGACTGTACAGGGTTATAACAGCAACAGACGTCTGTATTATGTTTTCAGTTTTCTCCAAGGTGAATGTCTTCTATCGAGAAGATAATTGCTTTGATAATATTTCTCCAGGAGTCCCTGAAGGTTTCTGGTGAATTAAATGGGAACTCGAGGTTGGATTTGCCAGTGTGGGGGCTTTAAACTTTATTAATTAGTTCCTTACAATTTGATTGTCTTGAAAGGTGACAGCGTGCAATATTAAAATGCCCACTATAGTAGCTCCTTCAGCTTGTAAAGTTAATTCTGCAGTACACATTTTAGACAAACTTTTTTGAATAAAAGTTATACGTGCATTTCAACTATGATATCTAGGATGTAAACACAAGATATTGTTTAGCACAGGAAAGCAGTATAACTAGGTAAATCAACATTAAAAAACAATTATTTCACGAATGTAAATGCTGTTTTACAGTTAGGAATGATGATTTCAGGAAAATTAATCTAGGAATAATCGAAGGTAATCTGAAGTATTTAAAAATTCAGCAGCAAATTACTACGCGGTAATGCCTGCAAGACAATGATTGAACCCAATTAATGTAGCCAGGCGTTTTTAAATGCATGTCATTTCCCATGAGCAAAAATCGTAGTCGGCCTAGTTTGCATTCTGGAGTGACCCCGAAAGTTAAAGGGTAATTCTCACTCGTGCATTGTTTTAGGTTTGCATTAAAAATGTCGTTTGTGGGTGCAGTTTGTGTAATGCTGTCTCTTTGTAATCGGTTGAGTGAGGTGTCGTACAAGCAACTGGTTGAGAACTCTACCTCTGCACCATGTTCTTCATAAGCAATCTGATGTCGTCATTTTCCTGGTTCTGGTAGAATCCAAGTTCTGTCTTCGTTCATTAATGTACCCGACTATGGTAGCAAGTCATACCTTTCAAAAATCTCTTCCATCACTCCAGACCCACTATGCACTTTTGCGTGCGCTCCAGTCTTTTTGTCAGTGTAAACAAGCATATTTGTTTCACACGTGTTAGTGTAGCACCGTAAAATAATTAATTTAAGTTGTATCTTTTTTGTTGCAAAATAGTACAACTCCTTTATTGCTTTAATGTAGCAAAAAGGGTCACCAAGTGAACTTAGCCACAAAATGTATGTTTTGTTTAGAAAATATAACGTAGTCAAGCTAATGCATCCAAATTGTTATTTACAACGAGGATATTCATATGTCTGCATGTGCTGAACACTAGGTTTCTAGTCCTGAGGTTTCATTTACCATAATAGTGCAGTCTGGCAGTTCTGCATCTTGTTTACTTTACTTATCCCACTTGAAAGATCGTATTTGATAGGTGAGTTATAATAGGAAAAGACCAGGACTGGATGAATGTTTTACCTGTAATTATTCAGCATCCATAAACGTGACCTGTATTAGTCCTAGAAGGATGCAGTTACTGAATTGCACTTCTATATATTTTTTTAATGTACCAAAGAGGCCAAGCGTGAAATGGGCATTCAGAGTGCATTGCACTACTATACAAACTGGCAAGGATTTGATGGTCAATGAGGCCGACGTCTCCTATCGCCCAGTTATAGTGTGGAGATAAAAAAAGATTGAATTGTTGGCGACTTTCCGCTAATTTCTCCACCTCAAATGTGGTTTCTGCAGTAGTGTCTGTGCTATTGTCTGTGTGTGTTGTTTTGTGCTCTTAATAACCTGTATGTTTGTTGGTCTGAATGCATGGGTGTCTGTCCATGTGTTCATGGCTGTTGTATGCCTCCAAACCTATTGAGTTTGATACTTCTTGTTTTATGTTTGTGGTTTTATAGAGTTCTTAAATTCTAACATTGCCAACGTAGATGGTATGTAGGTGTCCATATGAACAGCTCATGTATTCGGGAGGAGCTTTCCCTGCGTGTTGAGAAACGTCTGGATGTGGTGGCTCAGTGAACTAATGCGTCTACCCAAGGAATCTGTTTGACCTCACAGACACAGGTTCGAATCCCATTTGGTCCACTCAGTCGGTCATGCTTCAGAGGTCAATAAAATGGGTACCATTACGTTGGATAACAATCTGTTATTCAGTGCCAATTTGCCTCGAGTGAATGTCTGCTTCACAAATGCAGGTCAAGTTATGATTGTGCTGAAGAAGCCCTTGTCTTTTGTAACGGAAGCAACGCACAGAGAAGTTATGCTCTGTAAGGAGTGTTATTCCATGCCCAGTTACACCTGTGTCTTACTCCCATCAGGGTAGAACTCCGCTCAAATGGACTTTGGTCAAGATGGAGGACCTCTTGTATGGTACTGACTGTCACAACAAGGGCATGTTTGTCACTACCCTCGTAGTGACTGCCTTCTCTTGCTTTATGCGTTGGAAGCCTTCTCAGTGCCTAATGTCGTAATCTAAGAGAACAAAATAATTTGGAGTCGGCTGTTGTCATATTAAATCACGACCAATGTCTCACGTCAAGCTGCCACTTAGGTGCTTGGCAAATTATGAAAAATGTTCAATTTGAATGCATCCACCTTCTAGCTGCATAATAACGAATTAAAATGGAATAGGCCTGTGGCTAAGAGGACCATAAAAAGAAAAAGGAAATATGCAAAAACAATAGAAAGCAAAACAAAAGAAGTGGGAACTGGACTCTTAGAATCTCAAATGCTTGGAAAGAGGAGAACAAGCACATAACAATCTTTATGCTCTCTATAAGCGGACTCTCATTTAAACATATTTATTATCAGCCCGCGCATAAACAAAACATATCTAGTCTAAGAGCCTGCTGGCAAGCAGTGTATAGAGAAGTGGCAAACTTGTGATAAGCAAATAACAAGATAGCGCCTGAACTAGATGACACCCTTTCAAATGAAAACGACCCCTTGAGAAATGTGCAGGGCCATGCATAAGAAAGGAAATAATATAGATACTTATGACATTTGCTTCTCTCGTTGGGTAATGATCACTACCCCAGGACTCATTTTAGAGAATATCTCCCCCTCATTTTTTTCAGTGCATTGTGACTTGCTTCTAACGCCCTCTGAAACTGGGATCTGTTTTAATGGTTGGTGTCACTGATACAGCGCAATATTAGCCAACAACATTCATACACCATATACTCACTTGGGCCCATACATTCACACTACACTAATACTTACGCTGGGTGTCAGATGTACTCTTTTATCAAAGTCCCTGCTACCAATTACCTTCTGATTGAAGAGTAATAACTTACCAATGGATCCTTTGCTAATTGGGAAGTTTAAAATGAGTGACATTCATTATAGTACATAATCCTGAAATAACCACTGAGTCAGGAAGTTTTAAAATGTTTATCTAAAGTTTTAGCAGAGTAAAATACAGAAAACACGGTACTTGATTGAAATACCCAAGAAAAAGCATAGAAATGATTTTGCTAATAAATGACGGTGTTTAAGGAAGAGGAGAGAATAGAGACAGCAGCGCAACTAAAGGTTGCAGTATAGTTACCTGAATGCGAGAACCAAGCCCCTTGGCCAAGGAGTTGGAAAAGATAGGACCCAGGAAGGATGAAGAGCAAAGACTTCTTCCAGGATCAGGACAGGACCGGTGACCTCTCTACAACGACGCCTGCGCCGTTCCCCTCTCTGATACTCGACTTCTCCTCGATTCTCCCGTTCTAATGGACTCCGCCGTCCCCTCCTCAGGACCTCTTCTGGACAGGGATTCAGTCAGCAACCGATCAGCTTGGCAGTCTGGAGCTAAGAGTGCTCTCGCAGCATGGACGCCTGTTCTTCGTGAAAGCATGCTCTGACTAATTAACTAATGCTATATTCTATTATACCCTTCTACGCACATGTACCTCCCCTTAATGTTGCTAAAATATGGGACCACTACTTATGATTGGTCAGGGACAGGGGGTGGATTCTCGCACCATGTCAAATTTTGGCCTAAATTATGAAGCCTATTGTTTTTAGCTTCCCGCCCCTTCAAATTAATACATTCGCTTTATTTCCCACCCGTCTCATGACAAATGTTATACATTTTACAGGGGAAAAGTATCATTTTTGTGCTCCGGAAACATGAAGTACAGCATCTTCGGCCAATGGGTCATGGCCTTGGAAGACGTCCAAGTTGACTTCCCTTGGCAGGCACACAGGACACATGCGCAGAACCATCTGTCTCTCGAGTTTCAAGTCACCAACCCAGGCCCAAGTTTACGAATTACTAAAAGTGTAAGAAATAAATATTAAAATCACAAATAAAGTTTCACTGTATGCCCACTTTCCCTACTCTATTCCCAATTAATTATAATACTATCCTGCATTAGTAGCATTAAGAAAACGACAATTTAATAATGACATGAGAGCAAGCTGAAGCATGTGAAAACATTTAGCGGCCATTTTAGTGCACACCGCGCAGAAGTTTCCCACCAAGCAAAGAAAGACGTCACACCATGTGATCAGGTTGCGACATGCGCATTGAGGTTCCCGCGCTTTAGCGGACATGTTGGATTACAGACAAGCGTTATTCGTTAGTAAAACACATAAGCAAGCTTCTGTCCCTCTTGTGTTTGTGAATGCAAAGTTTAGTTTTGACAATACAAGTTTAATAAATTAATACTATGAGGAAAATTGCGTACAAGCAAGTTTCGTTTTTGAAACCTTGCTCCATCATCACTGACCTCGATTGTGCTTCAGTAGTCATTCAATTACCTGGACGAACATTAGCACGTTCAATGCCACGCGGACAAAGAAGTAAAATATAAACAGATGATTTTGCTTCGCCAATTAATCAAGCGTAGAGCCAGCTTCTTGCTGTTCAATAGGATGCCAACACTCCAGTTAATCGAGGCTGTTTGTGGCGGTTCTTTGCCTTATGGAGTGCTTCCCTGGGGTCAGATGATGGCCTGCTTCCGCAGGACAGCTCCGTCTAGGTTAAGGAGGACTGGAGTGACTGTTCCGTTTGAGGGGCATTGCCACCAAAGCAACTCCCTGGAAAGTTTGGGGCTTGTGCTCGTGCACAGTTCTGGTATGATAGGTGCACTGTGTCGCTACGTAGAATATGTGGACCGGAGCGGGTGGAGGGAGCATGGTGACTTTCCCAGGTGCTAAACGGCCGGTCTGTCTGGGCGCTGTTATGATGAGGAAGTGATATGCTGCAGGGGGAAGAAGAGCAGCTGTGATCGAAGTAAGACTATAGAATCTATTAGATGTATACTGACTTGCACCACACCTGCTGTACGCTAAACCCCTAGACGTAAATACTCTCTTCTTCCACCATTTGCGTGCATATTAAACTGTTTTTCCTTATGGTTGCGACTTTGGAAACACGGAGTATTCCTAGAGTTAATACCAGACCTATATCCTTTGTAATTGCATATCCCATAACAAACCATGCCTAGCAGCTTTTGTGATCTGACCATGATGGTCCTCTAGACTCAAACCACTCCTCCTGTGGTTTTTTTCTATATTTTTATTATCTAGCTCCCAGTGTCTGTTTCTAGGCTTTATATCTGTTGTTTGCATTGGATTCCCAAACAATGACTTCTCAGTCACCAGCAATTTTCACGCAAGCGGTATCCACTCGGAAATGAAGGGAAAAATAGTTCAGTTCCCTAGAAAGTCGTTCAAAAGGTCTTTTTAACATCTTTCATTGAACCTTCCAACATTCACCCTTATGATTTTGAACCTGTGGCAAATGTTAAAATCATTGTCTTCCCCATTCCAACTACTGTTCCCAAGTTGCTTCGAATTTAAAAAAATGTTTTCTCCTCCGAACCCTTTCCATTTGTCCTTTAATAGTAACCTCATATCTGAATTTTTTCGGTTTTATTTACAATTCTTTCTATTTGCATGTTTTTTTAGTGCCCTCTCAGTATTTGCAATAGTCCAAACTGTTTAAAGCAGTACACTCACATTCACGAGTCTTTATTACCTTCTATAGAACAGTAGTTATGAGTGTCTTTGCCGTTCACCCATTGACCTGCTGTCTTGACCTGTGAGTTGTCAGTGCCCTTTTCCGTGTGGGGGGCTGCATTCTCTCAGCTGTGAGTAGAAGTAGGACATGCTTTTCATTTTGGATTTGCAAAAGGCCTTTGACACTGAATCTTAATAAAATTCTGCAGATATTTTCTTGAAGAGTGTCTCCGTATAGGAGGGGGATCTTCTAGTGGTGTCCTAGTACAATATTATGATGATGTGATATTTTGGTATTTGTCAGTATTCCGAATCTGAGAGTCCCAGGGAAGTCAGAGATTACTGGGCCCCAGGTGTAACAACTGCGATCTTTTGCTACTGTTGTCCTCGGGCCCCCTGTACCTTGGAGTCCTTTATTTGGAGCCAGTAACCCCTTCTTAGCATTTGCCTGTCAGTGTAGTAAGGCAGAGGAGTCCAAGGCTTGCTTAAGAAAGGTGGTTTCACCTAGTAACTCTGCACTTACAAATGCAACAAACAACACTTAATAAATCACTGTCTATCCAATACCTTTTCTTACACAAGGGAATGTTCTTTACTAAACGCACTACTAGGCACAAATCTACAAATATCAATCAGTCATTTGTAAAGCGCAGCACTGACACCCGTAAGGATATCCGGGTGCTGAGTCTGCGTCTAAATGCCAGGTCTTGAGTTCCTTCCTGTAGTCTGCCAGGGAGCATGCTGTCCGGAGGTGGAGGGATAGGTCTTGGCGGCAATGTAGGAAATGGTTCAGCCACCGCTGTGGCTGTGTCTGTTGCGGGGGTGTGTGCGAGGGAGCGTGAGGAGGAGCACAGGTTCCTTGAGGTGCTGATGGAAGTTCCGTTGGTGGTTGATGTAGGATGGTTCTCGATTGTGAAGAGCTTTGTAGGTCTGTGTGAGAATCTTAAACTGGCTGCTCCTCTGGATGGGAGCCAGTAGAGGTTTCTGAGGTGTGGAGTGATGTGGGTCCATTTTGGGAAATCCAGGATGAGTATGGCTGTGGCGTTCTGTATGGTCTGGAGCCTTCTGAGGAGTTGGGTGGGAATTCCCTCCATAGAGAGCATTGCAGTTGTCGAGGCGGTTGCTGACGTGGGTCTGCGTAACGGTTTTTCTGGTGTTGACTAAGATTCATCTGAAGATTCTGCGGAGCATGCACAGGGTGTGGAAGTAGGAGGAGGTGACTGCGTTGACTTGTCTTTTCATGGTCAGTTGGCTGTCGAGGATGATGCTGAGGTTGCGTGCATGGTCGGTCGGTGTGGGTTCGAGTTCTGGGGGCCAACAGCTGTGGTCCCAAACGGAGGTGTTCTTCCCAAAGATGAGTACTTCTGCTTTCTCAGAGCTAAGTTCGAGGCAGTTGCCTCTCATCCAATTGGCTATGTTGGTCATGGCGTTGCAGAAGTTGGTTCTGGCGGTGGACGGTCCTCGATGTGAGAGGATTAGCTGAGTGTGGTCTGCGTAGGAGATTGTCGAGTCTGTTGGCTCTGACGTCTGAGAGGGGGGCTCATGTAGATGTTGAATATGGTGGCGTTGAGGGATGATCCTTGTACACCGCAGATGATGTCCTTGGGTGCGGAGGGAAGGGGGGCAGTCGGATGCTGTCTACGGCCTGTAAAGAAGGAGGCGAACCACTTGAGGGTGTTTTGCTGATGCCGATGTAGTGGAGTCTGTCGATGAGGGTGTGGTGGGAGATGGTATTGAATGCAGCAGAGTTTGAGGAGGATCAGGGCCACAGTTTCTCCACGGTCGAGGAGAGTTCTCATGTCATCTGTGACCGCGATCAGCGTGGCCTCGGTGCTGTGGTTGGTACAGAATCCTGATTGGGAGACGTCGAGGAAGTGGTTGTGTTCCAGGTATTCGGTGAGCTGTTGATTGATGGCTTTCTCGAGTACTTTGGCTGGGTAGGAGAGCAGGGAGATCGGTCAGTAGTTTTTGAGGTCGCTGGGGTCGGCAGAGGGTCCACCCTTCAGGAAGGGTCTGACCTCTGCATGTTTCCATCTTTCCAGGAAGGTCGCTGTGGAGATGGAGGTGGTGTTGATGCTGGTGAGCTTCGTGCTGATCGGGTAGGGTCCGAGGTTGAAGAGATTCTGGGAGCAGGGGATGGTGGGTGCCCCGGAGTGGATGGATTACATGATGGCTGTGGAGACCAGGTTGTGATCATTCAGCTGGTGTCTGCTGGGAGGTAGAGGTTGCCGAGACTGAGGGAGGTGGGTTGGGGGTCGAAGTTGTGGTAGATGGTGGTGATTTTGCTGTGTAAGTAATCAGAGAGGGAGTCGCAAAGTTTTTGGGAGTTCTTGGGTGATGGCTGCTCACTTAGCTTCCTTGAGGTGTAGGTGATAGTTGCTGAGGTCTGCTTTGTGAGCGGCTCTGTCGGGGGGGATTATTAGTGGTTCGCCATATCTTCTCAGATCAGTAGCAGTTACTTTTGGTGGCTTTGAGCTCTAGGGTGTACCAACTCGCTTGTCATGAGGTTTTGTTGGTTTTTGCTGGTTTCCACGGGTGACTCAGTCGGCACATTTAGTGATCCAGACAGAGAAGTTCAGGACAGCCTGGTTGAGGTCTGCTGCCATTTCCGGTTGTGTGGAGCTGAGTCCACTGAGTCTCCGTTACCTTGCTCCAGCTTCAGTGGGATGGGCAGTGGTGTTTGGCGTTATGTGCTGGGGGTCCGAGATGGTGAAGTGGATGATGTCGTGGTCAGTCCAGGTAAGATCATTGACATGGGTGAATTTGACTTTGCATTAGTATCGTGTTTTAAACGTGCTGTATAGTTTGAGTTGCTAATGTATACTTAATCATGCAATACTATTTGCACATTTTATCTTGGATATAATTCTAACCAGCCAAGTACAAAGAGTCAGGCTCTGGGCTGTTTACAGGGTCCTGTTCTGCATAGGCGCTGCTTTCTTATGACTGTTCTTTACTGTGCCACTGCGAAGTACGGAGTTGCATTGGTATAGGGGAAATACTGTTGCACCCCTTAAATGAAATAAGTGTGGTTGCTTTCATCCTCCTTAGATCATGTTTAGAGTTTGCTGTCAATTTCGAAGTAGTTACTGTTTTAATTAAACTCGAAGCTATATATGTGTGTATATTGTTTTTCCTTACTGACCATAACGGCTTACATTCCCCTCTAGTATAGGAAGAGGAGGGACTGGCACAGGACGCTCGTCATAAAGAGCTGAAACTCCGCAGCCGTGGTTTATCCCTTAACCAATAGTGCGTTGAACGCTAACTTGCATACCCTGGGTATTTTTACCAAAAGTAAACTTCAGCCCAATTATGTTATAAATCCGGAACCGCCACCCTTCCCTGTGGCCTCCCAGGGACTATTGTTTTCATTTGTTGTGTGTCCAGGTTCATTTGAGATGACCCATGCCAGAAAAAAGAGTGGGACCACCCTGCTCCTACTTGTGTAGCAGCCACGACCTCAGGTCATGAAACCAACAAGTCATTTCAGGGTGCACTTCACCTACTTTTCATCTCATGCATGGGTCAAGAGCGACTGCTACTAGTGTATGCCACTTGGGAGAAAAAACGGTTCTTAAACAAACCAGTCCTCAGAAATGAAAGATAAGCACCACTCAGACCCAGGAGAGAGGTGGGGTCCATGCGTGCGTATGTGAGTGTTCCTCCATTTACACACTAGTGAATCTTTTCTCGGTAGATGTACTGTCTTCCTCTGTTCAAATGTGTCCTTCGTCTGCTGTACAGAGCTCAAGAAAAGGCGCGGAGATGAGAAATTCCTGTGATGGTTTCTATTTGTGACTTTGCTCCTTGAGAGCAGCCTCTTCATGCATCAGTTGCCTCTTACACTCAGCAACTTGGAAGCTATGGCTGTGCCCTTGAATTAGGGGAATTTAGAAGGACTCGCTCACAAAGGCACTTCAGATCTTTAGGTATTCAGAACAGCAGTTCTGGTGTTGCAAAGTACGTAAAAGGCCGGTCAAAAAAGTTTACTCGGCTTCTTTAAGATGCTCCCCTCCGCCTTATGTAAGCAAAACAAAACTTATCCCAAAGCTCTCAGAAGCTACTGATAGCATTTTTCAGAAACACACATAATGTATAAAAATACAACCTCAATTTAAGACATGTTTTTGCAGGGATTAAATAGCGAGGCACTTCAATGAGTGTTTTGGACCAACATTGTTACTATGTGGTAATGAGTTTTCTTGGGAGATGTTTTTCCTTGACAGTATCTTTGTCCATGTGGTTTCAGGTTAAGTCTGGGTCTAATCCCTTCTATCCATTCATATCCCTGATCAAGATGCTTTTCTCTAAACTTTACGTGACCGTTTCTGACTACGTTGTTGGAGTGTTGTTTCGATTAAGGGATGCTGTTGATAAGGTGCATGTAGTTTGATCAGCTAGAGGGGTAACTTCCTGCATTTGCAGCATACCTTTAGATATCTAATTCCAGACGTGTGTACAACTATTTGTTATAGGGTAGAGAAATTGTGGTATTTCCTTCTTGTAGCATATCAGAAAACCTGCCTCAACTGGTAAGTGTACCCCACCTCTGAGTTTTGTGAACCCCAAAAAATGTCCTTTGTTTTTGCCTTTTTTGGTCACTTTTATTGTGTTTCATTGATTTTTCATTTGGTTTCTATTTGAGGGCATTTGCATTTTGTTAAAGAGCTGAAGTGTATTTTTGTTGCTTGATTTGGTTGATTAATTAAAATATGAACTGACTTCTTACTAAGTTTGATCCGCCTGTGTTTTTTTAATACTGAGCATTACAGAAAGTTTTGAACCCAATTGTTAACATTGTCTCTAATTATTCCATCTCGGTCCCCCTCGGGTTGCCATTGCCAGCGCACAGCATTACTCTTTATAACGTAGACGGCGAGAGTAACTAGGAGGTTAACTCATGCTATGTGTAGGATTTGCTTTCTGCAGCTATTCAAGTAGCTGGTGATGAGTAGCTGAAGAGACCACGAAGGCCAGCTTGGAATGGTACCCCTCCAGAAACATGCAAGCAGCAACTCCCACTGATTAAAAAAAAAAAAAAAAGAGGCATACCCTCTGGCGTTGGCTCTTGCACTAGGTGGAGAATGGAACGATGAAAGAACGTGTGAATTTGGGTGAGGTTTAAGGGAATGACTACCTCCAACCCTGTGTGAAATTGTTTTGAGTGTTCACGGGTTACAGTTGAAAGTATTAAGGCTTTCGCTGACTGAACAGTAGCCTTCATTGGATACCTTGAAAAAACAAGTCTTTAAAGCAATAGTTCTTTTGAGGCAGATCACTGCAGAGAAGTGGCTGGAAATGATTCAACTCGATTGCCTTGACGTTTCGACTTGGACATTATCAGGTGCTATCAAAGCTCTGGTGTGATTGATTACTTTTCTTAGCCCCTCCTTGGATTTTTTCCAATCAGAGTGCCTAGATGAATGTGCCCTAGAAGGTCTTAACTGTGATCTGTCTGAGGTCCGTTGGCAAGTTCTTCCTGCTCACACAACTAAAGGGCAATGGGCACCACAACATTCAAGAACTGCACTTAAGGGCTTCCCAGCTTCCAGCAGATAAGACAGTCCCTCGATTCAGCAGTGAGGTTTAGTTATCCCACTGGTTGTTGGAGCTAGATTGCTGGTCAGGCAGGCCTGTCTTGAAAACATTCGTTAGTCCTCAGGAAATTCTTAGCAAGCAAAACATTTTTAAACTGGCAAGAAGGCTAGACCCATATAGAGTTCAGTGAGGGGCTGCAAATGTGGTGTTTTGAGAAAAATCCTTAATTTCAATTGAAGGGATTCCAGCCCCCGTTGTAACTAAAGAGAATCTTTGTTCCCACTTTCATGTTTTGAGAGAGGAACTCCAGCCGTAAATGCATTTCTTTTCTCAAAATCTTAGGTCCCTTTGCTTGCTAGAAAAAGGTGGTCACCTGAAGGGCATGCTGGGAAAACGTGTCCACAGTTTTTCTCCTCCTGTCTACATAGCAAATATTTCTGACACCAGCTTCTGGTCTTTCTCACTGGCTTTGGTCCGAGACTGAAGTTGCATGGTGTAAGGAGCTACTTTCACAAAGTCCACACCCATTGCCACACTTTGGGAGTCAAATTGGTGCATACTTTTATAATACTTGTTTGCCGTTTTGAAAGCGTAGTACATTAACACAGAATACATTACTGTAAGAAAGAGATTAAGGTGTTTCCATAGTCCATTATGGTTTACCAGTAACAACACCTTGAAATGAGTAATCAACACATCCTGTAGTGTCATGAGTTATGTCAAATGCCATTTAAGTCAATAAAACATAGCATCTTAACCATCAAACAATATTCGTTTTGTAACATAAAAACACAGCCCCCTTCCCTCCACCCATGCTCAGTTCAGTGTTCCTCAATACGACCTCATTGTCCTAGTCTTGGGGCCTATTGTTGTCTTTTCCACGGATCCTTTTCCACGGATCCTTTTCCACGGATTGATTTGGTTGACAACCCAGAGAGCTCTCCAGATTCTCTCATCAGGTTTAATAGAATATGAGCCGAGCTATCAGGCCAGCGTAAGTATACCATAGTGTCATCTGCGTAGAGTGACACCACGTGGGTTGTCTGTCCCACCTGTATTCTTCATCCCTGCAGGACCTTCATGCATCTGGCTCCATCGCTAGGGCGAAGAACAAGGGAGACGAGGGGCATCCCTGCCAAGTGCGTGTTGTAATTGAATCATCTCTGACACAAGGTGCCCCGTACGTAATGTTGCCGTTGGTGCCCCATAGAACAGCTTTATCCATGCAGTGAATTTGGGGCCCAGGCCTAGTTTGAGTACCAGCCATATATTGTCCCAACAAACCGAATCGAAGGCCTTTTCTATATCTAGAAAGGCTAGTGCATATTGCTCTTCAGTCAAGCAGGGTGAGTGGAGGACATGAGAGAAATTGCGAAGATTGCATAGGGTGTTCCTCTGGGGGATAAAGTCTGACTGATCAATGTGGACCAGTTGTGGAAGGTAACAGTATAGACGTTTGGCGAGCAGCTGGCCAAGTATCTTTTGGTCTACATTCAGTAAGGAGTGCTGGCGAAGTTGGTACATACTTGTGAGAATAAAGTTTGGTACCTTCTAGAAATGCATGAGGGAAAAGTCTGCCTTCTTCCATATTCTAAAGATGGCTCTGTACACAGCACATCACTTGAGCTGAAAAATGCTGCAAACTCAAAACAGCATCTTGCTTTCATAAGCACTTTGAGGAAAAACTCAAAACCAGATAATTTCTGTCTATTTTGATACAGATGCTTCGTTCCACCTAGGGAATCTACAAATACGGTGTTGGTATGAATGAAGTGTTTTATTAGCCACACAGAAATTCAGTAAAAGCTGGAGAAGGAGTGCATGACAAGTGTTCACTGTCCTGTACTTATCGTGCCCATGTTTCAGCAAGTTCTCTCTGAAAGAGGAGTAAGTTCTTGTTGATGTTCAAGGTTCGTGGTTCTGCACCTCTTCTCTATATGTTGAATCATTCAACAATTGTAGTGAAGAGTTAATGCAGAGGGGATCGTTACACCCAAACAATTTCACATGCTTTCCATGTTCTACGTTATGTAGTAGAGACAGTAATGTTTAATAAACATTTATTTCATACTAGGTGCTTCTGTATAATTTTTCCTTTTTAAAAACCCAGCCCTGTGCATTTACTCACTGGGTGGGTGTCATTAACGATGTGGGGGAGGAGGGAACAGAAATCCATGCATTATATTTCTCTGCAATTAGGCTATCTATCGACACAACCCGAATAAACAATTTATTGGCAATTAAGGCATTGTCATATTTGCACAATCGGGCACTTAACCACACATCAATTGCCGGGCAGTGAGCACCCATACCAACTGAGGAAATAAGCAAACAATGTGGTCTTGCCCTCTGGCATCACTCATCAAAAAGTTCACATCTCATTAATAGACATATGCACCCTTTCACCACATTCTTAATCAAAACTGAATTGCTGACCTGTAATGGAGTCCACACTACGAACTACCTAAAGGTGCTGCAATGCCATACGAATGGGCGATTTTGCACTGTACAAGTGCTCACTAACAGTAACGATCATCAGAACATCACCTGTCATTAAACATATTGGTGTCACTCTGTGGGAAATGTACCATACATTTTACTGGGAGAGGTACAGTCCTAAGATGAGCATAGATTTAAAAAGAGTAGTCCATTTCGATTTAGATCCAAACATCAAAAGTTTTGTATTTGATTTCTGTGGGACATTTTAAAGGCATACAGGTGTAATGCTAGTCTAATGCTGGTTTGCAAGGTTCATACATTGATGTGATCAGTTTGTGAGGGTCCTACTTCCTACATGTATTTTCCTTCATCCCCTTCAATTTCCAGTCTTTAGCCACTTGGTTAGGTTTATACTCTATTGCTCCACCCAAAAACCCGATGTGCAGCCAGTAACGTGGTTCAAGCAGAAGGCCGATCCCGTACGTGGCATAATTTAAGTGTTGCATTTTGGTCCTGTGTCTGGGCACATTATTTGCTGGAGGTATCCAGTGTCTTACATCTAATCAAAGATTCCTGTTTCAGTTTATATTGCACAGGAACTTCAGTGGTGGATTATACCTGCTGATCTGGAGAAGGAGTTCTTTCTTTTAGATCCAGATTAAATGATTCTGACCACATATTCTTCAAGTTATGGCTGTGGATCTATCTTGGGTTCCCGATCTGCTCAGGCTGTCTTGTATCAAAAAGTCTCTCTCAAGAACATAATTTGTAATGCACTTGGGATAGGGACACAAAAGGCCTAAGTGTGGAGAAAATTCATGTGTATTTGCTGTCTGATTGCTCAAGAATCCAGTTTTTGTCCTACCATATGCCTGTGTCTCAATTTATTGTGGATACAGTGGCATCCTCAAACTGGATTGTAGTGTTAGATGTTGTAGGACACTAGGATTACCATAGTACACTCCCCACACCCCCCCAGCCTTTAGAGTCCAAGTTTAGTGTGGCTGAACACTTTTGCCATCCTGAAAAATCCAATAGTGGGTAGCATTGGCCCCTGGAACGTTAACTCTGTTGGTTAGGGCATGTGCAGGAGTCCTTCAAATCTACTAGCTAGTGCCAGGCATAAATTATGCACCTCCAGGCATCCACTTCAGAGTAATGCTGGACAGAGGAAGAACAGAAGAGGATTGGACCGGATGTCTGTAACCTGAGAGCCCTGAAGGACTGGACCTACTCCCTCTTGTACTGAGTACAAAGAAGGGCCATAAGGCTGACTTTCTGTTCAAGCTACAGGGAAACCATGAGTTACAAGAGTCCTTTCGTTCACCAGCCCTGCTGACTAGTGTCGACTGGATCGTGCTGTTGGCCTCTATCTTACACTCTGTGACTCTCTAAGTACCTCCCTGAGGGTCCTGGCGGGGCTTTAGAAGTGTACTTCTGTGGTGGATTTGGACTTAAAGGACTAAATCAGAAGTTAAAATCTTTCACCAGGATGAACCTGGTTGGTGTATCCGACCCACTCACCATCGTGAGCAGCCTCAAATTGCGCCTAGGTCCCAGTCTACCGCGACCATTGATTACCATTGGCACTTTGTGCTTTTCCACTTAAAACTTGTAAAATTCATATCTCTAGTTCCCTTTATCAGAATTTTGTCATTTATGTCATTTTGATCATTACATTATTTGACTATTTTTCTAATTTGGTCTGGGGTTTTTGTTCTGCATTTTAAATTTTACTATTTTGGTACTGCAGAAATACTTTTTACATTGCCTAAGTCAAGCTGTCTGCTTCGTGGCATAGTTACTATAGAGTTGAGCTCAGGTTAATTTAGTGACTTTAAGAGTTCATCTTGAAAAGAGTTGTGATTATTCTTTGAGGTGGTTGGTCACCTGCCCCAATTAATAATCCATTTTCCTACATTGTCATGTCCAGGCGTTTGGCCTGTCCACTAAGTGTGAAGGCAACTGTAGTTCTGGTGATTTCTTTCTGACCTCTGGAGGCTTGGTTTGCAACTTCATCAGATGGCATTGGTTCCATAGTGGATCCTTCCTGTTTTTTCATCATCTCTTCGGGCTCCCCTATTATCATAACGCTCTCTAGTGAGTATGTACATGTCAATGTCGCATTTGAACTCCTAGGGCTACAATGGTTTGGTCTACCTGTGTGTGGCCTCTGGGGTTCAGGTATCTTGTAGACAGTCCATATGGAAGGCATACAAGTGGGAGGGGTGTGGTAAATGGTGGGGGAGGGTAGGGGTAGATGGTGTGATTCCTCTCCTAAAGGTTAGGAGAAAGGAGTCCAGTCACAAATGGAGGGGCATTAATTTAGAGGTTGAGAGCATAGAAGAAAAGAAATAGTATTTAGTTTTTCTCCTTTTGTGCCTTATGGGTCTACAGTGTGATGCAGATGATGCCAGAGATACATTTTGAGATCCGAAACCTGTTTTGTAGGCGAATAGACTTCTAGATGATTCAGAATGATTTAAGCTTAATGTGTGCTAGAAAGGGGATCCAATAGATCTCATTAATGGTAGGGGTGATGTGGCCATAGGTAAAATGGGAGGCAATGAGGTGTGCAGCGGCATCGAAGGTGACTGCGGGGGGCAGGATGACAGCTCAACGTCGGTTCAGACATACCTTTACTATGTGTTGCCTCAATCAGGGTGTGGCAGGATGAGTGGTTGCACTGTGGAGTGGAAATTCTGTATTTTGACAGTGTTTGGTCCCGCACTGTAGTTTTGGATGGTAAAAGACAGTGTGAGATTCTTCTTTAATCCCATGGACATGGCGTTAGAAATGCGGGAAAAGCAGCCATATTGAGTATTTAGTGCGAGTCTTCAATCTGGGGATGCCATGGTTGATGAACATGAAATAGGTTTTCATTGAGTTTAGCTTAAAATAGCATATGGGCAGCCAAGATTAGAAGATGTCTAGGAATAGGCTAAGGCTGAGGATGTCAGTGGGCGTCAGTATTTTGAGATGGAATTGTTTCATTGGTTTACTTGTGCTGGGTGATTGCGTTGCTCAGCCTTTTGTATCTGAAAGGATTTCATGTAAAGATTGAGGATCATTACATTAAAAGTGGAACCATGAAGGACTGTATATTTGACACTGGATGATATCTGGATTATTCCATCTGGTCTTTCTGACTTTTGTCAAGAAAGTGGTGAACCCAGTGAGGACTGTATGGAACATCTTCATCCTTGTGAAAGCAGTGTTGACTAGAACTTGATAATTAATCAATGTTATCCAAGTGCAAGGGCACTCCAGGTAGTTATTGACTAGGGTGTAGCTAGAGGGGTTGACTGGTAAATACCTGGAAGCCTTGAATAATAATGCTATTGTAAATCAGACCCTTAAGAATTGGGGTGAAATTCATAAAATGGATTGTTAAATTGTGTTTTTTTTCATCGTACTATTTAGGTGGATGATACATGAGGCATACCTGGTCAATTTTTTTGTGGCATGGCTCTTCCTTTTAAATCCTGTTTAATTGGAGTGGATGCTTGGTTTTCAAGCTCACAAAAAAGACCATATTGAAAGGGTGTTAATAGACCTTAGTCGAAATATGAATCATTTATTGGTGGTGCCATGCTCATTTTAGGAATTGTGGTGAGATCTATTTCACCCTGTGGGAAATGCTCTTACTTTTCTGGGATTTAATGATCTCTTTTGTAGAAAAAAGTTTTCTCTCATGCTTTTCTCATTGAAATTATGGTTAGTGCTCCAGAATCTAAAACTGACAGTTTCTATACATGTGCAAACATCTTCATCCATCTGAGGAAAAAGAAGTCTGGCATGCTTAGTGAATCATGTACTCTTAGCAGCAATAGCAGTCATTCCACATTCCACACCGTTCTACTGTAGCTTCACCACTGAGTTCTAATGAACAGCTAGAATGCTAACATTCTCTGTTCATGATACATCTGAGGCTCATATCTGAACTGTAGAATTGAAAGCATTTCCTTTTGAATAGACTGCAGAAAAAGAAAATAGTTTAAAAGAGCCACAGAAATGATGGTTAGTGCTCCAGAAACCTGAAATGAGGACGGACACATTTTCTATAAGTTCTTAAATATCGTCTTCATCCATGTGAGGAGAAAAATCTGGCATGCTGAGTGAAACCTTCCATAGCAGCGGCAGTAATCAATTGATTTTGCATTTTTCTACTGCAGCTTCTCCACAGTGTTCTAATGAACAACTAGAGCACTATTACTTTACAATCATGACACACATGATTCACTACTGGAAGTTGTGATGCTGGAATAGCAGCTTTTGAATTAAAAACCTTTCCTGTGGAGCAGTCTAACATAAATTAATATTTTGGGAGCTATGTAGACACAAATATGGTTACTTCAAAAAAAAAATGAGCAAGTATGGAAGTTTTTGAAGTGTGTGGCATTATATATTTTTAAAGATCTAAAATAGTTTGAGAAGATCCGTATCTTAGTCCAGCATCCTATTTCCATGTAGGTTTCCTCAGACTGCTCAGTCCGCTCTGTCACTAAACGCCTCCTTAATTATAAAGTAGTAACATGTTAGTAGACATGGCTTGTTTATTTTAAATTCCATTTAAATGCATAGGAGTAGATGGCTTTTTCAGTGGGGCAGGAAGCTATTTGCAGATAGATCTTGTGTTTCTCCCACTTTCTTTCATTAGTATTTGCATCTTTTGGTATTAATGTGGACCTGCTTTAAACTCATTTTTAATGTGAGTAAAATTTAATAACATGATGAATTACATTTAAAAATATACATTTGTCTGTAAAACATGGCTCTTTACACCCAGGACTGGACAGTACTTTTATTCTACCAGGCATTTCTTGCTCCTGTTGAGCTGTGGCCCTTGGAGTCCACTTTTGAAAGTCCAGGGCTGCCCCCTGTCCCTCTGTTGCTTTCCCCATCTCCGAGGTTAATGGCAGCAGGCAGGGGAGGCTTCAAGAGGAGGGGAGGAGGAAGGTAGAGAGAAAGCAATCAAAGGAGAAAGCGAGAATAGATGGAATGAGAAAGCACAAGTAGATGAAGGGACAGGGCTGGTTTGAGCATGCTTTTGGGCATGCTTTTGGTTCCCCAGTCTGGTGTTTATCTTATTAATTAACACCTATTGTAAATCAGTCAGCTGTGCACTATAAAAAATGCTCCTTTTCTTAGTCGGTCAATATCTACCCAGGAGATTTAGTACAGGATCAACCTAATATCACTACACCTTCTTCCCATAACAGCTGCCTTTGAACAACACATAGTTCTTCTTTTAAAGACCTAGAATGTAGACTTAGCTCACAGATTCTGCCTGCACTTGCACTGAGAGATATTCTGCTGCAGAAGGCAACTTTAGAATCATGCACTTTTCCTGTGCAGAAGGCTGAATAGTTCTTCTGCTACAGGTTCCTACAGTAAATGAGCCCCCGAAAACATTAATTGCCATGTGCTTGTATTATATCTTTAAGTATTGCTAGTCTGAAAACTGTGTAGTCATGTCTGTCTTCATGTTTTTAAAATAGTCTATTTGTTCTGCATGACTATTACCTTTAAAACTGAGCAACATTATCTGAGGTGCAGGATCAATCCAGGTAGTTGTGGATTCGTATGTAATGCGAGGTTCTTGAGGTGAAGCTTTCTTAAATGGCACTTCATATGGGTTATATGAGAAGAGTTTTGCTGCATTGGAAGTGGCCATTATTTTTCACGTTAGGTGAATTGGCACATGATTTTAAAATGTTTGTGGTCTCATGTGCTGTTTGCTATTGAAGACCACTGAATGCTACACAATAGGATTTTGGGTTGAACATTCTCCTAAGAGAACGTGAGTAGGCAGTATTCATTAAATGTGTGGCTATGATGAAGGTGCTGCAAACTACAATCTGGTTCTTATCCCCATTAAGCAGCAGGCCCTATTATATTGGTACTGCCTTTAGGGTGGAAATCCACATTTGCTTCAGGATGATGGGAACCACCCTACTTTGCCAAATAAATTACTAGTCTTGTGACTTTTCTTTGTGCTGTTGATTGGCATTCAGTGTAAACTTGGTCTATTTGTCCCTCTTCCTAGTGGTGGGCATTTGAGAAACTTAGAACCTTTTTATATATAGAGTGTAGCCTCCATAATAGTAATTTGTTTTTGTATCTTTAATATGGACTTCATAAGCAATGAGTTGTTGCCTAATCTGACATTAATTTAGCCTCGTCAGACCAACTCCCACCGAGCATCATTTTAAAGGTACTATGTCTGATATGTTGCTCCATTGTGTTGCAGTGGTGTTTGAAGAAGAAAGCTGAAAAAGCTTGAAAAGACGAGCTAGATCACCGCGTTCTTTGCTGCCTATTCAGACCCTCCTGAAAGAGTGCTGCTCTTTTGTTATTGTGAATATTTGTTGCAGTACCTGTTGCTGGAAAGATGGAGCTTGCATGGAGAAACATTGCCTAGTCCTGCCATCCTGCATATGTTTATTGGCACGCAAGTTAAATTGAACGTTTGACTAATTCAGATAGCTATCATTGTGTTGGTGACCAATACCTCAGCTATACACATCACCAAAATGTGTCAGTTTTCTGATATTTGATGTCTCCACGTTGTGTTTTGTGGCCTATTGTGTCACTGCTTGAGAGCCCCAGCCGCACAAGTGTGGGATTATTTTAACAGGAGAAGTATGGGAACGCTGGGTGGTGCTAAATTTGTGACTCTGCAGATTCTGGAACTTTTCCTCACAGAAATGGGAGGAAACATGATTTTAGCCAATGTTTGAGGTTTGCTTGTCATTCGGGGTACGAAAATTTAGAGGGGACGACACAAGACAAACCACCCTGGACTCCTCTGGGTGTCTAGTTTTCTGCATTGTCTGGGTTTAGTAGGTTTTCTCATGGGAGCGGAGCCCTGGTCCAGATACTGCAACTGCCCTCATCACCAAAATGCATCAATTTCTAATGCAAAAAATGTAATGTTGCACATTGCGTTTTGGGGATCTTTCCTGTTGCTTGCGATAGGCCCAACGACACAAGTGGAGTACCATTTTTATCAAAAGAAGGGTGGGAATACAGAATCGTAGAACATTTGGTATCAATTGAATTGTCTCTTCATTTTTGACTTCTAAATATAAGACTGTGCAGTATGCCCCTTGAATCATATGATAGTACGGGTAACCCCAAATTAAGAGTTGTAAAAAAGAACCACAATTCCTAAACTCCTTATCTGGGGGCGTATGCGTAGGGTTCCTTCACAACTATTTTCCATCCATTATATTTTACCATATGAATTGCAGCACGGTCAACACACATGGAATATAAGCTGCAGCTCAGCTGTTGGCTTTGGGTATTGTCTGTAAACTCATGGCTAGCCTCGCGCTTAGCTGCTGCCCCTTCTAGGCATATGTAGACAGGCAGACATTGAGGAATTACTGCCACTGAGGGAATATGAACACCACAGCAGTGAGTGACATAGGCCAATTGCAGGAGGAGCAAGACTGGACAAGGATGGTCCCTTGGGGATTCGTATCTCAACTTGCCTTCTGACTGCTGTATCAGTCTCTGCGCATGTGAGGTGCAGCAAGACCCTACCGGACACTGTCGGTGCCAGCTCTCAGACTCCATGCCTGGATGAGTGGGAGCCCCTAGGAGTGTTCTCAGCTGGTTGGTACAGCCTCCCGGAATGGTTCTCAAACAGCTGTCTATTAATTTGCAAATTATGCAACCTAGTCAAGAGTGATTAGTGTAATAGTCTGATTAATTGACAGTTTTCTTATTTGTAGCCTTGCACTTGGATATGGGGCAGTTGACATTCCTTATTGTCTGTGGCCATTGAGGCTCATTGTTATTGGGTGGAGCCATTGATGATCATAATGTGGCCATGGGCCGGTTACATTGGACCAAAGAACTAAAGAAAAATGCAGTCATGAAGTGGTATCGGTGTACTTGACCATCCAAATTAAATCACTGTAAAGTGTTTAAGTTGAAGAAAATTAACAAGAAAAGAGCAGGAAAGGGCACGAGAGGGGTGTTGCCAGAGCATGAAGATCAGATGAGAAGCTATAGTGGATCCTATGTGGAGAATATGATCAGAAAAGTGTTGATTTGTACGTGGGATTAGAAAAGATTTCCTGTATTAGCGAACTTCGCACTCATCCCATGTCAGTGGCTGTCTTTTATTTCTTGATTTTGAAGCCATCTTGATTGTATGGGTTGTTTAAGAAGTGTCTGAGGGTCTGGGTCGTGCGACAGTTTGGTGCCATGTGTTTTGATTTTCAAGTGACTTTGCTTATTTGCTGAATTTGTGCGTGTCAGTTTTTTTCAAGAGATGCGTCCAGGGTATTGTGCTCATTTTGGAAGCAGTCTCTCATTTGGAAGTAATCAACTTATTGGAGGCTTTTCATTCTTTTATTAATTTGCCAATGGCAACACTGTGCTTTCTCAATTTTTTTTATTGCCTGTACCTTTTTACAGGCTCTGATTTTGGAAGATCTGTTTCTCGTTCACACTGTTGTGGGTTTCTTGCATGGCCCATTGTTGTTTTTCCTATGTTAGCCTAATTGGGCATGTTGTAGGACGCTTTTATTTTGCACGCGTTACTACATAGTGCGCTTGTTTTTGTGCCTCCTACTTTAACACAGAACCTGCACATGTTTTCGTGCTTTATTCTTTTTCCTGGGATTTAGTCTGAACACACTAGACAAGGTCAAACAACAATGCCCCTTGTTATGCTCTCTGGTCAGACACTAGCACCTAGACATAATAAGAGAATGCAGCTGCTGTTTGTGAACACACGTCTTGTCATATAACTGAGGACATGGTTTCTGAAAATACACACACTGAGCGAAGGTCTTGAGGCAAGAGTGCTGCATCAGCTGCAATGTAGAATATCCACCTATGTATGCTAAGGTACGGGGTCCGCCACTAATCCCAGAGAATATATATATATATGTATTTCAGCTCCAACCACCTTTCTCGGAGCACTCGTGGACGGGTGCTTTACATCGTGGGGGTGTACCCACGAAATCAATGAAGGCTCCTTTCTCCTCGTTTCATAAGGAAAACGGCACTCGCGGGGGCAGTTGCAGCAGTTTTTTAATCACAGCACAACCAACAGACTCGTTTCGGCTTGCGCCTTTTTCGATGTTGTTGGTACTGCCGGAAACTGTTATTTTTAAATTAACGGTTATTTTTAAATTAACGGTTATTTTTAAATTAATCATGTGATTTTATCAACATTGAAAATGGACAGCAGCACCATTAAAACAAAGCCGCAATATTGGCATGGTTTTGCACAGTATTGCATACATTCCATTTTTATACCCTGCATTCGATTTAGAAGTTTATACTACGAAATCTAACATTGCCATATGCCGCATTTCATTGTGCTTATGTGCCTGAACATTTCAATAAAAGACATAATTTATACTTTCATGAAAAATTATGAAGCCGTGTATCGGCTATGTCTCATAGTTTTCAATGCTTGACATGTCACAATCAGTATTTTCACCTCAATCGGAATCGACAAAAATGAATCCATATCTACCCGTATATTGGCTTATGTCATCATACTCTCAATTCATTTCATGCAAAAGATTCGTTTCATTTCAGAAATTCACGGTTATTAATCACCCAGGTGAACTGCTAATTCTTCCCCGCTATTCATCCCATTGGGGGCTTTAGTTTGTAAGTCAATAATATATTGTGACTCCAATCTACGAAGTTTTGTAATAAGATCACCTCCCCTGATATCTGGTACATGATCAATTCCATAATATTGTAACAGGTACCTGTTGCTCTGATGTTTGTTCGCAAAATGTCTGGCCACTGGGTATGTGGTATCCCTTTTTGGTTATTGCTCTCATGTGCTCCAAAATGCGGATCTTTATAGGATGAATTGTGCTTTCTATATATTTGAGTCCGCATGGACAAATTAAACAGTATACTGAATAGGCAGTGTTACAAGTAAGGAATTTAGTTATTACCCTGCGTTGCTTTAAACCTTGTATTTTGTAGGTTAGTGTCTTTTTGCTGTTTGTGCAGGCCTTACATTTGCCACATGGGGAAAAAACCCTTCACTTCTTTACGGGTGCCCATTCTCTGTCTTTTTCTCCAAGTGGCTATGCACTAGTCAATATCTTAATGACCTTGCTTTCTTGAAGGTAACCAGGGGAATATGGGGTATGTCTGAACCAATGGTCCCATCCGTTTTCAAGATATGCCAATTCTTGCGCAATATGTTTCTTAGACTATTGGCATCATCTGAGAAGGTCGTGACCATCCTAAATTTTCCTGTCTTTTTATTCTGGTCTACTTCAGCCTTCTCTTTCAGTAACTGTTCTCTTGGAATAGTGTCTACTTTTTTCAAAGTCATGTCTAGCAATTGTTTGTCATAGCCCCGTGCAATAAATCTAGCAGAGCTTTTCTTTGCTGCCGCCTTGAAATCACAATCCCTGGTGCTGTTTCTCTTTAATCTAAGGAACTCCCCATAGGGTATGCTTTTCATTAGCTTAGATGGATGGCTACTGGTGGCATGTAGCGTAGAAGTTCCTGCTGTCTGCTTTCTGTACAGAGATGTGCTTAATTTCCCTTCTAATACAGTAACCTTTAAATCCAAGAAATTTACTGATATGGAGCTGACTTCACCCGTGAACTGTAAGTTCACTTTGTTGTTATTAAGCTGTTCAATAAAGTCCTTTGCTGAGTCTTCAGACCCATCCCAAACTATAAGCAAGTCATCAATGTACCTGTGCCAAGATACCACCTTTGCCATCCACACAGCATTTTCCGACGACCATGCCACCCGCTTCTCCCACCAGCCCACGAATAAATTTGCGTAGCTGGGGGCGAAGCAGGTGCCCATGGCCGTACCGGAAATTTACCTGTAATAATCTTTCTGGAATAAAAAAATGTTATTGTTCAAACAAAATTCAATGAACTCCAAAAGCATAAGATTGTGTTCTGCAAATTTCAAGGGTCGCTTGTTCAAAAAGGATTTCACCGCATTCAGACCATTCTGGTGGTCTATGCATGTATATAAACTCGCAATATATAATGCTATCAGTTTATATGTCGGATCCTAAATTAGATGATCTATGTGGCATAGAAAGTCCTTTGTATCTTTGATGTAGGACGTCAACTCGGTTACAAATTGGAACAAAAAATGATCTATAAATGTCGAGAGATGTTCAGTTAGACTTTCCTGAGACGACACAATAGGTCTACCCGGGGGGTATTCCTGATCCTTGTGAATTTTCGGTATGTGGTACAAGGTAAGTGTTGTTGGATTCAGACATCGAAGGAATAGGTATTCATCTGTCTCCAACATCGCTTTCTCGTACCACTTTCTTATTAGAGAATACCTGATTATGCTTTCATTGTAACTTGTCTTTGTTGTCTTTTCACAGCATTTATTGTCCGATAGTTGTCTTAGTGCTTCAGCACAGTACTGTTCCCTTGTTTGTAAAACGATGTTTCCCCCTTTATCCGAGGGTTTATATACTATTGATGTATCTTTTTGCAGGTTTTCCAGAGCTTCTTGTTGCTCTTTAGTTACGTTGTAATTTTTTCAATTTTTACTCTTAGTTCTTAAATAAAGTAGATCTTTTGTTTACTGCTTCTGCAAAAATATCTATAGGATCAATAGGCATTTGAGGTAGGAACTGCGATGTTGGTTTAAAATGACTGATGTCATTTTCTTGTTCAATTCCTAACCTGATCATCCTCTGTGCAATGTCAGAAATATTGGCTGTCTCATCCTCTTTCTCAGTGCATAATGCCTCCATGGCTTCTAAAGCCCCTAGATCATCTACTGACAAGACGTCAGTTGCAATGGGTTTTGTTGGTAATTTTTTCGGTTTCATAGTTGTTGTCTTTAGCTTAAAATATTTATGCAACTTAAGTTTTCTTGTAAATTTGACTAGATTGATGCGAGTTTGGGTGTATTCCAGCTTATTGGATGGGCAAAAGTTAATCCCAATCTTAACACTGACTCCTCTACAGTTGTTAGTCTTTTTGGTGTAAGATTGATAATCGTTGGATTCTTCATATCTATTTCCATTTGTTCCCCCTCTTGCTGCATGTTACTCATGGGGACATATTGCCTTTTCTGACACCAGCCCCCCCTTCTGATTTTGCAGTGGCTCCTTCTGGTGGTTTGCTTTTGCCCCCTCTTAGCTACGTCTGGCGGATTAAACAAAATTCCTCCTGAAAAGGGGTCTTTCTATGTTGTTCCCCTGATGTACTGGAGTTTTCCTCTTCTGAGGATTCGTTTGCTGTCACCTCTGATTCTGATGTCTCCACACGTTCAGATATAGGTACCACATTTTTCGCTGTCTGCTCCCTCCTTGGGCCATCAAATTTTTTTAGCAAAGGTTAGCACCCTTCCTTGCGCGTAATCTCTCTCATCTCTTTCAAATTTTTCTTGTTTTCTTTGTTTAATTTTAAGCTCGTATTTTATTAGTCGTTTCTTTATCTGTTCCTTCAGTTCTTCCTGTTTTGATTTGTCTTCATCCTTCGCAATTTCACTCTCCACTTCTTGTATCTCTTTTAATGCTTTATCCCGATCACTCCAGGGAAACTTGACCAATATGATTAGCATGCCTTTACTGGATTCAGCCGTATGTTGTGCCCATTCTTCCAGTAAGAGTGGATCAGGATTCTCATACGCTGGTATGGTATATATGCGTAGCCCTCTCGGCACCCGATTTACATCAATATAACTTTGAAGGGAGGTTGCTTCCCACCATTTCCTCATTTCATGTTCATAGAGACTCTCTAAAGTCATGAATCTCGAAGTTAGATTTGTAACAGTTGTTGAATCTTTAGCATTTCGTAGTTCTGTAGCTGATTTCCTTTTGAAAATATCCAATGCCGCTTCTCGGCATGCCGACTCGCTAAACAATGTTAATTCAAGATTTACAATGTTCGTTGTTGCTATGTTGCCCCCCACCCCCCTCGTCCTACCGCTTACTATGGCTTTCCCTGCAGTGAATCAATACACCGCTTACTGGCAAGATTACGTCGGCGCTCCTGCGTTTCCTCCGACCCGCTGGTTGTCGACCTCAAATACTGCTGATCTTCGGCGATGGTGCCTCCAAAATTAATTTCAGCTCCAACCACTTTTATCGGAGCAATCCTGGACGGGTGCTTTACATCGTGGGGGTGTACCCACGAAATCAATGAAGACTCCTTTCTCCTTGTTTCATAAGGAAAACAGCACTCGCGGGGGCAGTTGCAGCAGTTTTTTAATCACAGCACAACCAACAGACTCGTTTCGGCTTGCACCTTTTTCGATGTTGTCGGTCCTGCCGGAAACGGTTATTTTTAAATTAATCATGTGATTTCATCAACATTGAAAACGGACAACAGCACCATTAAAACAAAGCCGCCATATTGGCATGGTTTTACACAGTATTGCATACATTCCATTTTTATACCCTGCGTTCGATTTAGAAGTTTATACTACGAAATCTAACATTGCCATATGCCGCATTTCATTGTGCGTATGTTCCTGAACATTTCAATAAAAGACATTTATACTTTCATGTCATACCAAAAATATAATTAGCCTGGTTATCAGACCATGTCATGAAAGTATAAATTATGTCTTTTATTGAAATGTTCAGGAACATAAGCACAATGAAATGCGGCATATGGCAATGTTAGATTTTGTAGTATAAACTTCTAAATCGAAGGGTTGAGAGGGTTGTATTCTGGTGTGCTAACTCGCTTGTTTCTCTGGAAAGGTTGGGAGGGCAAATGAGGCACTATAGCTAGCCGGACTCAGGCTCCTAGATACTGAGGTTGCATGGTGACTCAATCCCTACATGCTGATGTTCTATGGTCTCAAGCATAGTTCTGTTCCTGAGCAGAATCCCTGCAACAATATATAAACCCATGTCTAATTTTAGGAGTAACTTGGGATGTTCCTATGTCTATTACAGTATGTACAACCGTGGAAAAGGGCAGAACAGGAGCCTTTAGGCTATTGATCTTGTGCTGTAAGTGCTATTCACAAAGTCTGCTTAAATTTAATGGCTACAATTTTTCCCAAATAAGCATCCATCTTAAAGCTCAGCAAAGACCCAGTGCTGTGAATCTGATAAGGTCATCATTCATATCGCAAAGTCCTGCTGCTGTGATTTGCAATAGTGCCAGAAGTGGAATCTTGAACTGGACACTACAAAGCAGAAGAGGCTTTTCCATCTAGACCACAATACAGACCAGTGTACCAGAACTTGACAGTGTTCAGTGAGACCTTACCAGTCAGTACGTGATCCACACCAGGCGTTCACTGACAAAGAAAACGAACTACAGGAGGTAATTTTGGAGCAGTCAACGTGATTTGTAGGCAGTTTGTGTATGGGCTTTTCTGATTGACTACCAGCAGCCAATCAGAATGGTCCTAACCAGGGATGTGGAATTCCTATAGCCCGACGCCAGGGACATATTGTTTGGGGTCAAGGGCAACAAGATTTCATGTTTAATTTGTCCTTGGGATAAGGAGGTTCAATCTCCTACAGCACAAACACTTTGGCTGCCAGTTTACAGTACCACATTATGGATCGGGGAAAGGCATTGCCTGCAGTTAAGGTAATATTTGTGCCCATGTGTTAATGCTGTTCAAATTTTATTTATGGTTCATTAATGCAAAGTCTTTATTATTAGGGTGAGTGCTCTAAGTAAATGTTGTAAGCTCAGACTGCACTACTGACAGTGGTTCCAGTATAAAAATGTGTACACACGTTTTCAATGTTTAGCAATATGAGGCTATGTATAGTGCTCCCAGAATGCTCTCTGATTAGGTGCAAATATTTGCAGAAGCTTAAAAGCAAGATTGATGATTCTTTGCTTTCAAAATAATGTTCACAAAAAAATGCAAAAATATTTCGCTAAACTACTGTAAAATGTTAGGTAACATTTCTTTGCATAATCATTTAGTAAAATGTGTTGATGTAGGCTAGTATTTCACCAAAATATTCATAATGGAAAATCATTGTAACCAGTTTTAATAAGATTATAGGAAACATAAATAAACAAGCATTGGTAAAGCTGGTAGATCTGAAATTGTTGGTGAGTCTTTAGGTTTTGTCAATGCGTGACTTGTTTTGGCATGGTTTTTTGTAAAACCTTATTGGTGTGGGAGCTGCCGGGCCCTCACCATTATAACAAACATTGGCAACAGCAAAAATTGTTTTGGTCTCAAAAAGCACACATTGCCACAGTAGTTCCTGGCACTGAACAATACGACTGTCTATATGCTCCTTGTGAAAGAACTGAATGTTGTCACTCACAGTGAAGCTAGCAGATAGAGAGAGAGAGAGACATAATTTTAATAAATAAAAAAGGTCATGGTTAACGCCAGGCCTAATTAGGTGCCCGATTATTAAAGTCTCAAAAGTGCGCCCATGTCCTTGCATTAAGTGCAGATATACGGCTTTCGTGAATTCACAAGACTTTACAGAAGTAGGCCAAGAAGTAGTACTCATTTGAAAATCTGAGTGTTTGCAAGTTCACTTACCCTCCAACCACTTTTTACCCAAAAGGTTTATGTCTGCCATTGTCGGGAGTAAATTTCCAACCTTTCGCAGTATGGGAAACTATTAGAGATGAGTTGGTGAAAACCCTAAAACTTGCAAGTTAGTAGGTTTGCACAGACTCAAAAGGGCATTCCAATCCTGGAACTGTTGCTTACCATTACTTTCAGTCCCAGTATGTAGATCTGCGGAACCGTGGCAACATAAGGGAATTGCTAGTATTAAAACCCTACTATGGAAGGAGCCCTAGCATAATCAGAGAGGCTATTTCAGAGCTCGTATATAATGAGATTGCTGCCATAATTTGTCGCCGCATTGCATGGCACAAAAGGGACAAGTGGATTTTATTACAGGACAAGTGGATTTATGAAGCAACCTGCCCCATGGACAACTAGATATTTTATTAAATTCCACACCCCTGGTCCTACCACATGGCCCTGATATGAATGGTTTAGAGGGTCTCAGTTCTGACTATCTGACATAGTTAGAATCCCTGTGGGGTAGCCCACTCCCACTCTGACCTGTATTTCGTGGTCCAGAGAGGTGAAGGCAGCCTGAACACAGTATTTTTTCTGTGTTTAGGCAAGAAGACACCTGTTTTTCTGGCTCTCCTGCCAAACTGATTTTGGGTGTTTTTTGTGTTACAATTTCGCTCCGCTGTCGGTCTCACCATTTGAGAGCCATTCAGATGAAAAGGTCGCATTCTAAACGACAAGGGAATCTTAAACTACTGCTGCCTGTGCTGTAATTGAAAGTCGGGGGAAGTGTGTGCGTGTCTCTTTCATATCAACTGCCCTTATTTGCTATATCTAAGAACCAAGGGGATGTTTATTTGTGTGCATCTTGTACTATTGCTATCTAGGGTTTTGCTAAGCCAAGGTTACTTGGAGCACCAGTTTGGGCCATGTGAACTCCTGCTTTGTGTGCGACATTGCCAAGTTACGAATCTTTGCAACATGTACACTGGACATGGAAGAAAATAGAACCCTTTTGCGCCCTTTAGTGCTTGATATGCACTTTGTCTGATGTAAATGAACACAATGACCATTCTTGCTGCACTCACAAGGATCAATTCTCTTTTTGCACATTGAAATAGAACAGTTACACATAATGAAACTTTCAATGAATATCATTTATACAGGTGTACACTTATGTTCAATTTTAAATCTATGAATAACTTGAAACCTAAGGAGCAAAATATTCCTCGCATTTTTTTTTCTAGAGCATTGGATACACCCCTTCACGCTTGTAATATATTTTTACAGCGTGTTTGTTTCTACCAGTGCTGTAAACGCCAATAAGTCTGGCGTGGACTGCTGTTGGGCTTTGTCAATACTAGTTTGTTTTGTCACGGTTTTTGTAACACGTTTTGAAGAGCTACTGGGTCCTCGCCACTATGTAAAAAAAAAAAAAAACCCCCACAAACAAAAGCAAAAATATTTTTGGGCCTCACAATGCACACTTTGCCATCGTAATCCCTGCTAATGAGCAGAAGGAACTATTTTGCGTGGGTGTGCTCTTTGTGAAAGAGCAGAACGCGGTCACTGACTGCAAAGTTAGACAATGGCTAAAGAGAGCCAATGCTTTTTCCATGCTGTAGTGGGCGGAAGTAAAATGTGAATGCTCCAACAACAGACCCATGGAAAAAGAGGGCTGTCCTAAAACTCCTAAAAGTAGGCATAGTTATAATGTGTGTGTGTACATATAATACACACACACATGCAAATACACATATAGATCTCCAAAGGTTACAGGGACGTTCTAGTTAGAAAATAGAATTTTAAAAAACTTACAAATTCACTGAAAAAAACAAAGGTTACAGGGACGTTATAGTTAGTCTCAGATTTCACTTTGTACAAAACCATTAAAATTCAGCAGTTCTAGTTACCTGAGCTAACTAACGTACGCCCCCTCAATGCACTGCTTTTTATCTCGCATATTACATCACTCATGACATGGTCAGTGACATCACTGCTGACCTCTCAAATGACATCACTGCTGTCATCTCAAATGACATCACTGATGTCATCTCAAATGACATCACTGATTACATCATGTGGGTGTAAGTGTTTTAAGAGTTTATGGGTGTTAAACGTATATACTAACCTTCTACAAAAGTTAGATGAGTGTACTACAGGGCTCGAAAAATCCACTCGACCGCTCGCATATGCGAGCTAAATTTAACAAGGGCGAGCTGTTTTTAGGTCCTACTCGCCCTTTCTGGCGAGTAGGAAAACAAACTAACTTTTGTCCTCTGTCTCTGAAAACGGAGCAAATGACAAGATAAGATTTAAAGGCATTTTTATTGCTCACAAAGTTAATGAGCAATAAAGACGCCTTTAAATCTTGTTATCTTGTCACATTTGCTCCGCTTTCAGAGACGGAGGTCAAGTAGGTTGCTGTTAGGTCGAGGAGATTTTTCATGGTACTAGACCTGCAGGACTAGTACCATTTTTTGGATTTGTCGAGCCCTGTACTAGTTGAACTACAAATGATTGATACTATCTCTAACGTGTGATCTGAGTGGGTGTGTGACCGGATCAGTGGGTGTGTTAGAGTGCATGCATGAGTAACTAAGGGTGAGTGAGTGGATTTCTGACTAGGTCTATAGGTGTGTGTTTGTCAGTGGTTGTATGGGTGAGTGAGTGGGTAGCTGATCTGAGTGGTTTTGTGGATGTGCGAGTGGCTGTATGGGTGTGTAAGTAGGTATGTGAGTAGCTGTGTGGATGAGTGAGTGACTGTTGGTGACTGAGTGGGTGTGTCAGTGGCTGTTTGGGTCAGTGGCTATTTGAGTGAGTATTGGGTGTGTGGGTGTGTGTGTGAGTGGGTGTGTCAGTGGCTGAGTGAGTGACTGTATGAGTGAGTGGGTGTCTGAATTGCTGTATGAGTGAGTGACTAAGTGGCTGTGTGGGTGTGTGGCAAATGGTGGATACGTCTGTGTGAGTGGCTGTATGGGGGAGTGTATGGCTGTGAGAGTGGCTGTATGGGTGGCAGTATGAGTGAATGAGTGGGTGTGTGAGTGGCTCTATGGAGGAGTGAGTGGGTGTGTGAGTACTGGTATGGGGCCTAATGGGTATGTGAGTGGACGTACGAGAGGTTGTATGTGGGAGTGAGTGGTTCTCTGGATGATATCAGTGAGGTAATTTGAGATGTCATCAGTGATTTCATAAAAGATGTCATAGAACATGCCATGAGTGATGTTGTATGTGAGGTCATAAACAGTGCATGGCAGGGGCATAAGTTATAGTTAATGCTGCTAACTGAAACTGCAATTCTGTGTTTTATTTTTTAGTTTAGAGCTTTAAAGCCACTGAAAAATTCACCCAACTATAACGTTACTTTAGCCTTTGTTTTTTTCTGTGAAATTCTAGTTGGTTTGTTTTTGTTTTGTATAAAGTGATGTGTTTTTAAGTGTATGTATGGTAGAAAACTGAATTATATATCCTGTGCGGACATTATTCTGAAAGGGAATTTTTTGTATTGTAACTTAACAGTAAAGGGTGCGCACTTTGCAAAATGTTTCTAAAAAATGTTTGAAGTATAAAAGAGTAATACAACAATATTTGTGTTGAGATTGTCTATCTCCTCAGTTCTTCTGACTCTCATATTGACATTTTCCCAGCAAGTTCAATAATATTGTAATAGCATACTTTTCATTGCCTTTGTATGTGTTTTTTACATTAGTCGTAATTATAATACAGAAAGCAAGCAGTCGGTTTTATGAATATTGTATAGTATAGAGTTTCGTATTAGAAATCTATTTTTTAAGTGTGATTACTCACTAGAGTTCTATATTTTGTTTTAGTCTACTGTTTAGAGTTTTTACATATGTTCAATTATTATTTAATGTTCTGTAAAAAGCCATTAAAATATAATTGTAATAGTCCTTTTTTTTTTTTTTTTTTTAAAAGGTGGTGACTCTTTCTAGGTTCTCTTTGTAGTTGAACACACAATCCCTTGAATGGACTCCGAGGAGGATGTACTTCCTGGTTGGCTCTCGTGACCCTCTTGCGAGATCTTACATTTGGAATTATGTTTTTTGCTGTTATTGTGAGCAAAGTAACAGATTACAGAAGTTGATTGTTAGTAAAATTGATTGATTTGTTCCATTGAGTATATCAAGCAATAATATTTTTACGATCTCGCAAGACACTAGCGGGAGTCAAACACCCAATCCCGTGTGTTCACTCAGAGTAGGCTGTACTTCATGCTCGGCTGTCCGGATCGACCCGCAAGATTGTGCATTTGCAGTTAAGTTAGTAATAGTGGTTTCTTGTAATTCTGAACAAAGTAGATGTTGATTAGTTTGTAAAAATTATCAATTGCTCCATCAAATATATAAAGCAATAATATTTTTACGATCTCACAAGATGCTTGCATGTGTCTCACGAGATGTCCGAGAGAGAAACCACACCTTAAGGAAGGATTGTGGTTGGTTCATATGGATGCCTTTATTAAGACAAAGAAGATTTCATCCTTTTTGCTTTATTTCACTATTGGATTTTGGCGAGAGTAGAACTCTTTAGCTTGCTGTCCTTTCCTGTTTGCCTTTCGTCACAAAGATGTCTTCATCAGACTCAGATGAACAGCCGGGGGCTTCTGCATTAACTCAGCCATGTCAGCCGCATAAGGAATCCTTGGTGTGGTAGTTATTTGAAATGAGGCCAGGTGCCAAGAAAGTTTCTGCAAAGTATGTTATCTGTAAACTTTGCAGCAAAGATTTCAGCTGTGGGACCAGAAATAAGCCACAGGGATGTGGAGACATCTGAGGTCAGTGCATCCGCAAAGGCTTGCGCCAGGAGATACTGTGCGTGCGCAGGTTCCAAGTGGACAATAACCCTGCTATTTTTAATAAAGCGCTATTTCCCTGCTTGTGCAAGCAGATCATTTTTCTCTCGGAGACATCCAGGTCTGCCCAGGAAAAGCTTGTCCAATAGCATAAGTGTCCTCCTATGCACTGTTTAGTTTAATGAAATGCAATCCATTATATAATTGTGGAGGAAAATAAATCACTGAGATTTAGGGAAAAACCCAATATGTTTTATCTGCATGAGACGTACATTGGTACATAGCACACATTTATATTCATTTATTTACTTTAAGTCCTTTTATTATTATTAGAAAAAGTTAAATCACTACTTTTTTCACGATCCCGCAAGAGTCTTGCAAGATGTAAACGTTTTTTAGAGGAAGAATTTACAACTTTTTCTTACAGTGCTTTGCCTTATAGTCCCCGTTAGGAGGGTGTGGGAAGGAATTAGACTTTCAAATGAGACATTTTCACAGTATAACAATGATACACTGTAGGGAGTAAGGAGACACTGGGATCTCACTGACACCTGTCCACAACCAAGCATTTGTGTATAGTAGACTATGGGGAGAGACTGGTATCTCCAGTGAGACCTTGCATGAATGTAACCTGTGTGTAGAGTATGGAGTAAAGAGACACTGCTTCTCCACTCATACTTTTCCCCAGGCTCAGCAGTATGCATGGCAGGGTGGGGAAGGTACACAACTCACAGGTAAGACTTTGCTAATCCTTAGTAAGTATAACAAGTACTGACCTCTCCACTGAGGCCTCTCCCCGGAGAAATAGCCATATATATTAGGGTGTGGGAATAGATTTGACTGTCAAGTCACAGCTCTCCCCAGCATGACAGACATATACAATAGTGTTTAGGAAAAGATTTTTCTCTTTACTAACACCTATCTCCAGGTCAACATAGATGAGCAGTACGGTGTGGGCAAGCAGTGGCCTCTCTACTGACACCTCTCCCTAGAGCAACAGGGATATGCAGCGTTGTCTGAGAAGGGAGTGACCTTTCTGCTAAGACATTTCACCAGGATGAGAGGTTTCTGTAATAGGATTTCAGAAAAAGTTATCTGCTCATACCTCTTCCCATGCTGACGGGTATGCATAGTAGGCTGTAGGGAGTAACTGCCCTGTTTGCTGACATATCTTGCATGAAAAGGCTGCATAGTAGTGTGGGGAGAGACTTGCCTTTCGCCTGTGAACTGTGTCTTGGATGATGGTTGTGCAAATGAGGGTGCTGAAATGAGTCTTATCTCTCTGGTCAAAGCTGTCCCAAAGATGACAGATGTACCGTTAAGCTGTGGGGATGAAATTACATCTATGCTGAGAAGTCGGACTTGCATACAACTGTAGAGACTGTGATATGGAAACACACTCCCTTATCAGCTAAGATATCTCCCCAGAGTAGCCCATGTGCAAAGTAGACTGTGGGTAGGGACTGCTCTCTGTTCATACCTCTCTTCATAGTGATGAGTGTCCACAGTAGCGTATAAAATGGAGTATCCTCTCTGATGAGAACTGCCAGTTTTAGTCAAATTGCAATACTATAATAACATTGAAATGTATAATATAGCCTTATATATACCGGCTATTAAAGGCCCGCTCCAGCGTTAAAGGCCAGAGGCGAGGGCCTTTAACAAGGGAGCGGGACTTTAATAGCCGGTATAGCTCAGCTACGAAGGGCTATAAGGCTATTAGAACATTCTGCCACTAGAGGGCAGAATGTTCTAAGAAATAAAACAAAGGCATCTCGAAGCCCGAGGGGATTTAAATCCCCTCGAGCTCCGAAAGGCCTTTGTAAAAACATTGGAATGTTGCTTTGCGGGCCTTTACCAGGCCGTAAAAGCACGTAGCACTCCATTGTCTTCAATGGAGTGCTCCACATTCCAATGTTCTAATAAGTGTTAAATCAAAAGTAACTTTAAACCTTTTCACTACAATAAAACAATTTAACTGCAATACAAAACTACAAAAACTATATTAACAAACTACACCAACTGTAAAACAAACGACTTTAGTAATGTAAAACATTTTTCTCTGACGCTCCTCAGCAGGCGCTAATGTGCCCTCCCAACCCCCCCCCCCCACCCAACCTTTTTGCTTCATTTGCCTACTGGATTTGGATGTGGGTAGCACTTCAATTCCTGCCTTTTAGCCACCTGTGCCTGCCAAAGGGTCTTACTCTTCCTACTGTTTCATAGCAGGCCAGGTGGCAAAATGGTCTCAGCGAAGTAGCGTATCTCTAAATTACAGTTTTTAAAAAATAGTTCACAAAACATAGCTCATGCAGAGTTAGCTCGTGCTGCTGAACTGGACAACTGTTCAGGCCCTTCCACATCCTTCCAACCTGAATACACTGTGCCTGAAGAGGTACTTATTGCTGAACAACACAATAATTCTGTTTGTCTTAAAAAGATTCTTTTTGATGCTAATGTAGGCAGATAAATTTGTCTTCAGCATCAAGTTTCCATTTTCCTCCACAAAAAAGATCAAATGACCACAAAGATAAGTTCATACTTATCAATAATTGACAAGTGATACATCATGACACTGTTTAAGCTTTACTATATTTTTCACTCACAATCCCATATTAGATCTAGTATACCAATAACTTGTTAATCCTTTATCCTTAAAAAGACCATACCCTCAACAACTACATTTTCATATTTTCGCAGTTAAAATTATAACATGCCATGAACTCCACTTCCATAACAGTTTATAAAGTAACACATTCATCTTCGCGCACCTTTGCTAACACTCACTCTAGAAATAACAATATCACCACTCAAACACCTCATAAGGTTGAATTACATGTACAGTGATGTTCATAAAAACACTAGGGCTTCAAGTAACACATTCCACAATCCTTTTTTTATTTTTTTTATTTTTTTATAAAAGAGTTTGAGAAACATTGCTGCCTTTACTTACAGGTACATACAGTTTGAACACTTCATTTTTTTTTAACACAATCTGCGATACTTGTTGATATCTCTCTACATTCTGTCTACCTCTCAAAAACTATGTTGGGAAATCTACACCTCTACAAACAGCTTTTCACCCAGAAACCTTGTGTAGAATAACTTTGCCAACATTACTACACTTACTGACAACAAAGTTTATGAAATATATTATTAAATACCTGAACTTGAAGTTTTTTCTTCAATACAGATGAAGACACCAGTTTTTTTCAGCTCCACATAAATGTTCTTTTGCTGAGCAGAACTCGTATAGACTTCCTTCTCCTCCATAGCACCATGGACAAACTTGGCTTTCTCTGGTTCTCCACCCAGTCACATCACAGTATTTCTTCAACCATGTAATAAGATTGGTAACTATTGGTTAAGCCTTCGCCCTTTATTTTTTTTATTTTAAACTTCTCCCCGTATGATTTAGTGAGACACTCGCAGGATTGAAGAAACACCTCGTGGCAGGCCCAGTAATTTTCCAAGTGAGTCTCAAAATTGTTTCGTGAGATTTCATGAGCCTCATGCGGCAAGCCTCACTCCTTGAAGCTTACACTTTACTGTCACAAGACTCTCGCTTAATCACAACACAATTGTAGGGAAATAGTATATGGGAAGCACTAGCCTCTCCACTAAAAACGCTCTGGATAAGGGGTGTGCATACTGGAGTATGAGGAGGTGCTACCCTCCACTTTCAAACCTCTCTCTCAAATAACAACTATGCATAATAGGGCGTGTCCAGGGACTGGCCTCTCCGCTGAAACCCTCTCTTGCATAACGTTTGTACATAGTAGGGTGTGTCGTGGGACCGACTTCTCCTTTCAGACCTCTCTCTCTCAGATAACAAGTGTGCATTGTAGTCAGTAGGGAGGGACTGGACTCTTCTTTCAGACCTCTTTCAGATGACGGGTGTGCGTAGTAGGGTGTGTGGATGGATTGGCCTTTCCTTTCAGAGCTCTGTCTCAGATGATGGGTGCGCGTAGTAGTGTCTGGAGAATAACCGGTCTGTCTTTCCACACCTCTCTCAGATGACGGGTGTGCTTAGTAGTGCGTGGGGAGGGGCTGTCCACTCCTGTCAGACCTCTCCCTCAGGCGACAGCTGTGCATGGTAGGGTGTGCCGAGAGGGACTGGCCTCTCCGCTGAAACCCCTCTCTTGAATGATGGGTGTGCATAGTAGGTTGTATGGATGGACTGGCCTTTTTCTTTAGACCTGTCTCAGATGACGGGTGTGCATTGGAGGGTATGTTCATAAAGACTGGCCTTTTCGTTGACACCTCTCTCTGATGACAGGGGTGTATAGTAGTGAGTGGAGCGGGACTGTCCTTCCTTCAAACACTACTCTCCGATAATAGGTGTGCATAGTAGGGTGTTTGAAGAGATTGTAGTCTACTCATAACTCTTACCAAGCCAATGGGTATAAATAGTACACTGATAAAAACCATCTCCGGTAATACTCCTTCCTACAGTAGCAAGTGTGCATACAACAGTGTATTAAAGATTTCCTACTCCTTTCTACTTTTCACATTCCAGCGAGAGTCTTGCAAGATCGTAAAATAAAAAAAAAAGAATTAACCTTCGAATCATCACAGTAATTATCTTTTACGCACTTCATCTCACAAACAAGGACCTCAATATGCATTCCTACAAATAGTGTATTCAGGTATTCAGAACTCATCTACTCCTTTTTATAAAGCTGGAGATAAAACCCTACCACAAAATTATCGCCTGATCGCACTGTTGGATGTAGAGGCAAAATACTTTGTGGGCACTCTACTTACAGAACTGCAGGAATGGGCAACAGAGCATAACCTAATTCCCCCTTGTCAAACAGGGTTTTGTAGAGAGACCGGCACAGCAACTAACCTGTTAACAATGTCATCGATAAGGCAAAACTAACCAAACAAACACTCCATCTCTGCTTTGTGGACTTCAAGGCGGCGTTTGACAATGTCAACCGAGCTAACATGTGGAGGAAACTGGCCCTCTGGGGGATCCCTCCATCTCTCTTGAATCTTCTGATACAACTACATTCCAACACGTGGATACAGGTCAAGCTAGGTAATGGCTCCCACCTCTCGAGGCGCATACCTACAACTAAAGGGCTCAAACAGGGTTGTGTGCTCGCACCAACTCTTTTTAACCTTTACACAGCAGACATGACATCAGCCCTTAGTGCCTGCAATGCGCACGCCCCTCGACTAGGGGGGAAAGCCATCCCCAGCATGTCTTACACGGACGATGTTGTCTTGGCAAGCCACACTCAAGTTGGTCTACAACGGCTGCTTAATAAATTGAACGTATACGCAGCCGAAAATTGTCTGGAAGTCCACATCAACAAAACCAAAACCATGACAATCAATGGGAAAAAACGGACTTATTCTTGGTCTCTAGGGAAAATCCCGATTGCAAATTCCTCTGAGTACAAATACTTGGGTGTAATAATTGATAAGGGCGGACAATTCGTGAAACAGCTTGAGGCCATTAAGAGGAAAGGGATGGCGATGGCGTGAACATTAAGGCAACTTAAAACAAAATTGACTGGACCAATATTTTCCCCATTGCTTCGTGTTGCGCAAGCAAAAATTCCACCTTCAATTACTTACGGCAGCGAAGCATTGAGGGGTAGGGATGCCACACTGCTGGATACCACCTTGTCAAAAGCGTACAGAGTCATGCTAAACCTTCCGCCCTACGTCTCGCCAGCACAGATTCGACTTGAGTTTGACTTAACGAAACAACTCCTTGCAAGGCGAGGCTCTTACATCAAGTGCTGGCATAAAATCAAGAATTCCTCCAGGAACACATTAAACCATCAGCTCTGGCAAGAATTGTGCAATACATCCACCTCACCGGCCAAAGCTTACCTGGAGGAATCACTGGCCAACACCGGATTAGCGGACCTATGGGAAACTAACACAACGCACTCGCACTTTAAATATATTGTAAATAAGGTCATTAAGAAACTTACCCTTATAGAAGACAAAGCTGCCTTTGCACGCAGGAGCCACGCATGGATGACTGAGCAGCTATAAATCATATGGGCCGCAGGCATATTTTAATCTAGGGTATTCAAGGAAGTCCAAAGAATTGTTCTTAAAATACAGGTTAGGGATCCTCCCAGCCATACCGCATCTTCCACCTTGGCTGAGAGAGAATTGCGGGAAATCATGCAGGGTATGCGGGGCCGGAACTGAGGACATAGAACATCTAATTTGCTCCTGTATCAAGCTAAAAGAGGAAAGGGTAGCCCTCTTAAAAACCCATTTTAATGAACGAGTCATACGATCACGGAGACAGGCAGTACTTGCCTGCTTTAATCCAAAGGACCCGCAACTAAATGGAAAGCTAGTTAAGTTCCTGTTATTAGTAACATCTAAGCAAGGCCCATTGGCTCCATGAGGAAACGTAAAAACAACAAAAGACTCTTCACAAATTGTAACACCTGTACAGACTCTGGAGGCCCAGCGTACGAAGTAAATATCGGGACTCTTCAGTTTTTAGAAACATATTTGTATCTCTTAACACACAAATCTTTTTATTCGAGTGCTTCTTGAAAAAGCTTAATTAATTTTAAACTTTTTATCTGTATTTTTGTGATGGTTTTAATTAATCAAAAACAATAAATCTTTTACTTACTTACTCCTTTTTACTATTCAAGATCCAGCAAGATCGTAGAAATTTGTTAAAACCGATATACATTTATTATCTTCAGACGTTATTCCTTAGATACCTCCTCTCAATCTATGGGTACAGCATGCCTTTTGTGGCCCCCTTATATAGCTTTATTACTTAATTTCCACAACACCTCTAATTTTTCACAGTAAAGGTAGCCACTTAATTTCTAGCATTCCAACAGCCAGCCAATCTGAGCGCTCGGTCTTGCGAGACTCGCGAAAACCATTCACTTCCGTGGGAGCATGAAGGCTCACTGGAAAAACAGACCTCTTGACCAGTCACAGGGCTCCATTTTTAGGTCTCGCCTAGCGCAGCGCGCTTGCGCTGCTCTAGGAGAGGGCCTCTTGGAATCACTTCAGACTTCCAAAAGACTTCTCCGTGTGGGTCTGCCTCCTACCACACATCCCACTGGCCTTTGCGTGTGGCTTTCAATAATGAAAGCACGCAAATGGCTAAAGACTGGTGCATGTCCCGCCTTTCCTCAAAACTTTCACTCCCATGGCCTAGGGGTCTCGGGAGCGAGCAGCGGCACGCAGGGTGCCATCTGTTCTGGATCAGGTTTCCAATTAGCTTTCACTTTCGCGTGCAGCGGCGGGCACGATGGCAGCTGCATTCCTGACAGTGCCCGCGCGCGCACCACTCGCGGGCTTGTTTTTTTTTATTAAAGCAGCCCGGCACCCCGGACTTCATCATTAGCATTCGCTTGTATATATATAATTAAACGCGACAGTATTCCATTCCCTGAGCTGTGCTGCTTAACGTGGCCAGTTCCAGTAGATGGCGCCATTTCTCTTCCGACTGGAATAATACCCGCTGCACTCTTGTGGCGATCACCCATCCACTTGGATGCGCCCAAAATATACGCGCTCTTGCCATTCCAAGAGTGGGTCGAAAACATTTCTAATAGTGGGTCTAAAGAGGCAAATCAATATTTGTAAGTTGTCCACATTTGTCACAATATTTGTGTAATAATGTCTGAAACGATTGCGTGTATTTCTGTACAACACATGACTAGACAAAATGTGTAACTACAAATATGTATTTGAGGAGCATAAGTAGGCGAGACCATGAAGGTGTGAAATGCAAGTCCGTGCCTGTTATGCTGATGAGCAGTGATAGAGATGAGTGTTCGAATCACAGATGTGTGTGTGTGTCACAGATTGGTTGAGGCATGTCAACACTATTCTTCAATAAAGCTGCGTATATTTTTCTTAAACGTATATTACTTCTTCTCCAGAAGGCTATTCATATAGGACAAATAGTAAATCTACGTCTTGCACGACAAAGGACAGTCCAATGTGGTATTTATGATAGTGATGGTTCAAAGTGTTAGGAGTCTGACTTTCTTAACCGATACTCACCACAAAAATGTGAAGTACACACAACGCCTCAAAGCCTTTGTCTCTCAGCTGGCTTAGAGGGACGCACCAGAGGCCGCCTATTTCACGCCTACTTTCCATTCCACCGATTTCGTTCACGAGTCACTCGGCCATGCTGAGCTGCGCAGTACATATCAAACTGCTTTCAATCAAAAACGAACTGTTTACAATCTGTCATATCATTTTGTGGCACAGTTGTTAGCCAGACTTTATGCCATGCGTGTGACCGTATAGCGAGCAGTTACTTCTGTAGAATGGCATCCTATTCGTGTTGTATCCGCTTAGAAGCCCGGCCGTTTTTGGTTCCAACTTCCATGTTGCATTGAACAATCCGTGTGACCCAGTTTAAGCTCTCTAGCCCGACTATTAAGTCGGAGCGGAGCAGCCCGGCCTGGTACAGACTTTATGCACCTCCTTTGTTATTTCCCCCAAACACTTCTCCCTCCTAGTGAGTGACTATCTACCCCAGCCTGCCCGGCGCCCCTTTCCTGGCAGGGGTTCTCGCTGCCTCTGAGAGCGGTGCCTAGCGACCTCTCCCGCTGCCAAAAGTGCACTTGTGCTCCAGAAGTGCGGCCGTGATTTGCCGAGAAGTTCCACCCGATTGATTGACTACAAAGCCACGCGGGGGGGCTGCCCTCAACTGCTTCCCAATTGCCTTTTGTTTGCTGCTCAGTGTGGGAATCCTAATTCCAATAGCTTTGGCTAAACACCTATAAGATCCCAAAGGCGAGACCTATTGGCTATGCCAATGCTTGATGATTTTGCATTCTTGCTGGATTCTCCCAAGCCCATCTGCCAAAATATGCAATTATTTTTTTGTCTTCATATCTCAAAAACTTCTAAACGGATGTACACCAAATCACAAAAAGCACAATTTGCGGAGTAAGATCTGTCTTCCTGTCGAATTTGGTGTAATTTCGTTCAACAGTTTTTCCTGTACCCCTGCCTAAAGAAACCTACGAAAAATGCATGAGGATTTTGCATTTGGGGACCCCCTTTTTCTCGGTCCCCGCTTGATTGATCACCCTGAAACTTTCCATGCACAATTTAGTCAAAATGTAGAACCTTTTTGGAAAGTTTCATGGATACTCATCAAATGGTGGCAAAGTTAAAAGCAACACAATAAACGCTTTTCCTATGGAAAAGCAATCTTCACTGTAATTACGTAGTGGTGACTGCCACTAGGTAATACTATATATATATATATATATATATATATATATCGAAGAAATCCCAATGTTACGACAAGCACTCCGGCGCAACACACGGGCACAGACTCCAACAGTTGGTGTGGAAACAGGATGGTAGTTTATTCACACATCAGAAAAGGTCCAACATGACGCGTTTCGGCTGCCAGACATGCAGCCTTGATCACATAGCGCTATGAACAGACATGTGCAATATATATACAGGTGAGTGTGCTTTGAATGTAGTAGTCTGATTACTATGTCCATTGTCATGAGAATGCATTTTACTACAGCTAGTACCAGAAGTCATACATGTCATTTTACTACAAGCAGGAAAACGAGCTACTAGTGACATGACAAGGCATAAAGACAACAGGAAAAACAGACTATGAAAAAATTAAGATAAAAATCTGTGGCGGCGAAATTCATTACAAGTGCAATACATGCACGAGCAAAACTCCCAATTGTCAGGCTATTACACGGCCTGAGTAGACAAACATCTAATTCTGTTTGTGTTTATCACAATATGGTGCGATGAAGGTGTCAGCCTTCTATCGTATTCTGGCGTGTGGCGAAGTGCCTATGACTCAGGTTTAGGCTCATAAAGTCTCAGCCGCTGGGCCCCTTGGATAACCCTGCCAGTTAATGAGAAAATAAAAGACCGTGCCAGGAGCCTTGGTGGTGAAAAAAATCGGGACAGAAATAATGTGTACGCCAAAGATATCAAAATGTATGAAAGTACTGTCTGCTGCGCAAGCCTCTAAGTTATGTTCTACGATACATCGTCCTGGCAACATGAAGCCCAGAAACAAGCAACCAACAGGACAAAGGTAAGCGGCTACTACAAAGCACAAATGTGAAAGGAACGCACATGGTGAGAGTGGTGGAGAGGGTGTGCATAGGGGAGAGTGGAGGAGACGTGCGTGAAGAGTGCACAATGAATAAAGTGGTGAAAAAAACTACCTGATTAAAAATCTCCTCCAATCCAAAAGACTTGTGGTTAAAAATATCTATATGCCATGTTGTGACTATAAGTAACATGTGCATACAAGTCAAGGAGAACCTTAATATCCTTTGTGTGGATCTAACCAGCCTAACCTAAAGTGTGTGGCGACAAAGACGTGCGTGTTGCAGCTAATGTGTGTGTAATAAGTTGCAAACAAAATATTTAAAAAATAATTAAAAATAACTGCTTAAATGCAAGGCGTCAGACAAGTACATCAATAACATTGGAGTGAAACAAAATTGAAAAAGAAAAAAGAAACAGAAAAAGAAACATACTCAGTCAAGCATATGTTACCTATAGGACAACAGATGTCACAGACCTCTAGTACTAGGTGCCTGAATAGCAGCCCCTAGTAAATACATATACTGATAGGATTACAGAAAGTGGTATAGGTCCTCACTAGTGTTGAGGCCCGCAGGCGCCTTGGTGTTAAATTGCAAAATATATTTGCTTTCCATTTGTCGTAACAGCTTCTCCCTGTTGCCTCCCCTTCTGAGTGTTGGAATACAGTCAATGACCGAGTACCTCAGGTGTTCCAGGTTATTATGATGTGTCTCTTTGAAGTGTCTGGCCACTGGATATGTGGGGTCACTATTCACAATGGCTCTCAGGTGTTGTAGGATGCGCATGTGTACTGCTAACTTGGTACTCCCGATGTAGCGGAGACCACAATCACATTCCAGAATGTAAATGGCATACTCTGTTCTGCATGTAAGGTGGTGTTTGATAATGAGAGGTGTCAGTCTGAATGAGGAATCTAATTGTGTTATGTTTTTTCCAAATTTACATGCTCTGCAGCTATTACACTTAAAGAACCCCTTTCTGTCAGATAACCAATTTGCTGTGATCTTGATTTCTGGGCTATTTCTGACGAGAGCGTCATGCATAGATCTAGCCCGTTTAAATGTGATGTCTGGGTAAGGAGCAACTAGAGGGCCCAGGGTTGGGTCAGACCTAATGATTCCCCAATGTCTGTTGATGACTGATCTAATAGCCCTCACTTCAGTGTTGTGGGTAATGATAAGTCTCGTGCTGACTTTCTGTTGGTTCTCACTGGTTGGGGTACTGCTATTTTCTAGTTCGACGGTGCCTCCTCTAGGGGGAAGTTCTACGCTGGCGAGATTGGGATCACTATCTACACTAGGTCCCCTGGTTCCTTTGAGGAGTGCCTCTCGAGGTTGTGCATTGGCTCTTTTCATAGCTCTGTTAATGTTAGCTGTGGAATATCCTCGTGTTCTGAATCTGTTAGCTGCCTCCTTTTGACATATCACTAGATCTGTGGGGGAACTACAAATCCTCCGTAACCTCAGCATTTCTCCGTAGGGGATGCTTGCTATTAAGTGCCTGGGGTGGAAGCTGGAGGCGTGCAGGACAGAATTACCTGCCGTGGGTTTTCTGTGAAGTTTGGAGTGCATGATGTCATTGGATATATATAAAGTCACGTCCAGAAATTCAATAGAAGTGTTGCTAATGTTTGCATTGAATTCTAAATTCAAAGTGTTGTTGTTGATCTGCATGATGAACATGTTGGCACTGTCAGTGTTGCCTTTCCAGATTAAAAAGACATCATCGATGTATCTCAGCCAGGTGATGATGTTGTCCTGCCAAGCCGTGTTATGTTCTCCCTTGAGGACCTGTTCCTCCCACCAACCCACATGGAGACATGCGTAGCTGGGTGAGAAACAGGCCCCCATGGCTACTCCCCTAAGCTGTTGGTACACTGCTTTGTTAAATAGAAAGTAGTTATGTGTGAGACACCAGTGAATGAGCTTGAGGAGCATGGCATTATGGTTATGACATTGTATAGGTCTTTTATCTAGGAAGTGTTTGCAGGCATTCAACCCATCATTATGATGAATGCTAGTGTACAAAGACGTGATATCAAGTGAAATTAAAAGATAATCATTGTGCCATGGAATATCTTTGATTTTACACAGAAAGTCACTGGTATCCTTGATGTAGGAGGGCTGACTGGAGACATGGTCTTGGAGAAAGAAGTCCACATATTTAGATATGTTTTCACACATACTTTTTCTTGCCGAGATGATGGGGCGACCTGGAATCGGCAAGGAGTTTTTGTGAACCTTGGGAAGGAAATACAGGAATGGCAATACAGGTGATTCAGTGCTGAGAAAAGTGGTTTCCTCCTTGCTCAACAGTCCTTGCGTCCTGTAGCCATATAGAAGTTTCCTTAATTCTTTGTTGCTACTTGCAACTTCTTTGTGATTTGATACTTTATAGCAGCCTTGATCCAATAGATGTCTGTTGGCCTCATCGAGGTACAGCTGCCTTGGCCAAAGCACGATATTACCCCCTTTATCAGACTTGTTAATAATCACTTCATTTTCATTTTGAAGTTTTGTCATGAGTCTGTGATATTTTAGGTTTTGTTTGTTAAGTCTGGCAGAGTTTCTTGCAGTCTTAAGGTGCAGTGCTTTGAGTTCATCAATAATCACATCGTTGTATACATCAATAGCATCTTTCGGCATCATTGGTGTGAAGGTAGAGTGTGGCTTAAAAGGACTAGGTATTCTTGTTTGTATTGTGATTCCTTCGTTAAGGCAAAGTTGCTGTGTGTTAACGGGGGCGTCGGGAGTCGCTAATTCAGTCATAGTACGGATGACAGCAATATCAGCGACTGAAAGGGTAGCATCTGTTGGAGCATCGCTAGATACCATCTCCTGATCAGTTCTGGCGCCTTGCTTCAATTTGAAGAATTTTAGAAGTTTTAGTTTTCTGATAAATTTGAACACATCAATGCGTGTGCTGCTATAGTCAAAACTGCTCTCGGGGCAAAAAGTGAGGCCCAGCGAGAGAAGTTGTTTTTCTGCCTCAGTGAGGTTGATGGTGCTGAGGTTAATGATGGTTTTAGTGTCCACATTTACTTGCGCCTCCAGTTTCCTCGCCTCTTGTTGTTTGATTGCAGTTTTCCTGCATTGCCTTCTTTCACGCCGCCTGCGGTTCCTTCGGCGCCTTGTTTCTTTGGCGGTCTCGGCCGCAGTGTTTGTCTCCGATCGAAGACTAAAAAATTCATTTCGTCCCCCAGGCCAATGTCCGATGAACAGGCCTCGTTTCTTCCTCGCCATCTTCCTCCGTCATCTGAGTCAGTGCCCGACTCCGCTAATGAGCTCATATCCGACATTGAGGTTAATTCTGCTCCCTCTTCAATAGTTGTCGGTTGGTCTTGTGCTTTCTGAATTGGTTTATTGAGTCTTTGTTTCCTGATTGTATCATATTTGCGAGCGAAAGTGAAGATTTGGCCGCACTCGTAGTCTTGCTTATCACGGGCAAACTTGAATATTTTTCGCGCTTTAATTGTATCCTCATGTTTTTTGAGGCGTGCATTTATTTCTTCTTTGCCCTTGGAAATCTCATCTTTTTGCTCTAATTGATCGAGTTCTTGATTAATACGTTCTATTTCTTTTTGTGTTTTGACTCGGTCAATTTCAGCATATTTGATAAGGATTATGACTAATCGCATGGATGCATCCAAATTACTGATCGCCCATTCCTTCAGCATGTCAGGGTTGGGATTATCGAAACTCTGCGCCAACATGATTCTCAAGCCGCGCGGGACGCGTCCAGCATCTTGATATTTTTGTAGTGACTTGGCCTCCCACCATTTGGTGATTTCGGTTCGCATTAGTTTCTCTAGTGTTTTAAGTTTGACTTTGAAATTGTCGTTGCTTGTCGCATAGTTAGTGTCTGCACGCTTTGTCTGATTAGAAATTGTGGGTAGGTTCTCAAATAGAGCTTCAGCAGCTGCTTCCCTCTCTCGCAGCGCTTCGTTGGACATGATGTGGAAATATAATACTGAATGTTGTGCCTGCCAAGCGAATATAAGCGTGCCCTCAACTGCTTCCCGATTGCCTTTTGTTTGCTGCTCAGTGTGGGAATCCTAATTCCAATAGCTTTGGCTAAACACCTATAAGATCCCAAAGGCGAGACCTATTGGCTATGCCAATGCTTGATGATTTTGCATTCTTGCTGGATTCTCCCAAGCCCATCTGCCAAAATATGCAATTATTTTTTTTTGTCTTCATATCTCAAAAACTTCTAAACGGATGTACACCAAATCACAAAAAGCACAATTTGCGGAGTAAGATCTGTCTTCCTGTCGAATTTGGTGTAATTTCGTTCAACAGTTTTTCCTGTACCCCTGCCTAAAGAAACCTACGAAAAATGCATGAGGATTTTGCATTTGGGGACCCCCTTTTTTCTCGGTCCCCGCTTGATTGATCACCCTGAAACTTTCCATGCACAATTTAGTCAAAATGTAGAACCTTTTTGGAAAGTTTCATGGATACTCATCAAATGGTGGCAAAGTTAAAAGCAACACAATAAACGCTTTTCCTATGGAAAAGCAATCTTCACTGTAATTACGTAGTGGTGACTGCCACTAGGTAATACTATATATATGGACAGCAGTGCATTGCGGGGGCGCGAGTTATAGTTAGCTGAACTAACTATAACGGGGAATTTCTATGGTTTTGTACGAGTGAAATGTCCAACTAACTATAACTGTCCCTAAAACCTATGGTTTTTTCAGTGAATTTCAAAGGTTTTTAAATGCTAATTTCTAACTATAACGTGCCTGAAACCTATGATTTTTTAAGTGAATTTCAAAGGTTTTTAAATGCTAATTTCTAACTATGCCTACAGAGGTAGGACGTGAAGAAAGAAGAAAAAACGCACAGAAAGAAGCAAAAGAAATGCAGAAAGAAGCAACAGAAGTCCACAAAGACGAAGAAAAGTGCAGGAAGAAGCAAGACATGTGCAGAAAGAACCAACAGAGGAGCAGAAAGAGGCCTTGTTGCAAAATCATCCTGTGCCCACAACTTTTTCAGACGGGTACTGGTGGTAACTGACTCTGACTAACCAGAGCCAGTGCTATGCTAAAAGACACTTAGAATACAGTGAAAACACCTACATACACTAGGGAACACTATGCGTTGGGGTACCCCTGTGATTAGCATGACCTCCTCTGCAAGTCCCTAGTACATAATAGGGCAGGGGGATTAAAACTACCTCTTAAAACGCGCTACAGGGCGCGTTTGCACAGTGGTGAAGGGAGGGGGGCCTGAGGTGACATGTGTGCAAACGCGCCCCGTGGCGCGTTTTAAGTTGCGGGATTAAGTCCCCTTGAATCCTGAGGGTCCCTGGGGCCCAACTAGCCCCCAGGTACCTACAGTTAGGACCACAGAGCTGAGTTGCAGAGAGGCATTCCGAGGCCACGCACCTTTTTCACCTCTCTGCAATGCAACTCTGTTGTGCTTACTGAAGGTACCTGGTGGGCTAGTTGGCCCCCAGGGTCCCTCAGGATTCAAAGGGAATTAATACCCCAACTTAAAACGCACCACAGGGCGTGTTTGCGCACATGGCACCTGAGGCCCCGCCCCCTCCCTTCACCACTGTGCAAACGCGCCCCGTGGCATGTTTTAAGTTGGGGGATTAGGTCACCTTGAATCCTGAGGGTCCCTGGGGCCCAACTAGCCCACCAGGTACTTACAGTAAGCACCACAGGCCTGCGTTGCAACGCCTGTAACAAATTGTGCAGTTGTGTTTAGGTAGTGAAGAGGGTCATGCTGGGGGTAGTGTTTTAGGGTTTAGGGTAGTGCAGTGGTGTTTGTGTAGTGTAGGGGGTCATGCTGGGGGTAGATTTAGGGTTTAGGGTAGTGCTGTGGTGTTTGGGTAGTATAGGGAGTCGTGCTGGGGGAGTGTTTTAGGGTTTAGGGTAGTGCAGTGGTGTTTGGGTAGTGTAGGGGGTCGTGCTGGGGGTAGTGTTTTAGGGTTTAGGGTAGTGCAGTGGTGTTTGGGTAGTGTAGGGGGTCGTGCTGGGGGTAGTGATTTAGGGTAGTGCAGTGGTGTTTGGGTAGTGTAGGGGGTACTGCTGGGGGTAGTGTTTTAGGGTTTAGGGTAGTGCAATGGTGTTTGGGTAGTGTAGGGGTACTGCTGGGGGTAGTGTTTTAGGGTTTAGGGTAGTGCAGTGGTGTTTGGGTAGTGTAGGGGTTCGTGCTGAGGGTAGTTTTTAGGGTTTAGGGTAGTGCAGTGGTGTTCGGGTAGTGTAGGGGGTCGTGCTGGGGGTAGTGTTCTAGGGTTTAGGGCAGTGCAGTGGTGTTCGGGCAGTAAAGGGGTCGTGCTGGGGGTGGTGTTTCAGGGTTTAGGGCAGTGCAGTGGTGTTCGGGCAGTGTAGGGGGCGGTGCAGGGGTGGTGTTTCAGGGTTTAGGGCAGTGCAGTGGTGTTCGGGCATTGTAGGGGGTCGTGCAGGGGGTGGTGTTTCAGGGTTTAGGGCAGTGCAGTGGTGTTCGGGCAGTGTAGGGGGTCATGCTGGGGCTGGTGTTTCAGGGTTTAGGGCAGTACAGTGGTGTTCGGGCAGTGTAGTGGGTCGTGCTGGGGCTGGTGTTTCAGGGTTTAGGGCAGTGCAGTGGTGTTCGGGCAGTGTAGGGGGTTGTGCTGGGGCTGGTGTTTCAGGGTTTAGGGCAGTGCAGTGGTGTTCGGGCAGTGTAGGGGTTGTGCTGGGGCTGGTGTTTCAGGGTTTAGGGCAGTGCAGTGGTGTTCGGGCAGTGTAGGTGGTGGTGCTGGGGCTGGTGTTTCAGGGTTTAGGGCAGTGCTGTTCGGGCAGTGTAGGGGGTCATGCTGGGGCTGGTGTTTCAGGGTTTAGGGCAGTGCAGTGGTGTTCGGGCAGTGTAGGGGGTCTTGCTGGGGCTGGTGTTTCAGGGTTTAGGGCAGTGCAGTGGTGTTCAGGCAGTGTAGGGGGTCGTGCTGGGGGTGGTGTTTCAGGGTTTAGGGCAGTGCAGTGGTGTTCGGGCAGTGTAGGGGGTCGTGCTGGGGCTAGTGTTTCAGGGTTTAGGGCAGAGCAATGGTGTTCAGGCAGTGTAGGGGGTTGTGCTGGAGGTGGTGTTTCAGGGTTTAGGGCAGTGCAGTGGTGTTCGGGCAGTGTAGCGGGTCTTGCTGGGGGTGGTGTTTCAGGGTTTAGGGCAGTGGTGTTCAGGCAGTGTAGGGGGTCTTGCTGGGGGTGGTGTTTCAGGGTTTAGGGCAGTGCAGTGGTGTTCGGGCAGTGTAGGGGGTCGTGCTGGGGGTGGTGTTTCAGGGTTAGGGCAGTGCAGTGGTGTTCCGGCAGTGTAGGGGGTCGTGCTGGGGGTGGTGTTTCAGGGTTTAGGGCAGTGCAGTGGTGTTTGGGCAGTGTAGGGGGTCGTGCTGGGGGTGGTGTTTCAGGGTTTAGGGCAGTGCAGTGGTGTTCGGGCAGTGTAGGGTGTCGTGCTGTGGGGTGGTGTTTCAGGGTTTAGGGCACTGCAGTGGTGTTCGGGCAGTGTAGGGGGTCGTGCAGGGGGTGGTGTTTCAGGGTTTAGGGCAGTGCAGTGGTGTTTGGGCAGTGTAGGGGTCGTGCAGGGGGTGGTGTTTCAGGGTTTAGGGCAGTGCAGTGGTGTTCGGCCAGTGTAGGTGGTCTTCCTGGGGGTGGTGTTTCAGGGTTTAGTGCAGTGGTGTTCGGGCAGTGTATGGGGTCGTGCTGGGGGTGGTGTTTCAGGGTTTAGGGCAGTGCAGTGGTGTTCCGGCAGTGTAGGGGGTCGTGCAGGGGTGGTGTTTCAGGGTTTAGGGGAGTGCAGTGGTGTTGGGGCAGTGTAGGGGGTCGTGCTGGGGGTGGTGTTTCAGGGTTTAGGGTAGTGCAGTGGTTTTGTGTAGTGTAGGGGGTCATGCTGGGGGTAGATTTAGGGTTTAGGGTAGTGCTGTGGTGTTTGGGTAGTATAGGGAGTCGTGCTGGGGGAGTGTTTTAGGGTTTAGGGTAGTGCAGTGGTGTTTGGGTAGTGTAGGGGGTCGTGCTGGGGGTAGTGTTTTAGGGTTTAGGGTAGTGCAGTGGTGTTTGGGTAGTGTAGGGGGTCGTGCTGGGGGTAGTGATTTAGGGTAGTGCAGTGGTGTTTGGGTAGTGTAGGGGGTACTGCTGGGGGTAGTGTTTTAGGGTTTAGGGTAGTGCAATGGTGTTTGGGTAGTGTAGGGGGTACTGCTGGGGGTAGTGCAGTGGTGTTTGGGTAGTGTAGGGGTTCGTGCTGAGGGTAGTTTTTTAGGGTTTAGGGTAGTGCAGTGGTGTTCGGGTAGTGTAGGGGGTCGTGCTGGGGGTAGTGTTCTAGGGTTTAGGGCAGTGCAGTGGTGTTCGGGCAGTGTAGGGGGTCGAGCTGGGGGTGGTGTTTTAGGGTTTAGGGCAGTGCAGTGGTGTTCGGGCAGTGTAGGGGGTCGTGCTGGGGGTGGTGTTTCAGGGTTTAGTGCAGTGGTGTTCGGGCAGTGTAGGGGGTCGTGCATGGGGTGGTGTTTCAGGGTTTAGGGCAGCGCAGTGGTGTTCGGGCAGTGTAGGGGGTCGTGCAGGGGTTGGTGTTTCAGGGTTTAGGGCAGTGGTGTTCGGGCAGTGTAGGGGGTCATGCTGGGGGTGGTGTTTCAGGGTTTGGGGCAGTGCAGTGGTGTTCGAGCAGTAAAGGGGGTCGTGCTGAGGGTGGTGTTTCAGGGTTTAGGGCAGTGCAGTGGTGTTCGGGCAGTGTAGGGGGCGGTGCAGGGGGTGGTGTTTCAGGGTTTAGGGCAGTGCAGTGGTGTTCGGGCAGTGTAGGGGGTGGTGCAGAGGGTGGTGTTTCAGGGTTTAGGGCAGTGCAGTGGTGTTCGGGCATTGTAGGGGGTCGTGCAGGGGGTGGTGTTTCAGGGTTTAGGGCAGTGCAGTGGTGTTCGGGCAGTGTAGGGGGTCATGCTGGGGCTGGTGTTTCAGCGTTTAGGGCAGTACAGTGGTGTTCGGGCAGTGTAGTGGGTCGTGCTGGGGCTGGTGTTTCAGGGTTTAGGGCAGTGCAGTGGTGTTCGGGCAGTGTAGGTGGTGGTGCTGGGGCTGGTGTTTCAGGGTTTAGGGCAGTGCAGTGGTGTTAGGGCAGTGTAGGGGGTCATGCTGGGGCTGGTGTTTCAGGGTTTAGGGCAGTGCAGTGGTGTTCGGGCAGTGTAGGGGGTCTTGCTGGGACTGGTGTTTCAGGGTTTAGGGCAGTGCGGTGGTGTTCGGGCAGTGTAGGTGGTGGTGCTGGGGCTGGTGTTTCAGGGTTTAGGGCAGTGCAGTGGTGTTCGGGCAGTGTAGGGGGTCATGCTGGGGCTGGTGTTTCAGGGTTTAGGGCAGTGCAGTGGTGTTCGGGCAGTGTAGGGGGTCTTGCTGGGGCTGGTGTTTCAGGGTTTAGGGCAGTGCAGTGGTGTTCAGGCAGTGTAGGGGGTCGTGCTGGGGGTGGTGTTTCAGGGTTTAGGGCAGTACAGTGGTGTTCGGGCAGTGTAGTGGGTCGTGCTGGGGCTGGTGTTTCAGGGTTTAGGGCAGTGCAGTGGTGTTCGGGCAGTGTAGGGGGTTATGCTGGGGCTGGTGTTTCAGGGTTTAGGGCAGTGCAGTGGTGTTCGGGCAGTGTAGGTGGTGGTGCTGGGGCTGGTGTTTCAGGGTTTAGGGCAGTGCAGTGGTGTTCGGGCAGTGTAGGGGGTCATGCTGGGGCTGGTGTTTCAGGGTTTAGGGCAGTGCAGTGGTGTTCGGGCAGTGTAGGGGGTCTTGCTGGGGCTGGTGTTTCAGGGTTTAGGGCAGTGCGGTGGTGTTCGGGCAGTGTAGGGGGTCGTGTAGGGGGTGGTGTTTCAGGGTTTAGGGCAGTGCAGTGGTGTTTGGGCAGTGTAGGGGGTCGTGCTGTGGGTGGTGTTTCAGGGTTTAGGGCAGTGCGGTGGTGTTCGGGCAGTGTAGGGTGTCGTGCTGAGGGGTGGTGTTTCAGGGTTTAGGGCACTGCAGTGGTGTTCGGGCAGTGTAGGGGGTCGTGCAGGGGTGGTGTTTCAGGGTTTAGGGCAGTGCCGTGGTGTTTGGGCAGTGTAGGGGGTCGTGCAGGGGGTGGTGTTTCAGGGTTTAGGGCAGTGCAGTGGTGTTCGGCCAGTGTAGGTGGTCTTGCTGGGGGTGGTGTTTCAGGGTTTAGTGCAGTGGTGTTCGGGCAGTGTATGGGGTCGTGCTGGGGGTGGTGTTTCAGGGTTTAGGGCAGTGCAGTGGTGTTCCGGCAGTGTAGGGGGTCGTGCAGGGGGTGGTGTTTCAGGGTTTAGGGCAGTGGGGTGGTGTTCGGGCAGTGTAGGGGGTCGTGCAGGGGGTGGTGTTTCAGGGTTTAGGGCAGCGCAGTGGTGTTCGGGCAGTGTAGGGGGTCGTGCTGGGGTTGGTGTTTCAGGGTTTAGGGCAGTGCAGTGGTGTTCGGGCAGTGTAGGGGGTCGTGCAGGGGGTGGTGTTTCAGGGTTTAGGGCAGCGCAGTGGTGTTCGGGCAGTGTAGGGGGTCGTGCAGGGGTTGGTGTTTCAGGGTTTAGGGCAGTGGTGTTCGGGCAGTGTAGGGGGTCATGCTGTGGGTGGTGTTTCAGGGTTTGGGGCAGTGCAGTGGTGTTCGAGCAGTAAAGGGGGTCGTGCTGGGGGTGGTGTTTCAGGGTTTAGGGCAGTGCAGTGGTGTTCGGGCAGTGTAGGGGGCGGTGCAGGGGGTGGTGTTTCAGGGTTTAGGGCAGTGCAGTGGTGTTCGGGCATTGTAGGGGGTCGTGCAGGGGGTGGTGTTTCAGGGTTTAGGGCAGTGCAGTGGTGTTCGGGCAGTGTAGGGGGTCATGCTGGGGCTGGTGTTTCAGCGTTTAGGGCAGTACAGTGGTGTTCGGGCAGTGTAGTGGGTCGTGCTGGGGCTGGTGTTTCAGGGTTTAGGGCAGTGCAGTGGTGTTCGGGCAGTGTAGGTGGTGGTGCTGGGGCTGGTGTTTCAGGGTTTAGGGCAGTGCAGTGGTGTTCGGACAGTGTAGGGGGTCATGCTGGGGCTGGTGTTTCAGGGTTTAGGGCAGTGCAGTGGTGTTCCGGCAGTGTAGGGGGTCGTGCTGGGGGTGGTGTTTCAGGGTTTAGGGCAGTGCAGTGGTGTTTGGGCAGTGTAGGGGGTCGTGCTGGGGTGGTGTTTCAGGGTTTAGGGCAGTGCAGTGGTGTTCGGGCAGTGTAGGGTGTCGTGCTGAGGGGTGGTGTTTCAGGGTTTAGGGCACTGCAGTGGTGTTCGGGCAGTGTAGGGGGTCGTGCAGGGGGTGGTGTTTCAGGGTTTAGGGCAGTGCAGTGGTGTTTGGGCAGTGTAGGGGGTCGTGCAGGGGGTGGTGTTTCAGGGTTTAGGGCAGTGCAGTGGTGTTCGGCCAGTGTAGGTGGTCTTCCTGGGGGTGGTGTTTCAGGGTTTAGTGCAGTGGTGTTCGGGCAGTGTATGGGGTCGTGCTGGGGGTGGTGTTTCAGGGTTTAGGGCAGTGCAGTGGTGTTCCGGCAGTGTAGGGGGTCGTGCAGGGGGTGGTGTTTCAGGGTTTAGGGCAGTGCAGTGGTGTTTGGGCAGTGTAGGGGGTCGTGCTGGGGGTGGTGTTTCAGGGTTTAGGGTAGTGCAGTGGTGTTTGTGTAGTGTAGGGGGTCATGCTGGGGGTAGATTTAGGGTTTAGGGTAGTGCTGTGGTGTTTGGGTAGTATAGGGAGTCGTGCTGGGGGAGTGTTTTAGGGTTTAGGGTAGTGCAGTGGTGTTTGGGTAGTGTAGGGGGTCGTGCTGGGGGTAGTGTTTTAGGGTTTAGGGTAGTGCAGTGGTGTTTGGGTAGTGTAGTGGGTCGTGCTGGGGGTAGTGATTTAGGGTATGCAGTGGTGTTTGGGTAGTGTAGGGGGTCTTGCTGGGGGTGGTGTTTCAGGGTTTAGGGCAGTGCAGTGGTGTTCGGGCAGTGTAGGGGGTCATGCTGGGGCTGGTGTTTCAGGGTTTAGGGCAGTGCAGTGGTGTTCCGGCAGTGTAGGGGGTCGTGCAGGGGGTGGTGTTTCAGGGTTTAGGGCAGTGCAGTGGTGTTTGGGCAGTGTAGGGGGTCGTGCTGGGGGTGGTGTTTCAGGGTTTAGGGCAGTGCAGTGGTGTTCGGGCAGTGTAGGGGGTCGTGCAGGGGAGGTGTTTCAGGGTTTAGGGCAGTGCAGTGGTGTTCGGCCAGTGTAGGTGGTGTTGCTGGGGGTGGTGTTTCAGGGGTTAGTGCAGTGGTGTTTGGGCAGTGTAGGGGGTCTTGCTGGGAGTGGTGTTTCAGGGCTTAGGGCAGTGCAGTGGTGTTCGGGCAGTGTAGGGGGTCATGCTGGGGCTGGTGTTTCAGGGTTTAGGGCAGTGCAGTGGTGTTCGGGCAGTGTAGGGGGTCTTGCTGGGGCTGGTGTTTCAGGGTTTAGGGCAGTGCAGTGGTGTTCGGGCAGTGTAGGGGGTCGTGCTGGGGGTGGTGTTTCAGGGTTTAGGGCAGTACAGTGGTGTTCGGGCAGTGTAGGGGGTCGTGCTGGGGCTAGTGTTTCAGGGTTTAGGGCAGTACAGTGGTGTTCGGGCAGTGTAGTGGGTCGTGCTGGGGCTGGTGTTTCAGGGTTTAGGGCAGTGCAGTGGTGTTCGGGCAGTGTAGGGGGTTGTGCTGGGGCTGGTGTTTCAGGGTTTAGGGCAGTGCAGTGGTGTTCGGGCAGTGTAGGTGGTGGTGCTGGGGCTGGTGTTTCAGGGTTTAGGGCAGTGCAGTGCTGTTCGGGCAGTGTAGGGGGTCATGCTGGGGCTGGTGTTTCAGGGTTTAGGGCAGTGCAGTGGTGTTCGGGCAGTGTAGGGGGTCTTGCTGGGGCTGGTGTTTCAGGGTTTAGGGCAGTGCAGTGGTGTTCAGGCAGTGTAGGGGGTCGTGCTGGGGGTGGTGTTTCAGGGTTTAGGGCAGTGCAGTGGTGTTCGGGCAGTGTAGGGGGTCGTGCTGGGGCTAGTGTTTCAGGGTTTAGGGCAGAGCAATGGTGTTCAGGCAGTGTAGGGGGTTGTGCTGGAGGTGGTGTTTCAGGGTTTAGGGCAGTGCAGTGGTGTTCGGGCAGTGTAGCGGGTCTTGCTGGGGGTGGTGTTTCAGGGTTTAGGGCAGTGGTGTTCAGGCAGTGTAGGGGGTCTTGCTGGGGTGGTGTTTCAGGGTTTAGGGCAGTGCAGTGGTGTTCGGGCAGTGTAGGGGGTCGTGCTGGGGGTGGTGTTTCAGGGTTTAGGGCAGTGCAGTGGTGTTCCGGCAGTGTAGGTGGTCGTGCTGGGGGTGGTGTTTCAGGGTTTAGGGCAGTGTAGTGGTGTTTGGGCAGTGTAGGGGGTCGTGCTGGGGGTGGTGTTTCAGGGTTTAGGGCAGTGCAGTGGTGTTCGGGCAGTGTAGGGTGTCGTGCTGAGGGGTGGTGTTTCAGGGTTTAGGGCACTGCAGTGGTGTTCGGGCAGTGTAGGGGGTCGTGCAGGGGGTGGTGTTTCAGGGTTTAGGGCAGTGCAGTGGTGTTTGGGCAGTGTAGGGGGTCGTGCAGGGGGTGGTGTTTCAGGGTTTAGGGCAGTGCAGTGGTGTTCGGCCAGTGTAGGTGGTCTTCCTGGGGGTGGTGTTTCAGGGTTTAGTGCAGTGGTGTTCGGGCAGTGTATGGGGTCGTGCTGGGGGTGGTGTTTCAGGGTTTAGGGTAGTGCAGTGGTGTTCCGGCAGTGTAGGGGGTCGTGCAGGGGTGGTGTTTCAGGGTTTAGGGCAGTGCAGTGGTGTTTGGGCAGTGTAGGGGGTCGTGCTGGGGGTGGTGTTTCAGGGTTTAGGGTAGTGCAGTGGTGTTTGTGTAGTGTAGGGGGTCATGCTGGGGGTAGATTTAGGGTTTAGGGTAGTGCTGTGGTGTTTGGGTAGTATAGGGAGTCGTGCTGGGGGAGTGTTTTAGGGTTTAGGGTAGTGCAGTGGTGTTTGGGTAGTGTAGGGGGTCGTGCTGGGGGTAGTGTTTTAGGGTTTAGGGTAGTGCAGTGGTGTTTGGGTAGTGTAGGGGGTCGTGCTGGGGGTAGTGATTTAGGGTAGTGCAGTGGTGTTTGGGTAGTGTAGGGGGTACTGCTGGGGGTAGTGTTTTAGGGTTTAGGGTAGTGCAATGGTGTTTGGGTAGTGTAGGGGTACTGCTGGGGGTAGTGCAGTGGTGTTTGGGTAGTGTAGGGGTTCGTGCTGAGGGTAGTTTTTTAGGGTTTAGGGTAGTGCAGTGGTGTTCGGGTAGTGTAGGGGGTCGTGCTGGGGGTAGTGTTCTAGGGTTTAGGGCAGTGCAGTGGTGTTAGGGCAGTGTAGGGGGTCGAGCTGGGGGTGGTGTTTTAGGGTTTAGGGCAGTGCAGTGGTGTTCGGGCAGTGTAGGGGGTCGTGCTGGGGGTGGTGTTTCAGGGTTTAGTGCAGTGGTGTTCGGGCAGTGTAGGGGGTCGTGCATGGGGTGGTGTTTCAGGGTTTAGGGCAGCGCAGTGGTGTTCGGGCAGTGTAGGGGGTCGTGCAGGGGTTGGTGTTTCAGGGTTTAGGGCAGTGGTGTTCGGGCAGTGTAGGGGGTCATGCTGGGGGTGGTGTTTCAGGGTTTGGGGCAGTGCAGTGGTGTTCGAGCAGTAAAGGGGGTCGTGCTGAGGGTGGTGTTTCAGGGTTTAGGGCAGTGCAGTGGTGTTCGGGCAGTGTAGGGGGCGGTGCAGAGGGTGGTGTTTCAGGGTTTAGGGCAGTGCAGTGGTGTTCGGGCATTGTAGGGGGTCGTGCAGGGGGTGGTGTTTCAGGGTTTAGGGCAGTGCAGTGGTGTTCGGGCAGTGTAGGGGGTCATGCTGGGGCTGGTGTTTCAGCGTTTAGGGCAGTACAGTGGTGTTCGGGCAGTGTAGTGGGTCGTGCTGGGGCTGGTGTTTCAGGGTTTAGGGCAGTGCAGTGGTGTTCGGGCAGTGTAGGTGGTGGTGCTGGGGCTGGTGTTTCAGGGTTTAGGGCAGTGCAGTGGTGTTCGGGCAGTGTAGGGGGTCATGCTGGGGCTGGTGTTTCAGGGTTTAGGGCAGTGCAGTGGTGTTCGGGCAGTGTAGGGGGTCTTGCTGGGGCTGGTGTTTCAGGGTTTAGGGCAGTGCGGTGGTGTTCGGGCAGTGTAGGTGGTGGTGCTGGGGCTGGTGTTTCAGGGTTTAGGGCAGTGCAGTGGTGTTCGGGCAGTGTAGGGGGTCATGCTGGGGCTGGTGTTTCAGGGTTTAGGGCAGTGCAGTGGTGTTCGGGCAGTGTAGGGGGTCTTGCTGGGGCTGGTGTTTCAGGGTTTAGGGCAGTGCAGTGGTGTTCAGGCAGTGTAGGGGGTCGTGCTGGGGGTGGTGTTTCAGGGTTTAGGGCAGTACAGTGGTGTTCGGGCAGTGTAGTGGGTCGTGCTGGGGCTGGTGTTTCAGGGTTTAGGGCAGTGCAGTGGTGTTCGGGCAGTGTAGGGGGTTATGCTGGGGCTGGTGTTTCAGGGTTTAGGGCAGTGCAGTGGTGTTCGGGCAGTGTAGGTGGTGGTGCTGGGGCTGGTGTTTCAGGGTTTAGGGCAGTGCAGTGGTGTTCGGGCAGTGTAGGGGGTCATGCTGGGGCTGGTGTTTCAGGGTTTAGGGCAGTGCAGTGGTGTTCGGGCAGTGTAGGGGTCTTGCTGGGGCTGGTGTTTCAGGGTTTAGGGCAGTGCGGTGGTGTTCGGGCAGTGTAGGGGGTCGTGTAGGGGGTGGTGTTTCAGGGTTTAGGGCAGTGCAGTGGTGTTTGGGCAGTGTAGGGGGTCGTGCTGTGGGTGGTGTTTCAGGGTTTAGGGCAGTGCGGTGGTGTTCGGGCAGTGTAGGGTGTCGTGCTGAGGGGTGGTGTTTCAGGGTTTAGGGCACTGCAGTGGTGTTCGGGCAGTGTAGGGGGTCGTGCAGGGGGTGGTGTTTCAGGGTTTAGGGCAGTGCCGTGGTGTTTGGGCAGTGTAGGGGGTCGTGCAGGGGGTGGTGTTTCAGGGTTTAGGGCAGTGCAGTGGTGTTCGGCCAGTGTAGGTGGTCTTGCTGGGGGTGGTGTTTCAGGGTTTAGTGCAGTGGTGTTCGGGCAGTGTATGGGGTCGTGCTGGGGGTGGTGTTTCAGGGTTTAGGGCAGTGCAGTGGTATTCCGGCAGTGTAGGGGGTGGTGTTTCAGGGTTTAGGGCAGTGCGGTGGTGTTCGGGCAGTGTAGGGGGTCGTGCAGGGGGTGGTGTTTCAGGGTTTAGGGCAGCGCAGTGGTGTTCGGGCAGTGTAGGGGGTCGTGCTGGGGTTGGTGTTTCAGGGTTTAGGGCAGTGCAGTGGTGTTCGGGCAGTGTAGGGGGTCGTGCAGGGGGTGGTGTTTCAGGGTTTAGGGCAGCGCAGTGGTGTTCGGGCAGTGTAGGGGGTCGTGCAGGGGTTGGTGTTTCAGGGTTTAGGGCAGTGGTGTTCGGGCAGTGTAGGGGGTCATGCTGTGGGTGGTGTTTCAGGGTTTGGGGCAGTGCAGTGGTGTTCGAGCAGTAAAGGGGGTCGTGCTGGGGGTGGTGTTTCAGGGTTTAGGGCAGTGCAGTGGTGTTCGGGCAGTGTAGGGGGCGGTGCAGGGGGTGGTGTTTCAGGGTTTAGGGCAGTGCAGTGGTGTTCGGGCATTGTAGGGGGTCGTGCAGGGGGTGGTGTTTCAGGGTTTAGGGCAGTGCAGTGGTGTTCGGGCAGTGTAGGGGGTCATGCTGGGGCTGGTGTTTCAGCGTTTAGGGCAGTACAGTGGTGTTCGGGCAGTGTAGTGGGTCGTGCTGGGGCTGGTGTTTCAGGGTTTAGGGCAGTGCAGTGGTGTTCGGGCAGTGTAGGTGGTGGTGCTGGGGCTGGTGTTTCAGGGTTTAGGGCAGTGCAGTGGTGTTCGGGCAGTGTAGGGGGTCATGCTGGGGCTGGTGTTTCAGGGTTTAGGGCAGTGCAGTGGTGTTCGGGCAGTGTAGGGGGTCTTGCTGGGGCTGGTGTTTCAGGGTTTAGGGCAGTGCAGTGGTGTTCCGGCAGTGTAGGGGGTCGTGCTGGGGGTGGTGTTTCAGGGTTTAGGGCAGTGCAGTGGTGTTTGGGCAGTGTAGGGGGTCGTGCTGGGGTGGTGTTTCAGGGTTTAGGGCAGTGCAGTGGTGTTCGGGCAGTGTAGGGTGTCGTGCTGAGGGGTGGTGTTTCAGGGTTTAGGGCACTGCAGTGGTGTTCGGGCAGTGTAGGGGGTCGTGCAGGGGTGGTGTTTCAGGGTTTAGGGCAGTGCAGTGGTGTTTGGGCAGTGTAGGGGGTCGTGCAGGGGGTGGTGTTTCAGGGTTTAGGGCAGTGCAGTGGTGTTCGGCCAGTGTAGGTGGTCTTCCTGGGGGTGGTGTTTCAGGGTTTAGTGCAGTGGTGTTCGGGCAGTGTATGGGGTCGTGCTGGGGGTGGTGTTTCAGGGTTTAGGGCAGTGCAGTGGTGTTCCGGCAGTGTAGGGGGTCGTGCAGGGGTGGTGTTTCAGGGTTTAGGGCAGTGCAGTGGTGTTTGGGCAGTGTAGGGGGTCGTGCTGGGGGTGGTGTTTCAGGGTTTAGGGTAGTGCAGTGGTGTTTGTGTAGTGTAGGGGGTCATGCTGGGGGTAGATTTAGGGTTTAGGGTAGTGCTGTGGTGTTTGGGTAGTATAGGGAGTCGTGCTGGGGGAGTGTTTTAGGGTTTAGGGTAGTGCAGTGGTGTTTGGGTAGTGTAGGGGGTCGTGCTGGGGGTAGTGTTTTAGGGTTTAGGGTAGTGCAGTGGTGTTTGGGTAGTGTAGTGGGTCGTGCTGGGGGTAGTGATTTAGGGTAGTGCAGTGGTGTTTGGGTAGTGTAGGGGGTACTGCTGGGGGTAGTGTTTTAGGGTTTAGGGTAGTGCAATGGTGTTTGGGTAGTGTAGGGGGTACTGCTGGGGGTAGTGTTTTAGGGTTTAGGGTAGTGCAGTGGTGTTTGGGTAGTGTAGGGGTTCGTGCTGAGGGTAGTTTTTTAGGGTTTAGGGTAGTGCAGTGGTGTTCGGGCAGTGTAGGTGGTGGTGCTGGGCCTGGTGTTTCAGGGTTTAGGGCAGTGCAGTGGTGTTCGGGCAGTGTAGGGGGTCATGCTGGGGCTGGTGTTTCAGGGTTTAGGGCAGTGCAGTGGTGTTCGGGCAGTGTAGGGGTCTTGCTGGGGCTGGTGTTTCAGGGTTTAGGGCAGTGCGGTGGTGTTCGGGCAGTGTAGGGGGTCGTGCAGGGTGTGGTGTTTCAGGGTTTAGGGCAGTGCAGTGGTGTTTGGGCAGTGTAGGGGGTCGTGCTGTGGGTGGTGTTTCAGGGTTTAGGGCAGTGCGGTGGTGTTCGGGCAGTGTAGGGTGTCGTGCTGAGGGGTGGTGTTTCAGGGTTTAGGGCACTGCAGTGGTGTTCGGGCAGTGTAGGGGGTCGTGCAGGGGGTGGTGTTTCAGGGTTTAGGGCAGTGCAGTGGTGTTTGGGCAGTGTAGGGGGTCGTGCAGGGGGTGGTGTTTCAGGGTTTAGGGCAGTGCAGTGGTGTTCGGCCAGTGTAGGTGGTCTTGCTGGGGGTGGTGTTTCAGGGTTTAGTGCAGTGGTGTTCGGGCAGTGTATGGGGTCGTGCTGGGGGTGGTGTTTCAGGGTTTAGGGCAGTGCAGTGGTGTTCCGGCAGTGTAGGGGGTCGTGCAGGGGGTGGTGTTTCAGGGTTTAGGGCAGTGCAGTGGTGTTTGGGCAGTGTAGGGGGTCGTGCTGGGGGTGGTGTTTCAGGGTTTAGGGCAGTGCAGTGGTGTTCGGGCAGTGTAGGGGGTCGTGCAGGGGGAGGTGTTTCAGGGTTTAGGGCAGTGCAGTGGTGTTTGGGCAGTGTAGGGGGTCGTGCAGGGGGTGGTGTTTCAGGGTTTAGGGCAGTGCAGTGGTGTTCGGCCAGTGTAGGTGGTGTTGCTGGGGGTGGTGTTTCAGGGGTTAGTGCAGTGGTGTTTGGGCAGTGTAGGGGGTCTTGCTGGGAGTGGTGTTTCAGGGCTTAGGGCAGTGCAGTGGTGTTCGGGCAGTGTAGGGGGTCATGCTGGGGCTGGTGTTTCAGGGTTTAGGGCAGTGCAGTGGTGTTCGGGCAGTGTAGGGGGTCTTGCTGGGGCTGGTGTTTCAGGGTTTAGGGCAGTGCAGTGGTGTTCGGGCAGTGTAGGGGGTCGTGCTGGGGGTGGTGTTTCAGGGTTTAGGGCAGTGCAGTGGTGTTCGGGCAGTGTAGGGGGTCGTGCTGGGGCTAGTGTTTCAGGGTTTAGGGCAGAGCAATGGTGTTCAGGCAGTGTAGGGGGTTGTGCTGGAGGTGGTGTTTCAGGGTTTAGGGCAGTGCAGTGGTGTTCGGGCAGTGTAGGGGGTGGTGTTTCAGGGTTTAGGGCAGTGCAGTGGTGTTTGGGCAGTGTAGGGGGTCGTGCTGGGGGTGGTGTTTCAGGGTTTAGGGCAGAGCAGTGGTGTTCAGGCAGTGTAGGGGGTCGTGCAGGGGGTGGTGTTTCAGGGTTTAGGGCAGTGCAGTGGTGTTTGGGCAGTGTAGGGGGTCGTGCTGGGGGTGGTGTTTCAGGGTTTAGGGCAGTGCAGTGGTGTTCGGGCAGTGTAGGGTGTCGTGCTGAGGGGTGGTGTTTCAGGGTTTAGGGCAGTGCAGTTGTGTTCGGGCAGTGTAGGGGGTGGTGTTTCAGGGTTTAGGGCAGTGCAGTGGTGTTTGGGCAGTGTAGGGGGTCATGCAGGGGGTGGTGTTTCATGGTTTAGGGCAGTGCAGTGGTGTTCGGCCAGTGTAGGTGGTCTTGCTGGGGGTGGCGTTTCAGGGTTTAGTGCAGTGGTGTTCGGGCAGTGTATGGGGTCGTGCTGGGGGTGGTGTTTCAGGGTTTAGGGCAGTGCAGTGGTGTTCCGGCAGTGTAGGGGGTCGTGCAGGGGGTGGTGTTTCAGGGTTTAGGGCAGTGCAGTGGTGTTTGGGCAGTGTAGGGGGTCGTGCTGGGGGTGGTGTTTCAGGGTTTAGGGCAGTGCAGTGGTGTTCGGGCAGTGTAGGGGGTCGTGCAGGGGGAGGTGTTTCAGGGTTTAGGGCAGTGCAGTGGTGTTCGGCCAGTGTAGGTGGTCTTGCTGGGGGTGGTGTTTCAGGGGTTAGTGCAGTGGTGTTTGGGCAGTGTAGGGGTTCTTGCTGGGGGTGGTGTTTGAGGGTTTAGGGCAGTGCAGTTGTGTTCCGGCAGTGTAGGGGGTCGTGCAGGGGGTGGTGTTTCAGGGTTTAGGGCAGTGCAGTGGTGTTCGGGCAGTGTAGGGGGTCGTGCTGGGGCTGGTGTTTGAGGGTTTAGGGCAGTGCAGTGGTGTTCGGGCAGTGTAGGGGGTAGTGCTGGGGCTGGTGTTTCAGGGTTTAGGGCAGTGCAGTGGTTTTCGGGCTGTGTAGGCGGTTGTGCTGGGGCTGGTGTTTCAGGGTTTAGGGCAGTGCAGTGGTGTTCGGGCAGTGTACGGGGTTGTGCTGGGGCTGGTGTTTCAGGGTTTAGTGCAGTGGTGTTCGGGCAGTGTAGGGGGTCGTGCTGGGGGTGGTGTTTCAGGGTTTAGGGCAGTGCAGTGGTTTTCGGGCAGTGTAGGGGGTCGTGCTGGGGCTGGTGTTTCAGGGTTTTGGGCAGAGCAGTGGTGTTCGGGCAGTGTAGGGGGTCGTGCTGGGGGTGGTGTTTCAGGGTTTAGGGCAGTGCAGTGGTGTTTGGGCAGTGTAGGGGGTCTTGCTGGGGGAGGTGTTTCAGGGTTTAGGGCAGTGGTGTTCGTGCAGTGTAGGGGGTCTTGCTGGGGGTAGTGTTTCAGGGTTTAGTGCAGTGGTGTTCGTGCATTGTAGGGGGTCGTGCTGGGGGTGGTGTTTCAGGGTTTAGGGCAGTGCAGTGGTGTTCGGGCAGTGTAGGGGGTCGTGCTGGGGGTGGTGTTTCAGGGTTTAGGGCAGTGCAGTGGTGTTCGGGCAGTGTAGGGGGTCGTGCAGGGGGTGGTGTTTCAGGGTTTAGGGCAGTGCAGTGGTGTTCGGGCAGTGTAGGGGGTCGTGCTGGGGATGGTGTTTCAGGGTTCAGGGCAGTGCAGTGGTGTTCAGGCAGTGTAGGGGGTCTTGCTGGGGGAGGTGTTTCAGGGTTTAGGGCAGTGGTGTTCGGGCAGTGTAGGGGTCTTGCTGGGGGTGATGTTTCAGGGTTTAGGGCAGTGCAGTGGTGTTCGGGCAGTGTAGGGGGTCTTGCTGGGGGTAGTGTTTCAGGGTTTAGGGCAGCGCAGTAGTGTTCGGGCAGTGTAGGGGGTCATGCAGGGGGTGGTGTTTCAGGGTTTAGGGCAGTGCGGTGGTGTTCGGGCAGTGTAGGGGGTCGTGCTGGGGGTGGTGTTTCAGGGTTTAGGGCAGTGCAGTGGTGTTCGGGCAGTGTAGGGGGTCCTGCTGAGGCTGGTGTTTCACGGTTTAGGGCAGTGCAGTGGTGTTCGGGCAGTGTAGGGGGTCGTGCTGGGGCTGGTGTTTCAGGGTTTAGGGCAGTGCAGTGGTGTTCGGGCAGTGTAGGCGGTCGTGCTGGGGCTGGTGTTTCAAGGTTTAGGGCAGTGCAGTGGTGTTCGGGCTGTGGAGGGGGTCGTGCTGGGGCTGGTGTTTCAGGGTTTTGGGCAGAGCAGTGGTGTTCGGGCAGTGTAGGGGGTCGTGCTGGGGGTGGTGTTTCAGGATTTAGGGCAGTGCAGTGGTGTTCGGGCAGTGTAGGGGGTCGTGCTTGGGGTGGTGTTTCAGGGTTTAGGGCAGTGCAGTGGTGTTCGGGCAGTGTATTGGGTCTTGCTGGGGGTAGCGTTTCAGGGTTTAGGGCAGTGCAGTGGTGTTCGGGCAGTGTAGGGGGTCGTGCTGGGGGTGGTGTTTCAGGGTTTAGGGCAGTGGTGTTCGGGCAGTGTAGGGGGTCTTGCTGGGGGTGATGTTTCAGGGTTTAGGGCAGTGCAGTGGTGTTCGGGCAGTGTAGGGGGTCTTGCTGGGGGTAGTGTTTCAGGGTTTAGGGCAGTGCAGTGGTGTTCGGGCAGTGTAGGGGGTCGTGCTGGGGGTGGTGTTTCAGGGTTTAGGGCAGTGCAGTGGTGTTCGGGCAGTGTAGGGGGTGGTGTTTCAGGGTGTAGGGCAGTGCAGTGGTGTTCGGGCAGTGTAGGTGGTCGTGCTAGGGGTGGTGTTTCAGGGTTTAGGGCAGTGCAGTGGTGTTCGGGCAGTGTAGGGGGTCGTGCAGGGGCTGGTGTTTCAGGGTTTAGGAGAGTGCAGTGGTGTTTGTGTAGTGTAGGGGGTCGTGCTGGGGGTAGTGATTTAGGATTTAGGGTAGTGCAGTGGTGCTTGTGTAGTGTAGGGGGTCGTGCTGGGGTAGTGTTTTAGGGTTTAGGGTAGTGCAGTGGTGTTTGTGTAGTGTAGGGGGTCATGTTTTAGGGTAGTGCAGTGGTGTTTGGGTAGTGTAGGGGTCGTGCTGGGGGTAGTGTTTTAGGATTTAGGTTAGTGCAGTGGTGTTTGGGTAGTGTAGGGGGTCATGTTTTAGGGTTTAGGGTAGTGCAGTGGTATTTGTGTAGTGTAGGGGGTCATGCTGGGGGTAGTGTTTTAGGGTTTAGGATAGTGCAGTGGTGCTTGTGTAGTGTAGGGGGTCGTGCTGGGGGTAGTGTTTTAGGGTTTAGGGTAGTGCAGTGGTGTTTTTGTAGTGTAGGGGGGTCATGTTTTAAGATGCAACGCTCCAATACCTGACAAGTCTGCACTACATAAAACTGCCAAAAAACTAAAAATAAAGTGTTTTGCACACTTTTGTCATTGGACTATATGTGGGCTACATCTGGGTAATATTTGTGCTACATTTGGGCTCTTTTTTCACTGGTGGCCATCTTGGAAGACTTCTTTGTTATGAAGTTTCCTAATTTCCTCATTTACTGCAGTCTCCTCAGTAGGAAATGCTTTCAGTTTTTTACTTTGATTCCATCAAGAAGGCATTCAGATGTCTCGCATTTGAATAAATTCAGAATGTTAGCACTCTAGTTGCTCATTAGATCACTGTAGTAAAGCTACTGCTCACCAGGGAGTTATCTGGAAGTCTGCTGCTGGTATTGAAAGTGATTGTTTCAGTCTGCATGTCAGAATTTCTAATGAAATAGAAGAGGATTTGAGATCTCACTTAAAACATGCCCTAATTTTTCTTTCTGCAGCACTAACCATAATTTCTATTTCAAAAAGAACCCCCTTATATTGTTCATTTTTAAATTAAATGTTTTAAGTGTTACCGGTTTATTCCAATCAAGATGGCTTCAGGTGTGCCATACTTTTGTCATAAGTAAGGCTGTTGGCGCTCTAGTTGTTCTTTAGAACACTCTGGGAAGCTGCAGTAGAACACAAAGGCATCAACTGGCAGGCTGCTCCTGTTGAAATATAACAGGAGATATTTGAGATCACACTTGAAACATGTCCTAATTTTTCTTTGTACAGCACTAACCATAATTTCTATGACAAAATGAACCCCATCATTTTGTTCCTTTTTAAATTAAATGTTTTAAGTGTTACCAGTTTATTCCAATCAAGATGGCTTCAGGTGTGCCATACTTTTGTCATAAGTAAGGCTGTTAGCACTCTAGTTGTTCTTTAGAACACTCTGGGAAGCTGCAGTAGAACACAAAGGAATCAACTGACAGTCTCTGCCCTTGTTGAATGTATATGTTTTACTGAGAATGTCAGACTTCATTCTCACATGACTGAGAAAGATAATGTGAATTTACAGAAAATATGCTCTCATTTTAGCTTCTGGAGCACCTTCCAAAACTCTATGGGACAAGCATGTGAAAATAGTTTTCTCTCAAACATGATTCATGATATCCCAGCAGAAGGTTTTTCACAGGGTAAAATCACCTTAGAACACACCATAATTCATGAAATTAGTATGGTACCATCAACAAATGAATTTTAATGTAACTAAAGTCTGTTATCACCCTTTATAGAACTCCTTTTGGTAACCCTCAAAATCTTCGATTCACTACAATGCATTTCAATGGGGTACTATCATTTATATTGGTCCCAAGATGGCTGCCAGCAATTCCAGGATGAAGTGCTGACAGCCAATCAGATCTCACGATGACATGTGTGGTTAGGCTCTGCCCAGATATATATGTGATTTTACTTTTGATTTTCTCAGGAACTACTGAACGGATTTACACCATTTAAGCAAAAGGCACGACACTGAACCAAGGGCTACCTCTTTGCCAAATTTGGTGTAATTCCATTCAGCAGTTCGGGCTATAGCTGCGACTAAAGGTTCCTATGGAAAAATGAATGGGGAAAACACGTTTTGGGACCCCCCTTTTTTCTCTGCCCCCGCTTGACGAATCACCCCGAGACTTTCAGGATAGGAGCAGACCGGAGCTCCCCAACAAGTTGGAAACTTTCGCGAAGATTCGTCAACCGGCGCCAACGTTATTTCAAATAGAATGTTGCGGATTTCCAATGGAAAATAGGTCCTAACTATAACTATCTACTGGCGACCGCCAGTAGATAGTTATAGTTAGGACCTATTTTCCATAGGAAATCCGCAACATTCTATTTGAAATAACTCTTGCGTCGGTTGACGAATCTTCGCAAAATTTCCAAACTTTATGGCCCCCTCCGGTCCGCTCCTACCCTGAAAGTTTCGGGGTGATTCGTCAAGCGAGGCCGAGAAAAAGGGGGTCCCAAAACGTGTTTTCCCCATTCATTTTCCCATAGGAAACTTTAGCCACGGCTACAGCCCGAACTGCTGAACGGAATTACACAAAATTTGGCAAAGAGGTAGTTCTTGGTTCAGAAAGAACCCTTTTTGTTAAATGGTGTAAATCCGTTCAGTAGTTGCGGAGAAATTAAAAAATAAGTCAAAAAATCAATTTCCCATAGGAAAATTTATGCAAGGCTACAGCTCGAACTGCTGAACGGAATTACACCAAATTTGGCAAAGAGGTAGTTCTTGGTTCAGAAAGAACCCTTTTGTTAAATGGTGTAAATCCGTTCAGTAGTTGCTGAGAAATTCAAAAGTAAAAACACATATATATCTGGGCGGAGCCTAACCACACGTCATCGTGAGATCTGATTGGCTGTCAGCACTTCATCCTGGAATTGCTGGCAGCCATCTTGGGACCAATATAAATGATAGTACCCCATTGAAATGCATTGTAGTGAATCGAAGATTTTGAGGGTTACCAAAAGGAGAACTATAAAGGGTGATAACAGACTTTAGTTACATTAGAATTCATTTGTTGATGGTACCATACTAATTTCAGGAATTGTGGTGTGTTCTAAGGTGATTTTACCCTGTGAAAAACCTTCTGCTGGGATATCATGAATCATGTTTGAAAGAAAACTATTTTCACATGCTTGTCCCATACAGTTTTGGAAGGTGCTCCAGAAGCTAAAATGAGAGCATATTTTCTGTAAATTCACATTATCTTTCTCAGTCATGTGAGAATGAAGTCTGACATTCTCAGTAAAACATGTACATCCAACAAGGGCAGAGACTGTCAGTTGATTCCTTTGTGTTCTACTGCAGCTTCCCAGAGTGTTCTAAAGAACAACTAGAGCGCTAACAGTCTTACTTATGACAAAAGTATGGCACACCTGAAGCCATCTTGATTGGAATAAACTGGTAACACTTAAAACATTTAATTTAAAAAGGAACAAAATGAGGGGGTTCATTTTGCCATAGAAATTATGGTTAGTGCTGTAGGAAGAAAAATTAGGACCTGTTTTAAGTGAGATCTCAAATATCTTCCTGTTATATTTCAACAGGAGCAGCCTGTCAGGTGATGCCTTTGTGTTCTACTGCAGCTTCCCAGAGTGTTCTAAAGAACAACTAGAGTGCTAACAGCCTTACTTATGACAAAAGTATGGCACACCTGAAGCCATCTTGATTGGAATAAACTGGTAACACTTAAAACATTTAATTTAAAAAGGAACAAAATGAGGGGTTCATTTTGCCATAGAAATTATGGTTAGTGCTGCAAAAAGAAAATTTAGGGCATGTTTTAAGTGAGATCTCAAATCCTCTTCTATTTCATTAGAAAATTCTGACATGCAGACTGAAACAATCACTTTCAATACCAGCAGTAGACTTCCAGTTAACTCCTTGGTGAGCAGTAGCTTTACTACAGTGATCTAATGAACAACTAGAGTAATAACATTCTGAATTTATGGCAAATGTGTGACACATCTGAATGCCTTCTTGATGGAATCAAAGTAAAAACTGAAAGCATTTCCTACTGAGGAGACTGTAGTAAATGAGGAAATTAGGAAACTTCATAACAAATAAGTCTCCCAAGATGGCCACCAGAGAAAAAAGAGCCCAAATGTAGCACAAATATCACCCAGAGGTAGCCCACGTATAGCCCAATGACAGAAGTGTGCAAAACACTTATATTTTTTGTTTTTTTGCAGTTTTATATAGTGTAGACTGGTCAGGTATTGGAGTGCTTTACATGAGCATTGGTTACATCACACAAGGACAAATTCATGTCGGTTGACCCCTACACTACCCAAACACAACTGCACTACCCTAAACTCAAAAACACTACCCCCAGCACGACTCCCTACACTACCCAAACACCACTGCACTACCCTAAACCCTAAATCTACCCCCTACACTACACAAATACCACTGCACTACCCTAAAACACTAGAACCCAGCACGACCCCCTACAGTACACAAACACCACTGCACTACCCTAAAACACTACCCCCTACACTAAACAAACACCATTGCACTACCCTAAACCCTAAAACACTACCCCCAGCATGACCCACTACACAAACACCACTGCACTACCCTAAACCCTAAAACACTACCCCAGCACGACCCCTACACTACCCAAACACCACTGCACTACCCTAAACCCTAAAACACTACCCCCAGCACGACTCCCTACACTACCTAAACACCACTGCACTACACTAAACCCTAAATCTACCCCCAGCATGACCTCCCACACTACACAAACACCACTGCACTACCCTAAAACACTAGCCCCAGCACGACCCCCTACACTACCCAAACACCACTGCACTACCCTAAACCCTAAAACACTAACCCCAGCATGACCCCCTACACTACCCAAACACCACTGCACTACCCTATACCCTAAAACACGACCCGTACACTACACAAACACAACTGCACTACCCTAAACCCTAAAACACTACCCACAGCATGACCCCCTACACTACACAAACACCACTGCACTACCCTAAACCCCCTACACTATACAAACACCACTGCATTACTCTAAACCCTAAAACACTACCCCCAGCACGACCCCCTCACAACACAAACATCACTGCACTACCCTAAACCCTAAATCGACCCCCTACACTACCCAAACACCACTGCCATACCCTAAAACACTACCCCCAGCATGAACCCCTACACTACCCAAACACCACTGCACTACCCTAAACCTTAAAACACTACCCCCAGCACTACCCCCTACACTACACAAACACCACTGCACTACCCTAAACCCTAAAACACTACCCCAGCACTACCCCCTACACTACCCAAACACCACTGCACTAACATAAACCCTAAAACACTACCCCCAGCACAACCCCCTACACTACACAAACACCACTGCACTACCCTAAACCCTAAAACACTACCCCCAGCACGACTCCCTACACTACCCAAACACCACTGCACTACCCTAAACCCTAAAACACTACCACCAGCATGACCCCCTACACTACTCAAACACCACTGCACTACCCTAAACCACTAACCCAGCACGACCCCCTACTTTACCCATACACCACTGCACTACCCTAAAGCCTAAAACACTACCCCCAGCACTACCCAAACACCACTGCACTACCCTAAACCACTACCCCCAGCACGACCCCCTACACCACCCAAACACCACTGCACTACCCTAAACCCTAGAAAAGAAACCCCCACCCCATGCCCAATCCCCCTTACCTCTCACTCCTCGTGGTTCCTCTCTCCTCGTGGTTCCTGCTTCACGTCGTCTCTGAGGGGCGGTGCACGTCGTTGTGAGGAAACGGAACAGCCTCTGTTTCCTTACGACATGGATCGTCTACATGTTTCTTAGAACGCATGGTCATTTACCATACATACCTTTACAACAAAATTCGTTGTAAAGGCATGCGTGGTAAATGACCATGCGTTCTAAAAAATGCGTAGTAATGACTTCGTGAAGTACAACGCATGCGTGGTAATGCATGCGTTGTAATGGTATCGCAAAGTAAAAAGTCGTTGTAACGGCTGTTTACCGATCGAAGCTGGCCCCTGTTCTTCAGTGAGATGTTTATTTGATTAATTAGGAGGAAGGAATGTGGTTTTTTTACCGAAAAGTGCATTCCCGGCTGTTGTATTGTGAAAGTGTCCGCGTGGCCTGGTTTCACTTCCGGTGAGAGAGTGGAAGAGTCTGTTTGGATCTAAAGGAGTTCTGTTGTTGGACGGGGCCGGCGCGACATGTCATCAGAAAACATAGCTAATGGAAAGCGTCCTCCCTGAAGTGTGGAGCAGTGCCATGAGAGGTCAACGAGTGTGCGTCCCACCGCAGTATGACCGTACCGCATGACCCATGTGCCACCTCCAGGGTACGGGAGGCAGAAGCGGCATCGCAGGTCCTCTTGAAGACCATTGTAGCACTAATTCTACATTTTGGTACTAGGGCATTTTAACTTCGTTGTTCCTGCCAGATACAAAGAGAAGATCCTGTGTTATTCAGTGCCCTCGTTACCTTTTTTGTGGGTTGTTGTGCTTGTCACTTCGCTGCCCCGCCGGTGCACACGACTGGGCACCCCACCTCGTGTGCCATCTGCAGGGCCTCTGCCCTCGGATCACTGGTTTCGGTTTCTGGAGTGGCAACATAAACAGTTGCTCCCAAAGGACTAGCCTGAACACTTAGGTGAATATCCCCTGCACCAGCATTCCACGGAAATTCTTTCCTAGCTCTCCCACGTCAACGAGGACGTCATAATAGCATGGCTCCGCTCGCGACACCGTATGACGTCATCGCAGCCATAAGAGAACCTCGTCGGCGTGCTGACGTCAGTTCCACCCATTTTTTCCGTGCCACCGAGGCAAACAGGGGACCGAGACATTTTCACATGTATACATAGTATAATAAATATATATATATTCACTGAAAAAACCATAGGTTTCAGGCACGTTATAGTTAGAAATTAGCATTTAAAAAACCTTAGAAATTCACTGAAAAAACCATAGGTTTCAGGCACGTTATAGTTAGAAATTAGCATTTAAAAACCTTAGAAATTCACTGAAAAAACCATAGGTTTCAGGGGCGTTCTAGTTAGTTGGACATTTCACTCGTACAAAACCATAGAAATTCCCCCGTTATAGTTAGTTCAGCTAACTATAACTCGCGTGCCCGCAATGCACTGCTGATGACGTCACATATTACATCACTCATGACATGGTCAGTGACATCACTCATGACATCACTCATGACATCACTGATGACATCTCAAATGACATCACTGATGACATCACTGATGACATCATCCAGTGAATGTGTGTTTTTCTGAAAATTAAATATGTTTTATATATGTATATCTCAAGGTCGATGGAAGAATAAATGGGTATAGAAGTGTCTAAATGGATGATTTTGTTTTGTAAAATTGATTGTATAACTGACTAAGTGTATCTTAGTGAATACATGGGTTAGTGAGTAATGTTTAAATATGAAAATATCTATCAGTCTCTCACTTTGTGTATAAGTGGCTGCATGGGTTGGTGAGTAGCTACATGAGTGTCTATATGGGTTATTAGTTGGTTTTTTGAGTATCAGTATGAGTGTCTGTATGGTTCGGTGGGGGGTATTACTTAGTGCATAGATGCATGAATGAGTGACTCACTGTTTGTATGTGTTGAAGACAGCATGTGTGCAGGACTGTATAGGTGGATGAGTATGTGTATGGGTGTGTTAGTGAGTGAATGACTGTCTCAATAGTGTCTTTATGAGTAACTACATATGTTTTAAACTAGTATATGTGAGTATTGGTGTATATAAGTGAGTATATGTGAGAGTGAGAGATTGGAAGAGTTCCTGTACAAATAAGTAGGTGTTTCTATAAGGGATTGTTTAAGAGAGTAAGTATGTGTAAGTTTCTGTAGAAGTAAGTGTGGTAGTGTGTGTATAACTGTATATGCAAGTAAATGGATGTTTGATACTTTGTTTGCATGTGTGACTGTGTGTGAGTAACTCTATGGATGAGTGGCGGTGTGTAACAGGATGTATAGGTGTATGAGTACATATGATGAGTGAGTACATGTATGAGTGACTGTATAGGGACTGTTGGTGAATGAGTGGATGTGTGTGTAGATCTTGGAATTACTGAATAGGTGTGTTGTAACTGGTATTGGTATGTCCATTGTTTTGAAAATGTTAGTTTGTATTTTTGAGTGTGTGTATCAAAGGTTATATTACGGTGAGAGGAGGTCTGCCACTCTATCACAAGGATGATGTCATCAGTGATGTCATTTGAGATGTCATGAGTGATGTCACGAGTGATTTCACTGACCATGTCATGAGTGATGTAATGTGACGTCATCAGCAGTGCATTGCGGGCGCGCGAGTTATAGTTAGCTGAACTAACTATAACGGGGGAATTTCTATGGTTTTGTACGAGTGAAATGTCCAACTAACTATAACGCCCCTGAAACCTATGGTTTTTTCAGTGAATTTCTAAGGTTTTTTAAATGCTAATTTCTAACTATAACATGCCTGAAACCTATGGTTTTTTCAGTGAATATATATATATATATATATATATATATATATATATATATATATAATATATTATATTTCATAACCTGATCATTGAATATTGAACAGGCTCCAACACCCACATGACACAGTTTTTAATTAATTCACAATCTTTTTATTCCAGTAGACAGCCAATTAACACATTTCTGCCGAGGACCGGCCTTTCTCAAACATGCTGGGCGCCATACTGCATTCACAGTTATACAGCTAAAACAGAGCATGTGATGCCTAGACATACAGGAATGCTGCCAGTGTAGCTGACCTCTGCTTAAAAAGCCAAAATGCAAAAGAATATATCAGCACATCAACATAAATATTTGACAACTGTTACATCATGTAAGTGCAGTTAATCTAGTGACTGCGCGTCGATATTTTGAACAGCGAAGACCTCAGGTTAAATACCATGTATGTATATGTATATATAATTTTACTTAAAACTAAAGGTCTTGGGTAAGGCCCAACCTAGGAATATTTGTCACTCGTCTCGTGTTGCTTTGATGAAGCTTTTACGTCTTTTTGTTTTCTCTCTGTAGCTTCGTTGTAGCAGGTGAGATCTGGATGATGTCAGATGTAGATCTCTATTAACACGCATAAAAGGCCTGCGCAATAACCTACTGCAGAATTACCTAGCTTCTTTGCCTCAACAGGCAATCCTGTCGCAGCTGAGTCAGAACTTGAGGTCTAGCCAAGAGGATAAGGCGACCCAGACAGTTTGTGAGCTGCTTAAATGTGCGATACATGCTCAGATCAACTCCAACTTGAAAAGAGGCCTAAGCTGCCAGCTGCCACAGAGTTTCCAAGCTGGGAAAGAAAAGTCTGTATTATCAACATTTTGGTTATCACACAAAAAAGGGATCATGTCACTAAAAGCCAAGCAGAGAGAGTCTCGTTTACAGGTCAGTCAATGTGTTTGAGCCTTAAATAAGTGACCTGTGGTTAAAAAAAACAAAACCTTGATCTAGGGCAATGGAGTTTTATGAAAAGGCCCAAAAAAGTGAGGGCCTTTTTCAGTTTTAGAGCGCTTTACAACAGAATCAGTTAGTTAAACTTTTTTTAGGCACATGTAGATTAAGTGATGTGCCTAGAGTCACAGGAAGTTGAGGCCAGGTCGGAATTAAAATCTTGTTTCCCAGTTTCAAAGTCGGCAGCTGTAGCAAATAGGCCACTGAGAGAGAAAGAAACCACAGCATTTGCAATGTAATAGATAAGAGTAGTAACTTGGCAGGAACCTTTTTTTTTTTTTTGAGGAGGCTTAACCTACTTGAATTCCGAATGGAACATTGAAAATGATGTGGGATCTACACTTGGTGAGTTGAGTGAACTGTCATCATCCTGTTCTGTTCCTTTGTTTTATTGATAATCTCATCTTTGTGGTATACCAAAGAGCTGATGCATTAGGTTTTCTCTCCGATCATTTCATGTTTCCTCTATGCTGCTATTGGCCAAGTCAGACACAAAAAATGACAAGCCCAAAAAAGGCCAAAAGGTGTATGTTTTAGTTCTACCTTAACAAACATTACTATATGAACACAACAGCATTCATCTTAAATCTGTTGTGCAGAAAGTTTAAGTTGGCTTCAAACTTCTATAACTTAGCACTTATGTTATTGTGCATCACGCCGCTGTGGATTTTTGGGGTTAGACATTACACAGAGATTCTGTTTACAAATTAGAATCAACATTTCCCACCATCTGATTTGTTTTATTTGTTTAATCCCTCTGGCAGTTTCCCTGTGGGATATAGGAAATGGCGCATAGAGTTCACTTGATCTAATAATCAAAGTATTATAATGTTGAATTTGAAGGAATAAAAAAAAAATGTAAAGGTCTTTCTTCAAACTGTTACAGTAAATAAGAAATTGCCACAACTGGGACTAAATAGGGTTAGCGTTCTAATCAGAATTTAAGTTAAGGTTTTATAATTAATGTCTAACCTATAGCCATTAAAATATATGGTGACTGTTAAATCTTCTGAAAAATTGTTAAAATGACTGGCCATTACAGTTACGCCCCCTTGTTATAGGCCCACGCCTTCGGGCTGGGCCTGTACCGCTGGAGCTACCCTTTGACGGCCAAAATAGCCTGGTATGGCGAGCCTTAAAGCTGAAACATGGTCAAAACAGGATTTTGGAACTGAAGGGGACATAGCTGCAAAATAGGACTCTGGAACAGACACAGCAAAGCAGGAACTAGGAATCTAAAATCTGCATAGCACAGATGAAAGTATCAGCCTCTTATTAGACCAAAACTAAAGGCCATGTTTAAGTGGAGTCCCATTCATCTTTCAGATTAATAACATCACCACTTGAGGCCCATTGCAGTGTAGAAGGCCTTATTCCACCACAGGATTTAGAAACTTAAGATGTTTCTGTAGGAGGTTTGGTGTGCACATTACATTGTACACACACAGCCTTAAAAAAACAACTTCTGTAAATACTTGTAAATATCAGTTTAAAGCAGCTTTAACTTAACACCAGCATCTGTTTGCGCATTGGTCATTCAGTCTAAAAATAAAGCAGGGTGTCTATCCATGGCACAGTATTAAGCCCGGTGCCATATTGTACTTTGAGTGACTTGTGGGGGTTATATTTACCCTTTCCTCTTTAAAGGCCACTCATATGCTTGGGACTGGTTTAGAAGCGTTTTACAGTAAGTGCTAGACCGACACGGTACATGCCTGGGAAAGGCTCGCCGTAGCTTAGATTTCGGCATACACTTCCCTGATAAGACAGCACCACTCGCTTATAAAGCAGACAGAGTACCATTTATTTTGTTAATTTTGTTTCCTTAAACGCTTGCGTGCCATGTTACATTTTCTTGACACTTGCGACGTGGAGTATTGAATGCTAGAAAATGTTGTTTAGGAAGAAAGTAAATACATTTTAAAAGAAAAGAATTATGCTAAATTGACCTGTAACTATGTTTCTGCATTACTGACACGTGTGCTGCCTGCTTGACAAACCAAAATACTTTGTTTCTCACTAATTTAAAAAAATAAAAATAAAGTCAGGGTTGTTCTTAAATGTGTCATTTGTCCATCGTAAAAAAATAGAAGTGCCTTTGCATGGGGTGATATGCCTGTTGCGGAAATCTTGAAAAACCTGTACCTCACATGTTTAAATCTCGGGGGGGGGCTTTCCTGTCCTCTTATCCACAGAGACTAATATAGTAGCTTGCCGGCTTTCAGACGTGGTAGCCTGCATGGCAAATAACATTCTAATTGTGTAGGGGTTGCACCTCATCTGCTTTGCATTTCGCTGGTGGTGCAGTATGCTGACTGATCGCTACCGATTTAAGTACTGAGTTCACCTGTTTGTCTGCACCTTTAGTGCTTTGTATTCTGATGCAGTGGCCATCGCCAGCAATAAGTTACGATAATATGGAATTGGTATAAAATACTGAGCCCATTTTGAGAATGTTTGCAGGATAAGCCAGATGTAATACTTGTTTTTAAGCGTAGATTTATTTCATGACCATAATGACCACGTAAACCTTTTGCGCATATGGATTAGTTAAAGGAGAGCATCAGCTTTTTATTTTTGACCTCTACGAAATCGTTTTAGGTCGTGTTACATATAGCTTTTGTTTTTAAACGCATTTTATTGTGCAGGTTATAGATGTCAGCTCTTTGGAATATTTAAGAAGAGGAAGACTATATGAAACTTACTTAAGTACGTCTGAATAACTAAAAACAAACTACTATTAAATTGCAAGGATCATTCTGAGGTGTTGTGGTGCACAGCGGTGGGCCAACGTCATGGTTAAATCTGGCAGCGCTTTCCGTGAATTTGGTGAGAGCTGGTCGAGTCGCGGTCTCGCCCATAACATATGTTTTAACCGTTAATGGCTACAGTGGCGGCCCACTTTTGCCCCTATTACAGTTTGTAGTGTATCTTGTCCATTGCGGTTTCTGATTGTTCACTTTTTACCCTCCCATATGTGTCGCCTTACAGACGCTGGTCATAGTTTCTTTTCTATGACATTAATCCTTGTAAGCTCTCGTCCCAATAGGCCTTCTGTGCAGCCCGCGTCTCCCCTCTTAGTACAGTGTCGTGCTCTCGAAATTAGCTTATTTTATTACTTCTGCCATTGTCAGGCATGAGGTCCTGGAGACTTCCACGCCATAGCAATCACTGTTTTTGTTAGTAACAGTGATAATCCTACAAAACTAGTGTCTGCTTTCTTTCTCTTGGGGTGGAGGAACAATGGGCTATATAGGTCATTCCTCTCTGTCATTTTATAATGCACTATGTGACCTCTTCCCAATATTCTCTTACCATTGGATAGTCTCCTACCCTTTGAAATACATTTGCGTATGTGCAACTAAGAGGCTTAGAAATTGCAGTGGCATACATTTTGTTAATTTTCCCTAGGTGTACATGTACTTTGTGTAAAAAAAAAAAAAAACACAAAAAAACACAATTTGGGTTTGAGAGACTTTGTGCACATAACGTAGCCTTCTTCCAGTACCCTTCTTCATATATCCACTTGTCCTCCATGCTCACCCGGGTCATAAATTACAGGGCCTCAAATAACCAGAAAACCATCCTTCACTCACATATCATAAGCAGCTGCACTAAATCATGTTTTTGAGGTTCCAGGTGTCCTTGTCCCCAGGCCCAGTGAAATGCCCCAACCAGTGAACATATCTGAGGAATTTCCTAGCAATTAGCCTGTTTTGTTCTACGAGTTTGCTAAGGATAGCAATTGACTACCATTAAGGCAGAAGGATAGATTGTCTAATAGCTCAGATCCTACATGGAGGGGAAAAGGGTTCAGATTTAAAGTCCATTAAGGGCAAGCCCGTTAGCATAAAACAAGGAAATAAAGGAAATGAAAATGGTTCTGTCCATCAGCTACCGACTAGCATCCGCATGTCAGTCCAAAGTAAGGAAAAAGTTGAGTAAGCATAGCATCCTCTCGCAAGGAAAAAAGGCGTTTGTCAAGAAGCAAAAATCAATGTTGCTGCCCCTCCTTTTGGGTTTCTTCTTTTATAAAGTACCTAGCAAATTCCAGTGATGTAGCATCACACCACCATCGAAAGACTCATATGCTCAAATTCACATTCTGTCACCTAGGACACTTGCAACAGTGAGATGCTTTCCCATGCTGGTCATGTGAAACAAAAGATTTGAGAGTCCACATAGGCCTAATATTGGTGAAAAATAAATACAAAGTTTTCATCTACATCAACAGCAGTAATCCTGTTCCCACAGGAATATTTCACTGTGAACATTGAAGAAACATTTAGGAATGTCAAGGTCTAAACATATACAGAACAAATAAAGTAAAATTTCACTAGTTGTAAATGGTCCATTGTATTAGGTCAGGGTAAAGGTCAGCATTAGAGAAAAAGCATTTGCCGAAAAGCCTTTAGGCTAGGATCACACATTTTAAATGAAATAAACTCTAAATCAATATCAAATATAATGCAGTAAATCATTTCAAATAGGCAATATGTAGAACTTTCACCAGTGATTACATGGAAATAGCTAACATTCGAAATACCCTACTAACACATTTTTTCTCCACATTCATATGTGTATAATTTTCTAAATTCATGCTACAAAATTAGTTTTTCACCTTCCATAAACTATAAAATCTCAAGTATTACTATGCGAAATTTCAAGATCATACCTAGCGTCGAAACATTTTTTCACCAACTTTTCTAAATGGTGCATTCCAGCAAAAAGCATTAGAAACCCTAGGTCACTTTATTAATAGCAGTTTCATCCAAAAACGTTAATAAACAGCATCTTCATAAACTCATTAGTGCAACTCGTTTATATGTATTAGTATGCATGTTTTTTTCTAATCTGTCCTTTTACAGCTCGCTTTTACGGTGCTTCTACTACACTTGTGTTTCATGTGTCACTGTGTCTAATGTGCGCAAAGTGCACTTTCAGCTTTTAGTGTTTAATCAGTAAATGTCATGTATTATGATTTTTAAAATCATGCACCATCAGATGCTTTCATAGGATATTTGAGCTTGGTCTTAATATTTAATTATATGAAGATAAAAACTGCCAAACTTATGTTTGAAGAGTTAGCGCTTATGTCTTGCTTTTTTTTAATAGAAAGTACAGCTATTGTACTTTGCACACATAGGCACTTTATAGGGCATGATGATTTTATCAATGCTTGCAACAATTGTGTTTGACGATCTATTTCCATTACCAGTGTTAGGGTTGTGTTGTAGTTTTCCATGATCATTTTTACCCTATATTATGAATTCAAATTTGTGCCCTATTTTATTTTTTGGGCTTTTTTATGGAGATAAACAATGAATAACAAAAGAAAGTACCTTCTTTTTGCTGTGTCCGGCCTCAAAAAGAAAAAATTTAACTTGGCTTAAAAGTCTTCAAGTCCAGTTGAAATGTAAAATTTGATGAGGGTTAGCAACGCGCTTGCTTAACAGAGGATTTAAAACTAGGATTTAGTTTGTCTCTTCTCAGATTGCCCAAGAGCTCCAGTTGCAGACAATATATTCCATTGACAAATTATTTATGGTTTTATTTCTCATTAACATTCTGCTTGTTGAAGTTAAATATGCACATTGTTCAGCATAAAAAATAGTCTTTGATTAATGTAAATACTTGTAGATGTGATTTTTACAGTTTGCGCTTTAATTTTGCCATTCCATTCATCTTCTAAATGCTGTGAGATAGGATAATGTCTTAAAGGTCTTTCTGGATTCTAGCTATTAAAGCGATCTGTGCCTCAGCACCCTCTAATTTCATATAATAATTTTGAAACATTAAACATAATTCAATAAAAAGCTGTTATCGCCACTCTTTTTTTTTTATATTTTCATTTCCTTCTCCAAGTCAGTTTCATCAAGAATAGTCTCCCAGCCTCAATAGCCAACACTGCTTTTTTGTGGCTCTACCTAGTTTTGTTTGGACCTGTGTTTGGAGTTTGTGCCTTCATTTTATGACATAAGTGGTCTGTGCCAGGGCATTGCTAAGCAGCAGCAATCAATATTATATTTTAGTACAGCTTTGCGTGATATGCTTTGTGGAGCTTCTTATTGAAAATCTATGATTTACTCTGCTCAAACAACTTCATTGTAGACCTAAAACTGCCAAATGATCTTGTATCAAGGTTGGGTCGTGTCATCACTGTGCATTTTCATTTAGCAGTTGTGTCTCAGTGACTTGGTCAGAAATGTTGAGTCTTGGTGTTCACACTACCCCAGCTCATGAATGTCTTTTGAGAATGAGTACTGCTGTTGCAGCAGCGCGGTTCAGGCTGTGTTGGCTGCTTACATGTCAGCTCTGTAAAGCCTTGTTTTTAATTATGTGGCAGTTTTAGAAGTTTCAGGGCCTTCAGAAGTGTGTGGGGCCTGCTATGGTAAACTGCATGCATTCTCTAGAGAGAATACTTTAAAAAAATGTTGATTAATTAATACAATATACATTAAAAAAATGAAGAAGTAAATGTGTATAGCCAAATCTCTAAAACAAATAGTCAATGAGACATTGACCATTACACTGTCTGGCCACAAAAGTAACCATTGGTAACAAGTAGGCTTTGAGAATGTGATGTTCTACTTTGAGACAAGTTAATTTTGAGTGTGTAGGAGGGTAAAAGTACAATTACCAGAAAATTGAGTATTCCTGTAAAAGGTCATTCTTCCCAAGAAGTAGAGCTCATTTGCTATTTAAGGGGTTGTCAGCAGCACAGTCATATCAGCCAATAAGGTACTGTTTATCTTTCCATTTGGCAAGTATATATTGGCATTTCAAACTGGTCATTGTGTAGAAATTTGTATAATCCTACTCAGATAAATGAAAATGTAAGCCATGAATAAAATTGTAGTGAAGTATGTATCTAGAACTGGGAATAATTGACCTCCTAAACTTCTAAATTTTACTTGGGAGCTTTCTTATTCTAGGGCATATAAATATCATGTTGAAGGGTACTTGTTGCAGAGCTAAGGTGCACCATGTTGAAGTTACTGATGAGCTTGGCCAAACACCTCACTCTACAGATGATGCAGACTCGTTTAGTATGATTGTGTGATGCATAACACAGTTTAGGGTTGTGGTGATGACATCCAAACGTGATTCCAACTACATGAAACCCCATGAAGGAACATATGGCTTCCCTGTTGGGAAGGAGATACTTGTGTTCCTGTTTCACAACGTTCATACTTCCCCACATCCTACCAGTAGTGTACAATTCAGATTGATTTCTCCTATCTGAATGGAGCAAGACTTTAATCTTGTGGACGTTCTTCATTTCTGTTGGGAGTAGCGGGTGCCTCTGTAAACCACCAAACTTCATAGTGAATTAAAAGCTCTGTAGAAGTAGAATTTGAGCTGAGGGAGAACGAATTTCAAGTTATTTGTGAGAGCAGTCACAATAACGAATCTTATAGAAATAGATTACTGCTCCATCGTCCACAGGGCTGATAGGTTTTATATTGTTTCTAAGAGCTGGGGTTACAGAAATTGAGAAGACTACAGTTGTACATTTTTATTCACTGCCTGTTGCTGTGCAGGTCTCGACAAAGGGCTAAAAGATTTGTCCACATACTTCGTATCTCCATCTTTACTGTTTATTGTTTTTAGTGCACCTTACTCTTTAATGCCTTTTATATCTTGCATGAATTCAAACTTTCATTTGTGCATTGCCTTAAACTCCTTCGCTGTTGGTTGGAAAGTGTTTGGGATATGCCTGTTGGCAGTTACTCACATTTCTTCAGCATCATTAAAAGCAATGCACCTGTGTCAATGTGACCTGGAGGTGATCAGAACCCAGAGTGCTGTAACAGACAATTACGAATCTGGGGGTGTGTAGCTGTTACTCATAGGATTAGTCTGTAAACCCAGCCCACAACCGTGCAGCATCCTGGCTCCCACTGTGGAGACCACATTGTATCAGACTGGATAGATTGGTGCATGCTCTGGCCAAGCAGCGGAAACTGCATACCATTTATATATGTTGAATTGTTATCACTTCATAATGGAATCTAGGCTCGCCTTACTCTTGACGCCACTACATGGCTGTTCCTTAGTTTTGTGATTTCTTCGAACTTTTCCACGGGTAAGATTCTTAGAGAGACAACTGATGTGAGGGTTAGGAACAGGGACCAACAGGGAAATGTGTATGGTTAACTCTAGGAATTGTTTTAAGGCAGGGACCCTACTCTGTCCATCATGGTTTCATTTTTGAGGATTGGTCCAAAGGATATTAGGTGTGGTTTGTATCATTACTAGACGAGATCTGGGTGGAGATGATACAGTAGATTGGGTTTAAATGAGAGCTACCTAGTCAGCTCGGACATGAAGGAAGTAAGAGGTAAACTGACAACCCACTAGGTTCTCAGTAGGAATGAATGGTGGTGGTGAAAATGTGGTTGGGAAGCTGATATATCCTAATTATTAGAGGGTATACAAATCTGCAGAAAAATGTGAATATCATGCGCAGTAAATTCATATTTCTGTAGGAAAAGATTGTAAAATCTGAGGAAACCATGTTGAAAAAAAAACGAAGTGTTCTAGACCAATATAAAGAGTAATGGAAAAATGCATGAAAAAAATCTCACCATATTCTTTTGTGCTCTTGAATGTTAAGAAAACAAGAAAATTAAAAGATGAATGACCTCTTCCACCCTTGCACACCTCACTTTAGATTTAATGTAATTTCTGTTTAGGATTTCTCCTCACGATTGCCAAGTTTAAAGGTATGGCTCCTGAGTATTTCCTATACCTCTACTAACCCCTTTCAAATGATGCAAGCGTATAGGTGACAGATTAGCTGCTAGTGGTTTTATAATTATTTACCGGGAGGGAGGCTTTTCGCCTGTCTTTTACTTTTCATTACTTGTTACACCCATAACCGCTTAAGTGGTTATTGAAGTTGATTTATCAAGTAGTTATTTTGTCTACCAATGTAGTGCGCTCATATACATGAGACAAGATTGTTTTCATTGCAGCAGATTTGTGATCTCGGGTCCATATGACTTAAACCAAGCACATTAGCAACAGTACTGTATTTTTGGTGACATTAGACTGGCCACGTTGGTGATATTTTTTTGCCCCTATCTGTGGCATGTAGGGTGAAATGAGATGCAGTCGCCTTCAGCGCTGTATATTGTATTTGAATATAGGAGTTTGACTCCATACTATATCATCCTCATTACCAAAGTACTGTTAAACTTTATCTCACTCGGAAATACTTTTGTTTCTACTTTAGTTCCCCAAGCCTTCGGCAGAAGAAAAAGTTAAATTTGAGACATAAGTGCTCAGAAGTTTAATATGTAAGAACCAAGAACACCAAAATCACACTGTTTCTGTGTTAGCTTCACCAGGTGCTTCCGTCAAAGGTAGGCATCCAAGACACTGACTGTCTGCTGTAGGGCTCCAAATAAGTAGTATACCAGGCAGTATCAGTCACTAAAACCCATGCATCATTCTGCAAAAAGGGGAACAGTGATACCCCAAGAAAAGGAAATGGGGTCTCACAGATAGCCACAGTCTACCACTATGTCTACCTGCCCTGCTCTGCTGATGTATTTAAATTGATACATTTTAAAGCAGTATAAATAGTCTAGAAAGGCCTTTAGAACAAAAATACCTGTTTTTATGTATTCAAAATTGCTACAATACCAGTATGGATTTCAGCCAGGTTTCAAAATTAAGATGTATTTGCATTTTCCTAATAATACCTTCCTATGAAATCAGAATTACCCTTTTTCTCTCATAGAAAATGATTTGACTCCTACCTTCCTAAATTAAGGAGTTTAAGTACTTGTGCTTAAACAAATTATCTGAAGTGAAGGTTTCGTGTACAATCTTACATTGTTTGCTGCTACTCTATCCTATGTTTACCAATCATTCCTTAAAGCTAAGGCAGCATCATTTATTTACCAAAGGATTGTACAAATAGATGCCATTGCCAGGAAGCCACCTGGTTTATTCTACAAGCTTTCGGACGATAACTGTTCCCTACTGATCATGTTCAGGACTGATAGACATTTTAACAGACACTACCATAGAACATGTTCATTTAATCTGCAATAGCTGTTACACTTTTCTCATTTCTTTTTCTTCACACATTGAGTTACACCCAGGAGTTTTATCATGCCTACATCTTGTAACTTCTGTAATTCAGGTCCCGAATCCCAGCGCTTAAATATATAAAAAAAAAACAATTTAAACTCAGAACGTCTGCCCAGTAAAGACACCATTGACTGGATGGTCATCTTTAGGCATGAGAGGGTGTTCTCAGGAAATTGAGTTCATGTTCATTTTGGTTTCTTTTTTTAAACCTTGAATAGTCCTGAGAATTTATTTCTTTAAATAATTTGTAAATGTGTGCTGTAAGGCCACTTTGGACTCAGGATTTAGCCAGCTGCAGAAAGGATATTTTGACAGTTGAACATCTTTTCTAGATCTTTCCATCCAAAAAACTCTATGCTCTTTACTTGTTTCTTCCTGCAAGAACGATCCGTTTGTCTTGACATTGGTTGTTATCAGGAACTTCCAAGGGCTTTTCTCCATATAGATTAACTTGGAAATCACAGAATATTTCTGTGCAAGTTAACATAATGTACGCCCTCTTTTGTAATAATTGTGGAATTAATAACATTAATCATCCGTAGTTTTCTTTTTTACCACTCTCCAAATACTACAGTTTTTTTCCTTCAAGAAATCTGTTGCACATTGTCTTGCTTCAGTGACCCTTTTTACATCAATGCGTACTCCTTGAGCTCATCGTACTCCTTGAGCTTCAAGCTCCTTTTTTTAAATTCTTTTCATTGAACTTTGCTCATCATACAGTAAATGCAATAGTCGAATCAGTCTTTCAGTATATACAGTAGGCAGAGCAGACAACATCATATGCTTGACCGTGGCAGTCTGTATAAACGGAGCCTCCTGGGCTTTCAGAAAGCTCAACTCCCCAACTGCAGCAGATATAAATGTTAGGATCTCGCCCTTAAAGCTCCTTCTCTAGCCCTATAAACCTACTGTTGAGCTTTTAAATCAAGACCATCCTTCTTTTTAGATAGCTGCTTAATGACTATCCCCCTAATGAAAGTTGTTTTTTTCAGATTGTGACAATCCCGTTCTTGCTTTGTTTCTCTTGAGAAGACCAATTTTGAGCCTTATTAATACATTATTTCCATCACTTTGTTTCTTTTCTGCTAAGTTTGTTAGCTGAACTCACAACTTCTGTGGTTAATTGCACCACCTACCTTGTTCTCTTCAAAGCTGTTTTTGTGTGTTTGTGCCATAAGCTAATTGGTGTTATGAGCATTGCAGAAGTTACAAGTTATGGCGTGGTGTTTTTACTTAATTCCAACCCCTGCTGCACACAACCTGCCTGTGGCCTGAGCCCGCACTCAACCTGCTTTGGACACCCAACTCCTATTGCAGGCCTTCGGCTGTCCCCAGTGGCCAGACCATGTTCCAAACCTGCCACTCTTGCTCAGCCCCAGGAGCGCTCGGTGCTTTTGCCCTGTGAAGCAAGGGTTTTGTTGAGGGGGAGGGGCAGACTCTGGCCTGTGGCCAGGCCCTGCTCTCAACCTGCTGCGAACACCCAGCTGGCCTTCAGTGTGCCCGGTGGGGGTTGGGAAAACCCCTTTTGCACCCCACCTACTCTGGGAAGCTGTCTCCCAGTGTGCACATCCCGCTCTCTCTACCTGACAAGCTGTTTGAGTTACAACTATAGAGATATACAAATGTATTAACCCTTTAAAGCCCCCTTGCCAAGTTTTTAATGCTAATACCTCACCAACTACTGAACATATTTACACCAAACTAACAAAAGCATGCCTTTGAAGTAAAGTTCTACTTCCATGCCAATTTTGGTAGAGCCTGCAAAACTTCCCGTGGGATCCATAATGGAAAAACGCTTTTTTTTAAAACTCTTTTCCACCTGCACGCATATTGGCAAGATGGGCCTTAGATGGCAATGCCAATTTTTGAGCATTTCAGTCTATAGACAAATAAAGGAAAAGCAGTTTTTCAGTGGAAAGTGCGTCTGAACCTTAACTAGACAGTGACACCTGCCACCGTGTAAAATATACGTATGCATTTATATGTAAAATTTTGTACACTGTCTTCTGATTAAGATAATCAAGAGGATTCAGGTTGACCTCCCCCAAAATATTTCAGCTGATAACGTAGAACTAAGTAAAAGTTAACCATAACTAATTCTGGTTTAATTTACCGAGAGGTGGAAGTATTTTTTTCTATAGTCATTTGCAGACTACTATACATGTCGCACTTAATGGACTTAGTTTTGTGGGGAAAATAGCTTCGTTCATGCAAACTGCAAAGGAAAGTAGATGGAGTGATTGAATGGCGTCACAGAAAAGGTTTAAAGAGCATCTGGCACAGGGTTGTACAAAGACTTGATTGAGTAAATGGTTAATACTGTCAGTGTCTTTATCCACACTGATATTACGAAGTTGGCTCTCTACCATCTGCAGGAGAGAAATGAGTGTGAGGGAAGCAGATATGTCAGGTTTGTCCCTGGTTCTGGGTTGTGAGGTTGTGTTGTGCTCGGGTGGCGTGAGGGAGTGCCATGCAGGCAGCTACTGCGTCTAACCCCAGTTCTAGAGTTCACTGTATGTTGCCTAGTACCCGCGGGTTTGATATTTATTGTAGTGTATAGGGGGACACATCATTTTCCTTGGGAGGGCGGTGCAAGGCCTAGGTTTCATTCATATAAATGTTAAGATGACGTCTGTTCAATCCTGTACACTAGCCATTGATAAAAGAAGGGCAGTGTTGTGCCAACACCACAAACCGACAATGATACCAAGCATCAACAGTCTGAAAATGTTTGTAAACTGAGTCTAATGGCAGCTGCCCTTAACTCTGCTTGGCACGTGTGATAGAGGAAGAATGGTAAAGCTTCAGTTCATACCACTACACTGATGCCAAGCGGTCTACATAAACGTCACTTTTGCGTGGGATATTTTGCAGTCTTGAGTGACTAGATTCTTTCTTGTGGGCAAAGCTAATTTGCTAAATTATGCGATGTTTTGCAATGCATGCCCACGGAGTACTGTACAAGCTGCAGCCTGAGGCTTGACTGTCATTTGTTGCGCTTATTTAATTGTTAGCTAAGAAAAGTATCCTATATTGTCTGCCATAGGAAGAACAAATCTGATTCTCTCTCCCTGATGGAAATCTCGGCTGCATAATCTTTGTTGCATGAAGGACCTCAGTAAAGGTTCTTGGTATTATGTGCCTACTGCAACAATCTGTGTGCTTACCTCCAAGCAACAAAATTGAATCACAGAGGCAACTAAGGCTTTCACCTGTTCGAGGTCAATAAAATTATTACCAATGAATTTGAGAAGAGTAACTGGTTTGTAGAAAGATCGTGGGTGCAAGTGCTTGTAAAAAATGTATTGATTAAAATTCATACGCCATATACACCACCTTCCACCTTGCAGCACTAAGTGTACAACATGGTGTATAGTGTTGTACACTGTTGGAAATGCGCCTTTTTGGAAGCTGCTCTACCTTTGTTCTCATGAGAAGAGTAAGGGCTCTCACCTCTCTATGATGTTGTGTGGACTGAGCCCATGCTATTTGCTTTGCTACTGGGTGTTGCTGTTGCCCTTTGAAGTATGTCTTGCTTTGCTGTCCAAATGGTTCTTGCTGCTTGCACTGTTCTACTCCTCTTGTTGGTGGATGCGCAGACATATGGCTGCAACAAACGAAAGACCTATCAACAGTGCATCGTTTGGTATGCAACAAGCCTGTGCTGTGTAAGCATTGGTTATTCAGCATGGCGGGGCACCAATGAAAATAAAATCCAGTGCCCATGAGTGAGTGCTACTTTCCTTTAAAACAAAGCTCCCCGGGCTCCCCAGTGTTCCAGGCCATGTATTTGGCTTTATCTTTTGTGAAGTGGGTTCTGGTCCCTTGCACATTTCTGGCTTTTTCATCTCTCTACTGAAAGTTGCATAGATGTGGCGTTTCTCTCTTGGTTAGTCTGTCTGTTATTTCTTACCCATTACTGTAACATTTCTTTGAAGGATTTGTTGTCACTCAGGGCAGTTATGCCTGGGACTCAATTATTGTGTTGTACATACATAAGATGGGTTTTTGTGAGGGTTGTATGACAGAGGCACGCATGGCTAAACAACACACGCCTCTACAACGCTGGCCCAACAACGAATGCATCTGAACACATTCCTTTACCACGCAAATTCCTGGTAAAAGCATGACTGGTAAAGGAATGTGTAATAAAGATCACACCTCAGGCCTCCTGCCCTGAGCCCTAAAAACTACCCCAACCCTTCCCCCCCTCCCGAGCCCTAAAAACTACCCCAACCCCCTGAGCCATAAAAACTACCCCGACCGCCCTTTCCCCTTGAGCCCTAAACACTACCCCGAGCCCTAAATATTACCCGACCCCTCTGAGCTGTAAACACTACCCTGACCCCCCATTAGCCCTAAACACTACTCCATCCCCCCAGCACTAAACACTACTTAGACCCCCGAGCCCTAAACACTACCCCGAGCCCTAACACTACCCCAACCCCCCCTGAGCCCTAACACTACCCTGACTTCCCCCCCCAGCCCTAAAAACTTCCCTGACCCACCTAAACCCTAAACACTACTGACCCCCCCCTCCCAAGTCCTAAATACTACCCCGGCCCCCCCAGCCCTAAACACTACCCTGACCCCCTGAGCCCTAAAAACTACCCCACCCCTTAAAAACTACCCACCATCCTGCCAAAACCCATCCCCAGCCCTACTTACCAGACCGCATCCTCTCCTGATCCTTCCTCTTCCTGTGCCCGCCCATCCCAGCATCTAGACCGCACACTGCCTTATGCGTGGTGAAGGCAAGCGTGGTTCCGCTTGCGGGGAAAACGGCACGCGTGGCTCAGACTGCATTATAAAGGCCATTTCCCTTTTGTGAGGGTTGTATGAAGAACGCTATGGGGCTAATGTGAAAATAGTGATCGGACTCTGAAGGCAATTTAAGAGGAATGAACTGGAGGTATTAGGAAAGGGATAGAACTCTGGAAACTTTCAGCGGAAGAGAGTAAGAGTGCAGATCGAGACAGTCGGACAAAACACTGAAGGCAGCGAGACATAGAAGGACATAACTAAAGGCAAAGAGAAAGATTGACTGGAACTTGGGAAAAGAAAGACGCGAAGCAACTGGAAAGGGATTCAGAACCCAAACACAAAGAAAGAGAAATGGAGTAATAATAAATGGCCCCAAGCAATCGAACTTAAGAACACACAGCTAGTAACTTAAGGCCAAGTAAGTGTGTGTCTGTGTGTGTTAGTGTTAGCATGTGGTTTAAATAACATTATTCCACCGATTCTGTGCAATTATTATGTTTGGGAGTAAATCCATCCACGTTTGCCTTTTTAAATCATTTTGATAAAGTTAGTTATTTCAGGTTTTTATGAGGGAGCTAATGCACTGGTGTGGATTGAGGTGGACAGCAGCAGTATTTGAGCATCTTTACATCTCAAACACTGGAAATATTAGGACTGTCTCTGGCTTTGCAGCTGTGAAACGTTGAGAGATATGAATATATCTGCACAATGAATTTTTCTTCCTGCTTGGAAAAAAAGTTTGATCCCCATTCTGATTGATAAGTTTATGGTGTGTGTTGCGTTTTGCAAATACTATCCAATACGATTCCATAATGATGGATAAAACTATTTGCCGCCTTCATTTTCGGGCGAGGAAATACACTTCTGCTGTCTGTCGGCTATAGCTGTAGTACACCGCTGATTGAGAATTTTTCTTCTTTTAGAAAGCAGAAAATCAAAGAATAGTTCGCATGTTTTGGTATTATCTTAGTTCGCTGGGCCAGCCGACTGCTAGAATTGCAACATGTCAGTTATTCTCTGCAGGACGTAGAGCGTGTTCCAGGAGCATGCTGAACTTTCTCAGCTCGAGGGCAGACTACTGTTTGATGAAAACCATACCATGTTTGTAAAAGATCTTGTAATTAAATAAATGGGAGAAGTTGAGCTTGTGGAAAGAGATACTAGAATTGCCAACCTAAAAGAAAAAAAATCTCCTTTTCAGGGTCGCTGTTCGAGAGAGAACTGCAAGTACCTTCATCCGCCAACACACCTAAAAACGCAGCTCGAAATAAATGGCAGGAACAACTTAATCCAGCAAAAAACAGCAGCTGCTATGATTGCCCAACAGATGCAGTTCATGTTTCCAGGGGCACCTCTTCAACCAATGGTAATTATATTGTCTCATTTGCAGTATATACTTTTGGGGCTTTCTGTAGAGATTTGGAGTCTGTTTTGATTTTTAATAACTAGCATACCCTTTTTGTATTAGAGGTGCAAGAATTATTATAATTGTTTGCATAAAATATAATTTTGTTGTGTCCTGTCTCCAAGCTGAATTATATAGATATGCAAAAGCATGTATATATTTCAATGTATGTATCATGTTTTTACTATGAAAAGCTGCAAAAGTGAAGGCAAAAAATTGATTGTTTACAAGTCGTGTACAAATTCATGAGACTTGTTTTGATCGGTATTAACAAGGTGTTAGTCTCTTATTTTGAGATACATTTTTGAGTCCGAAACCTAATGCCTAGTATGTATGCTCGCCCTATTTTGTGTGATCTACGTTGCATTTTTCTCTTTGCTGTGCATTTCCCAAAGTTTCTGTATGGGTGTCTTTAAACCTGACCATAGTTTTAGTGTGAGACACATGGCCTGTCCATCTAATGGCCCTGAAGGCTGGCCCATTAGCCTCCAAACTTAATTGAAGTGAATGTATCCGAGTGAGTTAACAGGGGCATTGTCTTGATATAACTGGTTGTCTTTGCTCTTAGGCTGTCTTTGCTTAAGAACCAGGTTGTTTTCTTGGCACCTTATTGATCTGAAAATTCTCTTGGAGGACGAGGACATTTTGGTTGGACATTGTTAGCTCTGCCTTTCAGAGAGTGGAAATACACGGTTGGCAAACTCTATCCTTTTGTTGATCTTGTGCATAACTGTTGAAGTGCGGGGTTGACTTCCACACTGCTGAATACCTATTGTAATGGTTTCCTTTCTTAGTGTGCCCAGCTGCTGTTTCCTATGATCCTTATGGCTGGCCCTGCGGGGTGCTTTTCATGCCACAGAAATCAGCAACACTCTTAGTGCAGAAAAGGGATCAAACTATTCCCTGGATGTTTCACATTGAGTCCCAACATCTGAGGTCACGGACTTCTGCCCTTAAAGTGAGAGAGGGAAGCCCTAGATCAGCAGGAGGTTGGTCACTCTGGAGATTTTCTTCAAACGCCATTAAAAAGCCAGGCCACACGTTTTAATTAAGGCATGTGTCACCCACCACTTTATCATTGTGGCATGGCTTAATTAAATCTTATGACCATGCAATTATGCTGTTATACTTGTGCAGCTAGGATTCACAGGTGGATTTGTAGGTTGTTCTTTGTTGATCTGGAGTGTTGTTGCTGTGACACCAAAAGGTCAATATACCTCATTTCCCTCTGGTTCTTTGCCCCCTTTGTATGTGGTTCTGAACATATTAACTCAACATCCTCTTCTGAAGGTACTGTGATCCCCTGTTGTGGATTGCCTAATGGTCTATACACAGGGACTTGAATAGGATCAGTTTCGCAACTGGTGTATGTTTGATTGCAGTTACATGTGTCCCTCCCCAAGTTTAATTATCAAATGAATCTCTGGATTCTGCAACGCCTGAAATTTGAAAGTCTCGCTTTGGAAATGCCCAAATAAAGGATGTTACAATAATACAATCTTGCAAGGATTAATGCTTGTTATGCCATTTTCCGCTCTTCTAAAGTAAAAAATGGAATTAATTTTTTTTTAGCAATGTAAGTTTGGAAACATTCGATAGAGATGGTTTTATTTACTTGGGCATTTCGAGATAAATTGTCAGTTCGAATCTCCTACGTTTTTCACCACTGATTTGGGTAACAATGTTGAACTTCCAGCTCCATGGCCCACGAACTATATAACCACCAAATATTCTTGTTTTGACCAAATACCAAAACCTCCGTCTTATCTGAGTTAGAATAGGATCCTATGAGAGATGGTGTTAGTCAGCCAAAAGTTCTTGCAGTGTGATTGTTGCATCGCCTCCTTTTTCTAAATTTCACCTTATTTCGTCTACCAGTGATATCCAAGCTGACCCAGTACTGTGCATAGCCCTGACACCAAACTGAGCCGTCTGCAAGATCTTTTTGGGTTGTAGGAATGTGAAAAGACTGCCATTCACATGCTTCTCTAACATCTTAATTGGTGCCGGCAGTAAGGGTACAAGTAAAAAAATATGCAAGAACGATTGTATCAACTATTCGTTTTTTCAGGATACGGGTGATTGTGTGCTTCAACCTCCATGGAACTGAAGCTAATCTTAGAGCAGTATTGCACAGGTGCATCAGAATGGTACCAACGAACCCCCGCCCAAATGTAAAAGTGTAACTGGACATGGATTCTCTGGGTGATCCACATTTCACTGATAGCAGTAAGTCGAGGGTTCCCTGTGGGCTGAGAGACTTGAAATTTAAAATCTCACACTCCGAAGTCTGGCTAGCAGTAGTGAGCTCCCCCAGTCTCGACACTACTCTTTCATAAGCCACTGAATGTTTCACACACCCTAAGTATTTATCACCACACTATTGCAAGTCCCTTGCATAGTCTGAATGCTTACATTTAGGCATTACGGATTAGTGAAAGAGTTTACAATTTTGAAGACCTTCTTAGTCGATTCTAAGATTCGCTCAGTAAAGTGCCCTTTTTGCGTTGCAGATCTGTTTTTTGTATCTACAAAGTTCATTCAGATATAACTTTCTTCTCAGCAGCATAATGTTTGCAACAGATTTTTCCTAGTTGCTATCAATGTTGTTTCGCTTGCCGTATTATGTCTGAAACTCAAGGTATTGACTGTCTGTTCCGTGCAAGTCTATCTTCATTAATTGGCGCAACTACATCTAATGCTATTCTAATTCACTGACTCACTGATATGTTTAGAACTTCATCAGTTGTCACCTTAAAGTCAAACTGTCCAGATATTTCCTCAAGGGCAGCCAACCACAATCCTGAAGTAATTTTGTTACCATCTTGCTGACTGGCCTGTAAGTTCGCTGTTGTACACCCACATTCAAAAGAAAGGTAAGAAGCCTGTGCCATAGTAAAATTATAGTTTGAGGCAACCTTGTGTTCTACTTTGACGAGAATCAATGAACTCATTAGCAAAATGTCAATCTACTCCCAAAGCTCTGTAACCAATCACTGTCGCCTGTGACCAGGAAGGAGATAAAGATACCCGAACATTCAAAAACTCGACTAAAGTGAATTCGTCTGATGGAACCTATTGAACTAAAAAAATAATCTCTGAAAACAACTGCAAACCCTCCTCCTCCTCCCTCTTTTGTGTAATCTAATCTAATGATATTAAAAACCTGGTGGGGTCACTAATTTTGGATTGGATCTTTAATGCAGCCAAGTCTGTTACAAAAGCAAAAAAGAAAAAAAACATCCATTTTGTGATTAAGAATGAGATCTGACACCTTCATATGATTATATAAGGATCTTACATTTAGCACACCAAAGATTTGTAGGAGATGATTAATCAGCCAAGATACTCACATAGTCATTGGTTAATTTCTCTTCCTGTTGTAGTTCGGTGAGCCACCCCATAATTTTAGCACACTTCAGGGGATTAAGGGATAATAACTCTCCTTTAGAATAGGCAATGCGGCCCTGTTCTGTGTAGAAACAGGCAGCATGGCTAGCAGTGAGTGGTCGTTGACAGACTTGCCTTTGGCGTGCCAGCAGCTTGGACACCACCCAGCCTGACTAAATACTGTGGTATTTAAAATGCAAAAAACCAACGATGACTACTTGTGCAAAAAATGCAAAATGCCAAAATAGAATTGCAAGGTGAAAGTGCAGCCTTTGCGAGTTCATTTGCCAGAGGTCTCCTTATAGTCTTTGAGACACTCTAGGGGCGCAGATCATGCTCTGACACCTAGCGATTGGTTTAAAAATGCTGAGCCTTTAACTCTGTGTGCAGTCACAGTAGCGGCTGCTACCGGGCAGTAGTGGTAGGGCGGGGAGGGTGGGTGTTGAAGAAAAGGGGGTGGAAAAAAAAGTAAAAATGCACTTAACCTTCCCGGCGGTCGGCTCTCCACTGTTGTCTTCGTCCACGACGCAGAAACAGGAAGCACCCAGACAGCAGCCAGTCATAGCGCTGCCTTACAGCAGGGTTGTGATTGGTCTGAGCACTGTGTTTTGGATCTCAGAAGGGGACTGGAAGCCTAGGCATGTTCCCCACCAGGATGTGTATTACCAGCCAAACAGTCATGTGCACTTTACAGAGTGCCTACCACTCACCCCTGCTCTGCGGCCAGCACAGCCCTGCCCCGCCTGCACCTTTACAGCGCCAGCCAATAATGAAAAATAAAATGATTTCATTGTTATTATCATTTTATTTTTCCTGTGGGGCGACGCTCCTCTGCCTTAGAGGTAGTCAATGGGCATTTCGTTAGTGAGAGCAGTGAGTTAACAGTTTGACCTAAAAAAACAATGGCTAGATGAGTTTTGTAAGGCCAACACTGGATTCACCCAGACCAACTGTGTTCTGGTGGCTTCCTGCACATAGTAACACAAACTAGCCTCCTTTTAGTCTCCTTGGTTAGTAATCCACATTACAGGAGAATTGGCATCACTCTAACCCAGACATACCTCCTCTTCTGTGGGATACCGCCATCTCTCAAGAGGCATCTGCTGTATGTGTAAGCTCTTACCCCAAGGCTTTCTTTCATCTTCTCAGGATTGTTCAGAGTGATGCAGTGATCACTCTTTCCGATGTTAGTTTAATGGTAAACCATTAACCCCAGAATAAAGTCTCAGAATGTTTGTTGTGTCTGTCATACCTACTGAAGATGTTTGCCTCTGGCTCCATCTTTGGCCCAGGCACAAATGTCCCTCTCGGGAGGTAGGATCTATCGCCTGAGCATTTTCGTGTTGCATCGGGGAGCTCCTTTCAGGAGCTGTTTAGGTGGGCAGAAGTTGATTTGGAACATTTACATTTTACAGTCGGGCGCACCAGATTTTAAAATTGCACGTGGCCAGCAAGTTTGTTCGTTTTATCTGAAAGAGACACGTTAGTGACAGATTCCTTACCTTAGAATATCCCCAGGCGTCAGGCTGGATCCGGAAAGTTTTTGCGTAGAGTACCCTTGCGCGTCGGTAGGCGGCGTCGTGCGGCTCCGCGTCCGTCGTCGGCGTCGGGACCGCCGGGATGACGTCGCGGGCAGTACTTAGACGCCGCCCCTGCGCGCTGACGTCAGTTCTTCTTTTTTCCGCGCCAGTAAGCGCAGATCCGGGAAGAGCAGTGCCCTAGTCATTTTTTGACTAACTTTTTGGTGATTTTTCACTGTTTTCTTCGAGTCATTTCGGCTCCACGGTTTCGGGAGGGATGCCCGGCTTCAAGCCATGCGACGCCTGTGATCGAATGATGTCGATCACAGACCCGCACTTAGAGTGTCTCTACTGTCTCGGCCGCGACCACGACACGAAGTCGTGTTCCGACTGCCGGTCCTTGCACCCGAAGGCTTTGCGAGAGCGGTCTCGAAAGCTCCTCGAGGTCCGGCAGTCGGCTCCGCGCCGCACCAAGCCCCGGTCACGGGAGAGGTCGAGGGGCCGGTCGCGGAGTCCTCGCCCGTCATCAGAGTCCAAGTCTTCGCACTCCTCGGGTAAGTCGAAGCACAAAAAGTCTAAGAAGCACCATCGCTCTAAGACTTCGCCTCGCCGGTCTCGCGACTCGGCTGAGGCCCCTGTCGGCACCGTCCCCGCGGCTCCGGATGTGCCTGTGGCGCCGCCCCCACATTACCCGTCCTTCCTGGGTTCGGGGGCGACTCCGGCCGAAATACAGGAATTCCTGTCGGCCATGGCCCGCCTCTTCGGGCCTCAAGGCCCCTCCGGTGCGCCTTCGGGCCCCGCGGGCCCTCATGGGATTGCCCCGGCGCCGCCGACGACTCCGGTCCTGGCGCCGCCTGTCCCACCAGCCTCGCTCCCAGCCCCGGCTTCAGCCCCGGCCTCGATCCCGGCTCCGGTGGTACCGCAATCCCCATCAACGCCGGTTGACCTAACCACGCCTCCGCCGATGTCCCCGGTGCCGTTCCTGACGCCGCCCGGGGCTCCGGGCGGCGTCGTTCCCCAGTTGTCTCCGGATCCGGACGCGGCGTCGGACCGACGTCGCCCGACGCCGGCTCCGGCGCCCATGAGACCTTGGGTCCCGGACGTCCCTCCTCCTCCTTATTTTCAACCTGAGGAGGACCAGGAGAGCTGGGAGGGGTCGGATGACCCTCTCACACAGCAGTGTGACTATGATCAGGACTGGGCAGAGGAACTTGGGGATGCCAGTGGTCTGGACACTTCCCCTGACACTGGCATGCTGTCTCCTCCTTCCGTGGCTACGGAGGAGGGAGCAAATTTCGCAACGGTGTTGCGTAGAGCAGCTGGAGCCTTACACCTCCAATTGCCTACAGTGGCTGTCAGGACTAACCTCCTGACGGAAGTGCTTCAGCCGGCAGCTACCTCCTCGGAGCCATTGCTGCCGTTTAATGATGCACTTTCTGACGTTCTTTTGGGCACCTGGTCCAAGCCCGCCACAGGGGCTCCTGTGGATAGGAACGTGGCCCGACGCCATCGCCCTGCTCCGGGCGACCCCATGTTTCTCTCTCAACATCCCACCCCTGAGAGCTTGGTTGTCCAAGCCTCTGCCTCCCAAACCGCCTTCCCTACCGCCCCTCCGGATAGGGAATTCAAACGCCTGGATCAATTTGGGAAGAAGGCCTTTTCTTCCTCCAGTGCTGGCTTGCGGTCCGTGAACACCGCTTGCCTTTTGGGCCGATACTCCCACTCTCTGTGGGATTCGGTGGCGCTCGTTTTGCCCCAGTGTCCTGAGGAGGTCCAGACACTGCTTTCCTGCGCCATTGCGGAAGGAAGGGATGCGGCTAAGTACACCATCCGTTGTGGCCTTGATACCGCCGACTCGCTGGGCAGATCGCTTGCAACGACAGTGGCGCTGCGTCGCCACGCCTGGCTGAGGACCACGGGTTTCTCGGGAGATGTCCAAAACACACTCATGGACATGCCTTTTGATGGAGTCGGTCTTTTTGGTACCAAAGCAGACCATGCGCTGGAGCGTTTTAAGGACTCACGGGCTACTGCCAAGTCCCTGGGCCTTTCTGCTGTGCGCCCTCCGCTAACCTCTGCTTTTCGCCCCTTTCGTGGCCACGGAAGGGGCGCCCAGTCACGTCCGCTGCCCAGCCACCGGCCCGCGCAGCAAGCGTCTTCGCGTGGCCGAGGACGTAGCTCCCGCCGTGGCGGGTCAGGCAACCAGCGTGCGGGTCAGGCCACCAACCCCGCCCCGTCCGCGGCCTCCAAGCCCTCCTAGTCCTTCCTTTCAGGTGCACAGCACGCCAGTAGGGGGCAGGGTCCGCCATCACCTTCACCACTGGCGTGCCATCACCTCGGACAGGTGGGTCTTGGACATTGTCCGAAGGGGCTACTCCCTCCCCTTCGAGACCACCCCCCAGCCATGCCACCTCAATTCCACCGCATGTCAGGGGATCACTTGGTGCTTCTGCAGAAGGAAGTCAAGGCCCTCTTGGCCAAGAGGGCCATCGAGCATGTTCCGACCCCAGAAGTAGGACGTGGTTGCTACTCCCACTACTTTCTGGTGCCCAAAAAGGACAAGGAGGACATGCGTCCTATCTTGGACCTCCGGAACGTCAATCGCTTCCTCCGGAAGGAGAAGTTCAAGATGCTCACCCTAGCTCAGGTCTTGACTGCCCTCGACCCCGGAGACTGGTTGGTAGCGTTGGACTTACAGGACGCTTATTTCCACATCCCCGTCCTGCCGGCCCATCGGCGTTACCTGCGGTTCACGGTAGGCCTCGAGCATTTTCAGTTCACCGTGCTCCCCTTTGGGCTTACCAGTGCCCCTCGGGTGTTCACGAAAGCGATGGCGGTGGTCGCAGCTCATCTGCGCCGGGCAGGGGTTCCAGTCTTCCCCTACCTCGACGACTGGCTGCGGAAGGCGGGCTCGTCCCAGGCAGTCGTCTCCCACCTCCAGACTACGGCCGAACTCCTGCACTCGCTGGGGTTCTCCATCAATGTGCCAAAGTCGCATCTGATTCCTTCTCCACAGCTCCTTTTCATCGGAGCAGTTCTGGACACGACGCAGTTTCGGGCCTATTCAGGCTATGATTCCGATCTTTCAGCCTTTATCCTGGGTTTCGGTACGGATGACCCTGAGGCTGCTGGGCCTCATGGCCTCCTGCATCCTGCTGGTCAATCATGCCAGATGGCATATGCGGGCTCTGCAGTGGGACCTGAATTTCCAGTGGGCGCAGCACCAGGGCAACCTGTCCGATCACGTCCAGATCTTAGAGAGGACTGCAAAACAGTTGCAGTGGTGGCTCTCGAACCGGCAATAGGTCATGGGCAGATCCCTCTCCCTTCCCCAGCCAGAGCACACAGTTGTGACGGACGCGTCCCTTCTGGGATGGGGCGGTCACATGGGAGAGGCGGAGATCAGAGGCCTCTGGTCTCCGGCGGAGTCCCGGCTCCATATCAACCTTCTGGAGCTCCAGGCGATCCGGCTTGCACTCAAGGCATTCCTTCCCTCTGTCAAAGGGACGGTAGTGCAGGTGTTCACAGACACCACCGCCATGTGGTATTGCAACAAACAGGGCGGGGTGGGGTCGTGGACCCTATGTCAGGAGGCTCTGCGCCTCTGGACATGGCTGGAACATCAGGGCATATTCCTGATGGTTCAACACCTGGCAGGTTCCCTGAACGCCAGGGCGGACGAACTCAGCCGCAGGTGCATGATGGATCACGAATGGCGTCTTCACTCGGAGGTGGCGCAAGGTCTTTCAGCAGTGGGGAGAGCCTTGGTTAGATCTGTTCGCCACCGAAGAGAACGCACAATGTCAGCGCGTTGGAATTTCCAAGGCGGCACTCGCTCGGCGACGCTTTTCGTCGCGAGTGGAGTTGCGGTCTGTTGTACGCCTTTCCGCCTATACCACTTCTACCCAGAGTGTTGAAGAAGATTCGGCGCGACCGGGCCCAAGTCATCCTTGTGGCTCCGGACTGGGCTCGAAGAGTTTGGTATCCCGAGCTACTCAGTATGAGCGTCGATCCCCCGATCCGTCTGCCTCTTCAGGAGGATCTTCTGTCGCAGCAGCAGGGGACGGTCCTCCACCCGAACCTGTCCAGTCTACACCTGCTTGCGTGGAGATTGAGCGGCGGCAGTTGATTCCTTTCGACTTGCCTCCCGAAGTTTGTGATGTGATTCTGGCAGCCAGGCGTCCCTCCACTAAGGTGGTATACGCCTGCAGGTGGAACAAGTTTGTGGCATGGTGCACAGCAAAGGCTGTGAATCCCCTCTCTGCCCCTCTTTCTGAGGTTCTTCTGTTCCTTCTTTCTCTGGCCCAACAGGGTTCTGCCCTGGGTACCATCAAGGGCTATCTTTGTGCTATCTCGGCCTTCCTCAGGTTTTCTGATCAGCCCTCCCTTTTCAAGTCCCCTGTTGTTAACAGGTTCCTAAAAGGCATTACACACCTCTTCCCTCCTGTTCCGTTTGTGATGCCTCAGTGGGACTTGAACTTGGTTCTTACCTTTCTCATGTGCGCTCCCTTTGAGCCTCTACATAACTGTCCTCTTCGTCTTCTGACTCTGAAGACAGCCTTTCTGGTGGCCATCACCTCCGCTCGGCGGGTGAGTGAGCTCCAGGCTCTATCATGCAAACCTCCCTTTCTGTCTGTCCATCCAGACAAGGTTGTTCTTCGGACGCGTCCGTCCTTCTTGCCAAAGGTGGTTACTACCTTCCACATTGGGCAGACCATCACTTTGCCCACCTTCTTTCCGCCTCCGCATCCTTCCAGAGAGGAAGAGAGGCTCCACCGTCTGGACCCAAAACGTGCGCTTTCCTTTTATATCAACCGCACACAACACTTCCGGGTGGATGACCAGCTCTTTGTTGGCTATGTGGGTGCCAAAAAAGGTCGGGCGGTGCACAAGAGAACCATTTCCCGCTGGGTAACCTTGTGTATCAAAGCCTGCTACTCTTTGGCTAAGAAGGAGCCTCCTGTTGGGCTGCGTGCCCATTCCACCAGGGCAACGGCTGCTACCACGGCCTTAGGCCGCGGTGTTCCGCTGCAGGATATATGTCAGGCAGCTACGTGGGCTTCGCTGCACACGTTTACCAAGCATTACTGCCTTGACAGTCAGGTCCGGAGGGACGGCTTCTTTGGCCGTTCTGTCCTCCGGGACTTCCTTGTCTGATCTTTGTTCGCAGACCCACCACCGGGGTTGGTATTGCTGGGGTATCTATTCTAAGGTAAGGAATCTGTCACTAACGTGTCTCTTTCAGATGCACAAGTTACTAACTTGTGTAACGATATATCTGTAAGAGACAGTAGTTAGTGACAGATTCCTTACCGCCCCACCCATCCTCCCCGTTCTGCGAACTGATTTCTAGGGTTAAGGACATCCCTTTCAGGGCCCTAGTATTTTTCAGACACCTATGTCAGCTTTTTGCATGGCTCTGCGTTCCTGGCGTAGAAAGTCGTGTACAGAACTGACGTCAGCGCGCAGGGGCGGCGTCTAAGTACTGCCCGCGACGTCATCCCGGCAGTGCCGACGACGGACGCGGAGCCGCACGACGCCGCCTACCGACGCGCAAGGGTACTGCTACGCAAAAACTTTCCGGATCCAGCCTGGCGCCTGGGGATATTCTAAGGTAAGGAATCTGTCACTAACTACTGTCTCTTACAGATATATCGTTACACAAGTTAGTAACTTGTGCATCAAAACCAATGATTAAGGAGTCACCGCTGTACACATTACCACAAGGCCTTCTACATAATTAAGTTAGGAACCAATAATTCACATTTGTTTGATCAGAGTATATAAATACTAAATACTCGCTTTATACCCCAGCTTTAATGCTGTCCTGCATGGCCTCGTCAACTTTAATGTATAGTAAAATGTGTTCATTCCCTGCTGCTGGGCGTGACCATGAATATTTTAACATTTGTTACTTCCACCACCTCCTTTTGCTGCTTCAGTGGTTTAAGTCCGTGGCCTGTTTCTGATTGATGGCAAGAGATACTCAGTCTCAAAGAGTGTTTTATTTCTAAATGAATGACTGCCATTCAAGAAGCAACTAACAGTGGAACGCCTTAATTTTTTGTTAACTTGTTTCGGGAGATATCCAAAAAGTGGGTTAAATTGCACAGCCTTGTTTCATGTTGCTTTAATTTTTTTTGGAGGTGGTCGGGGGTTATATAGCGCGAACTGGACCCGAAGGTATCGGAGCGCTTTTCAGTTGCGTTACAAACGCACACATTCATTTTGTTGGGCACGGGTAGATTGTGATTTGCCCACAATCACAGGATGTTTCGCGTCCCTGCCGTAGCTCGAACCCGGTTCCTTAGCTTCGAAGTCGACCGCTCTAGCTGTTCGGCCAGCAAGTTTTCAGGTTTACATCTTGACTTCAAGCGGTCATCTTGATCCAGCTGTGTAAGAATATAGCCGTGATGTTCGCTTTCTGCTCAAACCTTTTGTTTTATGCAGTAAAGAACTGACTGATTGTCAATATTTTTGCTATATGCCTTGGCATTGAGCCATAATACTCAAGTTACTGAATCTTCGTCATCTGACCAGGCTTTTTTTTGTTTTGGCGCCTTAGATTGCAGACTTGGCAAGCCACAGAATGCATTTTAAACTACTGCCCTTTTCTTATCCTACATCACTGACCCTGCGATAGTTATAGAAGAGTAAATTAAAAACTACTTTTTGTCTGACTAGAACGGTGGCTATATAGATAATCTTGACTCACTAAACCAGCCGATGGTTAATTTTCTTGATGTTTTCACTGATCAGTCTGTAAAGATTTTCCAATGATGTGGGCATTGGCAGTTTTTAAACCTTGAAGAGTTAGCTGGTCTGTTTGCATGAACTACCCACTTACAACGCATTATAGAAACAAGTGCATCACTTTTTCAGATTATTACTAATTGGGACAGATAAGCCATTCCTTTCTCTTTTGAGTGCTGTGCTGGTTAGGCGATAATGGATGGATAGCGGAGTTGATCAGGAGAAGGTCTGAAAGTTGCAGAAAGCAAATGTTTGCTTTCTGCATTGATTGCTTTGGAGCTCTGAGGTGACCTTGCTTGATTGCTGCCACTTATTAGCATGCATATGAACTTAACCAGCTTTTGGGAGTACAGTGTCTAGGCACCCTAGAATGTTTAGAGAAAGGGCCTGATGTCCGGGCAGAAGCTGCTGCAGCATGTACTGGAAGCAGTTCAGTGTAAGCCTCTTGGGCCCCTCTTAACTGAGCCACCAAATTTAGGTTCCAATCTCTGTGTAAGATGGAGGAAACTGTTAATGAGAGGGGTGTGTGGACTATTGAGCCCCTGATGTCTAAAAGTGGTATATTTCTTTCCCACTGCTCAAAATCCACTGTGATAGTTAAGATTACCTGTAACACCTTTGGAGTGTTTGTGGCATGAGGTCCTTGCAGTATAACATTTATAATAGTTAGACCGTGCATATTAATTTAAGAAAACAAATTAATTTAGAAAAATAGAAAGAAACTATAGGAAAAGGCACAAACCTTGTTCAAATCAGACAAGGGGAGCTAGAGTTACAGAATTTAAAAGTTTTAGGCAAAGTGCAGACAGAAACGATTCAAATCTAAAGAACTGTTTCAGTCCAAGTGCATTGCCCAAAACTGCTACCAGGCTGCTCTCGAAACAGAAGCATGAAAAAGTTAAGAGCAAACTGTTCTGCCTCAGAGCTCAGGAGGCAAAGTCTGGTGCACTCTAGTGCTTGCAGTCTTCCTGGTACGCTAATGGGTAACTCCAGTCACAGCTCCAAGGGGGGGGGAGACAGGCCTCTGCCCCTGCATGCATCTTGCTAGTCACGCGTCCTAAAAGTTTCTACTGGCTGGGAAAAGTCATTTATTGGGTCTCTCCTACAGCCCTCTTGGGTTCTTAAGGCAGACTTCATGGCACAAGGTCTCTCTTCAGCCAGGGCTGTCCCAAGATGTTCTGTCACAGGTGGTCAGCTGGCCCTTCTTCAGATCGGGGAGCAATTCTGCCTTTTGTGTCCATGTAGCAGCAACAGGAAGCTAACCATTTGACCCTTGAGCAGCTCCAGTCCCTCTGTGCCAGTAGAAGTCTTCTATTCCCTGAAGTCCGGCAGAATCTTCATTCCTTTAAGATGTTTCTTTCCAGGTCTAGGAATGTTTTGCTAGAGTGGTGGTGCGGTGCTAGTCTTGTCCTGTGCACTAACCCAGGGTACAAACATACTGGACAGCCCTTAGGGAAATAATGAGAGCGGTAACGGGATGCCCCATAACAGACACAGCTAAATGCTGTTTATTGAACATCTGGGGAGGCGATCCCCCACCGAGATATAGCACACTATGGTTGTCCCTGGGCTTAGCAGTGGCAAAACGGAACATTGCACAAAAGTCAGGAGTGGCAGAGGAAGCCCCGGTGTTGCAGGACTGGAAGATTGATATGGACTGGTGCATGCTGGACGAAAAGACAATCTATCAAAGCAGGGGATGCACCAAGAAATGGGAGACGGTATGGTCTCCTTGGCAGGACTACAGATGGGTTATGGGTGGGAAAGGGAGCCTAAAGTTACTACCAGGACGGAGGGGGCACTCAGTGGAGCTAGTTACACATCTACTGCTCTGAACTGATCGAACTAATAACGCAATCGTTTGGATACTCTGATGTCAAGCCTTTATCATGCCTGCTGTTATGTTTTACCTTTTTGTTTGTGTTTAAAACCAATAAAAATATATATTTTTTAAATATCCTGTGCACTAGCCAGGGATTAGAAAATGTCTTGCACCCAGTCCTAATTTTTAGCAGTAATCTACACCTCCTTTTCGGCACTTCCTCTATTGGATCACTGCACACCTTCCCAGAGCCTTAACGCAAGAGGGCCTCTGCCATTCTCTATCTGTATGAACTTTGGTTGTTTCCGTAGCCACTCCTCTGTGGCTAGAAGGTGTCCTCTCATCTTCTAATCCGAGAATTGGTTTCCCTCTTGCTGGATGTAGAGTAAAAAAATGTATGGCGGCCCAGTGAATGAATTGTGTAATTTCCTATTAGCACATTTTTTGCATCTCCAAGTCAAATGCAATGTGAAAGCTGCCCTTTGTTCTGCCATCTACTCATGTCCGGCTCCCAGATGGCTAATCCCTTCTAGGTCTGTTCTGTAAAAAAGAAACTTTACCTGCAAAGTGAAAGCCGCTTTTAGATAATTGTTCTCTCTAAGGGCATTCTATTGCCATTGTGTAGTATACCACATTTTTATATTTTAAACACTAAGCCTGCAGGCATACAAGTCACGCTTTAGGGGTATTAAATAACATTTATATTAAATACCATTTTTCTGCATGACAAAGCCATGCTTCCCTGCCATGTGTCGCTGCAGTGCTTTCACACTGCAGCCCAGCCATAGCACATTAGTGCTCCCTAAAGTCATGTTTTATTTATGTGGGTGCTGTAAATACAGTCAAGTCCACATGTGAAATTTAACTTCCGTGCCTCTGGTGCGATCTTATTCGGTTTACAGTGTCCTTACTTGAAAGTTAGATTGGGTGAATCCAATTTTACAGTGTAGCTTTTAGGGACAGAGGAGTATTACTGTGCACAAAGTCATAGTACCAGCAAAAGTAAGCTTCATAAAAAGAAAAAAATGTGGTGTGACAAAAGAGAAAAATCAAACTTGGCAGAGACTACATCTGCATATCTCACCATTTGTTAACTGTTCCTGTGTCCTTCCTTGAACATATTCCGTTACATGAACGTCTACAAAGCGAACATTTTAGCAGGCTTTGCAGATCACATGTATGTATGCAAAGCGGACAACTCTGAAGACACAAAACCTGGACAGACTCGGCCTTTGAAACAGGGATATATGTAGCCAATTATAAGTGTAGACATTCCACAGTATGTCTAAATGCACCACCAGCAGCAGTGAAAGTGCACAAAGTACAAATGCTGTTTGCTCAAGTAAATTTTGTTAACACAGACAGCGCACATGCAGTGCTTGAAACATACGATTAATACATAGCATATATAAACACAAAGCCCTATATGCTTGAATGCAGCCAGCACAACATGAACACCTCTTTCCAAATGTATTAAAAAATAGCAGGTATGCACAAAGCCTCGCCACAGTAAATATATATGTGCACACATGGCTGTCAGCGCATAGATGCAGTGAAAGACAAGTGTGCATTTGTGGCTTTCCATAGTCTAGCATTGCATTGTGTTGATGTCTGTTTATCCATTCATCAAAGAAAACACAAAGCATGTCTACCTGATGATCACAAACACAAGATAATTATGTTAAGTGACGTTTAATACTATATCAATTTTGTCTATCTCAAATGGTCCATTGATAGGGTCAGTGTATGTACATTTTGTCGCCTGTAAGCTTTCCACTTACAACTCACGCACGCCATGCACTATGGCTGTACTGTAGTAGCCATTTATAATTCTGTAGAATGTAACATGGTATACAGTCTATAGACTTAAACCTATGATGACTAAAACAATACCTGAAATGGTCTGACTGTCAATTCTCATTCGCCCTTATGGCTTCTTACCCTGTTTCCTTCTGTACATCAAACATCACGTATGTGATCACTCACTCGCCTTCCTCTAAATGCTTAGTCTAGAATTGCGGTTTTAATGCAGCAGCCACTCGGCGAGTTGCTACTCAAAAGTAGCAGGAGGATTTGGTAAACCAAACGATCAGTTAGTTCAGTGATACCACAGCTCCAAAGCGGTTGCGGCACAGAACCTCTAGGAGCATTCGCTCTGCAGCTCCTGTGGCAGTGCCCCCGCCCCCCCCTCCCCCTCCTACTACTCCACCCCCATCTAAAACGCTCTTTCAAGGTAGCATCTATTCACACTAGTATTTGAGCTTGACTCCGAATTTGTAGGGTATAAATAATTTTACATTTAAATGATTGTCTTGGCCCTTTCATAACACAAGCTAGTTCAGGACTCCTAATTTCCACAGTACAATACTCGGGAATGCATCACTTCAACGATGGGCCGGTCACACTGACTGCCTACAGTGTTGACACTTCATGACTGGATTTTAGAACTCTGGCATAACGTAATTTCCCGAAAAAATTGTCGTCTGCTCCACACTCAGATATGCAGTTGATTCGTAGTTAAAACCCAAAGCGTTGTTTCAGTAAACATCTCGGAGAAAATATTTGCAAAATCTCTTTGAACGCAGTCCCTCTTTGTTTAAAAAGTTGCCAGGTTATCTTTAGCATAACATACCATATGTTGCTGTAGTAGAAGCTATGCCAACAAGTTCAATGACCCGTCCCCTTTCTCTCTGCATCATGTTGGAAATAAACATATTGGTAATAAAAGAAAACTTAAAATTCTCTGACTTTTCTTGAAAGCGCCATGTTTAGGGGCAGTAAGGAGCCTGGGGAAAAATTATTTTCCTTATCGTCTTTTATTCACAAGGTATTGAGGCAGCTCGGGTCCTCAAGGCCATAGATAATTCTGGACTCTCCAACATGTACACAGCGCATTTGAGTGAAGGATTTCCTTAAACTGACCTTAGTATCTGACAGCAAATTAACCCTCTCACTAGATCTATTAGTTATGATTGTGAAAATGCATGCCTTGTCTCTGTCTTTTATTACTTTGCACTTTTTAATAAGATTTAATGTTATTAGGACTTATCAAAGTTTACTCATGTATCGGATTCATTTGTTATCATTATTCAATGTTTCTTTTGCATATTACTTTTAATTGTGTTCACCCAAGGCAACATATGTTAAGGCTAACTAGTCACTTAAGGCTTAAGATGACAGAATAACATTGGGCAAACTAATCAGTGATTTGTGCCTTAATGGCTAAGAAAAGTTACTTTCTATGCAAGCCTTGCCCTATGGATTGTTGCTAGCTTCCAATTCTGCTTTGAAACATCATCGAATCTCTTCCAGGTCCTATTACAATTACTTCCATGAGAGTTCAAAACGGCCACAGCAGGACCTTTGTGTAAATATTTCTCCAGCAGAGACGTGTTGATGGTGAGCTGCCATCAGTTAATGTGTTGCTTTTATTTAATGTGTTCCCTTTTCAAACATTCTTTCCTTACATTCCAGTCCAGACATGTAGGTCAGCCAAGACTATCATCATTGACAACTTGAAGGTCTTTGAAAAGCTAATGTGTGTCATCTCCCTTGAAATTGAATCCAACCAAAACTAATTGTGTTCTCTACTCCAATAACTCTTTTTTGGTTGTTTTTTTTTTTGTTGCCAGTACACTAAGGGCTTGACGGCTAGGCCCTCTTGGGTTCTTTACACTCTAGTGCCTCATGCCAAATCTCTGGGTTTTCTCATAGTGAACATCTCATCCTTTCGAATCGCATTACCAAAATGACCAGATCCTCCCTTCAACTTCACGCAACCGTACATTCTTCATTCTGACTTCAACTCAACTGTACAAGCCCTGGTTCTGAGCCATTTGAAAGAAATGCAGTCTTGGCTGGCCTTCCTAAATCTTCTCCGGTGCCTCTAAAATCTGTATTCCATGCAGCTGATTACCTAGTAACGGAAGACAGAAAATCAGACATCATGGTTCCCATTCAAAAACACCTTGGTTGGCACCCACTTGGATGCGCGCATTGACTTCAAGATTGCTTATTTAAGTCATAAAGTATTATATACTGACCAGTCATCCTACCAGAAGGACAAACCTAAACTCTCCACCAGGAACAGAAGAAGAGTAATCCTGGAAATCCCAGCATTCAGAAGAGCAAAAACGTTCACACAGGCTTGATCCCGTAGAGATCCCAGGCTGTGGAGCTCTATCCCTGGTCGTATTAGATTTAATCTGAATCTCCTATTCTTCAGCAAGGATTTAGTAACCCTTCTCTTCTAAATGTATCTTCCTCTTTAACATTATCCCTGTATCCTACGTTCCATCCTTCTCATCATTGCAACTTTCAGACATCCTTTGAAAGCCTGCTCTTCTGTGGTATCCTTCTTTGGTACATTGAGCTTTGTAATCATTGCTTAACATATGCGAATTAGTGGAATTCCTGGTGCTGGAAAAGTAAATGTTGATCTGTCACATTTATTTCTCTATTATTAGTGTCTCTTACATATTTACTTGTGACCTTAACAACCTTACCATCTTATCATGAATAGTTGACCATCTTCTGTAACTGTCATGAAAAAAGAGTATAAGATGGTTAGGGACAGCATGTGTTTGAATAGCCTCTCTGATGGCTAGGATAATTATAGGTTAGGGTCCTCCTAGCATTGAGATAATAATTAATCCTCATTTTGAGTTCCTTGATTTTCACTGATGTCAAATAGATTAAGACATAGGGGTCTATGTAATGTACTGGTTCTTGAGTTAAAGTTACAAATCAGTAACCTATTTTGGAGCTGAAGCTTCTCCCCTAGAGCTGAAGAAACGCCACTTGCATACTAGCGATTTTTCACTGTTTCGGATAAATGAGCTACGGCATGTAACCCAATTTTTGCCTTCATGCAATGGAGCTATGTTGTATTTTTGTTGAAATGTGTGGATTTTGCAATAGGAACTTCCACCAAGTAAACTTTGAGGGCTGCAGTGATGTATTTTGAGAAACCTGTTCCTGGAGCATCCTTATATGATCATTTATAAAGAAGGAACAGATTGTAAACATTACCTTAATTGAACTTGTAAGATTTGTGAAAGAAGGGGTATGGGATTGGTTTGTTAGCCATTTGCATCAAAACAGACGACCTGTGCCTTGTACTATGTATTTATTTTTAAGTTGTACTGGCGACATACGTGTGAAAAAGAAAAGTTGCCTGCAGCTGGTAGGACAGATTAAGGCTCTGAAACCATTTCCCTGTTGGCATTCATTTTGCATGAGTTGATGTATGCCTTATAACAATTGTTTTTGTGTTGCAGCAATATCATTTGTTGAATTTTTCACCTGCATGTTTTTTTTTTTTCATTTTGCAGCCTTCTTTTCCTGTAGGTCACGGCTTAGGAACAAACCACGCTATTAGTTTTACTCCCTATCTGACACCTGTAACGCACAGTGTTGGGTTAGTCCCAACTGAAATGCTGCCCAACACACCCGTCATGGTCCCTGGAAGTCCGCCTATGTCAGTTTCCAGTTCTGGTCAGAAACTCCTCAGAACAGATAAACTAGAGGTACTAGAAATTTTTATTCTCTGAAAGTCCATGTATAGGCCAAATTCATTCAGGATTTGTGACGCGCTGCATTTTCTGGTTGAATGTGCTTTTGATCGTGGAGCCTATTTCCTTGAGAGCATTGCTGTAAATTTTGGGGGGAAGATTGCGTGAAACAAACTTTTTGCATAACAAATTATGTACAAATAGTTTTAAGTAAAATTTTGAATGGGCAGCATCACCTGCTTTTTTTAAATTTATTTTAACAATGTTTTTGCATACTCCTCGTAACTTCTCTGCAATAACCTTTTAGATTTCTGTTCTGCCAAAGACGAGTAGTTTACTTTGAAGGATCTGGCAAGCACATGAACGCAGCATGCTGCCATTTTTTTACAATATGCAGCCACCTTTACCGTATCAAACTACCTCCACATGCTTAAAAATGAGGGAAATGGGGTTGCAATCCCCTCCCTCCGCGCCCGACTGCCCTCACCACCTATTTTCCCAATACTTTAAAAAGGGAGAAGGTGTTCAAGCCTGATACAGTTGCAGTTTTATTGTGATGGGTGAAGACCACAGCAAATTTTACAAATATGGTTGCCAGCCGCTTCAAAGATAATACCTTGTCTTTGTCAGGATGGAAAACTAAACAAATGTTCAGCTGAAGGCGGAACGGGGTTTCAAAGGCCTTGTTTTTTAAAAGAAAAAAAGAAAGTGCCCTCATAAATGTGAAAGAAAAAAAGGAACTGCCCCCATAAATGTAAACGCTAATATTTTCAAAAAAATGCTTTAAGTAGAAGTACCATACCATCAATAGGCTGTTTTTATCATGTGCAATACCAAAAGCAACAGGCAGGCCATGAGTCTCATATAATCCCTCCTGTGTTTCTTGCATAGGTTTGCAGGGAGTTCCAGAGAGGAAACTGTGCACGGGGAGAGACCGATTGCCGCTTTGCACACCCTGCAGACAGCACGATGATTGACACAAATGATAACACTGTAACCGTTTGTATGGATTACATTAAGGGTCGTTGCATGAGGGAGAAATGCAAATATTTTCACCCTCCTGCACATTTGCAGGCCAAAATCAAAGCTGCTCAACACCAAGCCAACCAGGCTGCAGTAGCAGCTCAGGCAGCTGCTACCGTGATGGTAAGTGCCAGCGGACATGTTTTCGGGCTCTGCCATTGGGTTTATTTGTCTGGCTGTGAGTAGGCAAGAGTTATAATCTTACTTATTAGTATAAAATCACAAAATGGAGTAATTGATTGGGGAATATTATTAGTATTGACTTAATTTTTTTTTTTTTTAAACTCTCCCCTTTTCCCCCAGTCTTGGGTCTCTCAGCACAATAGGTAACTCCTTTGAGCACAGATAAGAAATTAGACTCTATGATCTGCCTTCTCTCTGCTTTATTGTTCTCATAAATTATCACATATATCCCCAATTCGAGAATTACCTAAAAGGTGAAATGGGCTAGAAGGATGCATTCATTTTAACCCGGTAGATTCCAAATGGTGGTAAGAATAATTTTCTAGCCTATTAGATGGACATCATATGAATTCATTTTTAAAAGGAGTGAAGGTGGTGAGAAAGTATCAATTTTGTATTTTTGTGAATTTGATGACTTAATTGAGACCTAATGCATTCACTTTCAAATTATTTTATTTTGATGTTTTTCACTTTTAATTGCAGCTTTCCCTGTCTAACCGCTCCTCTTCACTTGCCACAAACTGTCCCATCCCTTAAGATATTGCTAGCAACCTTTCCAACGGGAGAACCCAAGGCCTTATCACCGCAACTCAATTGATTTTGAATTGTGACATTAGGGTGCATTTAAACTCTAAAAGGTGTCCACGTTCACCAGCTCAAAGCTTGTGGCTGCAGCAGTAAAAAGTGTTTTGTGTTATCCCAAAAATCTGTTTTTAATGCATGCTCATTTAATGTGATCTGTGTTAAGGGTAGGATTTTCATTTTCCACTAAAGCATAGATGCTGTTTTGGTGCAGGATTTGGTCTTGTAGTAAGTGTCGTGGTCTCAGCCTTTGTAGCTCCCTCTGTGTCAATTGTAGTCTGTCAATTCACATTCTATGAATATAATAGTCTTCAGCTTCAGTGGAAGGACCTTAAATAATTTTAATAGGGTGAACCCAAAATAGACATTAATGTACATTGTGTCCACATTGTGCTCAGCAATATCATCATGCTGAATAGCTGCAGCACACCATAAGTTCTTATTTATGTCACAACAGAGTATTTATGATTTCTTTCTATGCATCGTTTTTATTTCCTGGTCAGTCAGGATTTCAAGCCCCTATATCAGATCTTCTATACTTGTGATGCTGTGAGTAAATTGAGCAGGAATGATCGAGTTCCTTGAAGTGTTTTTAGGTTGTTCTTCCTAACTGATGGAAAGTGATGCCTGGCTTCAAGTAGTGTACTATAGGTGTCCAGGATTCCACAGGCATCTGATTTGGGCTGATCCAGGGCATTTAATTGCCCACTATTCATTTGGTGATGTCTTGCACTCTCCATAAGATGGAGACGATGGGCCTTTCATGGTAAGTACAGTCCAAGAAGTAACTGATGTTGCTGTATCTCGGATTTGGCCAAACACCAAATTTAGAATGAGGCTCTCGATCAAGCAGAGAGCCGCTTCATTCAGGGCAGTCTAAACTGTTCCCTCTGAGCACGTACTGATGGTCCCTATGCTAACTGTTCCCACCTGTTCCAAGTCCTCTAAAGCACAGTTAAAAAAGAAATTCATTAGCATTACCCTACAGTTAAGCATGGGTTCTGGTTAAACAGTTTATTTCAGCTCTATGAGTTTAGAGCTCAGAAAGGATCACATAATGACCAATTGCCTTGGTCAGGACCAATGCTGGCAAAGAGGATGGGCCTCTAGTGAATCCATTTAGATGCCTTGGAGCTACGCACCCAGGAGCACACAAGGCTCACCCTGGACCAATCGGAGTCTACAAATCAGTCTACCCGGCTACATAAACAGCTGGTAGATTGCTGCACTCAACAAGGTGAAGTAGACAGTGAAAATACTAAAATGGCAAAAGTTGGTGCAGGCTGGAGTGTACTTGCGTGGCGGCTTTTCCAGGGACTGACATGCGCATGTGGCAGTCGATCTTTCAGGCAGCTGATCTTGGTATTTCATGAGGAGCTGAAGGGGCAAGTCAAGAACAGTCAGTGGTTGTCAAATTTGATTCTTCATCAACCTTCAGCAGGTCCTTCATGCTTACTCCTAGTCAGGAGGACATGGTCAGTCTGCAGCCAGGAACTCTGAATACAAAGGAAGCACATGGTCCACTGAGGTTCAAGTCCCAAAGATGTGCCTTGACGTGCAGGACCACTGCTGCCTAGTTCCACAAAGCCAGGCAGTTGGGCAGATGCCCATTGCCAGTTAGTGTTCAGTGCATGTTTGCAGTTCACAAATGTATATACCTAAGCTGGGTCAGTTTTTCCTTAGTAGAGAGGAGACTGAGAAGGTCATCATCCCCAGGGCACTGCATGAATGTCAGCCAGTTTTCAGACGCACCAGTACAGCTTCCAGGGGAAATTATTTGAGTTCCCTCCAGATTAAAGGAAAATCTAGTATGAGCAGGAGAAATGGGCTGGGGCTATACTCTGTGGGCAGCATGCGACTTCCATCTTGAAAATACTAACGAGACTCTTTGAACATGGGTCTGGGTCACTTAAACACCACAATTCTACTTAATCACGAGAAAAATTTTCTTTCCTTCGCTGCCTATATTTGCAAGCAAATAGTCGGACAGGTGTTAAAGCAGTTAAATGCATTTTTAGTCAGGAGGAGGTGATATTTATTTAGTAATTCTCTGGTTATTTGATGATTTCTTTGATCGAACAGCATTAATCTGATAGAGACTTCTGACTACAGATTCTTTACATGAGAATATGCCCCAGGTGTCAGACTGTATCTGGAAATTGTTTTGTCAATGTCAAATACAAGAAAAACTGCGTGGTTTCAAAACATAAATTGTTTGTTCCCACGGAGAATTGAAAATGAATGTGTTTTTTCTGTTTTTCCTCTAGTATTAGCCAGTTCCTGGATAGCAGTCTGCTCTATTAAATTGTGGTTGATAAATGGCCATGCAGAGATCTGTGACTTTCCCCTTAAATGTGTTTCCTAAATTGTTTAAAAACGAGTGATCTGTTTGCTAATATAGTTTTCAATTGTTACTGATTTTTTTTTTTTTTTACAGGGCTTCTACTTTGGAGCTATTTACTTTGCACATTACGGAGGTTGAGATATATATATATGTATATATATATATATATATATATATATATATTTTACAGGGCAAACTTGGGAGAAAAAAAAAGATATATATATATATATATATATATAGTCAACTTATGGATCTAGATGTACTAAAAAATCTGTTCTGCCTGGAATTTGTGGAGTTCACTGTACTTCTGTCTAGGAACAGTCTGGTTGTGTTTAGGCTACATTCTTTGTTTTCCAGGGTTTTATGTTGCCCTCTTTGCAGCATCTTTGTATATTAACAATCTTACGAAGAGAGGTTGGAGGGCAACCTTACAAAATAGCATTTTGGAAAAGTAATTAATTTAAGCTTCTTCGATAATATGGTTTGGTCATTTTTCACAGCTATCTCTAATGTTTGATGATGGTCTTTGGTATTTTTAACGTTTATTGATTGCTGTAAATTCAGGTTACAAATGGTATTGCATTTATCAATTATCCAGGAATTTTAATTGTATTTTTTAGAGGATTTAGGTTATCACAAAAGTATTCCAATGATTGCTAACTTGAGTATTGGTGTTGCAGTTGGACTCTGCAATGATTCTGTTGACCCTGTTTAGCCATTCTATTTTGAGATCACAATTTTATTATGTTTCGCTGGGTACCGGTGTCCTTAAAACTGAGACAAGACACATGCTGGTCCTTCCAAGATTTTCCACGGATTATTTTACACTTCCTTCAGTTGTCAAATATCACAGATTTGATACTTGACCAAATCCTCCAGAGAAGTGAATTAGATAAAGGATGTAGCAATCAATCAAGGGACACTTATAAAGCGCGCAGCTACCTCCAGTGAGGTGTCCCGGCGCTAACGAAGCAGACCAAATAGATTGCCGGCTCGAGCAGCTCTACCCCTTGCTTGAAGAGCCAGGTTTTCAGCGCCTTTCTAAAATCCTACTCTGAGTTCAGCATGCCTAAGTGGTGAGGTAGGGCATTCTAAAGTTTGGCGGTCTTACAGTGAAAAACCTGCCCCCTGTCTCATTTTAGAAAAGTGAGGGTCACTAAGGTAACGCAGATGGTTTAGATCTTAGTGTCCGCTCCTGACGATACAGGCTAAGCCGCCGCCTGAGGTAGCCGGGGCCTTTACCCTGTATGGCGCGAAAAGCGAGGGTGAGGGCCTTGAATTCGATCCTCCTGGCTACCGGGAGCCAGTGGAGCTGTTTAACGTGGGGGAAATGTGCAGACGCATAGGGACCTTGCGAATGAGCCTTGCCGTCGTATTCTGAAGCCTTTTGATCAGGTACCCTGGCATCCCCAGATAAAGACAGTTGGCATAGTCAAGATTGGATGTCACAAGGGCATGGGCTGTGATCCTGCAGCTCTCTTCCGGCAGGAAACCTAAAAATTTTCTGATAGATCTAATTTTTCCGAAGCAAGTTACTGAAATTTGCCAGACTTGTGCAGCGAGGGACAGGTCCTTTTCCCATCTGACTACGAGGTTTTTGTATGATGACATTACATTGCATGCAATTACCATGCATGCCTCTACCACGCATTATTTACAACACATGCCTTTACCATGCATGTAAGTATAAATATGGTAAGTAAAAAAAGTGTGTGTGTGTGTATATGTATATATATATATATATATATATATATATATTTTATGGTGAGACCCCCCACAGTTTTTAATACATAAAAATAATTATAGGGGGGAACCACCTCAAACCGCCCTTTATTAATTACCCCTATACCCCAACCACCCCTGAACCCTAAAAAAAATCTTACTACTCGATAGTCTTACCTAACATAAAATACCCTATCATCCTATAACCCTACCTACCCCTTAATCCTACCAACCCCTTAATCCTAAAAACAACCCTTACAACCCAATGCTTTTACCCACCCCTAAACCCTTAGACAACCCTTATCACCCTATACTTTTACCCACCCCTAAACTTTTATACATATATAGGTATTGTTGTGTGTGTATACATATATATACACACACACACACACACACACACATATATACATTGCGCTATAGAATGATAGAGCATTCATTTTATGGCTTTCAAGATGCTACTATTGGAATTTCTTTAGCTAGGAAAAAATTGTTTATTTGTTCAAATCCATTTTCACCAAAACAAGAACCCTAGCTACAGGCCAAAGGTGCAGAGGGCGGCTTATAGCAAGGGAAAGGGCCTTTAACAACCATTATAGCTAGAGGCAGAAGAGCGATCTATAACGGTATTAAAACATTCCACCCACTTATATTAAAATGCCTTAAAATAAACAGGGAGCAGAAGGTCTGTACCATCATTTGTAAATAAAAGAGCTGTACACTGCCAAAAATGCTGCTCTTTCATGGGCTGCAATGTCTATCCTGGGGGTTCATAGCTACTACAAACAAGGCACATTACACTTTCGACCCACATATCACTACGCCGCCTTCCAATAACAGCTGCCTTGATGATCAGCGTTCTAATAAAGAACTAGATTATTCATTCTGCTCACAGAATGTGCCTGCACTAGGAAGTATGTGCTGGAAAAAACCGGTTTAGAATTGTTCACTTTCAATTACAGAAGGCTCAATATGTCCAGGAGAATGTAAATAATCTCTGCTACGAATTCCTGGAGCAAGCGAGTTCCCAAAAACATTCCGCTCCATGTATCTGTAATACATATATAAATTGTTACAATTTTCTGAAAAACACGCCTCCCGCAACAGTTTTATTTACTGTGATTTTAAAATATAGGTCTTATTTTTCTGTCTGATCTACAATATTACTGTTTAAAAAAAGTTTTAATTATTCTTTCCGTTATTCATAAGATATATATGGTATCATATCTCGTAGACAAAAAATATAAATAGATGTAAGTGTTTTATCTTTTCCTTCTACTTAACTCGCAATATCAAAGTATTTTGAAACCAGTGTACATCCATGCAATTACATGCGGCTACTGACGAGGGAGTGTGGAAAGATAAAAAGGAAAAAATTAATTGTCAAAACAACAACTCATTCGGAGGTTTTCAACCCACTGGAGTAGAAATCTATTCGTTTCGACTGTGATCTCTCTAAATAACTTTATGCACCTCTTAAAAAAACAAAAAGACTCCCATACATTTAAATAGAATACTGAAAAAGCCTTTTGATGGCTACCAAAATGTTACTATTTAAAATTGAGGCAATTGGCAGCACAGAGGATGAGTCGCCTGAGTAAAAAGATGTGGAAACAGGATGCTGGTTTTGGGTAGTGATCTCTCTCATTAAGTATTTTTAGCCGCTTTAAAAATATATTGCTCCATAAGTGACTAAAATGGTTCCATAACTGCATTTACTGCTCCGTAGCAAAGGCTTTAAATTCAACAGCTCCTTCAGGAATGCCTCACTTTTGTCTTGAATATAGAATGTTAGTGCTCTAGTTGTTCATTAGAACTCTTTGAAGCTACAGTAGATCACTGGGGAGTCAAGTGACAGACTGCTGCTGGTGCAAGCCGTACATGTTTCACTCAACGTGGCTGACTTTTTTTCTAACATGGATAATTGAGATTGTTGAGAATTTACAGTAAATGTCTTTATTTGAGCTTTTTAGCGCACTAACCACAATTTCCATGATAATATGAAACTCCTCATTTTGTTCATTTGCTGCAGTCTCCTTATTGCAGTTCTGCAGCTTCTATTTCGGCAACATGATCAACAGGAGTGCCTCACTTTGCCGTGAATATAGACGGTTAGCCCTCCAGATTATTAAAACTCTGTGGTGAAACTTTAGAAGAACACGGAGGAATCAACTGACAGGCTGCTGGAAGTGCTTGTTTTATTCAGCATGTCAGACATTTTTCTCACATGGCAGAGGAAGATATTTGTGAATTTATAGAAAATGTGCCTTTTTGCTTCTGGGTCACCTTCCATAATTTCCATGAGGAAAATCATCATTGAAAACGATTTTCGCCCAAACATAGTTAATCAAATCCCAGCACAGGCTCCGCATTTTTCACACTGTAAAATCGCCTTCGAACTTACCACAATTCCAAAAATTATGATATTACCAGCAAACGATTTATATTGTAACTAAAATCTATTATCATGCTTTCTAGATGCCCAATTTTGTGACACCCCCCCCCAAAAAAAAAAACAGGCATCCAGTACAATACATTTCAGTAGGACAAAAATGGTGGAGCCTTACTACAAAAATTTTTAACAGGAATGCTTCTTGTAACCTTCCACCTGAATAATCCCATTCAGAACACTCCATCTAACAAATGATTTGGGGAATTTCACCCCAAAGTGTCAGGGGCTAATCTACAATAGCCGTATTAACGAAAGGGGAGGCATTCTCCGGTGATCAATAATGGGGTGGGTTAAGAGGGACTGAGCAAAGCCCTTAAGTGGAGCTCCCAGCATTCCAGTGTTATTTTTATTTTCTAGGCACCAACGAATGAGAACAGGTTATTCTTCATTTACACCTCCCTCCTATGACCGGGCTTTACTTTAGACTAAACAGTACTATTATTATGAGCTCAACGCCTCTCTCTCTGATCTCTGCCTTGTCATCTTACTTGCATAAGTAGGTCATTTCTTCTTTTGTTTCTGACCCTTCTTGCTTTTCTTTTCAATCTCCATTGATTGTGGTACCTTTTTTTGCTACCATGTTTGCAGTATCTCATTCTCTACAAAGTTCCCAGTTCTCTTCCCCTTAGCTGCCGTTGTATATCTCACTTTCTCTTCTTTTGTCATGATTTCTGAAGCTAAACTGCGCCTTTCTTTCCCTTGTAGCCGATCCATCACTATCTATGCTCATTTAGCATTCTTTCATGTCCTAGTATTTGATGCCTTTATAACACATGAGATCCTGCAATCTCTGTATAAGAACCTATCTCTAATTTCCTTATTACAGGCGACTTGTGATGCATCTAGTCACCTGTAATAAAGAAAAAACATAGCTGCTCAACTGGAATATCTTACACACACACACACACAGATGTCTGCAGTGATCACATCAACAAACCAATTTATAACATTAACTTAAATGTTAGTCATAGTCATAGATAAAGTTAAACTCCTATATAGGAAATGCACTCTTAATTTTCATTTCTGATGTGTGCTATATTTAAATGGTGTTGACTGAAGGTGAAAGGACAACAGAATTGCAGAATATTTTGTTCTTTTAGACAGGTCTCTGATACTGCCCGTCCACCCACTCGCTTAGCTTACATTGTGCTCAAGATCACAATTTCCATACTTTTTTATGCACTTCATCTGGTGCATGTAAAATTTGTTATTTCCATGTTTTGTAATCTTTGTAGCTCCCAATTCTCCCTCTCCAGGCTGCAGGTAGAACTACTACACATAGTTCTGGTCTTACAATTTGCAACGAAGTGCAGCAAAAAGTGGGATCTTTGATAGAAGGGAATGGACTTCTGTTGAACTGGTCCTGCTGCTTCATTACATATTTTATTTTTTGAGTATTATTCACACCACTATAGTGTCCCAGCCCGCTTACTGAACTTCCTATTCTGCCCACCATCATCTCCCCAAACCATTTGGCAACCTAATGCATTGCTTGGTCTAAATCCAAATAGTTGTGGCACCTGTGGATGCTCTCTGCCTGAAGCTGGCTTGGATGATGTGATTACTGGCAATCGTGTGTTTGGGGCAAAACTTCCAGAGGGTGGTCAGGCCTGTGGGAGCAGCTTCGTGGGTGTGTCTTCCTGGAACCCATCTCTCAACACCTGAACTCTGCTTACTGGGGCTGCAGTGTTAACAGTTGTGTGGCTATTTCTATTGCCCTTACATACTCCCCAAATTTAAGGAAATTTGGTTTTATTACCTAATTTAATGGCACTCGTGTTACCAGTCCCAGGCGGATGAAATGCTTAGTTAGAATTGCTTGGAAATTAGCATGTAAATGTCAGGGGATACATAACTCTCTATAACATGCACGTAACCTGCTTCCCTTAAGGGAGCTATTTACTAGGTATTTGTGGAACTGGTTTGTTTCTTTCTCAAGTGTCCTCCTTAAGGCCCCTGCCTTTCTATAAAGTGATGCTTCGAACACAGTGTGCACTGGGGCTGGCTCCAAGCAAGAGTACCTCAATGTCAGCACAGTGGAGTGTGTAATCTCTGCTCCCGACTGTCATTAACCTTTCTGAAGCAGCAATAAGGGACTGTCAAAAGGAAGACCCAACTTAGAAACTTCATCACCTTGAGCAACAGAAACTGCAGTCTCTCACCCCTCTTATTTATTTATTTGTATAGCGCAGCTAATACCCTAAGGTGTCCTGGGTGCTTGTCATCCAACAGCGTGCCAACACTGAGAATGTGTAAAGTCTAGAGTCTGAATATAACGAAATTATTCAGTAAATAACCAGGTCTCCAACCCTTTCCTAAAGGAAAGCAAGTCGGGTGAATTTTTAAGCTTGTGAGGCAGACTATTCCATAGTCTGGTTGTGATATTTATAAAGCTTTTACCGCCCCAGTTTGAGAGTAGGGATTTGGGGACCTCCACCAACATGTGTGAAGAGGACTGAAGATTTCTGGTCGGGGTATACCAGCAGAAACGGTCAATCAAATAAGTGGGCCCTGGTTGTGCAGGGCCTTAAAGGCGATTCAGAGGGCCTTAAAATTAATCAGTTTTTCCACTGGTAGCCATTGTAGAGCATTGAGGGCCAGCTTGGCAGAGGAGTGTTTTGGGATACCAAAAAGCAATCGGGCTGCAGAGTTCTGGAGAACCTGCAGTTTAACAAGGAGTGATTTGTTTATGCCAGTCAGAAGGGCGCTACAGTAGTCCAGCCTAGACAAAAATAATGCAGAGACCACAGTTTTCTGAAGATCTGGCGGTATGAAAGGAAAACTTTTCCTCAGAATTTTCAATGTATGACAAGTGGATGAAGTGATTGCTTTCACATGATGGGAGAAGGACAAGGTGGTATCAAAAATCACTCCCAGATTTTTTGCCTTCGTGGCTGAAATGGGGAGGGGGCCCAGTTCCGTGGGCCACCAGTCAGAGGACCAGACGGACTGATCTCTGCCGAAAAGAAGAACCTCAGTCTTATTAGAGTTCAGCTCAAGGCAGTTCTCTGACATCCATCTACTCACCTGTCGCATACAGGCGTGAAAGTTGTGAGCTGTGTCCTGAATATTATTTGAAATAGAAACTATAATCTGGGTATCGTCTGCATACGACACCATAGCAAAGCCTTGGGATTTAATCAATCTAGCCAGGGGGACCACGTATAAATTAAAAAGGGTAGGGCTCAGGGACGAGCCCTGTGGGACCCCACATGGGAGCTTGAAGATCTGGGACCTGAGGCTGTCCACTTCCACAAATTGTTCACGGTCCGTAAGGAAGGATTTTAAAAGAGAAAGAGCAGCGCATGCTATGCCTATTTCTTGGAGGCGATTTATTAGGAGGCTGTGATCTATCGTATCAAACGCCGCCGAAAGGTCCAATAATATCAAGGCAGCCATGCCTCCATTATCCAAAGAGCGCCTGATTTCTTCTGACGCCGTGATCAATGCAAGCTCGGTGCTATGTTCACTCCGGAAACCATACTGTGTTGAATCCAGGATATGATTGTTATTGATAAATGTGGACAGTACTTGGTTCATATATTTTTCCAGGAGTTTGGCTGGTAGAGGCAGGTGGGCGATTGGACGGTAGTTGCCTGGATCTATTTTATCCAAGTTAGGTTTTTTAAAAAGTGGTAGAATAGAGGTCTTTTTCCAAATTTTAGGAAAGATTCCAGTTTTAATGACTAGGTTAAATAGCTCAGTAAGTTGGACGGAGACTAACTCGGTCGCTGAGTGCATTATCTTGGGAGGGCACGGGTCCAATGGTGATCCGGATTTGGTGGCAGAAAGAAGTTTAGTGACTTGCTTGTACGTTATAGACGGAAAATCTGAAGCATGTGAAGAGTGGAAGATGCAGAGAATATCGGGGTCAAATAAATCCGCTCCTTCTGCATCAGAGTGCAGACTGAGTGTTATTATCAAATACAGGTCGCGCTGCAAACGTATCATCGATACTTAATACCTTACCACAAAAGGTGGATGCTAAGGTATTACAAAAGGCTTGGTCTGGTACATCGTGTCTAGATTCTTGGACTCGGCTGAGTTTCTGGACCGTAGCGAACAATTCTTTAGAGTTATTCTTAGCTTTTTCAATTTTCTCTGAAGTATAGTTGATCTTAGTGTTATGGATCGTTCCTTTGTATTGAGTCAATAATTCCTCATATCGTTCTTTTTCCTTTGTCATACGAATGTTTCCAGCGCCTTTCTTGTCTGCGATATTGCCTCTTAAGAAGTCTTAGTTCTTCTGAAAACCAAGGTTCGGTGGGAGCCGTCCTTGTCATTTTCCCTGCTTTTTGAGGAATTGTTACTTGAACTGATGACCCAATCCAGTTATGATAATCTAAAGATGCTATCTCAGGATCTTGGGATTAAAGGGGTCTGCTCATGCCTAGTTGAGTATTAAACTTAGTTCTATTCAAGCGATGCTATTGGTATCGCCTATGACTTCTAGTTGGAGGAGGCCTATTGCCGGCTACAGAGGGCAAAGTGATAGCATTACTGCTGCATGGTCGGACCAGTGTAGTTGCAGGATATTTTTAAATTCCAAAAGAGGACAATCTGAAAAAACGGCGTCCAGGAGGTGCCCAGCTCTATGGGTGGGGCCTCCCGTAATCTGTACTAAATCTACACTGGTTAATAGGTCCATAAGGGCAATCTAATCCTTATTAAGCTGGTTATCTAGATGAAAGTTAAGATCCCCGAGAATGGTATAGTCCTGGGAGTTGACTTTATATTCAAGTAGATGCCCCATGGTATGTAGAAAGTTAGCCCTAGGTCCGGCAGGTCGATAAATTAGCAATCCATTAAAAGAGTATGTATGATTAATGGCTATCTTGAAGGAGAGCACTTCACAATCAGGGCCTGTAGGGATCTCTTTAAAGTATGCTTTTAGATAGTCCCGGTGGACTATGGCTAACCCACCCCCCTTTTTTCCCTATGCCATCTTTCCTGGTGATTGAAAAACCTGGCGGGATGGCCACCACCAAGTCAGGACCCGAGGTCTCATCTGCCCAGGTTTCCACTACAAACAATGTGTCGAGGGCCTGCTCATCTACAAACTTTGCAAATTCGTACTTCTGTTAAATCAACGAACGTGCATTAATGAGCGCGCAGAGTAGCCCATGCGGGGCTCTAGGTCCCGCAGGGACAGATGTGTCCTTCGCTTTATCTTTGTAAGACTTTCCAGATTATGTACTCTTAATGTTTGAGAGCATGATTTTGCATCTAGTGCATATCTGAGTTCCTGGGTTGTTAGCACAGTTGAACACTGGACCAGGGCAACGAGGGGTTAGTAGTGGATAGTGCCAACAACTTACTTCGTGAGTATGTGAGCATGGTTACCAGCTGGATCCTAAAACCGGCAGCGTGGCTGGCGCTGGGAGCAGACCGGCTTGTCTTTGGCGTGCCGGCGGCGCGCCCGCTGCGCGTCCGCGTGAGGGCAGGTTTAAGTATGTGCAGCGTCGGCTCTACTAAGTGGTGTTGGAAGACTAGAACGTTGACCCCTCAAGATGGCGGCCGTCAAACATTGCAGTCAGCCCCACCACGCCCATCTCTCTCCACTCAATAGGCGAAGGTGAAGCCGTGGTGGCCTGGAGAGCGGCGAAAAATAGGCAGAGTATTTTAAAAAAGTTAAGAGGTAAGAACAATCCTCCAATACAGTCGTAATGATAAAAACAATTCTAGGTGCAAAAAGCGCAAGTTGTGCAGTAGAGCAAAAAATGAAGGTTACATCAAGCGAGCAATTTAGCAAACCTCAGCGAGTGGATATAATCTTAGAAACCTTAAGTCATGTAGGCTGCGCGTCCGCGATAGGGCAGGTTTAAGTAGTAGAGCAGCATCGGCTCTAGTAAGTGGTGTCGGAAGACTAGAACGTCGACCGCTCAAGATGGATGCCATTGAACGTCTTATCTATTAAATAGCAGTGCTCAAGAAAAAAACTATTCAGCACCCTTTTGCTGACAGTGTTAATGGAATTGATACAAGTAGCCCTACAATCATCCCTGCCTCCACACACAGGCATGCAAGCAATACACTTTCACTGTCTGGGGAAACTATTCTCGCCCCCATCTTGTGCCATGCCACAACCAGATGCCTCCAGAACTTCACTTTTGTAATTAATTCCTAGAGCCAAATTTTAGGGGTGATCATCAGAAAACATCCACTCGAGCATTTGCAGAATCTCATTTTCAATGTTTGAACTATTTACCCGCTATACTCTTATATTGCTATTATGTTGAGGTTACTGCTGCCTTTGAGCATAGCCTAAAGGTCTCCATATTTACCTACATATGGATCCAGACATTACTCCTTCAGCTCTTGAGCTGATCAGTTCTTGCTGAAGTGGTGGTCTAGTGTTAACCATTCAGGGGAATAGAATATCTACCTGATTCTAGTGCTTCTAGTGCTTATTAAAAGTACATCATAGAGCACTGTCTCCAGCGCAAATATTCACACACGAGCAGCTGGAATAGGTAAAGAAAGAAAAAAGAGAAAAGTATGGGTCCTATTCTAGGAAGAATCTCCTTCCTAGTACCTCTTGGGTATCCAAAGCTATTGGAGTAGACTCCTCACTCACTTTATCATGACATGCTTCAACATCGGCGCCTATCCACACCCTGGTAGGATGATACCACAGGGCGTACTCCACCAAAAACGGAATGGGAGTTCTTAGATTAAATCTGGCTGGATAAGCGGGGATCCATAATAGAATTGGAAAGTTTAAAATGCCTACAGGTATACCCAAACGGTTCCTTTATTTATAGAATACCTGGGGTATGAATAAAAAGTTTTTTGGTTTTTTTTTTATTGAATTTAATTGTTCAATTAACCCTACTATGTGAACGCCAACATGTTTCGGTCCGTGCAAGAGCTGGGGCCTTAGGGCTTTTTGATGTATCCCAGTTTTGCTACACATGCATACCATGCACATATATGAGGCCTAAGGCATTCACATGTCTCAGTTTTCTGTCCTTGGGGTGTACCTAAGAGACAAAAAGGTTAATCAGCGAGGTTAAAGGTGGATCCAAAAAACTAATTTTCATAATCTAGCATAATCTATGGTCCCAGTCTGAATGTAGTAGGGACGGGTAGTGATTCCCTTTTCCGTACTCTTGTCTGGATCAGGGCTTACTACTCCTGAGTCGGGACTCCTCCCTTAAGTTGAAAACGAGAAAACATGATTATAAAGTTCTGGCTGATAGTGTTGTCCCATAACAGTATCATTGGTCTATTACCCTTGGTTTTTTTGGGGGTTTTTTTTTTTAACAAGGCACAATATGTTTCTTTCTATAGTTTTACATCCTCCGATTGTATGTTGCAAAAATCTTCCTCTGTATTCTCTTGAAAAATATTAATTGAAAACTTACAATGGTTGCTTCTCATTTTCTTTCAGTTGACCCTTTATGTACTTTCCATCCTCTCTGTTCCTCATTTGTATGAGCACAGCTTACTATTAGGTCACATGCTTGCTTGTTTGTCCCTATTGTATATTTGCAAATTGCTCGCTCTTTATTCCAAAGATCACAAACTATCCTTTGAAAGTCTCACCTTTTTAAGATTTTCTTTGCACACAAAATGCACAACCTCCTTCCCACTCCTATTGTCACCATTCTACACCATATTAATACGCATGTTAGTGCTCCCGCTTAACTTGTAGGTTGCAGCACACCTTGTTCCGCAGCGGAACGTGATGGACCCCATGGTGAAGCATGCCACCAAGGGGCAACCCTGGTGGGTGAGGGTTATATAACAATACAGGTGTGTTTTCTTCATCTTGTTGAGGGTTATTTCGCAGCAAACTGAGTGGCACCCTGTGTTTTGGTAACCCAATGAAGTAACCACCTATGTGGACTGATTGTGGAAAATACCATTAAGAGGCCTGCTGAGCTGCTCAAAGCTACCTACTTACTGAAAACCGTACCCTGCATGCCTCTCTCACACTTCTTCATCCATCACACTGCTAAGGGCTTCATCTCATAACACGATGACTGCACCAAGGTGGGCATTATTCACGACTTGGGAACACTTCCCACGTAGGATTAAACCAAAGACTACACATTTCCAACACACACCGTACACAGTGTAGCATGGTACCCATGTAGGCAAGTGCTTCTGTGCCCTACGTGGTAGTAAGCGCTATTTAAATGTTGCAGCACAATACAGTTGAGTGTGGTATAATATCCAGATTTCATGCAACAGAAACGTTCATGGACTGCAGCATAGAGGCCAAAACAAAGCCAATGACCGCAATTAGTTTATTCTGCCTAGGTTTTTCCATCCATCCGTTTATTCTTTGTACACCCTGTTAAGCAGGGATCCATATTTGAATCTATTCTTGTCTTCACTTCATTAGTCCCCAAAATTAAATGCACTGAGGATAGTTTTGAAATGCACTGTGCCTACAGTGAATCTCCCAGTGTATTCTCTTCCCGCCATCAACAACGAACAGTGTTCCATGTACCTTCTGTTGGGCATCTGACAGAACAATTGTAATATTCATGGCGTCTGCGTTGTCCGCCTACACCGTGAGCTGACGCCGATAGCCGCAAACACATGTTCCGTAAGGGCACTGATGCAGCCCGGGGAGCGAGTGTGCTGCGTTCCACTCTGGTTCCAGTAGCGGGCGTCACTCCGAACAAAGCACTAGTGTTCCGGTTATTGGCACAGAGAAGAACAATCGTACATCAACTTGACGAAACTTGTCGCATGGTGATACAGTACTGCGGGGTAAGGTGCCCTCTGTTGGCCTTCGCACGACCGAACGGTGGGAGAAAGATGCTGCAAACCAGGGTCCGCGAAAAAACAGATTCAGCTTCGCTTCCTCAAAGATTTTTTTAGCTCGTAGCACCCGACATTTATTTAAAAAAAACAACAACAAAAAAAACTTATTGCATAGTCTGTCCCGATTTGTAAGACTAAACACCAGGACAGGCTAAGAACCCTAGAAGTGTGGCTACAAAATGGCAGTAATATCTGGCGTCACCACTAATAACACTAACAAAGGACTGTGGTAACTCGGTTTCAGAGACATAACTAAATAGATGTCACTTTTAAACCCAGCAGTATACCCAGTTTACATAACCAATATCAGTGTTTTCGTTGCACTCGCTCAATAAAAAATAATAGTAAAATTTTGTGATCCACTGGAAATGTGCATATTTTTGCAAAGACATTTGGCAGCGAGTTTCTGAGTGAAGAGTGGCGTAGCGTTGTGACTCAGGGCAATGAGAAGATGCTGAGCACACCATTTGTTCTTCTTTCGAAAAATATGACATTCTGCTGCATGCAAGATAGAACACGTCTCTTTAAAGATGCCACGATAGGTCGGTCAGAGAATGAGAAGGCATGAGTAGTGCAGACAGAGGGACGCAGATGCCTTCCTTCCTATCACCCTACACGCAAGAGGGTTCTCCGGAGATGAACATGTGCAGCATCTTATCTGTAGCGCTAATTCTCATCTGAACAAATAAAACCGGGAGATGTATTTAATTTTGACAAAAGTATCAAGATGCCTAAACAAGTAAACATTTAAAAAAAAAAAATCCTGCCAGTGTCCGGGGAAATTTGGGGACGAGTGGTCACTCCTTTTGCAATGTTTTTCTAATGTCTAATCGGCCATTCAGAATGCTTTGCCAACTCATTTATTTTGCTGCCCTGACCATTTTGTTGGGTTTTGTTAAAATTCAAGAAAATATTCATGATACACATACTGCTCTCTGCACTTTAGAAGCAACTGCTTTTATGCATTTAAAGTCTTCGTCTACGTTAACTTAAAAAAAAATATTGCATCGTAGTTTCTTTATATAGTGCTTTATACTTCTGACTAGGCGTGGGGTAGAAAGGGTAGTGTATGTTTTGCAGCCTATATAAATTGCGTTCCGGTGTCATGCATGAGAGCCAGAGTAGTACTCTTATCGTTTTGTTTTGCTGCACCCATGCATGAATTCGAAGCAACATGGAGTGAGAGATAGGAAGGGTAAGCATTAGAGGTTAGCGTATGGAAAATGTGTGTGAGTGCGCTGTGGTCTATGTGCAGGTTGTGGGTGGGTGTTTATAACGGGCCGAGCACTGCACGTTCTCACACTCTTTCAGTGCGTCATAAAGGGGTTCAGAATACATGCTCACCCAATCCTCAAGTGGGCCAGTTGTAATTGTAATTCTATCTATAAATGTGTGAGGGAGGTACACAGCTGTCAAAATATTGACAGCGTGAAAGTAAACGAAAATGCAGTGCTTACAGGTGAAATGGGTGTATTTGTGTGGGGGGGTGAAGTGAAGGAGATGCAATGAAATACGCACAGGAGAGAGTGATGAGGAGGAAAGGAATGAATTGTGAAATATGCAGATGGAGTGCTTCAGAAAGATAGAAAAAAATAAGGCGCACATTTATATTTGAGTGACTGAGAAGAAAGTGGAGTGATGCGAAGATACCCCTTCCTCAGACAGGTTTAAGTCAGTCTCTATTTCAAAAGAGTAACATTTTCCATTCTAATTATTCACAACAAAAATATTGTTGCTTATTTGTCTGATACCCCTAACAAGTGTTGGGAAGCCAGTAGGTCTGGGTAGTTTTAGGCGTATTGACATGTCAGAGGTGAAGTATCTAGGGGTCTGGTCTTTGCTTAACTTCCAGACTCAAACTAAAAAGGTGGCAGGAACCTGCTTCGGATTGTTGCGTGGACTCTGGCCCATCCTGGGTTTCTTTGATGCCCCTACTAGGCAGATCATCATCCAGGCACTGATTATGTCAAGACTTGATTACGCTAGCTCACTGTATCTGGGAGCGAACAAGTCAGAAATACAGAGGCTACAGAGAGTCCAGAATGCGGCCGCAAGATCTCTCCTCGGTCTGCGTAGAGTCTGTTCAGTGACAAGCGCCATTCGCCGCCTCCACTGGTTGCCCGTGGCCAGGCGAATCGAGTTTAAGGCACTCTGTATTGCCTTTAAAATCTTGAAACTGGCATCTCCGGAAATCCTGACCAACCTGCTTTCACCCTACGTCCCCACTCGCCAGCTCCGCTCCATGGGACAATGCCTGGTGGTGGTCCCCCGAGCCAGGAGGGTTCGCGCCGGAGGTCGTTCCTTCCGGAACAGAGCGGCCATCCTTTGGAATTCTTTGCCGGCCCACATTCGAGGGCTCAAGAACTACCTCGTATTTAGGAAAGCCATTAAAACCTTTCTCTTCCCCACCCCGTAGGTCTCTCTGGGCCCTCTTCGAGCTCGGTCACCTCTCTATTTCAGCACCGGGACGCCTCTTTGCTGGGGCAGCTGTTGCGCTTTATAAACCCGCTAACATAACACATAACGGGTAATAACAAAGCTTACAGAAATTCATTAAAATACTTGTCAGGTGGTTCGCTACAGGAAGCACACGATTTTAGTTTATATATTTTTTTAAGCCACTCCTTTAATTACACAGGGCACACCTCTTTGAAAGTATTCCTTGTTGGGTCTCTTCGGTCAAGTCCCTTTTTTGAGACCACTCACATTTTTTTCATCCCTCTTAAGACCTGCCAATAGCTCCCAGTCTTCGATTGGTTTATAACTTTCGCTTGAAACCCCCCATTAAGTGAGCATAAGAGGTGCCCAGAAGTGAAGGGTGCTGCCCTTTGGAGCAGGTGCAATCTTGCATCAACCGTAGTATATGCTCTGGAGTCTATACAGAAGCTACATGGAGCAACCAGTCGGAATGGGCAATATGCAACCAGCCATGGTATGGACTGTAATGGGACTATTGCGCATGTTAGAAAAGCAACTATTTTATGATCAGCCATATTACTCGCCTGAGGAGTCCATGCAAGTGTGGCAGGGTGTCATTCATGTGAATGGGCATTATACAGCTATCCATAGCATATACTTTGATGGTTTCAGTGTGAAGTGATCGAGGAGCAACCATTATGCATTCTGCCAGGTGTGGCAGAAAGCAGCCCATCACAATTCGCTTTACTCAGTCTTCCATGGTACTTGCTCTTGATATAGGAGTTTCAGGTCCCAATCAAGCCTCAGTTACGCACTCTAATGGATCTACTGTGGAGTAACAAAAGAGATGACCATTATAACCCCAGCCTTACTATGTGCCTAAGAAGTATACTGTAGAAGGACAAGGAGCAACCCATACACATTCGTTCCCATTCAGCTATGCTCTTAGGAGTTAATGCATGAGCAGCTAAGGAATATTCACTGTGAAACCAGTCCTAGTAACTGCTCTGAAGAGTTCACAGAGTAGTGACAGATGAGCAACTCATTGAAAGTTCATTCTATATCCAGCTATGCTATACCGTCTAATGCATGAACTCATGATCCACAATGGAGCATCCCATTGGAATAGGCATTATACCATCAACTATGCATTATAGTCTTGAGGCGTCCTCACAGGAGCTGCAGCGGAGCAACCCATATTTGTGGCCATTACAGAAAAAGGCGTGCTACATGGTCTAACTCTACCCAGGAGTAGTAAAGGAGAAAGTCGTGGGAATTGGCAGTATACAACCAGCTGTAGGTGGTACTCTTGAGGCATCGGCCGAGGAGCGGCAGTGGATTAACCCGTAGGATTGAGCATCATACAGCTAGTCATGCAGTATGGGTTGTGGTGTCCCCTGGAGCGCAGTGATCAACAAATAGCAATGGTTATTATAAATACAGCCATACAATATGACCTGCTAACCCCCCGCCCTCCTCCTGCAGCTGGAAGCGACCATTAGAATAGTAATTCTACACCCAGCTGTGCTATCAGGGTTGCAGAGGACCCCCCACAGCGGTAGGGCGCAGCCCAGAGAAATGGGAATTATACAACCAACCCCAGTATATTCTTTAAAGAGTCCACCTAGCAGTGGCAGAGGAGCAATCCAGGAAACCCACGGGCACCATAAACGGCCTGGCCCCTAGAGGCCACCCAAGAGTGATAGTAACCGAACCCTTGCGTTTGGGTGATGTTAAGGTACCAAGAGGGAGTGTGTAAATTGGTAATTCTGTGAAAGTAATCCATTTAGATTTAAGAATAGGAGAGGATAAGATGGGGCATGGCATGCTTCATGGAAAGATTAAGAAGTGGTGAGAATTAGGGTAGGGTTTCTGGCCCAAGGCCTTTCTTTATCTTAACAGATCCAAAACGGGTAAACCTCTTTTGACCCCTCTACTCTTTATCTGGATTCCCTGGGAGGAGAGCTTAATTAGGTAGGCATGAAATGGGAAGGTTGGAGGAGGCATATGAAGTCACACAAGAACAGGTAATGTCTAGGGAGAACTGCGTTTAATAAATAATTATACACTTTCAGAATTTTTTTTTTCTGGTTTTGTAGAGCACTGATTGTTCAATAATAATTGCTATAAATAATTTGTAAACAGTAGTTTTATACATTTTACAATTATGTGCATATTTTCTAGTGGCTGACTTTAAGATGCCACTTGGATTAATTGGGATGAAGTCATATTGGATGGTATTCTGTTTTTCAAGAAGTCCAATCAGCATGTATCTTATGCTCACCAGGTTTTACTGACTAACTTCTCTTGTTGGTGTTTAACGGTTCTGTTAACTTTTGAATTGGTGGACCATGATAATAAATTGTTTAATCTGATATAGACTTCTAGCCGCAGATTCCTTACCTTTTGAATTTCTCCAGGTGTCGGACTGGATCCGAAAGATAGATAGTGAGCAGTACCCCTGCGCACCGGTAGGTGGCGTTGATCTGCTCCGTGTCAGCTGTCCGTACCGGAAATGACGCTGCAGTACCTATATATGTACCACTCAGGCGTGCTGATGTCTGTTCTTTTCTTTCTGCGCCAGCCAGCGCTGATCCAGAGAAGAGCTACCCCTCTGTCGTTTTTTGACAGGCTTTTTTCGACGTTTTGTCGACTACTTTTGAGGTTTACCTCCTGGTGTGTAGAGGATGTTTTCGCGCAAGTTGGGTTTTAAGCCCTGCGGCACCTGTCTCCGACCTATGTCGGTGACAGATCCGCACCTCGTGTGTCTTTTGTATCTGGAGCATGACTGACACCAAGTCGTTTTCCGATTGCCGGGCCATGGCCCTGAAGGCTTTGAGGGAGTGTTCCCTGAAGCTGCTAGCGCCCCGCATGGGACTCCGTGGAAGTCAAGATCCCAGTCAAGGAGAAGGTTCTGGGATTGTTTGCAGAGCCCGAAGTTCTCCTCGTCCCATTCGAAGTCCTCGGGATACTCTGGTAGGAGGCACAAAAAGAAGAGCAAGAAGTTTAAGTGCTCTCAGACTTCTCCTCGTCCGTTGGCTGACGAGACAAGGGAGCCGCGGCGTTCTAGGCCTCATTCCTCGGAACCTGCGCCTGGGCTGACTCTGCACCTCCCCGAACTGAAAGAGTTCTATGAGGCAGTGCACCTCGTGTTTAGGTGGCCCGACCCCGTCAACGCGTCTTCGGGTACCCCAGGGATGGAAGGGTTCTGCACTGGCAGCTCAGTCGGAGCCCCAATGGTCCATTCCTGGACCGATGCCGGTCGTACCATTTCAACCGCCCCCGGCCTCGATGATGATGCTCCCGGTGGCACCATCCCCATTGTCATCCCCGACTCTGACATGGAGCCGGATGGACCACGCAGATGCCTGCAGAAGCCTTGAGCCCTAGATCAGAGTCTGAGCTTTATTTTCATCGGCTAGGCCTCCGGGAAGACTGGGAGGGGTTAGTGGACTCTTCAGAATGAAGTGTGGACTTGGGTGATTCCAGTGGCCTGGATATAATCTCCAGATGCTGGTCTGCTTTCTCCCCCTACCATGTCTACGGAGGAGGGAGCTTCTTATGCAGCGGAGGGCCCTGAGGTCCTTGACCTTCAGCTACCCATGGTGGCAGTCGAGACTAATCACTTGACAGAGGTGCTGCGACCAGGAGTCTCCACGTCTGAAACCTTACTCCCATTCAATGACTCGATCACTGATGTTCTGTTGGGTATCTGGTTCAAACCCAGCAGAGGGGCTCCTGTGAATAGGACGATTGCCCGCCGCCATTGTCCCACACCTGGGGACCCAAACTATATCACGCAACTCCTTGCCCCCGAGAGCTTTGTTGTCCAAGCCTCCACCTCCCAAAGCGCTTTCCCTACCCGTTCACCTGGATAGGGAATCCAAGAGACGGAACTCATTTGGGAAGAAGATGTTTCGTTCCGCAAGCCTGGCATTGCGGTTCGTGAACACCGCATGCCTTTTAGGCCATTTTTGTCTCACTTCTGCACAGGTGCTGCCACAGGTTTCGAAAGAGGCCTGGGCTGTACTCTCCCAAGCTGTCACCGACAGGATAGACGCGGCATAATTGACACAACCGACTCGCTAGGCAGAGTGGTTTCCACGACAGTGGCCCTTAGGCGCAACGCCTGGCTGAGGCCGGCTGGCTTTTCGGGGGATGTCCAAGTTTACCTTATGGACATGCCCTTCAATGGCACCTGTCTCTTCGGAGACGAGTCAGATTCAGCACTAGAGCGCTTTAAGGATTCTCATGCTACGGCCAGGTCCTTAGACCTCTCTGCTTCCCCACGTCCACCTCAGTCTGCGTTTCGCGGCTATGGACGGGAATTCCAGCTACGCCAGTTTACGCCCAGCCGCCGCGCAGGCTCCCCAGTCTGTGTGGCCGAGGGCACGGTACCCACAGACCTTGTGGGTCAGGTGGCCAGCAGTCTGGTCTCTACTGCAACAGTCTCTAAACCCTCCTAGTCTGCCCCTTTACCACCATGGTGGCAGGATTCGCCATCTCTGCCCCGATGGCTGTCCATAACATCAGAATTGGTGGGTTTTGCAGATTGTCCGAAGGGGCTACTCCCTACCATTCGAGACCACCCCTCCCGTCATGCAACCATCTCAAGATTGGCTGACGGAGGATCATCTGTTTGTTAACCACAAGGAGGTCATGGCTCTCTTGGCCAAAAGAGCCATACAGAGGGTTCCGGTGCCAGAAGTAATCTGTGGTTGCTATTCCTGCTACTTTCTGGTTCCCAAAAAGGACAAGGGCCTTCGTCCTATCCTTGATCTCTGAACTCTCAATCTCCTCAAGGAGAAATTAAAAATGCTCACGTTGGCTCTGGTCTTGTCTGCCCTGGACCCAGGACACTGGATGGTGACATTGGACTTGCAGTACTCTTATTTTCGTCCTGCCTGCCCACTGGCGCTATCTGCGGTTTGCGGTAGGCCATGAGCTCTTTCATTTCAGCATGCTTCCTTGTGGCCTTTCCAGCGCCCTTTGGGTGTTAATCAAGTTGATGGTGATGTTTGCAGCTCATCTGCAAAGGTCATGGGTGCCTGTATTTCCCTACCTCGACGACTAGATGCTGAAGGCAGGCATGCCCCAGGCTATTGTTTCCCACCTCCCGACTACAACAAACCTTCTGCACTCGCTGGGTTTCACTATCAACATGCTGATGTCACACGTGACTCCCTCTTAGACGCTCCCTTTCATCTGAGCTGTTCTGGACTCAGTGCAGTTTTGAGCTTATCCTCCCGAGTGGCGAGTCAAGGATATTCCGGCTGTGATACCGATATTTCAGCCCCTATCCTGGGTTTTGGTGAGACTGACTCTGAGGCTGCAGGGCGTCAGTCTTCTGCATCCTGCTAGTGACACATGCCAGATGCCATATGTGGGCTCTGCGGTGGGGCCTGAAGTTTGAGTTGGCGCAGTATCAGGGGAACCTCTCCGACCTGGTCTAGATCTCGGACGGAACTGCGAATGAGCTGCAGAGGTGGCTAACGAACCGCAATTGAGTCAGAGGCAGACCCTTCTCCCTTCCCCAACCAGATCTCACAATAGTGACCGATTCATCACTCCTGGGATGGGGCTGCCTTCTGAGAGAGGTGGAGATCAGAGGACTCTAGTCTCTGGCGGAATCTGGACTCCACATCAATCTGCTGGAGCTCCGTGTGATCCGACTGGCACTGAAAGCCTTTCTGCTCTCCATCAGGGGGACATCTGGTACAAGTGTTCACAGACAACACCACCGCCATGTGGTACTGCAACAAATAGGGCGGAGTGGGGTCGTGGACCCTTTGTCAAGGGGCCCTGCGTCTATGGACATGGCTGGAACAGCAGGGCATATCCCTGGTGGCTCAACTCCTGGCAGGTTCTCTGAATGTACAATTATAAGGGTGGGATGCACACCTTTGTTTTAACATAATCATGCTTGTCCAATGAATTTTCCAAGAGTGCGTGCATACCGGTTGGGTGCCACGCCCTGAGGCACCAAAATTAACAACAACATCATTAACTGGGACAACGTCTTGCCCCAAAAACCGATCGCACAGCTAGATAGCGCCACTTTGGCTAGCATTTCTTCATTATTCCAAATTTTACTCCATATTTAATCTCGTACTCCATCCTTTTTACGCCTCAATTTTCCATCACAATATACTGTAATCCACACGCGGGTTAATGTGCCATTTTTCAAATTTTCTAATGTTAAAGCTGTGCCCATCCGGACCTCTTGCTGAAACAAGGCAGATGCACGAGTTCGTTCAAAACAGCGTTTATTAAAAAGGACCCAATGCATTTCGGGCTACAAACGCCCTTCGTCAGGGGACGCTGAAAAATGAACAATAATACACTTAATCATTACCCTGTTAACAATTTCTCAACAACTTACATCTTCAACATGCTTTAGTGATCAATATTCAAAATGATTTGTCTAGTTCCAACCCATCCTCATTTCATGTGATAAGCAATATAAGTATTACCCCTTCAGTTTGCCAATGAACGCAACCCCATCCAACCTTAATCCCTCTAATAATCGAAGAAGCCAACTGCCCCTGCCCTACACCTCTATTCAATTAACTATAATCCTTATGGACCCCTCTCGTCTACGATCTTCACGTCCATTATAGCGCACTTAATTCACCATCCAACCCGGTAAACTCCTTATCTCACAACCCTTTTCACTCCCCAAGCTGTTTTAATTGTACATGTGCTCTTTTTTTACCACTTCGTACATGCACTCTGCCATTAGACTCGCTTGCTTACTACTCTCCTCCCAATCCCAAACCTATTTTTGAGCTGTACCTATAGTAGTTCATTCCCCCTTCCTACATACGTGCACTCTGCCATCAAACCCACTTACAAACTACTGCCACTCTTCCTGCAAGCGTGATCAACTATATATTTCCACATACCTGCTTTGAGCGTACAACCTAATTCTACGTGAACTTCATCCCAGAGAGAGTGATTCACCCCCTAGATCCCACCCTTATTTAACCTTACGCTCCCGCGATAATCTATCCTAATTGGCCCACTTGTTGCCATTTTCCCGCCTTGAAAACCAGTTACGAGATTGCGTTCTGATAGAGTAAACTACCCTACCCACAATGCAATGCGCTTATATACTCAGAACATGGTAAACTTAGCCCGGGTTCTCTGAATGCCATAGATGAGGAACTCAGCCGAAGATGCCTAATGGATCACAAATGGCGTCTCTTCGCTGAGGTGGCTCAAGGTCTCTTTCAGCAGTGGGGAGAGCCTTGGTTAGATCTGTTCAGCTCTGCCAAGAACGCACAATGTCGGCGGTTTTGTGCACCGGAGTTTCCAAGTCAGCACTCGCTCGGAGACTCTTTTCGTCTCAATTGGAGCTCAGGCCTCCTGTACATCTTTCCACCCATACCCCTCCTACTCCGAGTTCTCAAGAAGATCAAGAACTACCTGGCCCAAGTTATCCTTGTCTCTCCGGGCTGGGCACGGAGAGTCTGCCATCCCGATTTGCTAAGTTTGGCCATCGATCCTCCGATAAGGCTGCCCCTTCGGGAAGATCTTCACTCGCAGCAGCAGGGGAGGATTCACGGCCCGAATCTGTCCATTCTCCACCTTCTTGCTGGGAGATTGGGTGGCGACAATTTACAGCTTTAGACCTTCCTCCCGAAGTCTGTAATGTCATCTTGGCAGCTAGGCGTCCCTCCACCAAGACGGTGTAAGCCTGCTGTAATTGCAGCATTGTGTGCAAAAAAATCATTGATCCCCTTTCTGACCCTCTTTCTGAAGTTTTGCTTTTGTTCTGTCTCTTGCCCAACAGGGCTCTGCTCTGGGCACTATTAAGAGGTATCTAGCTGCCATTTATGCCTTCTTGCGGTTTTCTGATCAACCCTCTTTAAGTCCCCTATTATACATAGGTTCCTGAAGGGTCTTAATCATCTCTTCCCTCCTTCACCATTCATTATGCCTCCGTGGGACCTTAATTTGGTTTTGACTTTTTTTTAGATGTGTGCTCCCTTCGAGCCTCTACGCATTTGTCCCCTCAGGCTTCACACCTTGAAAACAGCCTTCCTTGTAGCACTTACATCTGCCCGCAGAGTAAGTGAGCAGGTCTTGTCATCTAAGCCGGCTTACCTCTCAGTGTATCCTGACAAGCTAGTGCTTTGCACAAGGGCCTCTATTCTACCAAAAGTGGTCACCCCTTCTATCACCTTGCCTACCTTTTATGCTCCTCCACATCCCTCTATTGAAGGGGAGTACCTCCACTGTCTGGACCCAAAAAGAGCGTTGTCATTCTACCTTGACTACACACGAGAGTTCCGGGTGGACGACAAACTCTTCGTGGGGTATATTGGTGCAAAGAAGTGTCAGACAGTGCATGAAGCGGACCTTCTCCAGATGGGTCGTGCTCTGCATGTAAATCTGCTACACACTGGCCAAGAAGCAGCCTCCTGAAGGTTTGTGGGCTCATTCCACCAGAGCTAAAGCAGCCGCCACTGCATTAGCACACAGAGTTCTGATCCTGGTTATCTACCTGGCAGCAACGTGGGCTTCCCTGCACACATTCACTAAACATTACTGTCTGGACTGTCAGGTCGCAGAGATGGGCATTTACCCGTTCGGGCCTGTAGGATTTTCTCATTTGTTTATCAGTTTGTAGACCCTCCTCTAGGGATGGTATTGTTTGGGTATCTATTCAAAAGGGAAGGAATCTGCGGCTAGAAGTCTCGATCAGATAAACAAGTTAACTCCCCTTCGGTAATACCTTATCCGGTAGACACTATATCTAGCCGCAGATCCTTACCAACCCACCCATCCTCTCCGCGAACAGATTTCTAGGGACAGGGATGACCCCTTTCAGGGCACTAGTTTTTACACTCCAGTGGTCCGTTTTCTTCATGGCTCGGTGCTTCCGACTTGGAAAGTCGTGAAAAGTAACTGACGTCAGCACACCTGGGTGACACCTATATAGGTACCACAACGTCATTTCCGGCACGGCGGACGACGAACGAGGAGCCGATCGACGCCACCTACCAGCGTGCATGGGCTCTGCTCACGAAAAATCTTTCCGGGTCCAGTCTGACGCCTGGGGAAATTCCAAAGGTAAGGAATCTCCAGCTAGATATAGTCTCCACCAGATATGGCGCTACGAAAGGTAAGTAACTTGTTCTGTGATAGAAGTCGGTTCGCCCCTTTTTAAAGTCATGGATACATAAAATAGTCTGTTTTCTGGTGGGATGTTTTTACATATTTTATGAGCTGTCCTGAGAAAGTGTGCCTTTGTGTTCTTTGAAATTACGGGCTTTTAGTGTGACGTTTTCTTTGCTTTTGGAGTCTGTGTATTCTGAAGGACTGTAGTCCCTAGTAGACAATCAATCCATAAAGTTGCATCTGAAAGACACGTTAGTGACAGATTCCTTACCTTAGAATATCCCCAGGCATCAGGCTGGATCCGGAAAGTTTTTGCTTAGCAGTACCCTTGCGCGTCGGTAGGCGGCGTCGTGCGGCTCAGCGTCCGGCGTCGGGATCGCCGGGATGACGTCGCGGGCAGTACTTAGAAGCCGCCCCTGCGACCTGACGTCAGTTCTTCTTTTTTCCGCGCCAGTAAGCGCAGATCCGGGAAGAGCAGTGCCCTAGTAATTTTTTGACTAAGTTTTTTGGTGATTTTTCACTGTTTTTCTTAACGAGTCTCTCGACTCCGAAGGTGTCGGTAGGGATGCCCGGCTTCAAGCAATGTCAACGCCTGTGGTCTGATGATGTCGATCACAGACCCGCATCAGGAATGTCTCTACTGCCTCGGCCGCGACCACGACACGAAGTCGTGCCCCGACTGCCTGGCCTTGCATCCGAAGGCTTTGCGAGAGCGGTCTCGAAAGCTCCTCAAGCCCCGGTCACGTGGGAGGTCGAGGGGCCGGTCGCGGAGTCCTCATCGGTCGTCGGGGTCCAAGTCTTCGCACTCCTCCGGTAAGTCGAAGCATAAGAAGTCGAAGAAGCGTCATCGCTCAACGACTTCCCCTCGCCGGTCTCGCGACTCGGCTGCGAGTCCTGTCGGCACCGTCCCCGCGGCTCCGGGAGTGCCTGTGGGGCCGTCGCATTACCCCCCTTATCCGGGTTCGGCGGCGACTCCGGCCGAGATACAGGAGTTCCTGTCGGCCATGGCCCGCCTCTTCGGGCCTCAAGGTCCCCCCGGTGCGCCCGCGGGCCCTGATGGGGTTTCTCCGGCGCCGCCGGCGACTCCGGTCCTGGCGCCGCCTGTCACACCAGCCTCGGCCCCGGCGCTGCCACAACCCCGATCGATGCCGGTTGACCTGACGACACCTCCACCGGCGCCGATCTCTCCGGTGCCGTTCCCGTCCGGGGCTCCGGGCGGCGTCGTTCCCCGGTTCTCTCCGGATCCGGACACGGCGCCGGACCGGCGTCACTCGACGCCGGCTCCGACGAGACCTTGGGTCCCGCATGTCCCTCCTCCTTATTTTGAACCAGAGGAGGACGAAGAGAACTGGGAGGGGTCGGATGACCCTCTCACACAGCAGTGTGAGTTCGATCAGGACTGGGCTGAGGAGCTTGGGGATGCCAGCGGTCTGGACACCTCCCCTGACTCTGGCATGCTGTCTCCTCCTTCCGTGGCAACGGAGGAGGGAGCAAATTTTGCAACGGTGTTGCGTAGAGCAGCTGGGGCCTTACACCTCCAATTGCCTACTGTGGCTGTCAGGACTAACCTCCTGACGGAAGTGCTTCAGCCGGCGGCTACCTCCTCGGAGCCACTGCTGCCGTTTAATGACGTGCTTTCCGACGTTCTTTTGGGCACCTGGTCCAAGCCCGCCACAGGGGCTCCTGTGGATAGGAACGTGGCCCGACACCATCGCCCCGCTCCGGGCGACCCCCTGTTCCTCTCCCAACACCCCACTCCTGAGAGCTTAGTTGTCCAAGCCTCTGCTTCCCAAACCGCCTTTCCTACCGCTCCTCTGGATAGGGAATCCAAATGCCTGCATCAATTTGGGAAGAAGGTCTTTTCTTCCTCCAGTGCTGGCTTGCGGTCCGTTAACACCGCTTGCCTTTTGGGCCGATATTCCCACTCTCTGTGGGACTCGGTGGCGCAAGTTCTGCCCCAGTGTCCTGAGGAGGTCCAGACACTGCTTTCCCGCCCATTGCGGACGGAAGAGATGCGGCTAAATACACCATTAGATGTGGCCTTGATACCGCCGACTCGCTAGGCAGATCGCTTGCGACGACAGTGGCGCTGCGCCGTCACGCCTGGCTGAGAACCACTGGTTTCTCGGGTGATGTCCAAAACACCCTTATGGACATGCCCTTTGATGGGGTCGGTCTTTTTGGAAACAAAGCAGACCATGCGCTGGAGCGCTTTAAGGACTCGCGGGCTACGGCCAAGTCCCTGGGCCTTTCTGCTGTACGCCCTCCGCTACAGTCTGCTTTTCGCCCCTTTCGTGGCCACGGAAGGGGCGCCCAGTCACGTCTGCTGCCCAGCCACCGGCCCGCGCAGCAAGCGCCTTCGCGTGGCCGAGGACGTGGCTCCCGCCGTGGCGGGTCAGGCAACCAGCGTGTGGGTCAGGCCACCAACCCCGCCCCGTCCGCGGCCTCCAAGCCCTCCTAGTCCTTCCTTTCAGGTGCACAGCACGCCAGTAGGGGGCAGGGTCCGCCATCACCTTCACCACTGGCGTGCCATCACCTCGGACAAGTGGGTCTTGGACATAGTCCGAAGGGGCTACTCCCTCCCCTTCGAGACCACCCCCCCAGCCATGCCACCTCAATTCCACCGCATGTCAGGGGATCACTTTGTGCTTCTTCAGAAGGAAGTTGCAACCCTCTTGGCCAAGAGGGCCATCGAGCGCGTTCCGACCCCAGAAGTAGGACGTGGTTGCTACTCCCACTACTTTCTGGTGCCCAAAAAGGACAAGGAGGACATGCGTCCTATCTTGGACCTCCGGAACGTCAATCGCTTCCTCCGGAAGGAGAAGTTCAAGATGCTCACCTTAGCTCAGGTCTTAACTGCCCTCGACCCTGGAGACTGGATGGTAGCGTTGGACTTGCAGGACGCATATTTCCACATCCCCGTCCTGCCGGCCCACCGGCGTTACCTGCGGTTCATGGTGGGCCTCGAGCATTTTCAATTCACCGTGCTCCCCTTTGGCCTCACAAGTGCCCCTCGGGTGTTCACGAAAGTGATGGCGGTGGTCGCAGCTCATCTGCGCCGGGCAGGGGTTCCAATCTTCCCCTACCTCGACGACTGGCTGCTGAAGGCGGGCTCGTCCCAGGCAGTCGTCTCCCACCTCCAGACTACGGCCGAACTCCTGCACTCGCTGGGGTTCTCCATCAATGTGCCGAAGTCGCACCTGATTCCTTCTCCACAGCTCCTTTTCATCGGAGCAGTTCTGGACACGACGCAGTTTCGGGCCTATCCTCCCGAACGGCGAGTCCAGGATATTCAGGCTATGATTCCGATCTTTCAGCCTCTATCCTGGGTTTCGGTGCGGATGACCCTGAGGCTGCTGGACCTCATGGCCTCCTGCATCCTGCTGGTCAATCATGCCAGATGGCATATGCGGGCTCTGCAGTGGGACCTGAAGTTCCAGTGGGCGCAGCACCAGGGCAACCTGTCCGATCACGTCCAGATCTCGGAGGGGACTGCAAAACAGTTGCAGTGGTGGCTCTCGAACCGGCAATGGGTCAGGGGCAGATCCCTCGCCCTTCCCCAGCCAGAGCACACAGTCGTGACGGACGCGCCCCTTCTGGGATGGGGCGGTCACATGGGAGAGGCGGAGATCAGAGGCCTCTGGTCTCCGGCGGAGTCCCGGCTCCATATCAACCTTCTGGAGCTACGGGCGATCCGACTTGCACTCAAGGCATTCCTTCCCTCTGTCAAGGGGAAGGTAGTGCAGGTGTTCACAGACAACACCACCGCCATGTGGTACTGCAACAAACAAGGCGGGGTGGGGTCGTGGACCCTATGTCAGGAGGCTCTGAGTCTCTGGACATGGCTGGAACATCAGGGCATTTTCCTGATGGTTCAACACCTGGCAGGTTCCCTGAACGCCAGGGCGGACGAACTCAGCCGCAGGTGCATGATGGATCACGAATGGCGTCTTCACTCGGAGGTGGCGCAAGGTCTCTTTCAGCAGTGGGGAGAGCCTTGGTTAGATCTGTTCGCCACCGAAGAGAACGCGCAATGTCAGCAGTTCTGCGCGTTGGAATTTCCAAGGCGGCACTCGCTCGGCGACGCTTTTCGTCGCGAGTGGAGTTGCCGTCTGTTGTACGCCTTTCCGCCTATACCTCTTCTACCCAGAGTGTTGAAGAAGATTCGGTGCGACCGGGCCCAAGTCATCCTTGTGGCTCCGGACTGGGCTCGAAGAGTTTGGTATCCCGAGCTACTCAGTATGAGCGTCGATCCCCCGATCCGTCTGCCTCTTCGGGAGGATCTTCTGTCGCAGCAGCAGGGGACGGTCCTCCACCCGAACCTGTCCAGTCTACACCTGCTTGCGTGGAGATTGAGCGGCGGCAGTTGATTCCTTTCGACTTGCCTCCCGAAGTTTGTGATGTGATTCTGGCAGCCAGGCGTCCCTCCACTAAGGTGGTATACGCCTGCAGGTGGAACAAGTTTGTGGCATGGTGCACAGCAAAGGCTGTAAATCCCCTATCTGCCCCTCTTTCTGAGGTTCTTCTGTTCCTTCTTTCTCTGGCCCAACAGGGTTCTGCCCTGGGTACCATCAAGGGCTATCTTTGTGCGATCTCTGCCTTCCTCAGGCTTCCTGATCAGCCCTCTTTTTAAGTCCCCTGTTGTTAACAGATTTCTTAAAGGCATTACACACCTCTTTCCTCCTGTTCCGTTTATAATGCCTCAATGGGACTTAAACTTAGTTCTTACTTTTTTAATGTGCGCTCCCTTTGAGCCTCTGCATAACTGTCCTCTTCGTCTTCTTACTCTGAAGACAGCCTTTCTGGTGGCCATCACCTCCGCTCGGCGGGTGAGTGAGCTCCAGGCTCTTTCCTGCAAACCTCCCTTTCTGTCTGTTCATCCAGACAAGGTTGTTCTTCGGACGCGTCCGTCCTTCTTACCAAAGGTGGTTACTGCCTTCCACATTGGGCAGTCCATCACTTTGCCCACCTTCTTTCCGCCTCCGCATCCTTCCAGAGAGGAAGAGAGGCTCCACCGTCTGGACCCAAAACGTGCGCCTGCCTTTTACATCAACCGCACACAACAGTTCCGGGTGGACGACCAGCTCTTTGTTGGCTACATGGGTGCCAAAAAAGGTCGGGCGGTACACAAGAGGACCATCTCCCGCTGGGTTATCTTGTGTATCAAAGCCTGCTATTCTTTGGCTAAGAAGGAGCCTCCTGTTGGGCTGCGTGCCCATTCCACCAGGGCAACGGCTGCTACCACGGCCTTAGGCCGCGGTGTTCCGCTGCAGGATATATGTCAGGCAGCTACGTGGGCTTCGCTGCACATGTTTACCAAACATTACTGCCTTGACAGCCAGGTCCGGAGGGACGGCTTCTTTGGCCGTTCTGTCCTCCGGGACTTCCTTGTCTGAATCTGTTCGCAGACCCACCACCGGGGTTGGTATTGCTGGGGTATCTATTCTAAGGTAAGGAATCTGTCACTAACGTGTCTCTTTCAGATGCACAAGTTACTAACTTGTGTAACGATATATCTGTAAGAGACAGTAGTTAGTGACGGATTCCTACCGCCCACCCATCCTCCCGTTCTGCGAACTGATTTCTAGGGTTAAGGACATCCCTTTCAGGGCCCTAGTATTTTTCAGACACCTATGTCAGCTTTTTGCATGGCTCTGCGTTCCTGGCACGGAAAGTCGTGTACAGAACTGACGTCAGCTCGCAGGGGCGGCGTCTAAGTACTGCCCGCGACGTCATCCCGGCGATCCCGACGCGACGACGTACGCCGCCTACCGACGCGCAAGGGTACTGCTACGCAAAATCTTTCCGGATCCAGCCTGACGCATGGTAATGGATATATATATATTTGTATTTAAGTGGAAGCAAAGCACTGTAGAATAATATTGGTGTAGGTTAAAAGATCAGGTGACAGTTGCACTGTAGGCCAGACCTAAACATCGATGTAGGGTAATGACTGCCCTCATCCCATCTGTGCTTCTGCCAGAGAAAAACAACATAAATTATCCTATCAAAGACTTTCAATAGCATTAGTGTCGTGTGTGCCCCAGAAAGTTTAAGCTTAGGCAGCTGGATAAAGAAACAAAATTATAATTTTTGTGGCAACACAAAATTTCTGCCTAATCAAAACATGCACTCTTGTCTCCCAAAATGTGGGAGGTGCCACAGCTCCTCAAGTGATGCTCACATAATTGTCTAGCAACAGCTGCACTGTCAAGCCAGACCATAAAAATGAAAAGTATTAAAATCACCTACACAGTGGGTGCTTAGTGCAGAAACATGCACGGTGCTCTCTTATAAGTGATACACATGTGGTAAATCATGATCAATACGTGTGTCAATAGAACAAGAATCACACGGCCCATTGATGTGCTACAGAGTCCTTAAGGTCAGTGTTTAAAATAGACGACGTTTAAATACTTGTGAGAATCTCGGGATCATCATCAGGACTTGAGAGGATAGAGAAGCCAGAGGAAGAACTGAAACAATAAATAATACAGACATGAAAATAAAGTGAAGATATTTAAAGAAGAAAAAGAGAGTAAACAAGGTATAAATATACATAAAGGTTTAAGATCTTACGCCCTTGATGGCATGTACAAATCACCCTAAAAGAGGAAAAAACGAAAAGACAGAAAAGTAAAATGAATAGGGTTCTACACATGCTTGGGTCAAGTGATGGAGAGTATGCGATAATTAGGTTCCCCTTGGAGGGGGACCCGAGGGCCCAGAGCAGAGGGTTTTCAGGAAGTTATGGTTGCAGGTCTCTTATTCCCTAGAAGACCTGTGCAAATAACACTAACGACGGAAAAGCAAAAAAACACAATAAATAAGGATGTTTACTTGGTGGGGACAAGAGAGGAAATTGCCTGGGAAATCGGCTCACCTTGGAGGCGGGGGCTCAAAGGGCCAGAGAAAATGGTACCAGGAAGTGTAACCAAGGGAGCGGCCTGTAACGAAACAGTTGCAGTAAACAATTAAATTATATTATATGGAATGCCAAGCGGTTAAAAGAAGGCAGCCGCTGGGGTAACAGTTGCATACCTGTAAAGTGACTGCTGAGCTTGCAGGCAGGAACGATGCAAAGCCCCGAATTGGGGTGGGCAATTGGGGAATAGATGGTCCACTCGACGTGACACGTGTGTTCGTGAATCCGAATCGGCAGCACATCTAGTGAGAAGGGGCTCATATAAATAGAGGAATGACTTGAACTGATGCATTGGCGGGATCTTCGGTGATTAGAAATAGAAAGACGGCTGCGGTTAGGGCGACGATCTAAAATTAGAAGTCCAACAAGTAAGAAACGAATGTGGCAGCCATATTGGAAGGGTAATAAAATTGAAGGCAGTCAAAAGGGTGCGTGCAACCAAATCAAGAAGAGGTGAAAGCATCCATATTGGTGTATGTACTCGTAGGAGAAATAGTCAGGTGGGAAAATTAGACAGAGCATTAAGGAAAACATTTTTGTAGAAAGAGAGAAAGGGGAGTAAAGGACCAGTTTAAATCCAGTCAGACAAACTCCACCACAGCTGAATGGCATGTGCATTACCTGAGGACAATAGAGGTACTCGAAGGAAATTATTCTGTTGGTCACTGGCCGGAATACAAAGTGGCATTATAATCTGGGGCTTTGAGCTAGCAAAGTCCAGAAATAGTTACACAGAGGCACACGTGTTGTATAGCCACGGGGAATGGCCACATATATGTCCTTATATAAGTGACGTCCAGTCCTCTCAGCAGTTCAGTCCTGAGTTCATAATGTCCATTCTTATCCTCCACCTGAGTTCTTCTTTGTTCAGTAGCTGTTCCACATTGCTGATTCGTTCTGGAATCGTAATGGTGCAGATAGCCTACCATCTTATATCATCCTCTGTGCATGCTCCAAGAAGTGTGCAACTAATGGGGCAGTGAGGACCTTGCATCCTAGACTGCTCCTATGCTTGGAAATAGATATTTTGACTTTGAATTGTTTGACCAATGTACAATAAGTTGCAGCACCACAATTCTGTGCTTCGCATTGTTCTTGGCCACACACTCAGCAGTCACTTTACTGGTATGCAACCTTACCCCCGCAGCCGCCTTCTTTTTACTGCCTGGTATTCCATGTAATATAATTTATTTGTTTTCTGGGCCCATTTTGTTACGGTTGCTCTCTTGGTTCTACTTTCCGGCACCATTTCCTCTAGGCCTTTGGGTACCCACTCCAAGGTGAACTAATTTGCCGGGCAATCTCCTCTCTTGACCCCACCTTTGCCCACGCAATCTAGGAGGTAAGCGACCTCCAACCATTATTTCCTGGCGCACTCTGCTCTGGGCCAACAGGTCCCCCTCCAAGGTGAGCCTAATTATCGGGTACCCTCCTTCATAACTTTGCCCTACCATGTGTATAACCCTATTCATTTTACTTTTCTGTATTTTGGGGGGTTTTTCCCCCCACATTTAGTGTGATTTGCACATGCCATCAGGGGAGTAAGAGACAGCGAACAAATATGTAAATATGCCTTTTCTGTCTTTCCCTTTATTCTCTTTAAATATCTCTACTTTATTTTCATGTCAGTATTATTTATTGTATAATTCTTCTTTGAGCTCCTCTATCCCCTCGAGTCCTGATGATGATCCTGAGATCCAGATCCAATGATCAAAACAACGTCTGCTTTAAAAAGCGACCCTATGGGATGTGTATTACATTAACGAGCCGCATAATTCTTGTTCTATTGATACTCATACTGATCACTATTTATCACTTGTGTGTATCACTTATAAGAGAGCACCAAGCATGTTTCTGCACCGAACACCCACTGCGTTAAAGCTTTTATCTTTTGTTTGATTAAAATGCCATTTGGATATAATTGTATGCATTGATGGTTTATTAGGTATCGCTGTCCTCCAGAATAAAAATGTATGCTTCAAGGTCATAGTGAATTTTGTGTTTCCCTTGTACACCTAATACTTTAGAGTCCCTGTTTTTTCCCAGACTCCTAAGTGTGTTTTGCCAATTTTTTTGCCACTTACTTTCAGCTCGGATGGGGCTGATTCATGACCAGTCATTCTGTTTTTTTACCTTCCTTGGACCACCAAGCTTTTAACCAGTCCCGAAGTTGAAGAGGCACAGCAAATCACATGTGCACAGGTAACGAACAAAGAACTGGCAGTGAAAAAAGGCGTGATCAGCAACATTGCCTCGTAACAGCTATTTTACAAGTGAACATGCAGGCTCGACTATGCCACTATTTGCTCTATAAGCACAAAGCTTTGAATTTCTATTGACCATTTCCCAGGATACGTCAACTGACTAATTTTGAGTGGTTGACAGCCAAGCCTTCATATTGATGTCTTTCAATTTGATAGTTCTCCAGTTTGCCTCAGAGCAAAAAACTGACATTCAGATGTTTGTCCTGGGCTTCTAGGCAATACCACAATCTCTGTAGACACTTTGTCCTTTATCCGGGTCTCTTCTGACTTCCTAATTCTATGTAAGGTATTAACTGTCATAATATTGATTTCTCTGCCTGTTTTAGAACAAAGTCACATAATAAACAGTGTTTACTGTGTTTTCATGCAAGTAGTGTGTACTTACAGTGGACCTCCGCATGTGTTAAGTTGATCGAAAATACACCTCAATGCTTGCTTTTTTCATATCTTCATGAGGTCCACCCCAGATTGACAAAGACAACCCATCTGACCACAGGTGACATATGGCTGGTGCTTTACGTGTGCAGTTGGTTGCAGGCGGTGGGCACCAGTGAGACACTCCCCTCCTAAAGTCACCTAATTACAGATCTTTTGCCAAGCAATATGTCGCCAGTGTGCCTGCAGCCTTGATTCTCCATACCTCAGCCTCTACTATGGCTACTTCAATTCTAAATTCTCCGTAGCAGTGTGCAGCTTCTCCTTGTGCACCTACATCTAGAAACGTCCTACAGGATTTTCTTTTTCTTGAAACTAATATTTGGAAATTCTCTCTGCACGCTTGCATGTGTGTAAGGCAGTAATTCCTGAAGAGTAAAATAAAGTCCCGTCCAGCACTGATGGGGCAGAGTGGAAGCATGTGAACAATGAAAAGACCCTTATTCTCAAATGAGTGTGTCACCTGCAAGAACAATATCTGTGCCATTTTGGTTTAAGCCAGTTGACGTTTTTCATGCAATCGATATCTTAAAGGTGGAGTTGTAAAATGAGCATTAATTATCCAGATCCATCCAGTATCTGGAGGCCTGAAGCCGGTCTGGTCCTGATCGCCAGCCGTGTGAATAACCCTCCTTACTTGTTACATGTAGAGCGTCTTAAAAGTACCAATAAAGAGAGATGACGTTCCCTTTTTCTCTCGTGAGAAGAGCTGTCCCAAAATACAAGTCCATCAAGGATTTCACGGTGTCTGGTGACATTCTTGTTCTCTAACAAGTTAGCAAGACGCTCCTTCTGATAACAGGATTCTCTTCTTAGAAAATGGATGTTCTCTTTTTATGACGATAAGTTGATCAATCTTAGAAACCAATAGTCACTGAACTTAGCAGCATGGTTCCTGATGCTTCTACTTTCCAACGTTTAAAAGATTCTCTGTGAATAATTTAAAGTAATTAGTGTGAGTAGCATTTAGTTAAAATCAATGTTTGAAACCAAGTGGATAGTTTCAGAAATTTAGTTTTCAGTTAACTTGATATTGGTTTGAATAAGCCTTTTGTTCGGGCTATGTTTAACTTATCCATTACCCAAACTCTGCTACTCACCCTAGACCTTTAACTTATAACACATTTCCTCTAACCTTTAAACCATTAACTCCTCATCTGTAACTTTACCCGTAGTACTTACCTCTTACTGCTTACCACTGGTCCCTTCAGACTGCCATCATCATCAGGAGTCTTTATTCGATTTTTAAATAAAACCATAAAAGTACAGATGAAATTCTCACTTATAAAATATCTTCATAGCAGCATTGTTTCGAACATGTTAAACATATGTAATCCATACAGTACACTGTGAGCTCCTTATAAATGTTATGCCATCCAATACACAATCACGGTATTACATAAAAGTAACATCAATACTTAATGCAGATCTTTAAAGTGCTTAAACTATAGTTCACAACGGCATATATGACTTCTGCGCTACCCAAATCATAAAGGCAGTCCAGAGCCTGTTCGTGAGAACTTGTCCCTAGTGTTAAAACCAAAGGGCGGAGAAACTGCCTTCCCTGCATTGTGTAAAGAGTGCAAAATAAAATATATTGCTTGGTCCATTGATGTGCATAACTGTAGAAAGGATAAGGAGTAAGAGATGGAAACCATGTACCCTGTTCTGGTAGGGTAGGGTTTGGAGACGAAACCTTGTCAACAAAAAACATTGCGTTTCATTGAGAAATATCCGTAAATAGGGTGCGGCCAAACGGGAAATAGACGGGGGAGTTCTCTAGCTCCAATACTTCTGTTCGCCACCCGAGCCAAATTTGTATGTTTATAAGAAATGTCTTTGATTCGGCTTGAAGAAACACCTTCAAGACATTTTGGGTTGGACAAATATTCTGGGGCATGTATCTTAATAAAACTAAGTTTAATAAACTTCAGCCAAGTAATTTCTAGAGAATTTTCCAGGGCCAAACAATCAGTCAGAATTTGTCTACAAAAATGGGCCTTAGGATTATTCCAGATTTTTAACCAAAGTACCAACGGCTGGAGTTTTGAATAATCTTCCAAATTAGTCACGCCCTGTTCTTCAGGACAGAATGAAATGTGGGTAGATTTGGGACAGCCAGCAGCCTTCTTAAGAATTTATTCTCCTTTATTTGAAGGGGTTACTATTGGTATGTCCCCAAACACCTACACCAAATGAAGCAATAGAAAGGCATTTGCTTTTAAATACACACAGTAGTTCTTCTATTGGCCTAGGTCCAATTCTTTTAGAAAACCTAAAAACTGAATCAATTGACCTTTGAAATTGAAGAGCTCTAATGTCAAACAGAAGTTTCCAATTAAAATCAACATCCACAGGAAGTCCTAAGTATGTAAAATGTAGGTTTTGTTAAAATTTCAGTGCCCCCTAATAAAAATGTCTTTGTTTTGGCTAACTTTGGGCTGCATTTCATTATGAACGATTTTGTGCTGTTTGTCTTAAGTACCAGGTTTTCCATAAAATAATTAAAAGAATCAAGTAAAATTTGAAGTCCATTAGCAGTTCTGGGTATGAGCACCACATCATCTGCGTAGAGCAAGAGAGGGACATATCGAGAAGCATACGTGGGTTTTCCCTACCTAGGAGGATGGCTCTTCCCATGGGACAACACCAGGGTTTTGCTGATTCTCTTTTAGTGGCCTTAGGCCTCTTGGCACTTTCCCACTGTAAATGCAGTGTGAAAGTGTGTACGCCCATCCTACACACGTTAGGCAATGATGTTTACCCGATGTTTTTAAACATGGCTTAAGCCTGCCACTGTACCTACCTATGAGATTTTTAAATGTGTCAAGCCTGCCGTTGCAGGCCTGTGCGCGCGCAATTGCACTTATGCTCAGGTTGGCCTTTCTAAACCACTGGCCAATCCTGAGGGGATATTTCACTACCACTAGGGCACCCCTATGGTAAATCTTAAGGGGTGAAGCAAGTGTTAGGTGAAAGACTGGGCAGGTACACGTGTGTTCCCTGCCCAGGTAGTGAAGAATAACCATGTGTGTTTTCACTACCTATGAGGTTTGCTCTTCCCATAGGTTAACATGGGGGAATGGTTTAAATTACTTTGGTTTACAGTGGAGCAGCCTCATAATGCTTCCTATCATTTGGATTCACAATGACAAACCCTCTCCTGTGGAAACATGGATTTGTCATTAATAGCTTAGAAATGCCACTTAGGCATTTTCTGCTCTAAAACTCTGTGTGCCTTTTTAGTTTGACTCCAGTCCACACTGGAGGCTGGGGGAGCACATCTGTGCATTTCCCAGAGACAGCTATAAACATTAAGCATGCAACTGGAACAGCAGACCTCTGGCATTTGAGGGCCTGGCTGGATAGATTGGAGGAAGAGATTCTAACACTTGGTCTCTGGGAGCCAGATCATGGCCCCACTAAAGATTAAGATCTGCATTCCACTGCCCCATGATAGACAGAACTGAAGTTTAGGGGAGAAATCTGTGTTTCAAAGGGAAACCCTCTGAACCACCCCAACGTCAAAGGCACACTACAGTATAACTACTATTTCCATACTTGAGCAGGGGAGGGATACACTTGTGGGGATGTGGGACCGGAGATCCTACTCTGTGTGGTGCACACTGCCAGAGGAATCTGTTGCGCACAAGGAGGATTACTGCCATTGGGACCGTGCACCCTTCCTACATTGTGGCTGGCCTGGGCTGACTACCTTCTGCTGTGTGGCACCCTGAAGTGTGCTCTCCAAGGGCTTGTCGGCTTGTCCTCTTGTGAAGGTCTCAGGGATATCAAAGACCTCCCGGAAGGGACCCACACAAATCTACCTGTGATACCTGGAGAGCGGTGCCCTCTAAAGTGCCCACATTCTTCTGCTGGATCCCAACTGGTAGCGCGATGTGAGCGTGGAACTAAGTATTGTGCCTGGAGACCAGATTGCCTGGTGCGGAGCACCAAAATTACAGCCCACATCTCAGGAGTGTTGTCCCTACATTGTGGGGCCTCGACCTGCATAAGGGTCTTGTTGGTGGCGAGAGGATTCACTGGCTGCGGGAACCCCGCATGGCCCGCTTCATCGATCATGCCACATCTCTCTCGTGCGACAAGCTGGCTGCATGCTCATTGCGTGCAATGTCCAATTCACAGCTTGCGACCCTCTGAGGTGAGGGTGTACCCGGATAAGTGCCTCATGCTACCCCGTGCAGCACTGCTGAACTTGTGCCTGTGTGTGTGTGTGTGTGACTGGAATTGTCTGGTGCGACTCAGATCAATGCGCACCAGACGTTGTGCCTCATTTCCAGGGAGGTATGGAATTTGCAACTTAGTTGTGTGCAACCAGAATTGTCTGGTGTGACTCAGATCAACGCTCACCAGACGTTGTGCCTGATTCCAGGGAGGTACTGAGTTTGCGACTGACTCTGCAGTGTGTGAGACCGTAACTGTCTGGTGCGACTCGTACCAACGTGCACCAGATGTTGTTCCTCCCATCCAGGGAGGAGCAGATTTGTGTTCCCGGGTGCCTGGATTGCCAGGGCGCTACTTTGATTGTCGCGTGTCTGACTGGGTGCCTCCTTCCGAGAGGCTCCCCTGCTTCATACCCCATCTATCGATTGCTCCATTTTGTGCTCTCAGTGCGGCAGACCAACTGCCCTCTCCTCACCCGGCCCCCGATGACTTAGTGTTGCCAGGTAGTATTGCTCGGATCTGGCCTGGGTGGTGAGAGTAATTGACTGGGCTAAAGAACGCTTCCGAGAGCGATCGGAAGACTAGAGACTGCCTGACCCCTAAACCCCCCCCCCCCCCCTCCTTCCCCGTGCTTCGCACAACTGGGCTGGTGCCAGAAGGCACAGTGTGGAATCCTTTGAGTGAACAACCATTGGCCTCAGTCTGCTTCTGCTCCTCATACCATGGGTGAACTTCCTGAGTAGTAGCCAAACCCTCTTTTGTCGACTGGTGCCTAATTAGTCCTGCTGTCTACCCCCACTTTCTTCCTTGGGACCCTCAGTGTGGCTTTTGCCGCGATCGGCCTAGAATCAGGGGGAAGGTTTTCTTTATCTCCAGCCTGTGTGTGTAGGGTAGTCTGGGTTAGCTGAAGGGTGAAGGAGGGTTTGGGACCACGGCGTCTGCATGTGCATTATCAGCTGACCTGCCGGATATCAGTTGCGCCACATTGCGGTGTGTGTGTTTTCCATATGGACGTATCAGTGCTGAGTGAGTGTGTGAAAGTGACTGCCTGTGATTAATTACACTGCACAGCTGTGTTGCTTTACACGTTGATTCCTTGCCAAAAGAATACTACATTTGACATTGGTTTTTACCAGTGTGGCCTTGGCCCACAGTGCTGTTTAAAAGTGTTGCAATTATCTGTGTGTACACATTTCTGATATCGTTGTGATCTTCGGTGCACCCTATAACTGTGTGGTATTGAATTATAATAATTGCCATGGTGGGTCTCGTTCTGACAACGTTTTGCACCGCATAAGGGTGCTGTAGTGGGGGGGGGGGAGGGGGGGCGAGGGGGTAAAATAGTTTCTCTCCCAAGTGTGCATATTACTGATTTCATTTTAACATGGTTGGGCCTAGTGATATTTCCGAATGTGTTTATGCTCAGAAATTCATGATGTTCATGTTTTGTTAGTTAATGTGTGTGTTTAATGTAAACTTTATTTACATACACTACGTGTGAAGTCTCTTTTGTGAAGCTGTGTATTTATTGTGTGAGTGCTGTGCCAGTGCTTTACGATTTGCCTCTGCAATAAACCTGACTGCGCAGTGCCAATGCTACCCAAGAGTGAGCGCAGATTATACAGTGAGGGTAATCACCCACCCCGGATGGGAGTAGGAAGTTTAGCTGGACTAAGGCTTGCCTCAGCCAACAAGAACATGCCAGTTCCAACAGTAACTGTTCGGGATTTTCACCTGTTCTCTCGTTATACCCTATTCTGGCCCTGTATAGTTTCATCTCCTCTGACCTAAATCTGCGCTTCCCCTCTCCCCTCCTTTCCATCTCCTCCCTCCTGTTCAAGTGCCTTTCACCATCTCGCCTGCCCATGTCCTCCCATTCTTGCTTGCATTCCCTACTCTTTCTAACCCTATTCTGGCTCCTACAGACTCATGTATACGTCATTTCCCTCTCTACTGACCTCCTGTTGCTCTACCCCAGCCCTCCTTTTTCTTGTCACAGACATTCTGCTCCCTGCCCTCTTACATGACTTCTTCATTCTTGCTCCTTACAGCCTACATTTCAGCCCCTCCCCATTCATCACGTTGTTGCCCTCCCCATTCATCACGTTGTTGCCCTCCCCATTCATCACGTTGTTGCCCTCCCCATTCATCACGTTGTTGCCCTCCCACCCTTCTTCCATAGATTCTTACTACCTTCCCTCCATCCCTCTCCCGACTACTACTTGTTCACGTTTACTGAAAGACTGTTGTAGGCATTTTCATACTGTGTAAAGCACATCTGTACCCCTCGGTACCCATGCACTGTATGAAACTGAAATAAATAAAAATGCTATTGCCCAGCTTATAGACTTGGCTGATCTTCAACAGATTCTGACCAATGCACTTAAAAACACATGGACGCAGTCCATCATAGAGTGAAGGTCTTATTCTTGTTAATTGTTTTTAGTCCCGTCAAACTTAACTGTGTGTGTTGGGTTTTGTTTTTCAGTGGGACATTTGTAGTCTAATAGTCTTTCCTGGGCGTATTGCACTCCTTGCTCATGGGAGCTGCTAGTGTGGAAGATGGATGTGACATTGAAACATGATTATCCTTCTCAAATCTCGAGGCTGTTCTTGCCTTTGGATAGATATCATAAGATGTCTCCGTTTTGATACGGACCATAGCATACTCTACAGTGGCGTAGCTAGCCACTTTGCCGTGCGTAGCGGTCCCTGCCTTTGCCGCCCCCGGGGCGGCCGCATGTAAGAGTGGTAGGGGGGGCTGGTGATTCTTGCTGCGCTTGCCGCCTTGCGGCAAATGCATGTAAGAGGGGGGGGACCCCCTCCCCTTACTACCCCACTGATACTCTAACCTGTAATTTGAAACAGAACTGACATTTGTACCCACAGTAGCCCTCCAGTCCAGTATTTGGTGAAATGTTGTCTCAGTATTGTAGACTTGAGACCAGTTTTTAAACTCCTTGATATCCATGCTGCACCACATTGCTAGGTTTCAGAAACTACATGCGTATTCCATTAGGTAAAGTTCTTGTGTTTCTGAATCTAGTGAGTAGCGGCGTATTGGGAAGACCTGAGTAATTCGAAAGTGGTTGTCCTATTTTTCAAACATCCGCAAATCAGTGGTTCCTACATAGACGTCACCAGGTTTTGTCTCAATACATCAGTTCTTTTAACGATGGAGGATTTAGACATGAATGGCTGGTATTAGTAGTATGCCAAATACCTTATTCATGTCCTGTTTTCAGATTGTGTACCCTGTGTCCTCCTGCTTTCCCTGCTCACTCTCATGCCGTACCCACACATTTGTCAGAGCTGAGTTTATTTCATTTCTTTTATGTGCTTACCTACCTGTTGTGCTGAGGGGTTGAATAGACTGGTTGGCAATTGCCCATATATGGCTGCGCACACAAAAATGATTATTTTTTAGTTTCAAGTTCTAAATTAAAAAAGAGAAAATCAGCATAATTGTCATCGCATTTGTCGTCTTTCTTACAATAAAATGAATAGGGTAGTTAATGTTATTGATATATTCAGTACTTTACAAATGTTTTGTAACTGTTTTTTCTAGTTAGGCCATTCTATACACTTGCAATTTCATTATAACAAGCCACCCCTAAATTGTAAGCAGGACCTCCAGCCACACATTTTGTTGGTCTGACATTGCCCCCCCTCAGGTCTTCAGCGCGGGTGGTAGTCATCTAACTTTTGCTTTTGAACTGAAGAGGTACAGGGTAGCAGGTACTTGCAGATAAAATAAAAACTGAGCGGAGGTGCTATCTGCAGTCTCCTTGGAGTTGGACTCTTTCTATGAAGGTTCTGAGCCCCATGTTCAGCTGTAAACCATCTCCACAGCCTGGGCTTTAACCCAAGAAAGCCTAATGTACATTAGGTTTAGTATGTCTTTTACGCAGCCTCCTTCTAAGCCTTTATGCTCAGAAAGGTCAATGAGGAAAGTAATGTTTTCAGGAAGTTATTTGAATAGTAGCCCCGCTTACACTGTAGGAATGTCCGTCCAAAGACAAAAATGAAAAATAACACTTTAAGACCTAAGGAGGGCAAATCAGACCTAAAATGTGTGAAGCTTGGAGTTGCTTTTTAAAGTACACTGAAACCTGTTTAATAGCTAAATCATTTGGAAAAAAATTGATAGAGAGAAATTGTCCAATTTTATAACTTATTGTACAAATCTAAATCTGTTATATTGCAGACACATATGTAATGCATAATCAAAACGGTGTAAATATTGATAGTTATACTTAAGCTATTGTATAAAAGCTGAGAAATGTGAATGTGTTAAATCATTTCAAGTCACTTTTAATTTCTTTCTACGTCATTAGTCGAATTTTGTAGAATTCATTTATGCATTTATTTCTGAATGTATAGCCACCTAAATTACCATAAAAAAATGTTTGCTAGTTGCGCTTTGAATTCTTTGCAATTCTTTCACGTTAGGAAAATGCTTTATGGTGTCTGCTAGCTGCTATTTAATTAATTTTTCCTAAATTTCAAACATCTGTATTTTACTCTCTTATATGCTTTTAACTAAGGTATAGTAGATGCGTTTTTGCTTCAGTACTAATTAAAGGTGTAATATTCATTTCTTTAGAAAAGCATTTTTGTTGTTGTGCATGCCTAGTGTTTTGTATGTTGTATATTGCATTCAGAATATTTTTTTCCTTCTCACCTATCCACAATGCAATGCCGTTCCCATGATGCACCTCTGCTTGCTGTTTACCTGTATGTTAATTCGCTTGAATCCCATTGGCCCACTGCCATCATGTGCTCGCTGCCTGTTATTAAAAGACTCAGTCGACTGCCAAAGCAATGAAGCGACCTCTCGAAGCAACTGTAGACCTGGTACTTTGACCTTTCACCTTTTGCTTTGCATGTAGCTTTTCAAAGAAGCAACTAATGATATCTCTAATTGCTTTTTTAACATCAGTTAAACATTATTTTATGTAATAATAATGTATGGAAAACTCCTGTGCCATATTTAGCCATCTCATTTTCCATATGTAATATATGCAAAATTTAATTTTATTTTCTAACATGGCTTCATTATAAAATAGCCTATCTTGAAATTAGTTACAAAATTTACCTTTGTAATAGTAAATATGTTTGAAAAAATCCGGCTTAAGATGCATTTTTAATGAAGGAATTTTAATTTGAACGGTTTTAAAGATGACCGATGTAGGTGTTGAAATGCAAATGTTTCATTCACCTCCCTTAAGTATTTTAAGCTGTATTTAAAGCTGATGCCTTTTTTGTTGCTTGTATGCTTTCCTTTTCTGTAGCTAAGGCTTTACAACTTTAGGTTTTAAAACCATGCTTTTGCTATCAATAACAAAACCTCACTCATTCTACATCGCTACAGTTTGGGTTCAGGTGCATGGCAAGGCATCTTTTTAATTGTCATCTATGACGTATACCACTGAGACGTGTACACAAATGTGGAATGATTTTGTCGCGTTTGTTCACTTTACGTTCTACAAGCTTTGTTGAATTCCTTGCTTGCAGGCCTTCCCTCCGGGTGTTCTCCATTCTTTACCAAAGAGACAAGCCCTTGAGAAAAGTAACGGTGCCAGTGCGATTTTTAGCCCCAGTGTCTTGCACTATCAACAGGCGCTAGCCAATGCACAGTTGCAACAAAGCGCAGCCTTTTTTCCGACAGGTATGTCGCCCAGCACTTTCCTAGATACTGGTGTAAGCTGACATGTTTAATGTTTTACTCTCCAAAGGGTAATTTCTGCGTTACTTCATTAATATCTTTAGTCCACTTTTAAAGATGCAGTCTTTTTTTACCCACTTTGCATTCGGATTCCAGATTTGCATTTTGAGTGCATAGGTGGATATGTAAGCTGAAATGTGTTTTTAGGAGGCAACAAAAACATGATTTCTCTACCTATCAGGAAAAAGCATTTTGGTAACCGTTTCCGCTTTGCCTCCATTTTTTGACATGCAAAAACCTACACGACCCAAATGTGGTTTGCTATTTATTGTAGTCGTATATGCATGTAAGACAATTTTGCAGTACATAATCGACGTGTTCTTTAAAGTTCTTAATTTTGATATTCTCTATACAACTTGGGAGCGCATGGGTTTAAAAAGCAATATGTAAGTGCCCAATCTGTGTTCTTTTATCTAAATCAACACCCAGATATTTCCAAAAAAGGTGTGTGTAGGTCCAGTTGCATGACCTGTAAATGCACACAGCCATGATTAAAACATCAAGCCTCAAGATTTTTCACCCTTAAATTAATTTCATTTGAACTCACCTGTAATTGGTGGCGTAAGAGTAAGACGATTAATAAAAGCTAAAACTGTACACAGTTCATCCAAAATCATGAAACATTGTTATGTAGCTAGCCTAATCCTGACCGTCACTTTTACGGAAGCTGAAAAAATATAATCCCAGCAAAAGTACAGTGGTTAATAATAGAACTTCACAGATATACCAATCAATCAATCAATCAATACTCTACTTTATTTCACATTATTTCAATCCATAAAAAGTACAAATGCAGGTTAAAATAAATTATATCCAATAAAAAAACCTAAAACCATGCATCCTATAAAATGTTATTTCATAAATTCACAATTTCTTAATTACCAACTCATTAATGTCCATTAAAACATCTGCAAGAACAAGCGTCTGCCCCTAGCCACCGCCCATAGGAAGGAGGCGAGGGCATAACACACATAAGGGTCTAGCAACTGTTGGATAAAGTGCAATGCAGGCATACATTGGACAAATTTATATTTCCGCAGTATTGGGACTAAAAAGGCTTTCCTTTGGGGCCCATAAAAAGTGCAGAAGAATAAAATATGTAACGTTGTTTGAGCTGCCCTCCCATGACACAGTGGTAAATCGTTCACAGATTGCATATTTGCCGGGAACCCAAACATTAAAGGAGTGTAGTTCAGTCTAAACCTAATCAAGATGTATCGGTGCTGAAGGTTCTGTACAAATGATAGGTACGATTGTAATTCATCTTTAAGAGGGTGAAGCAGGCTGCATGCAAATATTGTAGCTTTTGCTTTATCCTTTGCCCATCTATCATTTGCAGCTTTTGCTAGGAAAATCTTTTTTAGTTTGGCCTTTGAGAAATTAAGACATAGCAATGGCGACTCAAATAGAGCTCGCAATCCCAGCACAGACAAGGTGTTCTCCACATATTTTAGACAGGGGATCCTGTGGGCATAATCCAGTCTTAAGCAATCCCTCGGGATTGCCTGGTTTAATTGTACACACTGCCTTTTCCATATGGAAAGCCATAATAACAAAGGGGCCAGTCTAGTTGCATCCTCAAGGTATGATAGATCCAATTTCAAATGGGGGTAAAATTTGCACAAGAGCGGGGGAGCGACCGCATTTTCTTGCAGAAATCGTCCTCCACACATTGCAAAGGTGCCAAATCTACTGTACCCCAAATTGCTGCCCCATATGTGTTGCAAGTTATAGTTTTCAGTCGATATGTTTAACATTTCTGGTATAGGTTTTGATCCCAATTTTGTGGAAAGCTTTGCAAGTGCCATAATGCCATTTTCCAAGAGGGCCTTTCTACTTAGGGCCATCTTTTTCGAAGATCGCTTCTTGTCAAATAATACCCCCAGATAGGAAAATGTATCAACCACTTCCAACTTTCTCACTTCTATATGGAAGTTGAAGGATTTCTTAGGGCATGCTCCCGCAATGAGGACAAAGGATTTAGACACATTTACACACAGGTCTAACCTAGCCAAAAAGCTTGTATATTCCTCTATGAGCTTCTGCAGCGCCCTTGGAGTCCTTGCCAGGAGCACTTCATCATCCACATAGAGGAGTATAGGTAAGGGGATGACTGTACATAGGAAACATCTTTCGTCGTTCACCCCAATATTGCCTCTAGCCCATTAGTGTACAAGGAGAACAAAAATGGTGCAAGTACACATCCCTGTCTTACCCCTCTTCAATATTAAATGCCCTTGTGCATTCTCCTTTCCTTCCATACTGAACACTTGCTGTTGCTCCTGTATATAGCTGCCTAATAAAGGCATTAATTTGGGGATCCACTCCTATTTCTTCCATTATTTTATTTATTTATTTATGTGTTTTATAGAGCGCGAACTTGACCCGTTAGGGTATCAGAGCGCTTTACAGGCAAACATAGCCATGTACAGAATAGGCATAGCATCATCCAGTTACGGATTGAATGAGAGAGGGCAAGGTGCAGGATACACAAGGGAGATAGGGCACGTATTTACAGATTAAATATCCAAATACTCAAGAACGAGGTAACATATTTACAGATTACGTTAACCAATGTTCGCGACAAGGCCCCAAGTTTCTGATGGGGTGAACTAGATAATCCGAAGGGAGGCAATAGATGGCCATAGATCAGGGCCGTAGTGGTGGTAGAGGCAAAGTTTAAACGAGAAATTTACCCATAAGGAATGTTTTGGCATCCTTTTTGAAGCGAGTCAGAGAGGGGATTCTTCTGATGTCAGGTGGGAGAGAGTTCCATATTCTTGGAGCAGCCCCGGAGAAAGCCCGGTTGTAAGTTTTTTTTTTTGTTTGTTTTTTTTTTCCCCGAAAGCGTGCAGGTTGGAGCAAGAGGTCTCTGGCAGATCGGGAGTTTCTGATTCCTCCAGAGATCACAAGTTTCTGCCTCAGATATGCAGGAGAGTTAGAATATAAGGCTTTGTGTGTGATGCATGCTACTTTGAGCTGTATTCTTGCCTCCAGGGGAAGCCAGTTGAGAGCTTTCAAGTGCGGGGAAATATGGTCGTATTTCCTCGTGCCGGTGAGTAGTCTGGCGACCGCATTGAGGCATGCTTTTAGAGGTGCCAGGGAGATCTTGGGTAGACCCGAGAGGGTAGAACAGCCATATTCCAGTCTAGAGATGACAAGTGCTTGGACTGCCATTTTTAGGTCGGGAGCATCGAGGAAGGGTTTCAGTTTCCTAAGGTAGCTCAGGTGGAATCTGGCTGATTTGGCCATTGAATTGATGTAGTCCCGCATGTTCAGGTTGCTATCGAGGGTGATTCCCAGGGATTTGGCCGAATCCACGATGGTTGGTGGGCAATTCAAGGCTGTGATATCCTTAATCCATGATTGAATCTCAAGGTTGGTATTGGGTGGGGCGATCAGGAGAAATTCAGTTTTCTTTGCGTTGAGTTTGAGTTGATTGGATGCGAGCCATTGGACAGTGAGTTTCAAGGCTTCGTTCAGGGAGAGGATCTCTGCGAGAGATGAGGTTTTGATGTAGATCTGAGTGTCATCAGCGTACATATGATAGGAGATATTGGCAGTGCGTAGTACTTCGGTAAGCGGTTCCAGGTAAAGATTGAAGAGGGTGGGGGACAGTGTTGAACCTTGAGGGACTCCAACCGTGACCAGGGATGGTGCAGATAGGTTGCTGTTGACAAGGAATCTCTGGGACCGGTTTTGGAGGAAGGACCTGAACCATTCTAGAACAGTGCCATCCAAACCCATCCTGAATTTGAGGCGTTCGAGTAGTTTTTCATGGTTGACCGTGTCGAAGGCCGAGGATAGGTCCAGGAGGATTAGGAGACAGGCCTTGCCCAGGTCAAGGGCCCGGAGAGCATCATCAACGATGTGGAGCATAGTGGTTTCGGTGCTGTGCCCTGGTCTAAATCCGGATTGGAAGTCATCGAGCAGGTGGAAGTTGTTGATGTGTTGACTTAGCTGCTGCTGCACACATTTCTCCATCACTTTGGCTAAGAGGGGGATGTTGGAGATGGGTCTGAAGTTGTCAGGGAGGCTGGATCCAGCGACAGCTTTTTCAGAATGGGGAGGACTTGGCCGGCTTTTAGAGAGTCGGGCATCATTCCCTGCCGGAGAGAGGCGTTAATTATTGTAGTCCAGCTAGGAATAATGGATTGGGCGACGGCAGCTAGGCAGTTGGAAGGGAGCGGGTCATTAAAATGGTTCTTAGGGTTTAGGGAGGATAGGATATTGGACACTGAGTCGTCGTCATAGAGTTTGAAGTCAGTCCAGTGAGCATTGTTTTTGGGTGGAGCCAGTGGGGGCGATGTGGCTGGAGGAGGCGGGTCGAGAGGTGTTTGAGGGTATGTGATGGAGTTGAGTTCGTTTCCAAGGGCTGAGATTTTGTCAGCGAAGAAGGAGGAGAATTCCTCTGAGGATATAAGAGACTTGGGGATTTCTTTTGAAGTTTTGGCCAATTTATTAGATTGGTGTTTGACCAGTTCGAAGAGCTTGTGGGGCCTGTTCTTGGCCTTCTCTAGTGCAGTTCTGAAGAATTCTTTTTTAGACTTGAGTATGTTCCTGTTGTAGGCATTTCTGGCCTGGCGGAGGAGTTTTAGATGTGCGGCAGAGGGGTGCTGCCTCCAGGATCTTTCAGCTTGTTGGAGGACTCTCCTCTCGTTGTTAAGGGATCCCGTGAACCAGGGGTTTCTGTCTTTGATTTGGGTTCTTTTCAGCTTTAGTGGGGCTAGATCATCCAGGATGTTCGAAATAGTCGCCGAGTAGTGATCGTTAAGGCCGCTGACTGTTGTGATATGCGGGGGGGGGGGGGAGGTCAGATTTGCAGCGAGCCTCGAGTTCCCTGCGGTCCAGGTTCTTAGTGTCTCTGATCCAGCATTTAGGAATCACCGGTTGCGGTGCCCTTGTCTTGTGGGTGCCAGGTAGGAGGAAGGTGATGGCTTGGTGGTCAGACCAGTCGCATGGGTCTATAGAGATAAGCTTGACTGTTGATTCTTTGGAGATAATCCAGTCAAGAGTGGCCCCTTTTGAGTGAGTTGGTAGTGAGCAGGCTTGGGTCAGGGTTTGATCGGCCAGGAGGTCCTTGATGGCGTAGACATGTGAATCCTTTGGATCGTTCCAGTGCAAGTTAAAGTCACCAAGGAAAATATCTTTGGCATTATTGGAACTCTTAGCTGTGATGATTTCCATGAGGTGGTCGGTGAAGGAGTCGTTCATGCCTGGGGGGTGGTAAAAGATGTGCAGGTTGCACAGTAGGGTGGAGTTGCTGTGAATAGCGAGGGAAAGGTATTCGCAGGATTCAGTGGTGTCCGCCAGAAGTTCCGTGATCAGAAGGTTAGAGCGGTAGATGCAGGCGATGCCTCCTCCTTTCTTGTTATATTGTCTGTCTAGCCTTGCAATGTTGTAGTTAGGAGGGACTAGGAGGTCCAGGTGTGGAGATGAGGATTCGTTGAGCCATGATTCTGTAAGGATCGCTAAGTCTAAATTTTTGAAAAGGATGAGATCAGCAATATCCGCGGCGTGCTTAGCTGCCGACCGGCAATTAATTAAAAGACCAGATAGAGAGGATTTGGAAGGAGGTTCGGGAGTCTGGGCGGACAGGTGAACAGGCGCTAGATTACTCTTGACCATAAATCTGTTGCGGAGGGTAGCTGGTCTGTTGGGGTTGATAGTGACCGTGCAGATGGCGTGTCGGGCCTTTGCGTCTAAAGGATGAGGGATAGCTGGGGTAGAGTTGTAGTCTCGGAGGATGGCAAGGATTTCCATTTCAGTGAGATCTAGTGGACTTGGAGTGGCAAAGGTAGAGTTGTAGGATAGGACAAGAGCACGGGTTTCTTCCTCAGAGGTGGCATGGGTGTTTGCGGGGGCGAAGATGTCTCAAGGATAGCGGAAGAGGTTGTTTAGAGAGCTCTGTCAAATGCGGGGGGGTGGCGTTTGGCAGGGGCATAAGGTTGGCGAGGGAGAGTTCAGCGAGGTGGAGGAGGTTCATTAGCTCCAGGATGGAAATATGAATGCTCTGGGTTAGTTTGGCAGCTCTGGCGTGCAGAGAATCGATGTCCCTATAAGAAGGAGGTGCTAGAGGGCAAGGGGGCAGTGGTTCGGGAGCAGTTCTGACAGCGTGAATAGGTGATAGGGGGGAGGGACTAGTACGGCCTGTGTTGTAAGCCATAGGATCTATGTTGGAGCCCCTTTGCGGGTTGGATTGAGGGCAGGAAGGGCCATTATTACCCATAGGTTACTATGAGCCACACACTCAAAGGCAGCTGTTAAGTCCATAAATGCAATACATAGTTGGCCCTCTTTGGCTAATGTATATTTAGACATAATCATGGTCAGGTTTAGGCACTGATCAATTGTGCTCTTTCATTTCCTAAAGCCATACTGGGCCTCTGCTGAAATGCTTTTTTTCTGGTGCCCAATCCTCTAACCTATTTAAAAGCACTCAGCCCATTATTTTTGCCGTGCTATCAATTGAGATGGGTCTATAGTTTTTCGGTTTTTACCTATCTCCCTTTTTGTAGATTGGTACAATTATCAAATGTTTCCAGGTACTCTGGGCCTCATTTAGTTGCAACATTAAAACATTAGTCAACACAGGGCCCCATAGCACCTTGGATTCTAAAAATACATCTGCCGGAACCCCATCCGGACCAGGAGCCTTCCGTAAGTTGGTCTGAGCCATTGCACGATCAGTTTCTAACACCTCAAAGGTTAGATGGGAAGATAGATGGTCCTCTGTTCTAACATTATTATTTATGATTATAATGGGATTTTTAAATATATTTTGGAAGTATGATACCCACCCATCTTCCTCTATATGTGTCTCTAAGGATGGAGCCTCCTCATCCTTTAGGAGTGGCGCCTTTAACACCCTCCTAAATTCCCGGGTATCCTTTCTATGCAGTGCCATTCTCAAATCTCCCCACACTTTGAGCTTTAGCTCCCTTAATCTTGCACCTCTTGCATCTTTGTAACTTGCTCGTAATGCTCATATATGGCCCTGATCCCTTGGAACTGCACGTAAGGCAGTATGCAACTTAGTGGCATGGCAGCCTTTGTACAATTATGGTCAATCCATGAATCTTGGATCATATCTATGTTCTTGAAATGGCGTGCCAGTTGGTATTTAATCCCTATAATAACTTCTACAAAGGCTAATATAATTTGATGTGTAGGGGCACCAGTGTCAAGGCAGTTCATGATCTCCGATTACTTAGTGACTATCAGGGTATGAAGGAAGTCTTGCCCCTCCACTGTGTCCCATTTTAGGATATACCCATTATTTCTAGCCAGGACAGGTTTTGGTACTAGATCGGACTGTGTGTAGGTCTTAAACTCCCACTGCATATACAAGCAAGAAAGGCATGGTCACTAAAACCGTAAACACCACCCTTTTGTTATTAAGCCTAGTACTTAAGAGTTCAGAGGCGATTATAAAATCAATTGGGGAGCTTGAGTCGGGGAAACCATAGGTTTTTTTCATATCTCCTGAGGTCGCATTGACACTATTTTCAATCCCCATATCCCATATAACTAAAATCCTGTTCAGTGCCTCCCCATAAATGGCGTGGTTAAACTGTACAATCTAATCTCCACAGCAATCTGTGACCCCGCACACTATATTATCCATTAAATGACAAACTCTTCTATTTAAATCACCCGTCTAGAGGATTCTTAATATTTTGGGATAATCTGCACTAACTTCCTCAATCGCTTTTTCCAGTTCTCTTACTACAGTGTCCATCTCCTCAAATTTATTGTTATAAAAATAAATTAATAACAGATCCCAATCTTCCTGTCCTTCGAATATTAAATAATGGAAATATACTGATTCATTGAAGAACTTACTATTCTAATGCTGACCGTATTCACCACAAAAGTCACTATCCCGCCTTTAGCCCTGCCTGATCTAGCTGGAATCGCCTGGGTTTGATAAGTTCTAAGACCATCCATAGATATTGGTCCTATCTCCCAAGTTTCTTGGAGGCAGACAATATCATATTTATTTATTTCATTTTCCCACTCTGTTACAGCCCTCTTATGACTGAATCCTGATATACTCCATGAGATTAACTTAATTTTCTTCGGTCCAACGTTTCCCTTCTCATGCTCACTATGTTTACTCTCATTGCCTCTAGCGTAGACAGACTCCTGGAGTCAATTGCATTCCTCTAAGCTCTCTAATGGGGGGGAAAACGATTACTGGTATTTATCCCATTAGGCCCTCTCTGCGTTATTGTCTCCCTCTGGGCACGTCAGGTTGTCTCTTTCACCAGCCTCAATCCTACAACCCTCATGCGGTTTGTAAAAGAATCCGAACGATAAGGCGTATATCCGTGTTCCCATTGAAGGTGCATTAGTTAAGCATCCTAACAAGTCCCTCACCAATTCTTCTATGTTAAAATTATCACGATACAGTCCCTTGGTATATATTTCAGCGATGGACCAACCCAGGGGATTCTCCTGGCCATAATAAATTGCCTATGTATAATGGGCCCACTCTACCAAATTTAGCCATGCTTTCCCCATGAGTTGCTCTGTAGTTTCGTATTGGGACTTCCTTAATTCCAGAACATTTACCAAAATGAGCACCAGCGGGCTAGCTCCCGGTGGAAGAGAAAGGTTCTGCAAACTGTTTATCTCCCCTTCCCCTCTGCATTATCCCTCATCACCCAGTCCCTTGAATAAACCCTTGTTTCTCTGCTCCCAAGTGTGCCTTAGTTCCTTGCATTACTCTGGGTGTTGGAGGAAATTGACACACCAGCCCAGCCTCTGACGGGCAGGCACGGCCCCCCCCCCCCCGGCGCGGGTTTCGCCCGGGCGCGTCCTGCACCATGCTTAAGAGTGCGAGGGGGACTTGGCATTCAGTGGGGGCTGCTGGGTGTTGTGGTTCTCTCCTGGACGTCACCCCCAAGCTGGCAGAGTCCTGTCGTTGGCAGTTACAAAGACCGCGCTGCGCTTAAGAGCACGAAAGGGGCATGGCCTTCAGTGGGGGCTGCTGGGTGTTGTGGTCCTCTCCTGGACATCACCCCCGAGCTGGCAAAAGCTGGCATAGTCCTGTCGTTGGCAGATGTACATTATATTAAAAAGGGGTGATAACATTCAACACGAGTCTGCAGGCTTATACAATAAATATAGTTGCTCCGAAGGTTGTTTATTTTAGTTTTATTGCCTTTATTGCATATGAATTATTTGGTCGTACTGTCTCATGTGGCATGATTCAAACCTTTTTTAAAAACAAAAAATAAACACAAATGGCATTGCTCCTGTCTACTATGACTATTTGGCATGCCTTCTCAGCATGATCTGGATTCCTATGTTATACGACTCATCTTCATGCCTCAGTTTCTTCCTTCCTCCTGGCAATACTATGCCCATTTGCTGCACTTTCAGGTAATCTTTTTGAGGTCAGAGCCTTTCTCGTGATTCTGCTCATTCTTGTATTGAGTGGGTAAACATTTGTCCCAAAGTTGTCAGGCCATGGGTATTTAACTCTGCACACATTTTCTGAAACACTGCAATTTCTCTTTCTAGCTGTTAACCAGACACATGTCCTGTCTAGTTCCCAAGCAATTGGAGATTTAATTTACTGTTTTTCAGCAGAAAATGAATGATGCAAGCAGTGGCTTAACTGTATGAGTCAAGCCTCTTTACAAATCCCTCTGAAAACAAAGCTGTATTTTCAATTGGTTAATGTTGCTGGGTTCAGGCTCTCCCATCTATATCTCATATTTGAGTTTTGACCATGTCATGTACTTCTACACATGACAGGGCGTCCTGTCCACAGAGAACTTGCTTGATCAGGGTTGAATAAGGTTGAAAGTTTGCCTTGTGGTGGGTGTTCAAGCTGTAGAGGGCTGTGCCAAGAGAAAGCAGCGTGTCTGCATCAGATTATTATTGAACTTTCAAGTGTTGCCCTTTTCTTGTAGGTAACTTGTATAAGAATGATCTCCATATGACCTGCGGTAATCACCCTGGGGATAAGAATGCACCAGGACATTCTTCAGTACAAATTACTTTGTTTCACAGCTCTCCAGTTAACCATGCGAGGGCGTCAGTGGGTCTGGTGGTCACATGAAATTACTTCAGACATCTTCTCTGTTAGGCGGGTACCTGAATCTCCCACGTACCGGTGGGATGCCTAGGTTCTGCTTGTTTAGTCTCCTTGAGCTTGTGAGAGCTTTCCACACAGATAACACTGCTTTCTCTAGCTGGTCTAAATTGTCACCTTTTCAGCCATTTCGTTCTCACCCATGCTCCTACCATGCATTGTACTGGATCCTCTTACTATCACGTGGGAAAGAAACCGCTGCAATCTGTGCGAATGCCACAGAGGTTGAGCATTGTGCAGTAGTGCACTGGACAGTCTTTTAATTTCCCAACTTAATGTTTCCAACTAATGAGCCGGTGGTTACAAATGGTCCTTCGATAACTCTACACGCATAACGTGCCTTCCGCACCAGATAGTATGGCATTCCTATTCACAGAAAATACCTTGTCACAGACCCTGCACATAAACAGTTTAGAGTGGTGATTTTCTGGTAGCGGTTGTTACATGACTTTGAGCATTTAAAAAGAGTCCTCTATCGACAGTATAGGAGATAAGACTATAATAGTGAGATAAAGTGAGCAACCCATAAGACTACTTAACTTCTCCACCTGGTGCCCAAAGACTTGTCTTACCTCTTTGACTGAAGACTCAGTTTAAGAAGAAAGAAAACTTTGTTTCCCTTGAGACAAATGAAATTCAAAATTAACTGTTGCTGATTTCAAGTTGCTGAGGGATGATCTGCCAGTATGGTTGTCTGATGAACAAAACAGATGGACATCCGTCTGGGGATATTCTAATACATGCATACTTATTGATGAGAGCATTCTTGTGCCCTTCTTGGCATGCAGCAGCTTAGGGGTTTGTATAATATTTATATTAATATTGCTCATTCCCAAAACGTCGTCATGATTTTCTCACATCCTCCAGCTGATTAATCCTGACATTAATCATTTGATTTTTTGGGGCAAAACACTTAAGTCCATATAGGGTGAGTTTTGAATCTAGAAGCATGCTTGTGTAATACCATTGGCACACTGCTCTTATCTCTTCCAGCCTCATTTTTAAATGGAAGGCCTCCTTTTCAGTTTCTGATTATAAATTTGACTTTCAACCTCCGTCTCAGTATTTCCAATCCCTTGCCTATTGACGAGACCTTTTCCACTAGGTTTGCAAGTAGTGCCTGATATCGAAGTTGCTCTTCATGTCCTTATTACTTTCCTGGAAACTTTGCTTACCCCTCAAGATGACGGATACATTGACACGCTTTTGGAACGGCCATATTGCTCTTCATTCTTTTATTGGCTATTCTTCGCTTAAAAGAAAAAACAAAAGATTTTGCTTTAATGTTTCAGGGCAAAGGAAACTGCATCTACTTGTATTTGCCCTTTTCTGTTTCACCTTCTTGATGCGAAGTATTTTGCAGATACCTTCTTTTGAGGTCTACAATAGTTAAAATCAAATCACATTGGTTTGCGTTGATTCCTTTTATGCATGCTTAATGTTTCTTGATCACAGTAGACATCTCATCAGACTTTTATGTAAGGAAAAGTATATGTTAACTTCCCCTTACTGTAGCTCCACTGGGCCCATGTTCTTTTGATCTTAAATTTACTCGGTACTACACCTCCGAGTCATTTACTTGGCCCTCCGATGGATCTTAAACCGTGCGGTGAGGGGTCGGATATAGAGGATCCAATCCAGTTATCCAATGAGGACCAAGAATTGGATAACTGACTTACAAACTAGTAATTAGATTCATGTATATGACTCTCAATACTACGCTGTACAAGTACAGAATTATTACTGCCAAGCCAAATCTCCTGAAGAAATTTAGACGAGCTAGGATCATACATACAAGTAATTCAGTTAAAGCTATGCAAAATAGTAACATTAGGACCTGTTGGCTAGAAAACTCTCTATTAGAATTCCCATCCCTCATTAAGCTATGCAAATGCACAGTCAATCACTGAAGATCAGTCATAGAGAGACAGAAACAGGATCTTTAAATGGTTAGAATTTATCATAAAATTTAGGAAGTAAATCCATCAGTCTCAGGCATTTAAATTTAAGAATACAGTTTAATCATATTTATCGTTCTCGGGCCATCAATTACCAAAGTTCTAGAAGGAGAGTTCAGGAAAGGGTATGAATCATATCAGCTCAAAGATTCTCTCCACAGGGAAAAGAAGCCCGGGAATAGCACACACCGTATGCGCCCGACAGTAGTGTCAGCAAGTTCGAAATATGTCTCTCCGTCCAATAGGAAGGAATCCTCATGGGAAAAGTGGCAAAAGGAACTTGTGTACAATAATCAATCCAAATGGATAATATAATTTCCCAGTTCCGGGGTGGCACCTCCTGGGTCACATCATCAGATCAGACCACTCAGTCCATTGGTCTGTTCATATAGGATGCTTGTCATGATACATAAGACGCATTTTACGGAAATAAAGTCGTTTCAGGCTACCTAAATGATCAGATCATCCGGTACATGTGGACCTTTAAACAAAGATCCTTTAACAAGGCCCATGAACAAGTTCAAAAGGGCAGCTTCCCAGGCAGATGTTCCTAGTGGAACAATGATTTTATCCAATGGTCCTTGTAAGAGCATGTGAACTCCTGAAACAGGATACAGTCGCAATACATTTGAAATACTGAGATTTTCTCCCATAGGGACAGAGTAGAGCAAGGGGAAAAGGAAAATATACATGAATAAGCAGACAGACCTATTTCAATTTAGCTTAATATAAGCAAGAATATAAGCATTCAAATATGCATTTTCATTATGAATTATGACATTTGATTTGCAGTGTGTATATATGCTTGAGACAGGTTAGTTCCATTGTAAATGACGTGTAACTATAACGTACTACTGCATTTCAAAGGTACCAACATGTAAAATCAATTCAAATGATAAGATAACTAAATAGTTTCTAATTATTCTTGTTAGTACATATGTGAAGATCATTATCTGAACGTTTCAGTGAAATTAGAATTGGCATTTACGTGCAGCACCATTTTTCTCTCGGTTGATGCACACTTTAACATAAGCAAAAATAGTATTAAAGCAACTCTTTAATCATTTACACGTTATCTAATTTACATTTAATTCTTTTAATTCTTCACGTATCTCTTGTTATCCAAAGACGACTGGTTAATGAACTTCCACCACACGTGAGTTATCACTTTCACATTTCTATTTCACGTTAAAAGAATACCATGAAATCTTAGTTGGCACAATCCTATGTTATTCAAAGGTGCAATTTACATCTAGTCTACTCTTTTCTGCATACTTTTACGATGCAGTAACTAAGTTTCTTTATGATCGACATCTTAAGACTCTTCAACATAAATGAGCACCAATTGTGCACGTTTGTCGTTTTCTTTTAAAATGTCAAAATTTGGTTTTAAGTGTCAAGTAAGGATTCAGCAGTTTTTCTGCTTCAAGACCCTCATCAGTGAGAGGGTAAAGCTAAAAAAATCTGCAGAAATGTATGCGTTGTCAGATCCATCACCATCAAAGAAGGAAGCTAAATAGTTGGGTGATAGAAACTGTGTTGGATCTGGACTCCTCCATTTTTAGGACATCCTCTTTTGAAATGGTTGAGTCAAATAGTGCATGCATACTTTGAATTCCTCCTCAATTATACTGTGGCATAGGAAACCCTAGAGCTTGACATCTGTACCTGATCACGTTGACTTGATGTGGGCCAGTCCATATCTGTCATGTTTATTTGTAGAGCTTAAGGTTCACCCGGGAGGGTATCCTGGTGCTGATAGCAGGGGTTGCTTGGGTCGAGATGAGTCGCATCTATCTGTTTTTGGAACAGTTAAACTGGCTCAGTAGTTGAGGTCTTGCTTTCTTTCACAGGGTCCTCAGATATAGGTGAAAGGCCTAGTGTTTTGCATCCTTCATCTTCAATTGGAATGCCTTGACAACTATTACATGAACATCTCAATATTTAGAAGTAATTCATAGGTGACTTAAGTCGCGAAAAACATCTACTCCCAGAGCTGGGCAGGATCTTTGTAGTAGAGGAATGCTAATGTGATGCATTGGGTTACAACTGGATCCTATTTCATCGCCATTGGAAGTCCCGGTAGATGCCTTAAAAACCACTAGGCTATGTAAAAAAGGAGTCTTAGCTGGCTTGCCTAGAAAAGCCTTTAGTGCAGATTGGTCATCTTTCAGTAAGGCTGTATGCTTTATTGGACGATAAAATTTGGTTGTATTCGCCTCAGCAGAATAATTCGCTATGTACCTCTGTTTAAATGTGTGACAGACACCATGTTATTTCATTTAAGAGCTCATTCAGCCACTTGATCTTAGATTTCCTCTTCCATCGGTCTCAGTAAGCCTCACAAGCTCCCTCCCCATCCCATGTAAAATGATGTGGACTTTAACAGTGTGGCAAAAATAACAAAAGGAAAACACACGTAAATGTGAGTCTATTTAAATGGTTAAAATTAATCGTCAAAAGTAACTTTAATGTAAAAAAGACTTTATTTTGCTTTATAAAGTGTGTTCCGTTTTATATTACGTTCTTTTAAAACTAAATTATGTATTGTATTTACTGAACGGGGGGGGCGACCGCCTTTGCTTGGACCACCACTCTGCCCCCTTCCCCACCTTTTCTCCCATCCAACACCTCTTTTGTTCCAGCAGCTACTCACTGAGAGCCTTCCTCGCCGCACACCTTTAGGAAACCTGCCTGGCGCAGTGTCCTCGCCTCAACAGCCTGACCCTGCTGCCAGCAGGACCCTTTCTTGCTCAGTTTGAAAACAAATTCCAACCACGGGTGTAGTTCATCACTGTGATACTATTTTTTAATATTACTTCCCATTGTGTTTTTTATATCTGTACAGCGCCATATGGCGACGTTTGCGCACAGTACTATTTTCCTAGGCCCCACGAGTGTAGCTTCTAATCTGAAAAAATAGTTATAAAATATATTTAAACTGCAGTCGTTATTTGTAAATTTGCCTTTTTCCTCGACTATTAAGGTCCATATTATTTTTAGCTATTTCTAATTGTGTATTCTCACTGTAAACACTGGTAGGATGGTTTATCTAGTGACCACTCGAAAGTTCTCTGACACAACAGACATAACTGAGCTTGGCTGGTAACTGAAATGCAAAGGCCGCTGTTGCGCGAACATGGGGAGCTGCATCTTTAAAACTGGAAACAGTATTGCAGTACACACGCGCATTTTAAGATAGCGGTTTGAAATCAAGGTGATGTGTTGTAATTCAATTATTTTTTATGTGTTGGTTTACAATGTTTTATGTATTTAGGCTTCTTGGCATAGAGGAAATCCCATTCAGTACCCCCTTTGCTTACTTTGTTGAATGCTGTTGCTTCAGAAATCGTTTATTTTAAACGCCTGATATGGGAAAGATTGAAATACTGTATTTCTAATAAGTTAGCTTTGAGCTTTCAAAAATGATGGTCTCTGTGTCTGTTGGGTACAAATGTGTTGAAACGAAGGTCATTACTTGACATTTGTATAAAGAAGCTGGTTTGGAAAGGCCAACAATGACTTTTGTCCCCTGTGTCATCTTTATTAGGTCACCTGAATCTTTCAGACTACATTGAAGTTATAGCTGGATTTGTGGACTGGTTCTTAAAAGGAATGCTTAACATATAAGTGCACGAGATATATTTTTAGGGATTGCAACAACTTGTATTTAAAAAACAAAACAGCCCATCCAGAAACAATCTTAATTAGGCTTGTCCTTTGAGAGCTTCTGATCTTGCACCAATTAAGGTGGATGGTGTGCTCCATCCATTAATTCCTTGCCGTGTTTGTCCTCAAATCCAACGATGCTTTAGAAGCAGATTACTACTCCAAGCTTTGATTTCTGATGTAGAAGCAGAATAATCCAGGCTATGATTTGATTTCATTTGTTAACCTTTTCCAACCAGTTACTTTGCCAGAATTTGCCAGATTTATTAACATTTATTACTCTGTGCAAATACACTTGCATGATTTTCACTTCCCAGATCTGGTGTTAATGAATTAGCTTTGATATTATGTTGGGATGAGCTACCCACGCCTGACATTTATGCCACTGTGGACATGTGTCCTTGTTAAGTGAACGTTTTGATTCCTTATTTACAATGTACATTTTTGTGGTGGTCACCTTTCATAATAAGGTCATTTGTAGTTTGATTCACTTAAACTTAACAAATCTCAAGATCCAATTAAGTACCAAAAAAACCCACCCAAAACTGGCTTTTGATCTTTCAGTTTTTTAATTTTTTTAATTTACTTTATTAACTATGGAATGCCTTAAATCATAGGTAATGGTCATACATTTAGTTTCTATATTCTGTGACAAAAAACGGATTTTTAACAGCAAATGTAGACGGACATTTGAGTGATCGATTTTGTCAAGAGGAGGTATGTGCATTGAGTTAATAAAAACGAAAACCATAGAAATGGTGTAGTGCAGTCCTTTTGACTCATTTAGAACTCCATCAGTACATTTTCTTTGTCCAGTATCATAAAAATGATAACGAGTTGACGGATTAAAGGTTGGTCACAGTATCAGAGTTCAAGGGAACAGCATAAAACTTTCAACTGATTGCAGTGAAATTCACTATGAACTTTGCAGTGGTCGGTTTTCAGAAATATAGAAATGTTTGTTTAGGTCCCTCATCAAGTGCCAGCACTTGAATGTTGATTAGGGATAGGCTATCTAGGCCAGCAAAGTCTGAGCAGGTGAATTTCAAGTTGTAACTTGTTTGCAACACGCGAATACTTTAGTTTCCTTAGGACATAAGGACATATAGAACCTTAATTGTAGCCAATGTAACAAGGCAGCCTCCTGTTGCAGCTAATCCTAATTTACCCTTGTACATATTTCCCCTTTTGTATCATGACAAGTATCAAATATAATTGTCAGTCTAGTAGCTAGACTAACGAACTATACTGTTTTATATTAAATTACAATAAACTCAATGTTAATCAATTAGGAAGAAGACAGTGTATTGTCAGACCTTACTAAACAAAATGCAAATAGTGATCTATGAGGCCTGGAGACCTCAGACTTACTCTTCATTTAAGTCCTAGGAGTTAAAGTAACTCATGTCCTTTGTGTGGCCAGAATGCCCATTCCTGATAGATCTTTAAATCAGAGAGAAGATTAGAAAATAAACCAAGCTAGTAGATTGAATAATAACCCCTGAGTAACCTTGAGGTTTTTCCCCCACAGGTTAATAGATCTATGTATATGAATCCACCCTATATTTTTATACTTTCAAGGTGCAGTTGCCAATTTAATTGCGGCTAAAGCTTTGATGTTCCTTAAATTGACCAGGTGTCACTCCTTCAGCATATAAACTACAAATGACCTTTCAGAGTGGTGTTTTAACTAACGTCTACTTACACAGAGCTATGCTTGAATCACACCTTGAATGTTGTCTCTAAACGGCTAACCTATTTCTTTCCCTTTATTCATCTCTTCCACCTACTGTATCATTGCATGACATGCAGGGTCAGTTTTCTGCATGACTCCCGCTAACAGTATTGGTAGGTTCCAACCTTTATCAATCTCTTTTGTACTGTTTGAAATGCCGCCTATATGTATCTGTATGTTTCTAAAGATTTCACTGTAAGTTTTGGAGAAATAAGTAAGCTACTTGTTTTATTGCCTTTCTCCATATTTGAAAGTAATTATTAAGTTTAATATGACATTATCTGCAACTCGCCCACTGATGACATTTCAGAAATTTAGTACTTTACGTGTTTCAAAGAAAAGAAAACAATTTTTTATCTATGGTTTTTGAAGTTGCCATGTTCTGAGCCTTTTACTCCTTTGTTGTGTAAGAAAATGTTATCACGGTTTCCCAGAAGTGTGCCCTCTGGTCAGTCCTTATCACTTATTTGTCTAGAACACAAGGTCTTCATTACAACCTCCATATGTTGCACTTTTGCTTTGATTGCTCGTCATCTGCTGTGCACTGTATCAAATAAAAGGCTGAATGGATTGCTTCTACCCTAGCGTAGATGGAAGCATCCATAAAAAAATCAGTTGTACAAATGACATTACTAGTTAGATTTTATTTTTTTATAGTCTTGATTTTAGGCTCGCAATAAAACCAAAACCGGTGCTAGTATTTTTACTGTACTCTAAAATCCATCAACAAGTGTGTGATGGTTGCTAATCTCAAACTACACAAGGTTTTGTTTCTTTAAACATTGAAGTCATGGAGGAAGAAGATTTAGTGAAGCAGCTTGAGCATACTTTCTAAGAAAAATCTGATTGTGGAAAAAGAGTGTAAAAGCCCTAATTTTCACTTTATTATTTAAAAGTTGGAAATATTACTGCATTATTAGTTGGTTGTATTAGTGGATGAGTAGTTGAAAGCATCAGTGTGTGTCCGCGTTTACATCATAAGGTCAAATTAATCAGAACTTTGTTTCTTTCTGCTTTGTATTTTCTGGGAATCACTGATTTTTATTTATTATCTTTTTTTTTTTTTTTTTTTTTTACCAACCTTCTTTAATTGTACTTGTAATAAGCTATTTTCCCTTTTTATTTCTCTCCCATGCTTTCTTGCTTTGCATTGTGATTGCATGCCATCTGCTGGTTTAACCCGTGATGGCTTGCTGCTGCTGTGTGATATTCACCATGCCAAATACCACTTCTATTTCCATAATGCTACACCCTCCTGTTCATTGCTCCCATGGTTCCCCTCCTGAAAGTACCCATGATGCACAGCGCTACGTCTGCCACTGTCTCTGCAGCAACAACTCCTGCAACAAGTGTCCCCTTCGCCGCAGCAGCCACAGCCAATCAGGTTTGCTCCTTTTAAAGCTTTCTTTCACAATTCCCAAACTCTAAATGAGTGCTGATATTTAGAAAAAAATTCTCCAAGAGAATTTTTTTTAATCATATTTACCCATCAATTTTTTTTTCAAACTAGTCTGTGGGCCATTGTTAATGGACGGGGCTGCACTTATTTAAAGTTACCTTTTACTGCTTTATGGATGTGGTTACCTTTTGTGTCGCATTGTTTGTTTTTGTTCCTAAAACCTTGTGATTAACAACATGGCTGATATTGGGCTAGAGTCATCTTTGTTAAATCAATATGCCTTCAGTTTTCCATTTGAACTACAGCAATTTAATAAAAGTGTGTGTGTGTGCGCACATGTGTGCAAGGCGGTTAGCCTACGCCTGAGAGCCGGTCTGTTTTTTTTTTTTTGTGGGTTTTTTTCTTTTGCAGATGGCATGTCCATTCTGCCAATTAACACTCCTGCCTCATTTCCCACAAATCGATTCGTCCATTCTCAGACTAGGACTGATTTTTGGAATATGTTTAATGATCAAGCATGTATGGCGGGATTGAATTTAAATGGGCGAAAAAGACTAGGGTAATATTGTGAGGCAGGGATGTCGTGTCTGAGCCAACTAGGATCAGGATTACTAAAATAAACTTTTTAAATTGAAACACGTGCAAGCAAATCGGCTCTAATATGTATCTTACACTAGTACATAATTTAAAATGGGTAGCAGGAGGTCCAGTTGCAATGCTTAGTCATCCGGCGTTAACTATTCTTCAGTATGTAGGATGTGAATTTTTGTAGGTTTGACACCGCTCAAGGCAATGAATATGTTTGTGCTTAAAATTAGATATAATTGTGCACTCTTAAGGTGCTCCTGTTCTAAAACCAGAGTTCAGTGCAATGAATTTGTACTTGTTTCTTTCTTTAAGCATTTTTTGATGGAGACAGAATGGTGAAGAATGACATTTGGGATAGGACAGAAGTACAGGAGGCAGCTGATGTAGGTAGTATTCAATACCTTTTCTGTGCTGATGTACAACAGTTGTGCGCTAGATTTCAGATGGCACAACATTTATACTATGCTTTTTGTGCAAAATGCATATGCCAAAATGACTTTCAAATTGGATAAGTAGTGAACCGGGAGGTTCTTCAGTAGAAGATGTTAAGATTCAGGTGAAAGACGATTGGTTATTTTAGGAGTAGAACTAGAGGAGAACGTGGAAATAAAGTAAAAATTGATCAAGCTTTTTGAAAAATGTTTTTACTAATAAAGCATGACCGCTTTTCTATGGCAGTGTAATCAAGTTGTACTTTTTTGCAATGCTTAATTCAAAATTTTGTGTTAATTATTTGGATGAAAGTCTCTCAGAACCCCTTTTGAATCTAAAAAGCATAAATTGTATATGCATAACTTGTGGACACATTCATATGCACACTACCTTCTGAGGCTAGTCCGACGGCAGACTTGCGTTGTAGGGATGAGGCACCTAAACGTTTTTTAAGGCTGTTTAAATCTGGCTTCAGCAGGTGAACTAGCATCCTTCCTCACGGATCTGACCAGGGCGCCTTCTGCTTTTGTGCTAACATCACTGGGTTCACGCTGATGCACTAGAGTAAACGTGAGAGGTTGCATATGTTTGAACAATCTAACTAGGATTGGTTGAGAAGTTACTCACACAACAAATTGTTTTGCTGTTCGTTCAATTTTGAAAATAAGTAGTCCTTATGGAGCATCCTTTTCCTTAAGCATAATCTTTTTTTTAAAATAATTTTTTTAATTAACTTTTGCTCAATTGACCATACATACCAGCAGTTACAGTAATTTGTACACGGTTGACGTCTCCGCAACACAACATTTGTCTCCCAGGGAGGTATGAGGACACTGGTCCTGCCCAGTTCAGAAGACCCAAACACATGATAATCCCTACATACAATTGGCAACTAAGACATGTCAATAAATCAAAGCTCTGCTCTCTCTGCATAATCTTTAGCGTACATTTCATGAATGTAAATTGTCCCTAGCCATGTATATTTGTGCACTACGGATACACCTATGATACACAGAAACTGGTGATGGGAAATAGGAAAAAGGCGCTCCAAGGTCTTATCACATATAAATTCCGGTTATAACATGAAATCTAGTACGGTGCATTAAGGTAGGGAAAAACCACCAGATCCCCAAATGTGTGGTCAAGATGGCCCCTAATACAGTAAATGCTAATCCTCTGCACACGTATGATAATTACATACCTAAATGGTATATTTATAAATCACAATTCGTGTTTCTTGTGCATTTCAAGGTTGTTTATTTGTGTTCTTCTGTAAGCGAAGTCCATTTTGCACTTCACTTTTTCTGATTCCTAGCCAACACATGTTTTGTCTCTTTACATGGGATTACCCTTCGACTTCTTCAGGGCTATGGTCTTTATCTCGAGGTTTCTTATTTTCGGTGATACTTCCAACCCGAAAGGGTTTCTGGTTATTTGTATATTCTGTTTAATGCCAAGAGTGTGGTCATTAAGATAGGAGTTCTCTCCTGTTCTGTGTGTATACGGTTGTTAGTGCTGCAATCTGATGCCCCATCCGGCACAAGTGTTGTCCTTGTTGTGCTCCCTCGTCCTGTGTGCGCGCAGTGCTCGACCGCTGTGTATCAGGAAGAGCCACAGCGGTTGAGCACTACGCACACGCAGGACGAGGGAGCACAACACGGACAACAATCGTGCCTGATGGGGCATCAGATTGCAGCACTAACAACCGTATACACACAGAACAGGAGAGAACTCCTATATTAATGACCACACTCTTGGCATTAAACGGAATATAAAAATAACAAGCAGAAACCCTTTCGGGTTGGAAGTATCACCGAAAATAAGAAACCTCGAGATAAAGACCATAGCCCTGAAGAAGTCGCGGGGTAATCCCATGTAAAGCGACGAAACACATGTTGGCTAGGAATCAGAAAAAGTGAAGTGCGAAATGGACTTCGCTTACAGAAGAACACAAACTACCTTGAAATGCACAAGAAACACGAATTGTGATTTATAAATATACCATTTATGTCTGTAATTATTATACGTGTGCAGAGGATTAGCATTTACAGATGCACCTAGTTTTCCTGGATGTTGTATAGCCTTTTACTGGGGCAGTATTAGGTAGGCGCTGCTGCTTGGGACACTCTTCCCAAAGGTGGCAAGAATATTACTCATAGCTGTAGTTCATCATGTGGGGAGGCCAAGGCAGGTCCAGAAGGACCAGATCTATACCAGATTTGTGATGTGTCCCCAAAAGATAAATTTATAGACAATTTAAATGACACTCACAAAGTAAGTGGTTCTCCAGACAATCGGGCAAGAATTTAGCCCATAAGGGCCTACAATGCACACTTCTGGCTTATGGGGTCTCTCCAATTGAAAGGAAGATAACCGTATTGGAAATCAGTGAAGAAAGTGCATCCGAAAGAGAACTGGACTTGCAGGTAAATAACCAGTTTGGTATTTGAATAGCATAATGTTGTACAGTGATATAAATTTTTCCAGACTCACAGGAAATAAGTTGGTAGTGATGCTTTCCTTCAGACTTTGACGTATTCTGCCTCCATTTGTGTTACGTAGATGTAGACGGTAAAAAAACACTTGAATCTGCATTCAAAACATGGGACACGGAAAAAACAGATTTGTATGGTCTGCGATCCAGCCAATCTAAAGCTTCTCTTGTACAGGGAAACTCTCCACTTTTGTCGGTGTAGAGCAGTATATGGAACTAATGCTGTTAGACATGGCCGAAAGAAAGCTTTAGCTGCTGCTTGCCAAATCTTTTGTAATGAAGATAAATAATACATAATGCATGAAGAGGGGCTTCGGGGGCACCCCTTTAGCCATTGCTTGCTTGTTTCAACATGCATGAATTTATGTTTACCACAACAAGTTATGTTGCACAAAAGCACCCTTTGGAAAGTGGTAAATATTTCACAGTGTGTTTTGGTGGGTTGACTAGATATTTGCAAAACATAAGTAAAATGAACATATGTAAAATGTGTACCATTTTTGCTTAGTTTTTAAGGTATATTATACAGCACGGACCTAACTCCATAAAGTAATAGAAGGATTTATGAAGATATTTTTTCATTGTAGCATATGAGCCTCCTTTTGTTACCATCCCACTGTGCCCATATCGACCACACGACAAATAAGGTCTGAATCTCCAGGCCCTCTTTGTATTGACTGTCTGCTACAGTTCCCTTATCTATCTCCACCCTGGCACGGTCTGATGAGCCATGCATTCTGGTCGTTGTACTGAAGCAAACACCTTTTCATCTGAGAATATGCCGCTTTGTCCAGTCCTCCTGGAGTGGTTTTGTACCACACATACAGGCTGTTCTCCTTAAAACAGTTGTGACCCTGCAGACGTGCAATATACTGAGCTATACTGCTTGCAGTTTCACTGCACTTTGCCCTTATTTCCCCTGACAATATGCTACATTACTAACAGGTACTTAACATTTTTTGTGAGGAATTCAGACTGTCCCCCTTCAATCAACTAGTTTAGAGCAATGCTCATTTTTAGAGACCTAGACTATTTTTGTGATTGTTAGATTTTGATCCAGAGCCAAAGAGAATGACAGAAAAAGGAGGAGCCGGAAAACAATAACAATAGGAGATAACATGGATGGAAAAAAATCTGCAACCGAGATAAGACAAGAAGCCTAGGATAGCGGAAGACAAAGGCATGAGGGGGAATCAAGGCTAGTCAGCCTTGATATTTGAAAGCTCCGGCATTTCACATGGGTGGACTCCCAAGAAAAGAAACTTGGCCCCCTCCACTTATTGGGTATACCAATTGAGAATTGATTTCATAACCTTTGATCTAAGAGGTTGTATGTGTTTCTGAAGAAATACATACTTAAGAACGTGTTTGTGACTAATTTGTTTTCTCCTCAAACCTCTTTTGATTAATTGTTCTGTATGAATGTTTTTTCCAGCTTGACAAAACCAAGCTGGAGAAAACTGTTTCTAAGAAATATTCCTTTCTTCATTTTTCGTAGTGATTAGAGGGGGTTTCATCCCCTTAACACTCCATTTTTGTAAGGTTTTCCCCAATGACCACCTCACCTCTCAATCAATCAATCCGGGGTTTGTAAAGCGCTGCTACTCACGCGTGAGCATCTCAAGGCGCTGAGGGGGGCTGCTGATCCGTCTGAGCATGGTAGTTCAGTCAAAGAGCCAGGTCTTGAGATCCTTCCTAAATTGAGTCGGCTACGGGGAATGCCTGAGGGGCAGGGTGTTCCAGGTCTTAACGGTGAGGTAGGAGAAGGATCTTCCTCCGGTTCTGGTTGTGTGAATCCATGGGAAGGTGGCCAGGGCAAGTTGGGCGGAGCGAAGTTTTCTGGCGGGTACGTGGATTGATAGATGATGGTTCAGATATGCTGCTCCAGCATCATGGAGCACTTTGTAGGCAAGTGTGAGGAGCCAGAAGGTGATTCTGTTGTTGACTGGGAGCCAGATGAGTTGTCGGAGGTGTCTAGTGATGTGGCTACAGCGTGGGATGTCGAGGACCAATCTGGCTGCAGCGTTTTGGGCGTTCTGTTTCCTGAGCTGTTTCTGATTGATGCCGGCGTGGAGTGCGTTGCCTTAGTCAAGTCTGCTGGTCATGAGTGTGTGGGTGACAGTCTTTCTGGATTCAGTGGGGATCCATCTGAATGTCTTTCAGAGTAGGTGGAGCTTGTGGAAGCAGGATGAGGATACAGCGTTGATTTGGCGGTTCATTGTGAGCAAGAAGTCCAGTATGTGGCCGAGGTAGGGGGCGTGGTTGGCGGGGGTGGGAGGGGTTACCAGAGTGGCGGGCCACCCGGAGTCGTCCGAGGCTGAAGGGGTGGGGTCCCAGGATGAGTACTTCGGACTTGTCAGAGTTGAGCTTGAGGCAGCTATCTTTCATCCAGGTGGCTGTGGCTTTCAGACCACTATGGAAGCTGGTTCTGACCGCTGTGGGTTCGTTGGTGAAGGAGAGGATCAGCAGGGTGTCGTCGGCGCAGGAGATGATGTTGAGTCCATGGTTGCTAATGATGGCCGCAAGGGGGGGGCCATGTAGATGTTGAAGAGGGTGGGGCTTAGGGAGGATCCCGGGGGCACTCCGCATCTGATCTCTGTAGGTTCTGAGAGGCTGAGAGGATTGGACGTAGTCTGACTCACTGTGTTTGGCCTGTAAGGAAGGAGTGGATCCAGTCCAGGGCCTTGTCACGGATGCCAGCGTCTTGGAGTCTCGTGATTAGAGTGCAGTGGGAGACGATATTGAAAGCAGGCGAGAGGTCCAATAGGATGAGGTCTGCAGTTTCTCTATGGTCGAGGAGGGAGCGGATGTTCGGTGGCGGCTGGGAGTGCAGACTCGGTGCTGTTTGCTTCGGAAGCCGGATTGGGAGATGTTCAGGACGTGGACCTCTGCTTTCTTTAATACCCATGCGTCTTGTACCCTTCCACTTTAGTCCTTTTTTATTTACTTTTACTTTTACTACTCTACCACAGGTTTTCCCCAACCTTTACATCCCCCCTTTACTTCCCCTTTTACTCCTTTCTGCTCTTGTATCTCCCCTGCACTTTCTTTAATACCCTTATGTATTTACCATTCTGCTTTACTCCCATTTTTAATTGTATTTTTTATTTCTTCTCTCACCCCTTCCAAGTTTCTCCATCCCATATTCCCCCACTACTTCCACCTTTTACTTACCCTTCCTTTTCTTTAATGTCCAAACGTCTTGTACCATCCTGCTTTACTCCTTATTTTCTTTTAAAAACTTTCCCCAAAAAATGCATGCAGTGTTAAACTTTGCTCTTCCTCTCTCATCATTGGGGATCAAGTTTGTATTTGCTCTAACTAGAGCAGACTTGGATCTGCCTTGAAATTGCCACTGAGGTATTGCAGTTGGTAAGTCGCAGGATTATTGCTGCTAACACACAGACCGAAGCTTAGCTCTAAGTAAAGCAGTAACAAAAACCTTTAAAAAAGGATGATTAGGAGGGGTGTGGCCGGGTAGACGTGCTTTACCTCGGCTCCCGGTCCGCATCGCATTCCCGAATGCTTAAGCGCCTCTAACCATCTCCAAACCTGGATTAAGGGCTCCTAATCTGTTGCGGGTCCCGTGGAGAGGGAACGGGAGCCTTGCGGAGCGGAACGGACACCCCGGTGAGCTTGGTCGGGGTCTGGGAGAGCGGCGAGGGAGCATCGCAAAATGGCGGCCGCCACTGACTGTAAGAGGAGAGACCGTTGACCACCGGGAGCTCCCTCATTGCGGCCGGACAAGAGCAGGGGAGTCCACCCCCTCTCTGGGACCCTCGCAGGTGTGGTGAGCGGGCTGCGGAGTGCCACGCCTGATATCGCCGGGGACCGCGATCGCGGAGTACCGCAAAATGGCGGCCGTCGGATGTCCTCTCTTCTTGCGACATGATCAGAACAGGAGAGCCTACCCCCTCTTTCAAACCCCCGCAGCAGAGGTGTATGGGGCGCGGCTAACCGCGTCGAAGGGAGAGCTGTCCGGAGGTCGGGGACGCGATACTGCGCGGCGGCAGTCTGCAACGTGGGCAACTGGCCTCTCGATAACCGGTGAGCAGGGGAGGCACCATAGCGGTGTAGATGATCCAAACTGTGGCGGGAGCAACCCAGGTCCCAGCTGGTCGGGCCACACTTGGAAATCGGCAGCAGACCGGGGATTTGCCTGACGTGCCTGACCTTGGCATGGCTGCCAGAGCTACGTCGTCCTGCTAACTGCATGAGGAAGTTCCTGAGGCGCCCCCCCCCCCCCTTGGCGGTTTTCCCTACTCTGAGGCCGCAGCAATGAGGTGAGGAGAGCGAGGCCCTGTGCCCCTTACGCAGCTGAGCCACTTCACAAGCAATCAAGAGAGGTGCCACAACCCTACAGAACATCTCTCTCCCCCCCCCCCCATAAACTGCCGGCGCCGACTTGCTGTCCCTGTGTGCTGGGGGGCTAGAGGGAGTGGACACCCACCATCAGGACGCAGCTCTTGCCTACCACGAGGAGGGGGGCGTTGGCCACTTCCTGCGACCAGCCCGAAGCGCATAGACACTAGGGGGTCACTGAGGACACACTTATGCCACCGAAGAAGGAGACTACCAAAGTCTCCAACTTCTTTTCTCCTGCCGAGAAACGACAACCATCGTCGCAGGGTGAGACCACGGACACCATGGCACTCATGAGACGATTTGATGGCGTCCCTGCGAGAGTTCAAGACGGAACTGCGCGCGGAACTTAACCAAGACCTCAAAGCCTCCATTGAGCAACTCAACAGACCTGACCACGCGGGTGGCCACACTCCAGCAAGATGTGGACTCGGTAGGCACGAGAGTGCTGGATTTAGAGACCCACACCCAAGATCTAGACAAGCAGACCGCGGACACGCAAGAACAGATGCACGATCTCCAGAAGAAATTACAGCTCTCACTGCTGAAGTCGGAAGATTTAGAAAACAGGGCCCGGAGAGACAACATTCGGATCCGGGACCTAGCGGAGGGGCAGAATCTGGAGGCCTTCCTTGAGGGCCTCTTCGCGGAGATCCTCAGCTCATGACAGCTCAAGATTAAGTTGGAGCGGGCGCACCGGGTAGGGGGTCAATCTACTGGAGACAGACGTCGGACACAAGACATCCTCGCGAAGTTCCACTCCTTTAAGGTAAAGGAAGCCGTCCTACAAGAGGCCCGCAAAAAGAGCGACATTTCCTTCCAGGGATTTCGTTGCAGCGTGTACCAAGATCTGGCTCCTGCGACACTGGCGAGGAGACAACAATTCCGGCCTATCACCACGAAACTCTGCGATGATCGCATAAAGTACAGGTGGACATACCCGTTAGGTCTGAGCTTTGAATATAACAATAAGATGCACCACGTCACTGATCTCGAGGAGGGTCTGCTGGTGTTGGGTCTCACCTCTGGAGACGCCGGGAGTGCGTGAGACACGTCCGGGGGACCGGACCGAGAAAGCCAGAGAAACCTGCAGTGGAGCACCAGCCTGAAGGGAGGACATAAATGACGGACGCCACCACCGGAGCCAGCACACGAGCTGGCGGCGAGCTAAAGTGCGGTAGACAGCAATGGACGGGGAATCCTCATCGGGACAATGCACTCGGGATATTACGCGGGGCCAAGCCCGCCGGAAACGCTTGATCACTCTCAGCTATGCACCATGCGAGCTATCATTGTTGGATGGAGAGGTGTAGCTCCCAGCTAGGGCGCCTTTGCATGGACAGCACACTCTCTGGGGACATTAGCCGAAGCCCTGATCGCGGGGGGGGGCGTTGCATGCCCTCATCTGAGGATCTAGCAATGGAGAACTCTTTTGAGAAGCCGGGATGGGCGCGGGCGGGGACTCCGGTTGAGTCACCCTCCAGCATGCCCTGTCGTGTGGTGTCCCACACCGTCGAAGTTCCAGTCTTCATCCGATACAACTGGATGTTGGTATTGTTGGGGTTTTATTTTCTGTTTTTGTTGGGTGGGGGGGTGGGCGTGGTGGTGGCTTGCAGGGTACAGTACATCGGTGCACATTCTATCACGTGGAGATCATATGAGGGGAATATGGCCGGCAGGGCTCCTAGCCAGAGTTCATAAGCCTGACATAACATCTGAGACCCCAGCAGACAGGCGGGAGGGGAGGGACCTGACGTAAAGCCATGGCGATATCCATAGTATCATGGAATGTTAAAGGCCTAAATTAGCCACTCAAGCGGCAAAAAATCTGGAAATGCCTTACCGACCACTGCTTCGAGATAGTGGCTCTTCAGGAGACGCACTTAAAAAGGGAAGAGGAGCTGAGACTTCGTCACAAACAATACCCCCTTATCTATCGATCCTCTGCAACCACAAAACATTGCGGGGTTGCACTACTCTTCCACAGCTCGACTAAATTCCAGCCGGAAGCTATTAAATCTGACAAGGAAGGCCGGATGGTTATGGTGAAGGGTACACTCAGAGGGAGAATGTGCACTTTTATTGCAGCTTACGCACCTAATGTGGGCCATCCCGCTTTCTTAGCCACACTCCTAGATCAGATGGGAGAGTTCGCGGAGGGGCAGTTAGCCTGCCAGGTGAAGTTAAAATCGCCCTGGAGAACTGAGCTAGATTTTACCCACCCTCACAGACCGATGGTCAGCTCCTTTCCCCCAGGTGTTAAACAAACACTACACGATCTTGGCCTTCGGGATGCCTGGTGCGTGCTTTACCCTACCACTAGAGATTACACATTTTTCTCTCATGTGCATCACACCTACTCAAGGCTGGATTATGTTTTTATCAGTCGGTGTCTGCTGGGGTCCCTCCAGGCTGCTAAGATTTTGCCCCTTTCGATCTCGGATAACTGCCGGGTCTCGATCTGTCTTAGCTGGGGACACGTCACCGCGGGTATTCCCAAGTGGTACTTCCCGGTGTCCCTCACACAGGACAAACTGCTCCGGGATGAGCTGAGGGGAGCGATCAGGGAATTTTTTGAGTTAAACACGCCCCAAGACACTTCAGCCTTCAATAATTGGGACGCATTAAAGCGGTCGTTAGGGGAAAATGTTTGGAGCTCAGCGCCACCCTGAACAGGCAAAGAGCACGGGAGAGGGAGGGTGGAAGCGGAATTGGAGGGGGCCGAAAAGGAGCATAAGAAAGCACCCACCAGGAGTTCACAACGTATACTTGCTGCATTAAGGGGGAAACTCAAGGCAATATACAAAAGGGAAGAATGCACCCTACTGCGGCTCCGCCAGACGTCCTATGCGCAGGGGAACAAAATAGGCAGGCCCTTGGCTAGGCAACTCGGGGAGAAAAGAGAAAGGGAATACATTGGCAGCATCCAAGACGGGGAAGGGACATTAATATCTTCCGACGTAGGTAAAGCCAACATATTCGGGGCTTTCTACGAGCAACTGTACACAGGGGAGACACGGGACACCGAGGCTCAAAACTTATACCTACAGTCACTAAACTTCCTTAAGGTCCCTCCGGCCTGGAACGCAAGACTCGGTGCCCCCATCACACAGGAGGAGGTAAGCGCAGCTATCAAATCCCTTAAACCCAATAAGGCTCCGGGACCAGATGGCCTAACGGCACACTTCTATAAAACATACGCACCAGACATCCTCCCACACCTCACACAACTTTTTAATTCAATGGCAGATGCTGTTGGGGTGACTCCCTCCATGGCCGAGGCGGTAATATCAGTGATCCTTAAACCAGGGAGGAATACACACCTTTGCGCCTCTTATCGGCCAATTGCCCTATTAAATCTGGATGCAAAGCTGTATTCCACGATACTGGCGGGATGGCTGAACGCACTCATGCCAGACCTTGTCCACCCTGGATCAGTCCGGCTTTATACAAGGACGGCAGACCCACGACAACATACGAAGAACGGTTCATCTGATCGAAAAGGTGGCGAAGCGTAAGATACCGGCGGTTCTCGTGGGTTTGGATGCCGAAAAGGCGTTTGACCGGGTGGTCTGGTAGTTTCTTTTTAACACGCTCAAACACTTCGGCTTTGAGGACAGATTTATCAACATGATCGGGGCCAACTATATGCAGCCCCGCTCCCGAGTGCAGGTTAATGGGAGTTTGTCTGCCCCGTTCCCCCTCACCCGAGGGACGCGACAGGGGTGTGCGTTGTCTCCCCTGTTGTTTGCCCTCAGCATTGAGCCGCTGGCGATGTGTATTAGGGAGCACTCAGAGATATGAGGGATTCCTTTCGGGGCGACATCCACAAAATTTCGCTATTCGCAGATGATATTCTTTTATCCCTTACTGACCCATCACTTTCACTTCCAACCCTACAGGGGGAACTGGCTAGGTTTGAGACGTGGCGGGGTTTAAAGTCAACCTAGATAAATCTTCTATACTTAATCTCACACTCCCAGAGGCCGAGGCGCAGCGTCTGCGGGAACACACCCCCTTTCAGTGGTCCGAACGTTCCCTTCAATACCTGGGTATCCAGCTGACTCCACGACTAGAGGGATTGTACAGGGCTAACTATCCACCCCTCCTCCTCCAGCTTCAAGGCGACCTCAAGCGATGGAAACCTCTTTTCATTTCCTGGCTGGGACGCATTCATGCGATCAAAATGACAGTGCTCCCTAAATTTCTGTACCTCTTTCAAGCCCTAACCATTGAACTTGATAGGGGACTCCTACCCAAAATCCGATTTCACATCACCTGGTTCATTTGGCAGGGCGGAAGAGCCCGCTTACCTTTCCATACACTGAGACGATCGAGGGCGGAGGGAGGGGTGGGCTTACCTGACTTCGGCCTCTATTATAAGCCGCCCAACTAAGAATAGTGGCGGAATGGTCCAAACGTGAGTCGGAAAAGCACTGGCTACATATGGATCAGGCCATTGCGGGGAGGACGATTTGGGACCTCATTTGGAAACCCAAGAAGGATAGACCCGCCAACGCATACATTAGCACTCCCACACGCACTACTCTGAGGGTATGGGATTCCATATCTGGGGGGGGAGGAGTGGACCACGTTTCCCTCCCCATATACCCCGATTCACTTTAACCCGGCCTTTCCCCCCAGCACTCCATGAGGGCCCCTTCAATTGCTGGCGGGAAGGCGGATGCCTCATGCTATCAGACCTCTTTCACAACTATGATATTCCAACATTCGAGAACTGCCGGAGGGAATTTCACTTGGTGCCAGATGAGCACTTCCATTACCTTCAACTCAAACACTGGGCTCTCACCCCTCAGGTCTGTGAGGCGGCCACTAGAGAGAGAACGGGTTTTGAAAAGTTTGTCCAGAGGGTGGGCACCATGAGAGGCGTCATCTCCTTTTTGTATAGCTCCCTACTAGCTGCCACCAGATCCCCGCGCCCTAGGTTCATGACCATGTGGGAGGGTGTAGTACAGAGAGACATTTCTGATAAAGAATTGGCCAGCCTATGGTCGGATATTGCCAAATTTAATCACTCCCTTGAATTGCGAGAAGCCCACCTTAAAACGTTGATGGATTGGTATCTCTATCCTACCAAACTTAAATGGATATTCCTGAATACTTCCGATCTGTGCCGGAGAGGTTGTGGCCTCCTCGGCGACTTCCAACATATATGGTGGGACTGTCCCACAATCACACCCTTTTGGGAAGAAATTCTTGCACACATTAAGCTCCTGCTGGGGTACCCCATTCCAACAACTATGGAGGGAGGGCTGTTAGGCATTCGCGATCCATCCCTAGAACATCAAACTAAAGCAGACCAGGCCATCATGTGGACCTGCATTGGGGCTGCTAAAGTGGCGATTGCGACGGCCTGGAAGAAGAAGACGGCCCCCACCCTTTCCATGTGGCACTCTCGGCTCTGGAGGATAATCTGTCTCGAACGCATGCCGGATATCTTCCGAGACGAATACAAAAATTTTGAGTATAAATGGGGGCCATTAGTCACTTATCTTACCAAAGGTCTACCTCTGGCGGTTTGCCCACCCTTCTTTATTGATATGCATCTATTTCAATTCTAGACCCTACACCGACGGCCATCAACCGCCCCTTAGGGATACGCTAGTAGAGCCACCTCAGAAGCAGTTCGGCCCCTACAATACAGCAGCGGGTAACTTTCCCATGCCTCATGCAAAGGGTGCACCACATCTCGGCCACCACCACCACCTTTTTGTTTGTTGGGAGGGGGGGGAGGGATTTGGTTTAGGAGGGTTCTTTCAGGTTTGAAGAGATAGCTCTCTATACTCGTCGCAAAAGAAAGACGGGTGGAGCGTGTAAAGCTTTTACTTTCTGAAACAACCTGTGCCTTTACAATGTTGGGAACTGTGCCCTAATCTGTATGGACTTACAAGAAAAAGGCCAGGGTTTGTTATTGGTAGCGGCCCGCCCGCAGAAAAGCGTTGCTCGCTATAAATTGTCAATACCCTTAAGCTTCATATGTGATTGAATGTCAAGACGGGTATACCAAATGCTAATAAAAACAAGTTTGATTAAAAAAAAAAAGGATTAATTCGTAGGGGGTTGCTTGCACAACCTAGAGCACAGAAGGTTGTATAAGGTCGTGGTGCACTAAAGTTGAACAGACGTGTCAACAGTACTCTGTACCACAAAAACAGCTGTCCAATGTTGTGATTACTTCCTGTTGTTGATGGTTGCAAGTATATAAGCAGTGGCCCATTTTAATGATCCTCAATGTATGCATTTAGCCCTCTGTGCATGGGTTATCTGGGCAAATGACTTCAGAAGCAAAGCATGTTGCATCACTGAGCAGCACTTTTTTACTAATTATTCCCAGGGTGCTTCAGATGCATTTCTTGTAGACTGAATCAAAAGATTTAATGTGCAACTACATCAAGGTATACATCCTGCCATATGAGGGGAAACCAATTCCTCCTTGAGACACAAAATAACTAGAGGGCTAGAAAAGAATTACTTCAACCTGTGTTGAAGTAGAAGACTAAAAGAAAAGCTGGTGAACAGTAATGTGATGGTGAACTAACGTAATTGCTGTTGGTGAATCCTCTGGGGTATGCCACACACGTGAGTCTATGCTTCTGTCTCTGCATTCCATATTTGCAATCCTCTATCCCATAAGCTCATGTGGTGATCATTTTTTACTAATTGCTGGATCATACTTGGCTAGCGTTGCTCTGTAAAGCTAGAGGCCTGTTTTCTATTGCAGATTCCCTATAAGCCATGTCCGCATCTGTTTACATTAGTGTGAATATTGGTGAAATCAGAACATTTTGGACCTGTCCCTTGGTAAACCTTGGGACCTAATACACGCATCTTAATGAGTCTCAGGAGGATGAACATAGAGAGGTAATAAAAAGAGCCTGAAACTGAGAAACAGGAGGTAAGCCCCTACATCACATATCCCTGCCACCGACCAATGCTTCACTTACACAATCCCTTAACATGCGCTCTACGCCATGTATGCATTTTAGATGGTTCTAGAACTTGGGGAATCCTTCGAGCTCTGTTAGGATCCCATTAAATGTAATACCACGGTTTTTCAAATATTACAAATTATAGAACTGTATCATTGTCCTGGTCACAGCCTTTCCATTCTGTTTCCTATTGAGACTGCTATTGGACTGAAGTTATTTATATTTCGTTCATATAGTTTCCTCTTGTTACCCGTTTACTGAGATGTAAGAAAATAAACTGAGTATTAACCTTCTAAAATATTAGTTGTGATTTGAAGTTCTTTCGCCAACCATTCTGACTTTCTGGCAACACAAAATGTCAACAGGATTCACATCCAGAGAGGGTTAAAACCCGCTGCTTCACAAGTTAAGCTAGCCACCGAGGTCTGGGGGCTCCCCTTTTTATGGTCTGACTTGACAGCACATCTCTCTCTAAACAATTATGTGAATATCACCAGGATAAGGGCTTTGGCTCCACCCTCATGTTGTGAACCAGGCGTACATGTTTTGATTGAGCAGAAGTTGTGTGCTTCCACAAAATTCTGCTTACCCTTCACACAGTTCTGATCATTTTGTTTATTTATCAAGCTGCCTGAACTTGATGTTTTTGGGGCACACACATGCCATTGCAATGCTATTAAAGTGCCTTAGATAACTAGATAATTTATGACGTTTCTGTCCGTCAGTAACACAATTTGGAGGAGGGCAGTCATTAGCGTTCATGGATTTTTAAGTCTGGCTTGACAGTGCATTCATAAGCTAGTCCTATTGGCATTGCCAAAGCTTGTTTAATGTCATCTCTGGTTATGCTGGCATCATGCTAAGTGCATGGATGTTACTGTTGCAATGCAAAATACACAGCAATCAATTTTCATGACTTAAGGCAGAGATGGGTATCAATTGTAAGGTCAACTCTTTCAAAATGAAACTGTCTTGTGAAAGCATGTTTTGCAATGACATTTGGGAAATTACCAGGATGATTATCAGCTCCATCTCTTCATTCTCATGGGCTAAAAGATGGAGGGAAGCCAGTAAGAGTGGTCCAGTTTAGTTTACTTGGTAAATGCCTGTGGTCAGAGACAGTGAACAACCACACTACCTGGTGTGAAATGAGTGGCAAGAATAAATGGGATATGAAAGCATCTCGAAGGTGTCAACCACTGCCACACAGCTTCCATAGTACCAGTTACTAGGACAAATATTGCTTTTGGTCTTTAAACTGTCGCACGAAAGCAACTTTTAACAGTGAAGCAGTGTAACAGACATTCTCTTATCTTTTAGTGCTTAATAAGCTGATCTTGTTAATGTTTATTAATTTGAAAATTGTAGCTCCTCGAATGTTGGCATTTTTTGAAACACGCTTCATGAAAACAATGTAGAGCTAAACCACATTTGGAAACAAATGCAATACCCTGTTGCCATTGTTTTTTTAAAGATCGATCTGTTGTCGCATGAAGGTTAACTCTAAGCTAATCATCTAAAAATGTGAATATTGATTGTTTCTCCTTTTAAATTCTTGCCTTGTCTCACTTTAGGGTTTTTATCTTGTCCATTACAGAAGGAACCCGTCTTCACAGTTTCACTTTTGCTGCTACATAAACAAAACTCATTCAGCAGAGACTGGACTTAAGCTAACTTGTCCTCAGAAAAACTGGTCTCTATTAACCATCTTCTTGGTTACTTCATTTGGAACCCTAAGGAGTTGCGAATATATTCTGGTATTTGAGAATCCTGCCTTCATGTGTACAAAAAGGGTGGCTTATGTTTCTATTAACAAGTGTCAAGATTTCCATTTTGTCTCCTTTCAAGAAACCATAGTGCAGATAAGACCCTTTGCGACTTTGATTGCAAACCTTGAAGAGAACTTATGGGAATACACACAAAATGGTCTGGGTTAACAGACAAAAAGGCGCGAGGCGCCTCATAAGGAATTGGCTTTCCCATGTCCTATATTGTGTTTGCTAGCGGTGGGTTATACCTGTCTGCTTGCCTTCATCTGCATGAACATAGAGGTGGTTGCTGTCTATGGACTCACTTAGTGATCTAGTTGTTGGTGTCTCCCACCAAGCAACTCTCCAACAGAATCACAAGCTTCATCAGAGCTGTGCTCTTCCTCTCATTTGTTTTCTTTATCCACAAATACCAAAACTATATTTTTTCCAATGAGCAGTGTCTACCTTACCAGTTAAGCTAAACCATCTAAGCAGCGGTTCTTAACCTTTTGTCTTCTGTAGACCCTTTCTGAATCATTACTGAAATCCGGGGACCGCCACTGAGTCGTTATTGGAAGTTGGGGACCCCCCGGCCTAAGCATTTCTACGCTTTGTTCTTCAAAACAATACACAAAAATTCAAAAACAAGTATACATCAACCGAATGCTCAAATATTGTGTTTAATTCACATTCAAATATAGAAAAAACTTCCACATTTGCAATTTTGCTTCTTTGTGTGTACTTTATTAATTTTAATGTATTAATTTTAATATTATTCAGTTTTGTAACACAGTGACAAACCCCCTGAGTAGGTCTCGTGGACCCCTAAGGGTCCTTAGACCACATGTTAAGAACCACTGGTCTATGACATCCTACAGGCTACATGAAAAGCTACACTGCTTAAAATAATCAATAGATCCCTTTCTAATAGAGACTTCTAGTGGTAGATTCCATACCTCTTGAATATTCCTCAGGTGTCAGACTGGATCCAGAATTTTTTCCATAGTACCTCCGGAAGGGGGCGCCATATGGCTCCTCACTGACTCCGCTCTGGAAAGAAAGCGTATGTTCTTTATAGGCGTCACTCCTGCGCACTGACGTCCGTTCCTTTCTTTCCACGCCACCAGATGCGGCTCCAGAGCATCTCTTGTCTCTCAGAGACCCTTTCTTTACAATTTTTCGTTAAAAATTCGTCCAGTGTGCAAGAGATGTTACTACCTAAAGCAACCGGTTTTAACCCTGTTGTGAAAGGCAGCGAGTCTTCTAAGACCCTCAATGCTGCCCGGTGCAGGGTTCCACCTCTAATTCACTTTGGGTTCGCTATCAAAATAATGAGGCAAGCGCTGGAAACTGGAAGACAAGAAAAAGGTTTATTTCTCATGAGGAGATCACGTCAACTGCAGACACCGGGATGTCTGAGGGAAGTGCTCTACTGACAACTCCTTTGGCTCTTCCTTTTATACAAGTTTGACACAATGCATTTGTTTGATTAACATGGTTACACAAGCTTGGGGTCCCCGCCCCGGGCAGGTTGTCACACAAGCCCAACAGTAATTCTCTTCCCACCCAGGTCAAACAGACAATCTTATCTTGCAGCTGGACCTTGCTTCAGGGTCTAAAACATGTGAGACCGGCCAGATCTAAGAGTCCGTTCTGTTGATAAAAACAGGTCCCATTGTTGGTAACAACAAGTCTTGCTGTTTGCAGTGCAATAAATCATGTTGCAAGAGTCTTTTTGGTGTTTGGAACCTGTTTGTGTAACTAGGTGCAGTGAGGGGTAGAGTGTCCAAAGGTTTGCCTGAAAACAGATGAGAGGAAAAACGAGTTTGTGGCAGCAAGTGGCGCTAGGGTTTGTTGTGGCAATAGAGTTTATAGCCCCCAGCACACATACCAGGTCGGTCAGAGGGTCAGAGGGATGCTAGTAAGGGCAGGGTGAAACAAAGGTGACCAACAGAGTACAAAATGGCTGTGATAGATTAAAATGACTGCAACTTATGTGCACATAGAAATCCACCAGACAAGATGGCGCAGGTAATGTTCATGATTATCGTTTTGCTTTTAACAGTGGCCCCTTTGAACATAACTAGCCAGCTTGTCAGTCTATTTCGATCTCCATAATGTCCCGTATCTCTTGATCATACATTTTGCAGCGTGAATCTTTCTGGATTCACTATGCTGTGCATTATTCCGCCATCTCGTGGTTGGGTCCGGATTCGTAGTCTTTTCTTTCTTTCTTTTTTTTTTTTTGTTGTTGGCCCAGGTGGGCGGCGACGCCCCACCATTTGGTGTCCTCGGTGACGTCGTCGCGCTTCCTGCGGAAGCTCCCACCTTTGGTCGCCATCTTCAGATTCTTTTTTCCGCCGTGGGGTCTGGATCGTCGACGAGAAGTTCCAGAAAGTTGGACGAAGAATCTCGAAAATTTGAAATAATCACCAAAAGATCGTTTCCTGAAGACACCGGACGAGGAGACGAGTACAGGAGGCGATGAGAAGGACGACGAGGTAGAAGGTCCACGACCAAAATCTCGACGCCTACAGAGAATGCGCTCACAGGGGGCCCCCTGAGCGCGGGTATGGACAAGACACCGTTTAAGTTTTGCCAAAACTGTCACCACAAGTACGCCCAGAAGGACCAGCACCCAGTCTGCAACCTCTGCTTGCCGCTCGACCACATCAGCGAAGACTGCAACGCGTGTTCGGCGTTCACCCCGAAAACCATCCGGGTGAGAGAGAGGCAAAGAAGGGCGAACCACAACATGCAGGGCCAGGGAGCACCTCCATCGCTCCGAGACCTGGGCCTCTCGAGTGGAGAGGAAAACAACATCGCAGAGGGACCGGAGGACTGCTCAGTCGTCGAGGTCCACAAGAAAACTTCGAAGGAGGTAAGGAAGAGTCGACCCCGAAGCACCCAAGCGACGCTCGAAAGAGTGAAGCTAAGGCCCCGAGCGACACTCTCAGAAGTGAAGCCAAGTCCTCGAAGGGAGCGTTGCCGCCGAAACACTCGGCGAAAGCAACAGCAACCAAGGACAAACAACCGAGCGGATCCTTCGTGAAGGACTCCCAATCGGCAAAAGCCTCCGAAAAACTAAGGGCGTCGAAGGTAACCTCCGAAAGGAAGCCTCGACGCCCAGAAAGGAAGGCCCGGCGTCATCCTCGACGTCCGAGACCGCGAAGAGGGCGCTTCAGCCATCGACGCCGAAAGGGTCCACGAGATGGAGAAGAAGAAGAGAAGGCTCGAAGCAGAGATGGCGAGCATCCTGCAACGGAAAAAAGACTTCGACGAAAAAATGAAGCAATACGCCATTCCGTCGAAGCCATCACGCGAAACACTCGGGGAGGGCGACAACGAGCCCCCTAAAACCCCCGAACCGCTCGACGAACAGGGCGAAGAGGACTACTACTTCGAAGGCGAAGAAGAGTTCCAGTCTTACCGGGACTCGGCGCCCTCGGAAGAACAAGACCTAGACTGGCAAGACCTCGACGCAGAATCACCAGAAGAAGGGGTAGACTCTTATCCCTCAAGGCTTTCGCCGCCAGACGACATTGGAGCCTACAATGTGGTCGTCCAAAGGGCTGCAGCAACGTATGGCGTCGAAATGCAAGAGGAGAAGGCAAAGGCATGTTTCCTTTTGGAAACCCTACTTCCTCAACAAACAAGGTCCCAGTTCATACCCATGCTCCCTAGCGTCCTGGACCAGGGAAGGGAGGCCTTCAAAGAACCGGCAGTCTGCAAGGCTGTTACACCAAGGAACGAAAAGAAGTACAAGCACTCCTCTAAAGACCCTGCGTACATACAAGGGTCAGTGCCAGCAGACTCCATTATCACTGCAACGGCCAGGAAAAGGGCAAATGTGCCCACTAACACAGGTCCACCTCCAGACAAGGAGAGCAAACGAATGGACCTCACAGGACGAAAGGTGGAGAGGAACGCAGCCATACCCTGGCGCATCGCCAACTCCAACGCCCTCATCAGCAGGCATGCATACCAGCATTGGGATGAAATGAGCCAGCTCATAACACACCTACCACAACAGCACCAACAAAGGGCAAATCACCTAGTTGAAGAGGGCAAGGCTATCGCAAACACTTGCCTAAAATCAGCCTTGGACGCAGCAGAGAACTCCGGCAGGCAGATGATGATAGGGGTGACTGAAAGGAGACACGCATGGCTCAGGATCTCAGGTTTCAAACCTGAGGTACAAAGCAACATCCTGAACACGCCATTCGACGGTCAGAAACTGTTTGGAGCCCCAGTGGACGAGAAGTTAACGCAGCTCAAAAAAGACAATGAAACTGCGAGGTCCATGGGAGCACTGCAATTCAGGGGGATGAGAAGAGGAACCCCCTCAAGGCGGCCCAATGGTAGAGGGGGCAATGCACCCGCCACTTCCCACCAATCTCCCCAACAAGGATACCAGGGGAACAACCAGGGCCAAAGCCAACAGGGACAACAGCAGCAAAATTGGCAGTATCAACCCAGAGGACGGTCCTTTCGAGGACGCGGGTACGGACGGGGACAGTCCCGAAGAGGGGGTCAGCAGCCCACCTCAAAGTGACTCCACGAACAAACCAAACCCTCCCCTATTAACACCAAGGGAGAGGAGAAGTCAACAGAAGGACAAAATAAGAAACACACACAGCAAACAAATAACCACCGAGCATACAACCCCGGTGGGGGCAGAATAGGAAACTTCCTCACACAATGGAGGGAGATTACCACGGACAAGTGGATACTGAACATCATACAGCACGGGTACTGCATAGAACTCCAAAAACACCCCCGGGCAAAAACCAAGACACCGGGCAATTCCCGCAAGGGAGCTCGCCCTCCTACGTCTAGAAGCAGAGGAGCTGCTACAAAAAAGAGCAATAGAACCAGTTCCAATCAACGAAAGGAACAAGGGAGTCTACTCAACGTACTTCCTAGTGCGAAAGGTAGACGAAACACTAAGGCCAATACTGGACCTCAGATTCCTCAACAAGTTCGTAAAAACTCAAAAATTCAAAATGACGTCATTTCAGGAAGTAATACCCCAAATCCAAGAAGGGGATTACATGGCGACCATAGACATGAAAGACGCATATCTGCACATACCCGTCAACCACAAACGTCTACTAAGATTCGTGATAGGCCACAATCACTACCAGTTCACAGTGCTAGCCTTCGGGCTCAAGTCCGCACCAAGGGTGTTCACAAAATGCCTTGCAGCAGCGGCAGCGCACCTACGGAGAAAGGGCATACATGTATACCCCTACCTCGACGACTGGCTGGTGAAAGCAGGATCATACAGACACTGCAAGGATCACATCAAACAAGTCATACAAACACTGTCCAGACTAGGTTTCTCAATACATTGGGAGAAATCGTCAACAAAACCTCAGCAGATCAAAATATTCTTAGGGGCACAAATCGACAGCACACAGTCCAAGGTGTTCCCCAGCGACAAGAGAACTATAGCGCTCCTGAGGGAAACACGTCATTACCGCAAGGGGCAAGTTCTGACAGTGAGCAGACTAATGGGGATGATGGCATCATGCATCCACCTAGTCCCACATATCAGGCTGCACATGAGACCGTTCCAAGAATGGATACAGCAGCAGTGGTCACAAGCGACAGGGAGTTGGGAAGATCTAGTGGTTGTCACACACGCAGTGCAGCAAGAAATAGCGTGGTGGAAAGAAGAGAACATATTACAGGGGAAGCCATTCACACAGCCAACTCCAACAGTGACCATCACAACAGTCGCCTCACAGCAGGGCTGGGGCGCGCACATGGACAGACTCCGCGTCAGGGGGCTGTGGTCACAACAAGATGCAGTGAAACACATCAACTACCTAGAACTAAAAACTGTGTTCCTAGCCTTAAAAGCCTTTCAGAAGCAGCTTTACGGACAGAGAATGCTGATACAAACAGACAACACAACCACCATGTTCTACATCAACAAACAAGGTGGTACACAGTCAGCACCGCTATCAAGCCTGGCACAACAGATTTGGAGATGGGCCATCCCTCCAAGGATAGACCTACTGGCAATACACCTTCCAGGAATAGACAATGTAGAAGCAGACCGACTCAGCAGGCAGACGTCGGCATCCCACGAATGGGAGCTCAACCAACAGGAGGTGCAGCGGCTGTTCCAAAAGTGGGGTACACCACGGATAGACCTGTTTGCAACACTCCAAAATGCAAAATGCCAACATTACGCATCCAGACAACCGGACCAAAGGTCCCTAGGGAATGCGCTATGGATAAGTTGGTCGAACGAATTTGCATACGCTTTTCCCCCGATACCACTGTTACACAAGGTACTCAGCAAATGCAGGAGCAGCAGCATGACACTCATACTGGTGGCACCTCATTGTTCCAGACAATCATGGTTCTCACAAATAATGGAAATGGCGCAGGAACCAGCGCACAGGTTCAGCAGAAGGAAAGACCTACTGACAATGCAAGACGGAAAAGTGCTCCACCCAGAACCAGAGAGCCTCAGCCTAGCAGCATGGCTCCTGAGGACCTAGAATTCGCACACCTCAAGCTACCACCAAGCACCATGGCAGTACTCAGAGAAGCGAGGAGACCCACTACAAGAAAATGCTACATTGCAAAGTGGAAAAGGTTCTCGCAATGGTGCATTAAAGAGGGACTGCAACGAAAGGTCACAAAAGAATCAACGGTACTACAATACTTAACGCACCTACTACACAGCGGGCTAAGCTACTCGTCACTAAGGGTTCACTTAGCAGCCATAGTGGCCTACACCAGGGGAGAAGCGGGGAAAAGTTTCTTCACCTCCCAGGTGGTCAAAAGATTCCTGGAGGGAGCTAAAAGAATAGCCCCCAAAAGGATGCCAGCCCCAAGCTGGATCCTCAACACTGTCCTAACACAGTTGATGAAATCACCATTTGAGCCCATACACAAGATCACACTGCACATGCTCACACTAAAGACGGCATTCTTGGTGGCTATCACGTCACTGCGAAGGGTCAGTGAACTGCAGGCTCTTACACTACAAGAGCCCTACTTGCAAATACACAAGGACAGAATTGTCATGAGAACGGACCCACACTTCCTGCCAAAGGTGGTGTCGCGGTTCCATATTAACCAGACAATACAGATACCAAGTTTCTTCCAGAAACCATCAACGCCCACAGAAAAGGCGCTACACACGCTGGACGCCAGAAGGGCAGTGATGCACTACATAGAAAGGACGAAGGAATGCAGGAAAACAAAACAACTCTTCGTTTCCTTCGCAAGCAGTTTCTTGGGACGACCAGTAACAAAAAATACCATAGCACGATGGATTGCACAGGCAATACAACTCTGCCACAAGCAGGCAGGACAAGAATTACAGGGAGCCGCCCAGGCTCACTCAACAAGGAAGAAGGGAGCAACGGTTGCGGTCCTAGCGAACACACCTATACAAGACATTTGCCAAGCGGCAACATGGTCTTCCGTGCACACGTTCACCAAACACTACTGTGTGGATATCCAGATGAACAAAGAGGCACAAGTAGGACAGAAGGTCTTACAGCACATTTTCAGCAACCAATGCTCATCTTCCACCCAACTACCGCAATAACAAAACCGCTACAAAGTCTATGCACAGCATAGTGAATCCAGAAAGATTCACGCTGCAAAACGAATAGTTTCTTACCTGTCGGTGTAGTTTTGCAGCTTGAAGACTTTCTGGATTCACTAGCGATCCCACCCGCCTCCGCCAGGAAGATAACATAGGAGGTTAAGGGTAAAACTAGACTACATACAGAGTTTAGAGGGATCAAAAGAAAAATAAAAGGATAAAAGAGAGACATAGACGACAAAACAATAACAGGAAAAGAAAAAAGAATCCGAAGATGGCGACCAAAGGTGGGAGCTTCCGCAGGAAGCGCGACGACGTCACCGAGGACACCAAATGGTGGGGGCGTCGCCGCCCACCTGGGCCAACAACAAAAAAAAAAAAGAAAGAAAGAAAAGACTACGGATCCGGACCCAACCACGAGATGGCGGAATAATGCACAGCATAGTGAATCCAGAAAGTCTTCAAGCTGCAAAACTACACCGACAGGTAAGAAACTATTCGTTACTCTCATTTTTGTTAGCTGAGTGTCCATAGTCTTAGGGTGCAAGGTAGTTATGCAAAGAGAACACAGAGGTGGTATACAGTGTGGATGTATGACGATATCACGCATGCATTACATCGCATGCCATTAGATCGCGGTTTTAACAACGCAAGTCGTTACAACGACTTGCGTTGGAGGGCGCTGGACTTAGGAGTAGTTAAATTTACTATTCCAACTCCAGCCTACGTACAGTCGATCTAATGGCATGCGATGTAATGCATGCGTTCTAAAGGTTGTTTCCCATACAGTGTATACCCAAACAACAACCACATATTGTCAATACTGGGACCAAGAGAATCATTGATATTTTCCAACCCCACTCCTTCAAGATGCCCCAAAGCCAACTTCCAATTGTCCAAGTCTCTGATCCTTGATGAATTTCTGAAGATTGTCTATGGAGATGTTCGATTGCTTCATAGACAGAAGGTGAATTATCAGGAATGTATACACAGCAGCTGGCACCGATGATGCGGCATGCTCCTCCACGGTCCGCTAGTACCACGTCCATGCGATTTTGCAGGGTAACCAGATGGATCGCTTGGAGCTCAGCAGTGTTGTTGGTGAGGATGCCAGCAGTGACGTTCAGGGCGGTCTCTACCGCTTGGGACAGATGTCTGATGGCTTGGCTGTTTGCCATCGGACCCCATAGCGGGACGAGCCCTTTTGCTGCGTCGAGGAACTGTGATGAGGCAGAGTCTGCTTGATCAATGTCTTTAGAACGCTTTTCTCGATGATGCTCTGCAGGGGCTGTGTAGGTTGGTGGCAAAACAAAGGCGATGTAGCACGTGCCCCCAGTTTCTTGGGAGCCAGGTGTAGGCTTTGGTTCCACAAACAAAGTACATATTGGGTGATGCAACAAGCGCTGGGGGTTGGCAGTGTTCAAAGTCCTTACAATGCTACAGGTGCTGTGACCCACATTCTTAGTCCCACGGCCTTCAATGCATACAAGGCCAGAGACGTTCACCACAGATAGGGCCACAGTCAGTGTTGCAGCAGTTCTTTTCTTCAGGTAGGAAAATGTGGCTCTGTTAGGATTATTGAACACTTGCATTTCCACTCGTTCTTTGGAGGGGACATTAATCTGGAATGTCGCATTGAAGGTGTGAGGGCAGAAGGGGGCGGCTGTCCTAACTGTTTTGTTTCGCCAGAACTCGTTGTAGAACTGGGCGATTGTTCCGTCGGAAGTGGCATTGTCTTTGTAACTTTCTTGTAGGAGCATCATCCAGGCAAAGCAAGATCCGTGAATAGAAAAGGGCGAAGGGATGAAAGGGATGAAATGTTCAGTGGCATGTGGTAACAGCCCACAGACCCAACAGTTTGTAGCATTGGTGGCAAGATTGTGCTGGTGCAACATCTGCACGAAAGAATTATTCCAGAATTCTTTGCATCGTTCTCGGAGATATGGCGGTAGTGATACCAGGTAGTGTTCTTTCTTGGTGGTTGGTTGCATGGTGGGTGACAATGTTCTGTATGCAGGTGCATTCTCTTCAATGATCCAGAGTGCGACCATTAGCAGGAGACAGGTGAGAAATGCGGCTACAAGTGCAATTGTCTTTGTGCTGTGCAGGTTAGCAGTCTTGGTGTCTTTGCGGTGGTTTTGCAGGTGTTCAGTTTCTTCCATCATCTTCGAGGCGCTCAACAACTGTTAGGATCACAGACTTTTGTCTGGCGCTTTCCTGGTAGTGTTGTTTGACTGTGCTATCGATCTGAGACCTTGACTTAGTTGGTGGCCTGGTCGTTGGAGCTCCCTCCTTTCGTCGATCTTAGGTTGTACCCTTTCCTGGATGGCACCGTGGGGTCGGGAAATTCTGATAGTTCGAGGGTGTCTTCTTGTGGGTAGCAACTCAGAGCTGGTCGGTCTCTCGCGAGTACTTCCTCTTGCACCTCCACCCCTTCACAGGTTGCCAGGGTTGGAGGGACTCGTTTGCAGTGGTGGGCATGCAGCCAGTTTCGTTTTCCTTCCACTCGGAGGGCAGTTCGGGTGGTGATCAGGACTTGCCAGGGGCCCGTCATCCTAGGCTCCAGATTCTTCGTTCTTTGGAAGTTGCAAATCAATACATGGTCGCCTGGCTTTTTCATGTCCCGGGCCCCTGGATACGTCCGGCAAGGCTTGCTGCACCTGTTGGTGGATAATTGTTAGCTCGTTTGTCAACTTATGCAAGTAATCCGACATTAATATGTTCGGGACATCGTTAATGGAGGTGGGTCTTGGTGCTGCCCAAATGCTCATAGGCCTGCCGAAGACCACCTCATACGGGGTCAGTCGGTGTTTGGTTGGGGTGGAGCGCATCGATAACAATGCCAATGGGAGGGCGTCAGTCCATTTCAACCCGGTCGTGGCAACGATTTTGGCTAGTTTTAGTTTCAACGTTGCATTGTGTCTCTCTACCAGGCCCGCTGATTGGGGGTGGAAGACGGCATGGAACTTTTGTTTTACCCCCAACCCTCTCAGTATGTTCTGTATCACCTCGGCTACGAAGTGGGGGCCGTTGTCGCTCCATAAAATTCTGCAAAGGCCGTATCGGGGGAAGAATTCTTTCAGCAATACTTTTGCAGTGGCTAAGGCGGTATTGTCGCGGGTGGGATATGCCTCCACCCATTTGCTAAAAGCGCACACAACCACCAGGACATATTTTAGACCAAGGCATCTCTCTAGTTGAATGTAATCCATTTGAAGGATTTCAAAGGGGTGGTCAGGGGCTCCAAACCCTCCCCGTGGTACTACTGTCCCCTTCCCTGGGTTGTGTTGTAGGCAGACTATACATTGTTGTACTAGGCGTTTTGCAGATTCTGCTATCTTGACGTTATGCCATACTCTGGTGATTAGTTCAATCATGGGGGTGGAGCCTATGTGTGCTGGTAAATGTGCCATGGTCAATATGGGGATGAGGTAGGCATTGGGTAACAGCCATTTATTGCCGTCTTTAGTTCTCCAGCAATCTTCCTCGTCTTTTAGTCCCACCTTTTCCCACTCGGTCAATTCGTCTTGTGTGCCTGTAGTCTGTATGTCCCTTACAGTGGTCCTAGCGTCAGTCCATCGTTCAGCTTGTGACCTGGTCACATACATTCGTGTCGTAGTTCTGTCTCCTGCCGTGGCTCTGGCAGTAACGTCTGCTAGTGCATTTCCCTGTCCAATGAGATCAGTCACTTTCCTATGTGCTTGGCATTTTATCACTGCTAACTTCTTGGGGAGGAGGACTGTTTGCGTCAAGGCGGAGACTAAATCTCCATGCAGGATGGGTGTACCGTGTGAAGTCAGGAACCCTCTTTCTTTCCATAAGATCCCAAAATGGTGAACCACCCCGAAGGCATATTGGCTGTCGGTGTATATGTTAACTGTCGTGTCAGTCGCTAAGATACATGCTCGTGTGAGGGCAATGAGTTCTGCAGCCTGGGCTGAACGTTGGGGAATACGGGCTGTTTCCAGAACGGTTCGGGCTGTGGTGACAGCGTATGCAGCTGAGGTGGTGCCGTCGGGGAGTTTGATGCACGAACCATCCACCCATAGTTCTCCATCTGGTTCTAGAAAGGCGGTGTCTCTGAGATCTATTCTACTCTTTGTTTGTTCATCGGTTAGTGTCACACAGTCGTGTAGTGGAGTCACGCTAGGATCATTTTCGGGTAGGTGTAACAGTGTGGCTGGATTGAGGGTGGTGCATCGCTTTAGGGTAATGTGCGGTGCTAGCAGGGTCAACTCATATCCTGTCAGTCGGGCGCTAGTCAAGTGTTGGGTTTTGGTCTGGTTTAGTAGTGTGTCGACTGCATGGGGTACTAAAACAGTGACTGGATTGGAGAGTACTATTCCTTCGCTCTGGCGTATCGATACTGCTGCAGCTGCCACAGCGCGCAGGCACGCTGGCAGCGCTCTGGCTACTGGATCGAGGGTGGCAGAGAAATATGCACAAGGGCGTTGTTTGTGACCAATTGATTGTGTTAGGACAGACAATGCACATCCTTCCCTCTCGTGCGTGTAGAGGAAGAATGGTTTGGAGTAATCCGGGGTTCCTAGGACAGGCGCTGAACAAAGGGCATTGCGTAGTTCTTTAAAGGCTGACTGGCATTCGGGGGTCCAGGGGAGAGGTGAGGGGATGTCTTTAGCATGGAGGGAGAGAAGGGGTTTGACAAGGAGGCTAAAGTTCGGTAACCACTGTCGGCAAAATGAAGTGAGACCTATCAAAGAGCGGCCTTGTTTCTGATCTTTGGGGACAGGGGTGTCTAGAATTGTCTGGATCCTGTCAGGCGTGAGTTTCCTCCCTTCTTTGGATAAAAGGTGACCCAAATAGGTCACTTGTGATTTACAGAACCGCAATTTCTTTCGGGAGACCTTGTGACCATTCTCAGCAAGAAAATGGAGTAGTTTGATGGTGGCTGTGACGGCTATTGGTATGGTGTCCGCTGCTAGAAGGATGTCGTCTACATATTGTATTAGTGCCACTCCATCTGGCAATTGTATGGCGTCTGTCTTTTAAGCGCCTGGCTATAGATGCTTGGGCTCTGTGTACCCCTGAGGTGCTCTGCAAAATCTGTACGAACGGGAGTTTAGGGTGAATCCAAATAGATAGCGGCTGTCCTTGTGTATAGGTATGGAAAAGAATGCGTTTTTGAGGTCAATTACAGTGAAGGTGGTGGCAGTGGAGGGGATTAAAGTCAAAATTGTCGTGATGTCGGAAACTACTGGGTATTGTGGCACTACGATTTTGTTTATCTCCCGCAGGTCAATGATGAAGCGGTAGGCTTTTCCGTCTCCCTCTCCCTGTCTCTTTACAATCGGTAGTATGGGGCTGTTACAAACGTTGCTCACTACTTCCTCTACCACCCCTGCCTCTACCAAAGAGTGTATGATCTCTGTCAGTGCCTTCTCACCCTCTGGCGATATTTTGTACTGTGGTACTTTCGGTAGGGTTGCGTCCTGTCGTATTGTTACGTGTACTGGATCAATCATCATTCGTCCTACGTCTGAATCAGCCCTAGCCCATAAGTGTGATGGCAAAGTGTCCAGTAGGGATGCGTCAGTCTCGGAGATGGGAAACATGTGCTGAGAAGGGTTCTCTCTATGGCGCTGGGGGTTGTCATACAGGGACGACACGCACTCCGTCTGGTGAGCATCTGATAGTCGCATGGAAGTGTTTCAAAAGGTCGAGACCCATAATGGCGTCTGGGGTGTTGGAAGAGAGGAGGAATGTCGTTTCAACGCTATTGTTGTCAAGGTTAAAAGGGATCGGTCGGGACAAAGGGTTGGTGGAGGGCGTACCGTCAAATCCTATTGAGGTCACATGTGAGCCTGACAAGGGTGCCCTTGGAATCAGTCGTTTGGATAGTGCACTACGTGTTGCTCCCGTGTCTACCAGAAATGGCGACTTTGTGCCCAGGACCTCAGCGGTAACATAAGGGCCTTGCTGATCAACATAGAGCACGACTGGATCCCTCCCTTGCCCCTGGCTGTCCTATGCAAAGTCGTACGTATTGTCATAATCTGTCTGTTGGTACTGATTCTGTTTGGGATGGTCAAATGTGTTCACTCTTCCTGGCCTTTCCTCGCTTCACTCGCGTACCCTCTCCCACGTCCTCTTCCTCTCTGTCCACTTGCTATTTCCTCGCCCCTCTGCCCCTACCAGCTCCTAACAAAGCCGGGCATTGGGTTTTCCAGTGTCCATATTCTTTGCAAAATGCACATTGATCCTGTCCTAGGTCTTGGCGTCCTACATATGATGTCGATGAATTGTTTCTAGGTGGCTGTACTCTAGGGGTATTCTGCTGGTATCCTCCCCTATATTGCTCCCTTCCTGTATTCGCCCCCTGGAGTTGTGCTACCATTACCCTCTCCTTCAAGTCCTTCTTTTTCCTTTCTGTAGCCCTGTCATTTTCGTTTTTCTGATGCTCATAGTACTGGGCCATTTGGAGAATGGCCGCCGGTTTAGATGCTGCCCAACTACTTTCGCTGGCTTGTAATTTCTGGGATCCATCTGGTAGTAGTCCTTTGACATAGTTCTGCACAAATAAGTGGTGTCCGGTTGCGGTGGACATGTCTTGTCCACTGTAATCGGAGAACACCGTTTCAAATCTGGAGAAATACTCTGAGACATCCTCTTGTGGTTTCTGACGGCACGCGGTTACTATGGACCAGTCTATCTTTTTCTCTGGGATCAGCGTTTTCACTTTCTGCACTATTTTGTCAGGGAGGCCCAATATTGCTTTAACCGGTTTTTGACCAGGGTTCCGCTGTTTATCTAATATGTTGAGTTGTTCCCAGGTATGACCAAGCAGTTCGGTATGGTCTATTTTCCTAATCTGTTTCCACACATCTGCTGGCAAACATAACCCGAAGAACAAGTCTATGTCGGCAAGTGTCATTATTGTTGATCCCAGAGCGGTACCTAGCTCGGTGTAAAAGGCGGTGGGGTTCTTTCGTAAATCTGGTAAAGATTTACGGAACGTCAAAATGTCCTGTCTGTCCCATGGTTGATACACCCAATTGTAGACCACCCTTCCTCTAGCGTCTTGATGGTTCATATCGTCATGAGTCCCTTGTCCTCTAGGAGGTACCCAATTAAGGGCAGCTTCTTTTATCGGCATCATGCTATCTGGTTTTTCCACCGTGGGTCCTGCTATCTTAGATGTCCTGTCCTTATCTATCCGTCCTTGTTCCACGAGGTGACGGAATACCTCCAGTGTGGATGAAAAGAGTTCTGTAACATCGTTGTCGCCTTCATCTCCGGTGTCTACCTTCCTATAGAGAGCCACTAGCCGCTCGGGCCCTACATCTTGGTACTTCTCTTCATATGCAGTAAGAGTGTGGTAACAGAGACGTACAATAAAGTATCGTTTGCGGTTTTCAACATAGGAGTTGCATATGTCAGTTACATACTCTTCTGTCTCCTTCCTATCTATGAGGGATTTAACTATTTTTTCAATGCCTGCTCGCTCATTTTTACTTAATCACGGGACCCTGGGCGCTCCTTTTTCTTTTGATCCTACCTCTACTACTGTATCCTTTGAGGCATTTGGTGTGGGTGACTCGGTGGGAGCAGAGGCGGTGGAGACTGAGGCGATCGTGCCATCTCCGGCTATACTTTGGTGGTCCTGGCTTTGTACTACGGGATGAGTAGGGGCGTAAGGGGGTGGCATGTATATGATTGGGGGACCTAACAATAAATCATCATCTACCCTTTGTTTTGCTGGTAACTTGGGGTAAAGAGTCGAGGGCGTTCTAACAGGGCATTGACCTGATATTTTTGATTCCTGTTCCTTTTTATCGATTTCCTTTTCTTTTAGTTTTTCTTCTAATCTTTTACAGGCTTGGTAAGCTGATTTTCGCGTTTCTTTATCTTGTCTAGCTTCGTCCCTTTTCTTTCTTTGAGCTGCCTCTTTTCGCCATAAACCAAAACTGTCAAACATGGCTGGTCTAGTTTTCTTTTGTGGAGAGCTAATTCTAACGTTTCTATTTTAGCGGGATCGAAAGATCCCGTCAGTGGCCACTGATTTACCCGGTCCTTCCTAGTGTATTTATGCCATAGTTTGCTATAAGCTACGGTGGCTAATCCATACTTTACGTACATGTCCTTGTTAGGGGTGCCGGCTGACTGACCTCTAACGAACGGTCGGGTCCAAAACAATTACAATCAAACAATCTAGAGAAAACAGGCATGACGTATTTATCGGTCAAAAATGAATATCTCAATCAATCAATTTAGACAAAAAGTCTGCACTACCTGTCCTTCGCTGCCTGCAAAGAGAGAATATTCCTATTCTTCGTTGTTTGCAAGCAGGGAAATGTCGCAAATAACTCAATATCAAAAAAGGAATACTAGTATTTCAATCAAACTATTCAATCAATCAATTTAAGTCGTTTTTCACGACCTTACCCGGACCGTATGGACAGTTCTTCGTCTTCCCCTTCCAGCGCCTGGTTGTCCTCTCACTCCAACAATCAATGCGGCGTTCCTCTAAGGTCCCAGTCAGGACCGCAGGTCACTCGAGAGAGGTCCGTTCGGAACCGGTGAAGTTCAGTCGATCGGCAGCCAGACAAGGGTCTTCTCAGGCAGGTATACCCCAATCGTTTAGTCGTTCACTCCGTCGTTAGGACCTCTCTACCGGACCCACGCGTCGCTGATGGGCCCCTACGCTTGGGCGCCAATTTGTGAAAGGCAGCGAGTCTTCTAAGACCCTCAATGCTGCCCAGTGCAGGGTTCCACCTCTAATTCACTTTGGGTTCGCTATCAAAATAATGAGGCAAGCGCTGGAAACTGGAAGACAAGAAAAAGGTTTATTTCTCATGAGGAGATCACATCAACTGCAGACACCGGGATGTCTGAGGGAAGTGCTCTGCTGACAACTCCTTTGGCTCTTCCTTTTATACAAGTTTGACACAATGCATTTGTTTGATTAACATGGTTACACAAGCTTGGGGTCCCCGCCCCGGGCAGGTTGTCACACAAGCCCAACAGTAATTCTCTTCCCACCCAGGTCAAACAGACAATCTTATCTTGCAGCTGGACCTTGCTTCAAGGTCTAAAACATGTGAGACCGGCCAGATCTAAGAGTCCGTTCTGTTGATAAAAACAGGTCCCATTGTTGGTAACAACAAGTCTTGCTGTTTGCAGTGCAATAAATCATGTTGCAAGAGTCTTTTTGGTGTTTGGAACCTGTTTGTGTAACTAGGTGCAGTGAGGGGTAGAGTGTCCAAAGGTTTGCCTGAAAACAGAGATGAGAGGAAAAACGAGTTTGTGGCAGCAAGTGGCGCTGAGGTTTGTTGTGGCAATAGAGTTTATAGCCCCCAGCACACATACCAGGTCGGTCAGAGGGATGCTAGTAAGGGCAGGGTGAAACAAAGGTGACCAACAGAGTACAAAATGGCTGTGATAGATTAAAATGACTGCAACTTATGTGCACATAGAATTCCACCAAACAAGATGGCGCAGGTAATGTTCATGATTATCGTTTTGCTTTTAACACTGTAAGGCCTGTAACAAGCGGGTGTCTGTGGCAGATCCCCATTAGGTTTGCCTGTGGTGTCGGTCCACGACTCCAAGACCTGCGGAGAGTGCGTGTTGAACTCAAAGGACATCGGGGAACGCAAGGTGAAACTGTCGCCAAGCACAAGAAGACGCAGCGTTGGGACCTGTCCTAGTCCAAAATCTTAATCCTGGTCCCCCTCTCTGTTCCTAGAATAGACAGAGCTGCTCTAGAAGCTGGTCTTTATTGCGCTCAAAGTCCAATGCTAAGCACAAAAAAGTTGAAGCGGAGTTCTACCCCTGCATGCCATTCCCACTTCCCTGACGAAGCGCATGGGGCCAGCCGTCTCGCTCTCGAAGTCCACTGACTTCGGAGCAAATTCTGCAACTGGTTCTGCACAACTGAGTTTCCAGGGCTTAAGCCATGCCAAGTCTGAAAGAAGAGTGCTGCACAGGTATGCTTGGATCTGACTCCCTCTGGTGCGCCTGCTTGCTTCACGGAGCAGAGAGGCCTTTCACCTAGACTACCGCCGGTGAGTTTGCTCTCTGCACCAGCTGGTGGACATCCAAGCCACTTCTGCCCTCTGCTCCAGTTCAGATGTTGCCCCTGGAGCCCAAAACCACACCAGGCCCAGGCTCGTATGTCACCCGAAGAGGTTGCCCCAATTATCCTCTCCGACATGGAGTCAACACGGGTCCGACTGATGTTGCCCTAGAATCTGACAGAGGCACCCTTTTCTGCCCCCACATTACTGAAAGGCAGGCGACATTCTTTGCACTCTTTTTGGGACCGATTTTGATAACGACTAGGACCAGGTTGATGAGTTCACTTAGCCCTATGCAAAGGACAGTTGGTATGAGGACTTGCAGGAGGGTAGTGGGCTGGATACCCCCAAAGAGAGAACCCTTGTCTCCCTTCCCGGCTGACCAAAGAAGAATCAGTCTCCTATGTCATGGTCATGCGTAGGGCATCTGAAGACCTTGACCACCAGGTCCCAGCCATGGAGGTAAAAACAAAAGTATTGACTGAGGTCCTCCACTTGGACGAGAGTGCTTCTGAGCCCCTCATCCCTTTCAGTGAGGCCCTGACAGATAACCTCCTAGGGACTTGGGCAATCCTTTGTACTGGCCCCCCACTTAACAGACAATTCACCAGGCACCATCGCCCTGCTCCGGGTGACCCGGCCTTTTTCTCGCAGCACCCTTCTCCACAGAGCCAATGGTGCAGGCCTCCACCAGTTGAACCAATCCCAACAGTTCTCCTACCGCTCTGCCCGACAGGGCATCAAAGCAAGTGGAGACATTTGGGAAGCCCCTCTTCTCTTCAGTCGTTAGGCCCCTCGATCAATCAACACCTCCTGTTTGTTGACCCGTTACGCTCGTGCCCTCTGGGACTCGGTGGCACAAGTCCTCCCTAGTGTACCAGAAGACCTTCGCCCGGTCCTTTCGCAGGCGATTCAAGATGGTCATATTTCGACCAAGTTCACAATTCGTTGTGGCTGAGACACTGCTGACCCAGTTGGGCAAGCTATAGACACCATCCTTGCTATTTGTCACCATGCGTGGTTATGATCCACTGGGTTCCTAGACAACATCCAGTCCGCTCTGAAGGACATGCCCTTTGGTGGGACTCACCCGCTTGGGGACAAGGCTAACTCTTGCCTTGAACGTTTCAAGGAGAGTATGGTTACCGCTCGGTCTCTGGGGCTCTCTGGCCAGCCTTGCCAGTCTCAACAATACCATTGTGCTTTGGCCAAGGCATCCATTTCTGCCAGTCTGCCCCGCCCTAGCAGGGAACCCAGCAGTTTTGCAGGAAAGGCAGAGGGGCCCACCACCCATGCAACCAAGGTCAACACGCCACTCAATCTCCCACCCCCAAAGCCCCACCTGCCAAACTGTTTTAGTGTTCCCTCACTTGTTCACAGCCAACTGGTGGGAGGCAGAATCTACCAGTTCTATCCAGGTTGACAAACGATCACGTTGCACATGTGAGTCCTGCAGATTGTCTGCAACGGTTATTCCTTATGCTACCTTTCTTCCATGCCACACTTCTACCTTCTACACAGCAACTGATGGAGGACAATTTCTCCAATTATGCAGCAGGAAGTGCAAGACCTTTTGGCCAAAGGAGTTGTTGAGAGGTTGCAAATGCCAGAAGCAGGACGTGATTGTTATTCTAGCAACTTCCTGGTGCCAAAGAAAGATGGAGGCCTTCTGCCTATTCTTGATCTGCATCCTCTCAATGCCTTCCTCTGGAAGGAGAAATTCAAAATGCTCAACCAGGCCCATGTCTTGTCTGCTTTCGACGATTGAGACTAGATGATAGTGTTGGACCTGCAAGATGTCTATTTCAATATTCTCTGCTTGCCAACCGATCGGCGCTACCTAGGGCTCATGGTGGGGGAGGAGCATTTTCAGTAAGCTATGCTCCCTTTTGGCCTCACCAGCGGCCCTGGGGTGTTCGTGAAAGTGATGGCAGGGTTAGCACCACACCTTCGTACGTCAGGGGAGCGATTTTTCTCCTCCCTCAGCGACTGGCTGTTGAGGGTGGGCTCACCCCAGGCAGTCAACCGACTACAGGAAACCACTTGTCATCTTTAGGGTTCACTATAAGCATGCCGAAGTCACACCTGACTCATTCTCAGATGATTCCCTTCATCTGAGCCATTCTGGACACTGTCTTGTTTCTGCCTTTCCCCCAGGAAAGAGAGACCAGGACATTCAGGCTTTAATCCCAATCTTTTAGCCTTGGTCCTGGATTTGAGTAAGTGTAAATTCTGAGGCTGCATAGACTGATGGCCTCCTGCTGGTGAGAATGCCAGGTGGCATATGTGGGCTCTGTAGTGGGATCCGAAATCCTAGTGGGCCCAACACCAAGGGGACTTCACCAACTATATTCAGATTTCACACAAGACTGAAAGATCTGCAGTGGTGGCTAATGGACCTTAGTTGGGTAACCCCCTCTCCCTACATCATAACCGAATAGTGGTGACTGATTTGTCACTTCAGGGCTGGGACGGTCACCTAGGAGAGATGGAGATCAGAGGCCTTTCGTCTCTGGTGGTGTCCCAGCTCCATATAAACCTCTTGGAGCGGAGGGTCATTCGTTTAGCGTTGAAAGCTTTCCTGACATCCATCAAGGGGAGGTTGGTACAGGTGCCCACGGGCAACACCACTGCTATGTGGTACTGCAACAAACAGGGCAGTGGCATGTGCCAGGATGCCTTGCGCTTCTGGAAATAGCTGGACCATCAAGGAATTTTCCAGGTGGTGACCCAGCTAGCAGGATCCTTAAATGCTAGGAAAGATGAACTCCGCCATTGTTGCCTATCGGATCACCAGTGCTAGTTACACCTGGAGGTGGCGCAAAGCCTCTGCGCAACTGGTAAGAACCTTGGCTCGATCTCTTTGCCAACACTGAGAATGCACAATATCAGCTGTTCTGAACGTTGGCGTTTACAAGACTTGTCTCACTCGGAAACTTGTTCCGCGTCGAGTGGAACTCTGGACTCGTATGTGCCTTTCTGCCAATACCACTATTGCTAGAGTTCTCAGGAAGATCAGGACCGACTGGGCCCAAGTCATCCTAGTGCTTCCGGATTCGGCATGGAGAGTATGAAATACAGAACTCCTGGGCTTGAGCATATGCCCTCGGATCAGGCTGCCCCTCCAGGAAGACCTGCTCTCACATGTTGTATTTTGGTTCAGGGAGGACCTGGCTTGGCATTTCGGTCTTGACTACTCTCATTGGAGCAGGGTCATGATTGATTTGCATATGGCTGGGTCCTAACTGTGGTGGCATGGTGGGCGAAAAACGATGGATTGGAACGCGGCCAGAGCTATTGTCAGTGGCTGAGATTAACTCAAGCATTCCACTCATCACCTTGTTGTTGCAGTCACAGCTACAGGGCATGGTTCTGCACCTGGCCCTTTGTTCTCTTCAACTTCATGCATGGATATTGAGCGATGGCAGCTGAACATCTTCCTCCGGAGGAGGTTGATGTTATCTTGGGAGTCGGGCATCCCTCGAGGAAACCTGTATACGCCTGTTGTTGGTTTAAATTCATGACTTGTTGTGGCACGCTCCAGATTGACCCCCTCCAAACCAAGTTATCTAACTGTCTATTACTTGTTCTTTCTTTTGCCTGGCAAGACCTTGCTTAGGGCATAGTTATCTTTCGGCCTTCTTATGGTTGCCAGATCAGCCATTATTCTTCAAGTCACTAGCTGTGATGCGATTTCTGAAAGGGCTTCAACAAATACTTCCTCATTCTCCTTTTGACATGCCCCAATGGGATCTTAATCTGGTTCTTACGAATCTCGTGCCCTCCATTTGAGCTGTTTCACAGCTGTCCCTTAAGGCTCCTTACTATAAAAACTGTGTTCCTTGTCACCATCACCTCGGTACAGCTAGTGAGTGAGATTCAGGCTCTTTGTGTCAATCCACCATGCACTACCTTTTTCCCCAAACAAACTGTTTCTGTGGTCTTGAGCATCCTTCCTGCCGAAAGTTGTGATGCTGTTCTACGTTGGTCAATCCATCACCCTACCAGCGTTCTGTGCTTCGTCTCCCCTCGTAGAAGGAAGAGGAGAAACTCCATTGCTTGGATCCCAAGAGAGCGCTGAGCTTCTGCATTAATCATACCAAAGAACACCGGGTGGGCGATCGGCTCTTTGTGGGGTTTTCCTAAGTGAAAAAAAAAAGGAAGGCAGTGCAGAAGAAAACCTTCTCCTCCTGGATCGTGCTCTGCATAAAGATCTGCTACACATGGGCTAAAATGCATCCTCCAGAAGGACTGCGTGCTCTTCTACCATGGCCAAAACTGCTACCACTGTGTTGGCACACAGAGTCCCTGTCCTAGACATCTGCCAGGCAGCTACGTGGGCAACCCCCCCCCCCCCCCCCCCCCACGTAGCGCTACTGTCTGGACAGCCCAGTCCACCAAGAAGGGCATTTTGCCCGCTCAGTCCTGCAGGACTTCCTGGTTTGAGTCCATTCACAGCCCACCTCCCTTAGGTACTGCTTTAGTATTTATTCAAAAGGTGAGTAATCTGCTGATAGAAGTTTCTATCAGGACAGTTTACTACCTTTTGGTTACACACTTTGTGGTAGACACTCCTATCTACCCACAGATTCATCACTGATCCTAATTTTCTCCCCGTTCTGTCTGGACTCTACCCATTAATAAGATCCCATGTCTAGTAATCTACACACTGGTCCATCAATTTTCTTATGGGGCTCTATGCCTGGAGGCGCAGATTGTCTCAAAAGCAACTGACTTTAGCGCAGAATAGTGGCACCTATATAGGCCCTGCATGTCATTTCTGGAGCAGAACGACGTCAGTCCGGAGCCACCTTCTGGCATGCAGAGGACTCATGGTTTCCGAATCCAGGCAGACACGTGGGGAATATTCAAAAGGTGAAGAATCTAAAAAGTCTGTACCAGAAAGAGCTCCCCAAAGGTAACTAACTTGTTAATCGCATGAATCTGAGTGCGGTCTACTTTCCTCTGACTAACATGCATACTTGAGATTGCAGGATCCCAACCAACACTTTCATTGTCCAGTGATCAAGCTTCCTATTGTGTAGAAGTGCTTATATGGCCCCTTAGTCACAGTAAACACCTCTAGTGGCACAACCAGTGGGCTATCCAAACTTTACATGTTATTACATCAGAAAATGTGTTGTGTTTATCTTAGCACAAATTGTAAGATCCCAACTACACATTTATCTTGGCGTCAATAAGCCCAACTAAAGGACTTTGCAGAAAATAAGTAGGCATTTTGAGCTAGGGGAGGGTGATACTGCAGCCACGGAGAAGATAATGAAGCTACAGATTCTGTAGCATCATAGCTACGAAGATATAAGGGAAATTGCTAAATGTCATACAAGTGCTTAGTACCACTACATTTTTATGGTTGTACACTTTGGGTATCAAGTCCTTAATCGAAAATAAATTACTTGGAAGTTGGCCTTATGACTGTTGGGAAAAGGTGGAGGTTGAATGGTACTCCATAGTTGCCATCACCTCATCTAACGGCACAGGATGCATCCATAGCAATTGATCTTTGACCTTAAAGCATCTTAACTAGGAGTGGGCGGAACATGCAGAGTATCACTGCGGAATTCTGCGGAGGTACATGAAAACTCTGCAAGATTCCGTGGGGTTCTACCAACAGGCAGAGTTAAGTACGCAACACAGATTTTTAGCGCTGGGAGCTCGTTCAGTGCTGAAAAATCAGCCAGAACGTCACCATGCGGTGCACCAGAGTGCACTGCTTCTCAAGTTGATTTTGCTGCTGCTCGAGTAGTTTTTCTACTCAAGCGGCAGCTTTCTGACAGCGAACGATCCCATCCGCGTGTGTTGGGGAAATTTCATCGGGTACCGAAAATCCCACCGGGGGGCGCCACATCTCGCTCCCCAACTTACTGCTGGTGAGCTGCATGAGAGAAATTCCGTCACCTGGCAGTTTGCTGAATTTGGCTATAACTCCGCGTTACCCATGTGGCCACCCCTAATACTGACACATTTACTGTTGCAAAACTTCTTGTAAATAAGGTCGTTCATTACTTTCGATTTTGACTTTCATGTCTTGCTTTTGACCAAAATTCCTCTTTTGCGTTTCCTGTTTACTCCAGTGTAAACACAAATATTTGTTCCCACAAATAGGTGCGCACATTGGTGTTTGACAGCTCGTGTTTCTGATGGAGAAATCTTTTTATTTTTTTTATTTAGGTTTTTAGGGTGTTGAGTAGATGACTGATCCACATCTCGTAAGAGTGTTTCCAATCATTGGTCTCACATACAGACCTTATCGTCTTAAGTTTAAATCGTCAATTCCTCGGTCATGTTTTTGCGCCCGAAATCTCCACCTGAAGTTAAATGACCGCTGCGTCTTTATAGGTTTCCTCAGTTATTCATGCCAATTAACAATATTTGTGTTAAAATTTAATTTTCTAATCGTTAGACAATAGCACCTGCTTTAAAATGAAGCTGCGCAAGCTTGTCACTTTGTGTTCAGTGTCAAGTTATCAGTTGCCTTCTGTTAAAATGACATTTACTCCACTTGCAGATGGCGAATAATATTTTGATTTCTACTATTTCCTGTGCACAAGCACTAATTTTGCAGGATGGGTCTATTATTTAGGTCTATGCTTGCGTTCTGCTGCCACCTTGTGGTTAAGAAAAGAGTAGTGTTTATAATTTGTAAAAATAGATCGCATGTCACCAGTGGTATGTAGAAACCTTGGCAACATCTACTGGGACACCAGAATCCTTTTAGTTTTGCTAGATTGTTCTCGCAATTTCCAGTAGGACAACTTTTGAAGTATTGTTAAGCAAACCATTTTTTGCCATCAAATGCTATTTTGTTTCACAACGTTACAGATGAGCGAGACCAGTTAGTTACTTATATATATATATATTTTTTTATAGTCTGGTTCAGCTGAAGTGATTTAGACACGGAACAACTCTTAGGTTTTGCGGAGTCACCTCAAGGAAGAGGACAGGCTTGAAAGAATGTATAATCCGGCTGCTGTTGACCTACTCATCTAGTAGATGTAAAGCTTACCAGGCATTCAACTCACAGGCCTTCAAGTTAGTAGAGCTCCCTGTTTGCCATCAAATTTTTATTTTAGTGGGGCTACCTGACACATTATCCATTGTTTCGCTGCAAGGATCCTTGTCTCTTTTCTGTACCGTCCTCCATCTTATACAGACATTGCCCTAGAAGTGCTGTGAGACATAGTTTTCATTCTCCTTTTTCCACGTCTTTGTTCTGCTTTGTAACCAGCGCTACTGTGCTCCCAAGCACAGTTCTTTTTAGCCTTTCATGCTCCTCCAGTCCTCCTACTATACTTAACCTTCTAGTAGATCCTCTCCTCCTCGTTCTCATCGATATCCTCAGTGAAAGTCTGTGCTCTTTGACTTTTGCTTTTTGCCTGCTCCTAATACATGTATGCCCTCCTAGGATACTCTAGGGATGAGGGTATGTACCAGAGAAGCTGATACCCTTCCACAGCAGTGGTCTGTAAACCAGGCCAGAATGACTCCATACCTTTCCCCCCCATTTTGATTAATAGAAGAGCTAAAAGTGATGTATGAATCTTGTTGGTTAGCTGGAAAGATTGGAGTGTGCAAGAAGGCCAGAAGAATGTTACATGGGGCAGTGTGAACCCACCACAGATCAGGCGATGACCAAAATTATAGGGCCTCTGGCATCCACTCCACACACCTAGTAAAATCATTGTCTAGCTTCTACAAGCAGTAACTTTTTGATCTTCGATGAGGAAACACGGTTTCACTTAAAACATCTATTTCTAACTAGAAGAGGACTGGATGCCCAAAGCCTGCATCCCTTTATCCGAGTCCTGCGCTTAATGTACAAGACATCTAGAATTGAATAGAACAGCATTAGGTGGCTGCCAAGCCGTGTAGCAGGGCTTAAGACAGCATCATCTTTGAAAAGAATTTGAAATAAATTGTTACTTTTTATAAAAGGACACTAGGAGATATAGGCAGAAGGCTTTAACAATAGTCTTGTTAACCTTTCCCTTCCATGTCACAAAGCAGATGTCTCTGTGGTGCTTATTTCTGAAGGACATTTCCTTTGAAAACTGCTTGCTTGGGGTTTTCAGCTCGGTTTAGATTTTAGGCCTGTCTTTGGATGAGTATTTTCCTTTGCACCACTGCCGAGCTGCTAAACTGCAGCAGACTCCTCTCTGATGTACATCAAATCTAAGAGGCAGCACAAGGGGAGTCTCTAGACGCCTCTCTACTCCCGATTCATGAATGGTTTCAGAGGTGAAATTCTTCAACATAGGGGAGGGGAACGGAAAGCCTTCAAAGACCACTAGCCCCCTCATCAAAGCCCTGCGCTTTACTTAAAAGATGCATCCCTGTTGGCAATGCTTCATAAGATGTCAGCACTGGCAATGCTCCAGAAGTGTAGCACACTTTCTGGGGCAGTGATCCCATGTGGCATCAGATTGCAGTTTTTTAGAGGTGTTGGCAGAAGGATACTTACCATCTTCAATTCTCCCCCTTATTGGCCGTGGATCAATGGCAAGAGGCTCTGTTTACTCATTTCAGGAACAGTTAAAAAAAAAAACAAAAAAAAAAACCTCCATTTTAGCTTTGAACAACACTTAATTTCCAATACTTTAAGGTGTAAGTAAAGACTGGTTGCCATTGTCCGATCACACACTTCAAGCTTACAACTATGGCTCAAGTTCTCTGTGCCAAAATTTAGCAGGAGTCTGGGTGTTCCCTTTAGACCCGATGAATGGTTATTTAGAGTTTTTTCATAAGGGCGGACTTTCACTGGCTGTTTGAAAATTAACACAACCAACTTCAGGGCCTTCCATTACTTCTTAAGTCAGCCTCAAGAAAGCATTCATAGTCTTTACCACAGCTGTCCAGATCTTTTGCCTCCCTCCCTCTGTTTAGAGGTGAATTTAAAAAGCAATGGTACTCCGAGCTAGTGTAAGGCTTGCCAAAAATGGTGGAAGTCCATGTGCAGGAGATGTTTGGAGGTGAAATAGGACAAGTGGCACCACCCGCTGTGCACTGGCCTCTTTGGCATTTGCCATTACCATAAGTGGTAAATAGAAATGGACGATTAAAACGTGATTCATGTAAAAGTGTTAGGCAGCAAAGAACTGAAACTTTGAAAAACCCAAGTCTCTCAGATGAGAACAACCTTTCGACTGGTAAGCATTCATCCTTGTAGAAAAGGCAGTAGTATTTTGCGTTATGCCTAAAGACATCCACATTGTGGAATGTTACATATGCAAGAAGAGTATTTTGGTTTTTAAAAATAGTTTTTTTTGAGGATTTTGAGTTCTGCTGCTGCAGGACAGTATACTTAATAGGACACATCCATGAAGGAGTGTGATCAAAGAAACAGTTGTATTGCCTGCTTGTCATGTATATGCCCCCATCCATTCTTGTCTTTATTCTGGCAGTTTGTCCAATATCGCCCTGAGAAAGGTGTCACCGTCACCTACCCAGCCGGACCTCGGACATATGTCTCGTCTTTTCTCCGCTGCTGTCTCCTTCCAATTGGTCTCCCATCTCCCCCTGTTTTTTTTTTTTAAATCTTGATACTCGTCCGGCAGAGCCCGAACCGCATGGCCGATTCCCGGTGGAGCTGCACCGACAGCTATAGGGAAGAGTGGCCCTGGCACACCGCTTTGGCCGTCATCTACCCAGCCAGACTTCGGACCAATGTCTCGCCTTTTTCTCCGCCGCTGTCTCCTTCCAATGGACTCCCAGCTCCCCCTGTTCTTTTTGAATCTTGATACTCGTCCGGCGGAGCCCGAACCGCAAGGCCGATTCCCGGTGGAGCTGCACCGACAGCTATAGGGGAGATTGGCCCTGGCACACCGCTTTGGCCGTCACCTACCCAGCCGGACTTCGGACATTTGTCTCGCCTTTTTCCCCGCCGTTGTCTCCTTCCAATTGGTCTCCCAGCTCCCCCTGTTCTTTTTGAATCTTGAAACTCGTCCGGCGGAGCCCGAACCGCATGGCCGATTCCCGGTGGAGCTGCACCGACAGCTATAGGGGAGATTGGCCCTGGCACACCGCTTTGGCCGTCACCTACCCAGCCGGACTTCGGACATATGTCTCGCCTTTTTCTCCGCCGCTGCCTCCTTCCAATGGACTCCCAGCTCCCCCTGTTCTTTTTGAATCCTGACACTCGTCTTGCCAATAACTCCTGTATTGAATTTGTAATTTTTCTGTAATTAATGTGAAATTTCTGTAACTGGTAACACGCTGTTTCCTTATGTAAAGCGCTCTGATACCTCCGGGTCTAGCTAGCGCTATATAAAACTCTAAATAAATAAATAAATATGTCCCATGTGTCAAATGTATACACTGAACAGGTTTCCTTTTTGACTTTGGAGTAGTGCTACTTTGTCTTCACTGTGGACAAATGGCTGCATTGGTAGTACAGGAGTGGACCCAGAAGTATGAAGTTACAATACACTTCACATTTTCATGCAAGCATCGCACTTGGCCCCATGAGTTTGGCTCAGGTCTTGGTTGGAACTTTAAGGCAGGGATGCTAGTGTCCCCACCTTACACGTGCACCAAATACACCCAACACCACCACCTACATCCTCTCCTACACAGCAACCCTACATCAACAACTGCACCAGCTCTACATGTGCCTATTCTACCACCCTGCAAACACAATAAGATGGTGGACGGAGCACTGAAGCTTTTCAGACACTCACCCCCAGTCACTGTTAGATCTGGGTTAAATCCATCATTATTCCTCTGCTCACTGTGCCATCCCAGTTCAGACCCAGCCATATGCAAATCAGTCTTGACCCGGCTCCTCATGGGAACAGTCCAGCCCGAACTGCCAGGCCAGGTCCTCCCTGGACCGGAACCAAGCGTCCTGGGACAGGTTGCGGGGTAACACCCCTCATCAGCAAGGGCTGCTTGAATCCAGTGACAAAGTGAGCAAGGGACCCACGTCTGGGCATACCCTGCCAACTTAGGGCGAACCAAGCAAACACAAGGAGATGATGGACGGAGCGCTGAAACTTTTCAATACTGATTTGCATATGGCTAGGTCTGACTGGGGTGGCGAAGTGAGCAAAACTACAATGATGGATTTAACCCAGATCTAGTAGTGACTGGGGATGAGTGTCTGAAAAGTTTCAGCGCTCCGTCCATCATCTTATTGTGTTTGCCCTATTCTACCAACTACACTGTCATAAACCCACCTAAGCCCTACACCAGCGATTCTTAACCAGTCTATTTAGGGTGTCAACGACTGTTTTGAAAATTAAAATGTAATACGTTTAAGAGATTAATAAAGTATATATGCATTAAAAAAATGAAAAATAAAAATTGAAAATTTTTAAACACACTAAATGCGAAGGAATTTTAAACTGGGGGTTAAAAATTAAGTTGGTATCTTAATCTTAATCTTGATGTTGTGTACTTGTAAAGCACAGCATCACCTGCGAGGGTATCCTGGCGCTGAGCAGCTGTATGTGCCTAGCCCTGCCTAGGGTAGGTTTGTTAATTGAATATTCAGGTCTTCAGCTTCTTGCAGAATTCAAGGAGAGAGGAGGAGGATCTAATGTAGAGTGGGAGGCCATTCTCCGTTTTCGGAGTGATGCAAGAGAACGCCCGTCCTGAACTGGCCTTGGTATGCGTGGGAGCAACACAAGTATAGCCAGTGGAGTTTAGAATGGACGATGGATGGCCCAGTATGTGCCACCAAAAGGAGCTTGCATTAGAAGAAAAAAAAACAAAGACCATCTCACTTAAGCTTTTAGAAATGACAATTACATTTTGAAAAGCTTCTATTGTGCATTGTTTTGAGGTTCATATAAATTGCTTAGGCAAGTGTCCTGAGCTCCCAGTAGTGATTCAGTGGTGGTCCACAGAAGTCAAAAGGGTAAGAACCACTGCCCTACAGCACATTCCGGTAACACCAAGCACCTCTGACACAATTACAGAGCACAGTAAATATTTCGAAGTTTTGACAATATTCTGTGCTAAGCGAATTTTTTGTAAACTATTCTTCATCTACTTGCCACTGACAATTGAAAATATAAGTTACCAAATGGTTAGTCCCCAACAGAAACTAGATACAAGTGGATTCTTCTCTTTAGTAACTGAAGTCAGGCATTAATAAGCATGGCTAAATTACATGTTAGAATAGCTACCTTGGCTTGGCACCAGGGCTACGAAATTTATGCGATTGATCGGCCAAAGTGTTGTCTGCATCCATATGGATATTTCCACACAAACCAAAATCCGAGCCATAATTTTCCCGATTGTTTATACCTCAAACGGTTTATAAGTGACACCAACAACCCTGTATTTCGTTCTGTGCAAATTAAGGTGCCTTATGAAGGTTTAACTAGCCACCATCTCTTATGTGCTGATTGCTGTATTCGGGTGGTAAACTGATATAGATGAGGTGCGACTTTGCCCACAAAGTACAAATAGTGGTTAAAATTCCAAAATAATGATGTGATACTGCCCAAAATTATGCTGCATAATGTCACATAATTTCCTACTTGTTTCACATAATTGTGGCAGTCCTGGTTCCTAATTTGGGGCTCCATTGCTCCATAATTCCAGTCCCCTGCATATGGCATGGGCTGATGAAGACTTCTTGCCCTCTTGACTACACTACTTCATTTTCAGTACTGGCTCTGTCATTTTAGGGATGGTTGAAAACTACCTTGCTGACCATTTAATGGAGAAACATCTGTTTGTCCTTCCCGGGAGTCTTAACCAGCTTTAGCTGCTATTGGGCATGATTCAGAGTTGCGGTCTATAGTTGCCACAGTAAATAAATAAATAGCATAGAAAGAAGCACTCAAACATAAATCAGTTAGTGGATATTTAGGAGAGGATGGTGTTCCAATTCCATATTGTTGGGGTTATAAATTTTTACTTCAGCCAGTCTTCTGACGTTGATAAAACACTTTATTGGTAAGATACATTAATCATTAAAGCGATGCCAGCCCAGCCAACGTGTTTTGTTCCCTGTTGGAACGTCATCAGTGCTGTAAGCATTCATACACACACACATTACAGTAACATACAAAATAATAAAAACACCTTCTACAATATGCTATAAACTACATGAACCCCCTCCCCCTAATTATTTTTCTATCTACTCTCCTAAATGTGTACGTATTTCATTTTTAATAAACTATCCTGGAGTGGTTTGGGCACCTCATTATCTTGTATCAAGATTCTTGAACCTATATTCTTTTTTTAGTTTAAATTACAAAAAGCACAATCTACAAATATATAACAGCGATAAAGATTGAAAAATTAAAACAATGCCATTGCAATGCACACAAATACTCCCTGGAGTTTTACATCGCTATTATAATGAGTATTTTATAACTTGTAGGTAGATCTACTATGAGAAATCGGTGCCTACTTCATGTTGTAATGTCCAAGTTCACATTCCCTTGGCCATACTTGGTTAAACCAGATTTTCATCTCACAATTCTTTTCTCTCTATAAAAAATGCAAACAATATATTTCTTAACTCTGTTAGGAATGTATCCAAGAAAAATGGACTACCTGCGCTAACTAACATAGACCTAAATTTAGCGCTCATTTGCAAAAACATATCCTATCTCGATAGTACCACTGAAATGCTCAGAGGCATGTTCAAGTCCATCAAAATTATTTCTGAGACCTTAGATTGTATTAAAAAGCTCATCTGGTCAATGGCAAATTCACAAAGATCGGACATTAACAATAATAATCATTCCAGCCCAAACCACAGGTTGCACCTACATTGCCAATCAGTCATTATCCGTCATTCCAATTTTTAGTCTCCCATATGCATGCTTTTATCACATTGAAGTATTCCACTTATGTTAAGTATAGAAAATTTGTATATCTGTTTTAAGTCGCAGCCCTGAGCATTCAGTTGAATAAACTCAGCTATAACAAACCACATAACACAGATCATAAACATTTAGTATGCCTGAAATCTAAAATAGTACAATTTAGATCTGTAACATGCAAATTTGTAACATGTGACAAGCCATGTTGTCCCTTGCTTACATTTACAGCATAGGCCTACTTCCATATGGTAAACCACAGTTATGGGAAACAAATAAAGCCATAGCCCCACCCATTAGTTTGGCAACAGCTACAACTTTACATAGTCCTTCGTATTTATATTAGAGTTTCGTCATGCATTGCATAAGCAATAAATTCAGTGCTAGTTTGCGTTCATGCCTTAGTAAGGGTATGTACGCATGAGATCAAGCAAGTAGCTTATATAAGTTCTAAGTTCCCCCAACCGGTTAACAATATTTTAACTTTGGCGGTTTACACGATTCTCCATTAGTAGCATCCACCATAACCTCAAACTGCCCCTTCACAAATCGTATGACAAGACAAATCTGTATTGTGACCATTGACACTACCATAAAAGTAAATAAAATGTACACAGTCCAAACAGTACGTGTCATAAATAACTCAATTGAGGTCGAAAAAACAGGTCCAGGCTTTGCATCTCACTGCGGCCAGGCCGCAAAAAATCCTCCAATGAGTGGTTCAATTTCTTTCTATTCCGTCCTCCCTGCAGTTCTCCAACACCTCAAGTTTTCTGTGATGAATTGGCCAACTTCTTCAGAGACCAGATTCTAAACGTTTATTGAGAGTTTGATTCCTCCAGCGTTTAGGTGTTCTTGTTGAAGCGCTCGCCGTTGGTATCTTCCTTTGCAACTCTCACAATCGGAGATCAGGTTTATCAGGGCGGAGCTGCAGTTCTGGTCATGCCGAACTTGTCTGTAGCTTTCGATTCAGTCTCTCCTAAGCGGGTGGTCTATCGTCTATGCCACCTGGGTGTGGAAGGCAAGGTGCTCAGTCTTTTTCAATACTTCCTTCGGATAGGGTGCAAATTGTTATCTGCGCACAGTTTAGGGCTTATGAGTTTAGTCTTCTGTATAGGGTCCAGCATGGCTTTTCACTTAGCCCCACCCCTTTTAACCTCTGTTTCACCGCTTGCAGCAGTGGTCCGTTCCTTATTCTTTTTTTCTTTTTTTTTGTCCTATGCTGACGACACCCAAATCATTGTGTCAATAACAGACAGTGTGCTTTTGGTGGCATTAAGTTTGAGAACTGTATGGCCGGAATCAGTAATTGGATGAACAATTTTCTGAAATTGTATGGTGATAACACCGAGGTGTTGTTTTTTTTAGAGCACAGCAGTCCATCTGGTCGGAACTCGTATTGTCCTTTGCTGACCTCAGTCCAGTCGGCCAAAAATGTAAGGGTTTTAACAACTCTCTGACCTTCGAGCTGCAGGTTAATCGTACCACATGCACTTGCTTTTACATCATCCAATCTGTGAAAAAGGTCTTCCCGTTTATTCCGCCAGAGCTCCGCAAATCGGTGGCTGTGGCTCTGGTCTCATCCCGTCTGGATTATTGTAATGCTCTTTATCTGACTATCAATAATTTCCCTCTTAACAAGCTCCAGATCATTCAAAACACGATGGTGTGTCTTGTCCTAGGCATTCCTAAACATCTTTCTGTGGCCGAGGGTCTTCGGGCCCTTCTCTGGCTTCCAGACAGGAAGCGAGTGATAATCAACGTGCTGTGCATGGCCTTCTCGCCACTGCACCAATTGGGTTTGCAGCTTTTTTGGCTAACTCTTCAGTGGCATGTGCCGACTAGTCCCCGCTGCTCTGCCTATGGAAGGTAGGTAATTCCCAAGATTCGCAGAACCAGATGGGGCAGGTGCTCTTTCTCTTATGCTGCGGCCAAACTGGAACTCCTTACCTCTTCATTTTGCAGGAACCGAAAAGATCTCCGTTTTACTTAAACATCTGACAACCTGGCATTTTTTCATCCAAGCCCCTGGTGCACTGCAGGTTGTTTTTCCTTTTTTTTTTTTCCTCGTTTTGGTGCTTATGTTTTAGGTGGTTTTAGCACCTTTGCACTTTCTGGTATAGTCACACTTTAGAAATGTTCTTTTCATTTCTTAACCTTGTTACCTGCCTCGAATGTGTATCATGACGACACAAAAATGTAATATCACCACTTCAAGGGTAAATGAGTACCATAAAGTGGCTTAGGACAACCCAATGTATTACAAAGTTCCCCACAGATATAATCTATTCCCATGAGAAAGCTCACCCACACAATAAATCAGCCCAATCCAATTTCTGAGTAGATTAAGACAGTCATATCAACCTTATCCTACAAATAGTGAAATTGTTACTCCTTATTCACCCATGTTTCCACAGTATGTAAGCTGCAAATCCATTTTGCTGCAGCTAGTCTTAAGGCCAATTCCCTGTTGCCGCACTTTGGGTTACGGGACACTATCTGCTTTCCATGGAAAGTGAATTCATTTTGCTCCGGATTTCCCTCTTAGACACGTTCTGCTAGAGGATAGTGAAAATCCAATTCTTTTCATTTTTGCTGAAAAGTAGTAGTGCAGGTGCTATGTAAATATTTACTAGGCTAAACCTTTTTTTAAATTTTTTATTATGGAATATCATTTTGAGTTTGTCATTCCATCGTCTCAGAAGTTATGAAACTGGTTTGGTGGCTCAAACTGGTTGTAACGAATCTTCATCCCTCATTTAGCTACAACTGTAATACCTGTGAAGCAGGAGCCAATTTAATTTCTGTTGAGGTGTGCCTCCTGCAGTCTGTTTTTTGATTGGGTATGCAGACTGCTCTTTCTATTGTGCTATTAAATCCCTGTCTCTCTTCGAAACCTGCCTGGCCAACTTGTCTTCAAAATTCTCTTTTTTGGTTCTTTGCATTAGTTTTTGTGACTTCACTTGGCCAACTCTTCCACTTAACTACGATTCTGGCTCCAGATGAAGCTTCTTGAGCCCTTTCACAATTCTGCTTCATGTGTGTAGTTTGTCACAATGTGCCAGGCGTTCCTTCCACTGCTGTGCTCTTCCATTAAGTTTGGGACCTCAGGTCTGTGTGCACTTCAGTGGCATTCTATAGAACATTCTCTGCCTTTATGTTCATGCTCCTTTATTCTTCTTTCCATTCAGGCATGAACTAACAATGAGTTTCTTCTGATCCACATTCATACAATTACTTATCTTGTGCTTGAAGGCTACTCCACTTTTTATTCATAATTAAATATGGAAACATATTACATTGCAAGAACATGTTTTGCCATCATATTATGAAACACATTTTTAGCTCCATGTTGGATTTGCTACCCATCCTGAGTGGTAGGACATTTCTGCTGCATTGTCAAATGCACTTCAGTAGGTTAAAATCAGAAGAACCTCCAGCTACCTGCCACAACCTTTTCCATTCTTGGAGAAGATCCTGAGATTGCGGTTTGAAGGCAAATAACATAATTGTATAACAGTGTAATTGATGCAAATGAACAAATAATGTTAAACAATGAACATCAACCTATGCCACAAAGCTGAAAAGTTTAGTCGGTATATACTTTTTTTTCCACATGCCTGGAGAACCCCTTTCTAAACAACACTTGTGTAGACAATATTCTAGTTGATACTAGCTTATAATTTTAAAATACATTTTCTAACTGCAGTCTTCAAATTAGTTTGATTTTGAGGACTTAACCAATCATTTAGTTGCTTAAGTATTTTCAAATGATATGAAGTGTGGGATCCCAGCAAGCAGGTTCGTTAGCTATAACTGTGGATTTTCAAATTGTGTGTGTTCCGCAGGTTATCGCCTTCCTTCCCAACTTTGCAATAACTTGGTTGTTCAATGTCTGTCGTGAATCGAATCCTAGCCGAAAGCTATTGGGACGTTTGTGAGGGAAGTAAAGCAGTTGGTAGTGAAATATTGGGCACAGTCCAGTAGCACGTTGCTTATCTGTTAGTCAACCAGTGTACACTGCATAAATTGGCATCTTGTCTGCATAACTAAGGCCGATAGATGCATAGTCCTGAGCAACTCAGTGTGATTTAATAGAGGGAGTTAGTTTCTCCTTTTGTTAAATGCAAGGGTGCATAAGGATAGTAATGGCGGGATACCTCTTGTGAAGAAGAAAAGCATATGAAGAAGTGGAGAGGCAGACGAGACGTGGTGGTGCTCACAGAGACTCACAAGGACGTGGGTCATCAAAGCGAAACAAGTGTAGAATGAAGGCAAAATGCCCTTAAGAAATGTCCAAGGACAGAATACAGTTTGCAATGGAAAGATTGATACCTCCATGGAAAGCAAGAGCGGGAAATTCTTAATTGGAGAAGGTAAAATGCCAGAGAGGAGAAAGACACTGATGAGGTAAAAAAGAGGGAAGTGCCGTAGATAATAACGAAGGATACCTCCACGGTGAGCAGACTGTCTGGCATATTTTTCACTTGCGTCATTTTATGTTAAAGTGGTAAGCCAAGAGCAGAAGAAGACTTTGAATATTAGAATGACACCAAAAAGGCTCAATGTTACCCAATAGTGACAAGTGAGGCAAGAAGCTGAGAAAGCCAACAGATGTACTTCAGGACAATTGAGGGAGCATTTGAAAAGGCAAAGACAAGACGGGGTGGTGATTAAAGCGACCGATGAGAGAGCCATACAAAAAGTGGCAGATATTGAGGCACTTTCAGCACAATTCAAACACACAAATTTGAACTTCCTTTTACCAAGATATATGCCTGATAAAAAAATTGAAGTAACACATTTTGGCCCCATCTCCGTTACCTGGAATTTCACTGTGAGGCTCATTAACTGTTTACTATTGACTTGTGAATTAGTCGTTCTATTTCCTAACCAACAGATAATCACTGAGCTCAGTGCTGTGATATGCACACCCTGAAAATGCACATTCTGCCTTACTTGAGCAAAGGTGAAGATGACCTTGGACAAGGTCTTAATGAATAGTATCTTTTCTTCTCCAAGTTAGAATCTGTTATTTTGTTGGTATGCTGTAACCTAGTGTTCAA